>CM056960.1:1058532-2258532 GCA_029856935.1 Cyclocarya paliurus | reverse complement strand
ATAAAAATAACGATGACTATACTGCAATGATGATAAGGCCTATGCCAAAACTGAAAAATTGGTCTTAAATCATTCTTTTATATATATATATATATAAGTAAAAATACTATATATATCAAAAGGAGTAACCAAATATCATTCTTAACTAGCTTATAATTTTGATTCTCAAGAAAAATGGCTGCGCAAAATCCACAGCGCAAAACTACACCATTTTGGTCTTAAAACTCACATTATTGATGAGCTTATCCAATTTTCAAGATAAATGGCTGCACAAAATCCACCGTGCAAAACTACATTTTTACACTCATCAAGAAACACCTCAGAGCACCTCCAAGAATTGATCAGAATCCTTGTAGTCATGTGAGGTTCAGTCACAATCTGAAAGCAAAGATGCTATCCTTAAACTCATCATAGCGCAAGGACAAATATCAAGCAAAAAAAAACTCAGAATTTTTTATGCCTTCATTTCCATGTGAAGACTAACACAGCAATTAACGGCATTGCCTTTAGTTGTCATGATAAAATTACTAAGATTCAGTTGTACTTGGGACTAGCAATACCTTGTGAACTCCTAGCATAACAACCAAAAAGGTTTGATGGTGGCATAGATGATTCTATTTCCCATACTAATTTCCAGTTATATAATACAGCTTTACATATGCATATATAGCAACTTTTTTTTTTATAGGTGCATACGCATATATAGCAACTAAAAGGCCACAATTTAAAAAGCAACAAAAATTCAACTATAGGTAATTTACTTACTGAATATTTCTTTCAAATGGCCTTCATTCACATTCCGGCTAAGTTTGTCTATGTGAAGGACAAGCGATTCTTGCATAGGAGAAGCTTTCCTGGAATCAGTATGCATTTGTTAACACATGCAAGAAACAAAACAAGTAGCTTTTTTCCAGAAAATCACACTTTACCCCCTTCAACTACCACTCCTTTTGCAATATGACCAAACTACTAACGTTGTCACGTTACCACCAAGGCCCAAACTACCCACTTAATACAACCCAACCATTCTTTTCTCTTTTTGATAGCTAAATAGGAAATTTTATTAATTCTGTAATAGGCATAGCCCATCCCAACCACTCTTTTTACAATTAAATTAAAATCTAACCATAGAACACCATATGGGAAGCAAATGACATCTTGGCCTGCTAATAGAACTCTATATAAACAAACACTAGATACAAAAATAGAAAATATATGTGTTAACAGTAAGTTCATCAACCAAAAAATAAACTCTAGCATTCGCAATAAACACTGATTGAGCAGCACTTAAAACTCGATATGAGTCTATGATTGATACACCTCACGAGATATCTTTTTTTTAATAAGTAATAAGAGATTTTATTAAGGCAAGTAAATAGGCATAGCCCAAGTACACAGGAAGTATACAAATGGAAACACCTAAATACAAGCTAGGGGACTAAGACCTAGGAAAGGCTGAAAGAAAGTCATTTAGATTATCCCCATTCAATACAAGAACATTCGCCCAAAGACAGTTCGAAAGAAAACTCTCTAAATTCTTCCCAACGACCGTTCTCTATCATCGAAACACCACCCATTCCTTTACAGCCATAGGCACCACATCAAACATAAAGGAATCATCTTCCAAACAGCAGCAATACAATGATTACCCATAAATCCTTTCCAACAAAAAAAAAAAAAAAACAACGCACAAAAAGTCAAGAGATCCACCACCCTCTTGGGCATCACCCAAGCAATACCCGACCTGCTGAAAATCTCGTCCCAAAAAGTCTTTGCCACCTCACAAAGCACAAAAAAATTATCAACCAATTCCTCGTCTTTCTTGCACAAATAACATCAGTCTAAGCAAATTTTACCATGCTTTCTCAAATTATCCATTGTCAGAATCTTCCCAAGGGACACCAACCAGCAGAAAAAAGCAACTTTACTCGGCACCTTGGATCTCCAAACACACGTGCAAGGGATTTGGTTGACACAATGGCACGTCAGTGTTTTATAATAAGATCTGACAGAAAAATGGAATTTCCAGCATGTTGCCACAACAATCTGCCCCTTCACTGCACAATTTTCATATCATACAGCCTACTGAAAAAAACTGTAACAACCAGCACTTCCCAATCATGAAAGTCTCTAATAAATCTCACATTCCATTGAGGAATATTATTAGAAAAAATTACAGAATCAGCCACAGTGGCTTTTTTCCCCTTGCCATCCTAAAAAAAGAAGGAAAAGCATTCTTAAGAGCCAAGTCACCACACCAAAGGTCATGCCAAAAACGAATCCTATCTCCTCCTCCAACCTTAAACGAAACATGGTTAAGAAATTCCCCCCAGCCATTCCGAATATATTTCCACAAACCCACAACATGCAAACTTCTAACTTCGTTAGAACACCAACTCCCCCCATGCCCTCCCATATTTAGCATCGATAATATTTCTCCATAATGCATCCCTCTCTAATTGATATCTCCAAAGCCACATCCCAAGAAGGGCTTTACAAAAACGCCTCAAATTATGAATCCCAATCCTCCACAAGCAACCAATGAACAAACTTTACCAACTTACTAAATGGAACTTCCTATCTTCCCCTAGACCACCCCACAAAAAATTATGGAAGATTCTCTCAATTCTACAAGCCACCCCAACGGGCAAAGGAAAGAGAGAGAGAAAATACATTGGAAGATTAGACAACATACTTTTAATTGATTAGAGTAATTCTTTTACTTATCAAAAATTAATTAATTAGAGTAATTCTTCCACCTTTGGACAAATAAACCCTTTTACAACCAGCCAACCTCCTCTCTATTTTCTCAATCACTCCATCCCAAATCGACGAAGATTTATAAGGGGCACCCAAAGGGAGGCCTAGATATCTCATTGGAAGGGAAGAAATCTTACAACCCAAAATGTTTGCCAAGTCCATAGTATTCGAGACAGGCCCCACAGGAACTATTTCTAACTTAGATACACCTCACAATATATCTCCAACATATTTCATCGTATCATTAAAGAGGAATGAAATCCAAAATGGTGGCCTTAATACTTTTTTTTATAAGTAACGTAAAATTTTATTAATAGAAGTAAATAGGCATAGCCCAACTAAAAAGGAGGTTGGTGACCTTAATATTTAAAGGACAGATCATAGGAAAAAAACCAAACTCAATAACAACTCTTTACTTTTTCCTATTAAATTATGCGCATAAAAAACTTACAATAAATAAGCCAAAATTATATTATCCAAGTCCATTATAAGGGTATTACAAGGGTCCCTAATATTCTAAGCAAAAAGCTGACTTACTGTAAGATAGGGTCTCAAACCTGCTTTGCAGAGAAGAAAGCTACAGGGAAACTGAAACCATTGCAGCTCAAGGCTCAGAGCAACAACTGATGGAGGCACCCTTTAACAGAATTCTCTGCAATAACTGGAATACTTCCATATATGCTAGGGAAGGGTACATATTGATGCATGTTTCTTGTGGCATTGTTTCTTTTGCAACTTCATTTACTTAAAATCTTCATCATTATTAAATTCTCGAGAGTATTACTAAAAAGTAATGAAAAAACTGAAACCCAAGTTTTTCATGTAATAAGCTGAAAAATTAAGATGCATACCGAAAATGAACGGAGGTTAATTGAAAACTTCTAGTCTGAAATATACACAGTCCACATCTTAAGTTTTAATTATAAATTAAATTAACAAAAGTTCAGAAATAGTTTCACCTTGGTGGTGGAGAAGTTCTCTTAGAATTTGGTGGTGGAGAACGACCTCGCCTAGCTACTTCCAAAGGACTGAAGATCATTTTCGAAATGAAATGAAAAAAACAAGTCAATTAAACTGGGAAAAAAAAACGACAACTAATTAGAAAGATGTGTGTTTCTTAAGATTGATTGAAACAAATAATCCTCCTACAAATCAATGTGTTGCAAGTTTAGATAAGTGAATATCAAAGTGTTGCCAATTTATCGGAAAATGAATTTACAAAATTCATAGTTGATTCTGACTAATATTTTTTTATGGATTTTTACAAATATTAGATCTTACAATTTCTGCTCACAGTTTTTTTATCAGTCACCTTCTGCTCACAGTTGAGAGAAGGATTAGTGCTCTAGTGAAAGAAGGATTATTGTTGGCATAAGATGTTATCTCAGGATTTACCACCCTTTGCCAAAGTTACCAGTGTGACCTTGTTAGTGAGGATTATTGTTGGCGTAAGATGTTTCAGGATTTACCACCCTTTGCCAAAGTTACCAGTGTGACCTTGCTAGTGAGACTGAACAAGAAATATAAGACTAAGAACAACGAGAAAAAATTTGCTTGAGAAATGCATGGAATTAAGAACAACGTAGCAGCCATGTGGATGTTCTACTGTTTTAAATTTATCGTGGTTCAAGTCTCTTTAGACTTATCTTATTATGTTATGAAAACAGCATAACGGGATCTTCCTTTTCTCATAAAATAGTAGCCACTCGTTGTTTTTATGAATGGTCAAGCATTCCCTTTGCGATCAAATAGAGAAATGAGACGCATAGTCAAGGAACAAAATGATGATTCTAAGAACTAGACGCCCTTTGCAAATAATAGAATGAACACGGCGTAAGCACAATTCTGCTAATTCTAGAAATTTTTAAATTGGAGGATCTTGCATGGTTTTTTTAGTAATTTTCCTACACTCTACAAGCAACCAAGAAACTCGTGTATGGTTTCTGCATTTTTATATGGATCATGCTAGGGAGCACCCCATTAGAGAACCAAATTTGACAACCATCAATAATAAGCTATTTTCTCAATTCTTTGCTTTCCTGAATTTAAATGAGCATGGCCTTTCATGCTTTTACTTTGAAAAAGTTTAGAAATTTAAAAAACAAATGAGAAAAAAGTAATTTTACTGATGGTTGTTAAATATATAAATATATATATATATATGTATATTAGAAGAAAATATAGGAACCAAAGCCCAGAAGATTAAATCGAAAGGCTAAGAAAGGAACTGACCTCTTCTTCGAAGGCGGGGGGCTTGCGCTGCGAGAACTGACACTACGAGACGGAGAAGAAGATGAGGAGAACGTCCTCGATCGAGATCTGGAACGTGAGAGGGACCCGGACCGGGACCGAGTGCTGGAACGGGAGTCGGACCCGGTGTAGGACCTTGACCGAGAGGAGGAGCCCGAAACTGACCCAGATGGCGGCGACCGACGGCCTCGGCTGGGTTTCGCCATGGCTACCCGAAGGAGGGGGGGAGAGAGAGAGAGAGAGAGAGAAACCCTAGATAAACCCCGCGGAATAAATGAGACCGAGCCGAGACAGGCCTGGGGCTACAAAGATAAATGGAATAATCTATCCAACCTCCGGTTCGTAGGTCGTAGGAGGAGAGGACGTAATTGTTCGCTTCTCTCTAGCGACTACGAGCCATGTTATGCGTGCCAGACTTTAATAGCGTGTTTTTAAAGATATTATGTGATTTCTAAAGTTAGTTTTGTGTTTTAAAGTTATGAGTATTTTAAATGGGATATTCTCATCACTATTGGACTAAGTAATATTTTAAATAACTCAATTATAATATCTTTGAAGAGCTCCAAAAATATTATAATTGTGGAAAATCATTTTAGATAAATGATTTCGGTTATTTAAAATATTATGTGATTTAAATTACGTTGATAACTTTAATTAATTTAATAGTTTTATTCTCTTAAATATATTAAGCAAGACTTCATCATTTTATTAATGATGAAGGAATATATTTTATAAACTAAAGTTTAGTTTAAATGATATTCTATCTTAATTCCTCTCAGTACTTTTAATTAAGTTAATGTTTACGCATTTTCAAATCAGTATTTAAAGTCCACCATTAGATCGTTTTATAGATCCCAAGACGATAGGTTTTAGAATAAAACTCCAACCCTCTCTCATTCTCCCTCACTTTTCCCTAGCCCTCTCTCTCTCCTCCCTCTTCTTCGGCTTGCGCAGCAGGCCCCTCCCCCATGCCCGATTCCTCCATTGCACAGCCTGGCGCTGCCATGCGTTGGCAGGCCTCACCGTCACTACCTCCAGCTCCACCTCCCTCAGGCAAGCTCCCCCATCCCAGCCTCTTTCTCTCTCACACACTCTCTCTCTCCCTCCGCTGGCCATGTAAAGCCCGAATGGGCTTGGTACTCACTGCACTGCCATGCACCGCCCAACGGCACCACCACCTCCACGGCAGTTTCCCTTCACACCGGTTATCATCCTCCAGCAAGCTCAGCCTCCACCTTGTAGCCACCTTCCTCCCATGCATATACGTGGCCTCTTCCACGAATGAGTTCACTATGCCTGCCCCTAGCTCCATCATGCGCGGCCACCCAGGCCACCGGACACCACGAGGAGCATCCCTAAGTCTCCCCTCCCTCCTCCCTTGGACCAACGGCTGGAAACCCCTTCCTCCACCTCACGGTTTCCCCCTCTCACACGCACGGGTCTCCTCCCCTCCACCATTATACGCTACCACCCACGGCGTCTATCCACCATCTCCAGCCTCCTTCGGCCACAGCCGACCCATCCCAGCCGCCCTTAGCCCCGATCTACCACCCATGCATGCACACTCTCCCTCACTCTCTCACGGGCCTTCACTCACCCACGGCCTAGATCCACCGTAGTGGACCGCCGTGCCGCCACCACTGAGCCTCCACGGCTCCACCAGCAGCCTCCCTTGACCTCTTTTGGTCTAGCCCTAAGCCTAAACCACCACTTTATATGGTGAGCAGCCACTACACACGTGATGGATAGCCATTGCGCGTGGCTGACCGCCACTGTACATGGCTAAATCCGTCGTAATACGCCCCCTGCCACCATCATAAGGCCACCATGAGCCATTCCAAGACCACACCTAGTTATCCAAACACCATGCAGTCACCGTACGCGGTGTAGCCGCTCTGTACGACCCTTCCGGCATCATCGACTGTGACGGGTAGCGAGTAACGCACGGGTTATCTCGACGATGGTATAGCTCTCTATCCCTCACTATTTATGTTAGATGTTAATCAGTTGTTTAGGTTGTGGACTGTGCTGTTAGTATTATGGAGTTAGTTGTGTAGTGTGGTGATGCGATGTGTTGTGTAGTGAAATGTTAGGCGTATTTGTGTAGTATGCTGTGATTTGTGGTTGTGGTTTAGGTATTGTAGGAGTGACGTGGCCTGTAGTTTGAGGTGACAAGTGTCGCTGTGTAGTCAGCTTATGGCCTGGAGTATGTGCAAAGTGGCTAGAAAGTATCAGAGTAGTGCAGCGGAAGCATGACTGGGCAGCGACACTAAGTGACATGGTCAATCAAGAAGTCGTGTTGTGATTAGTTAAGATGTATGATTGGTGACGTGACGAGGTCACAGTGTAGCTTGGGAATAGTCTCGAGCTATATGGCGTGACGTAAGGTGTAATTATCAATGGAGTCCTGTCATGTCAAGTGTTGGGATGAATTGTCAAGAGGCAAGAGTAGCATGAAGAGTCGTGCTAGCCTAGTAAGAGAAGGCTGGTGTCAAAGTATGACACTTGTCCATATGAACCTATGACCAATGTATTATATGTTGGTCTTAGGTGATTAAGGGGTACGGTGCATGTGTAATCTGGTTAAACACATATACATGACGGATTTACCGTATGTAATGGGTAATCTATCCTAAGCATGGTTGCATGGTGCTCAAGTCTCAAAGTTGGCTTAGAACCGTGTGGCGTGTATGGATGGTCATGCAGATTAGAGTGAGCTAAGATACATGAAGGTAAGAGTCATGCGTCGGAACGTGGTTAATAAGAAGAATAAGACAGAAGTCCTAGTGTCTTAATCCTAAAGTGAATCATGGGTTCACCCTAGCGAGTAAGTACTCGAAGTAGAACGTTAAGGTTGAAAGAGGTAATGACCGTAAATACGTCCCCGAAGGTTTTATCATAGTAAATGACACGTGAGAGCACGAGATAGAAGGAGAGTGTTCTGAGTAAAGCGTAGCTCTATTTCTAGTTCAATTGCTTATGTGCTAGATAAAGAATAACGCTAAGGTTATATGTATGCATGTAGGTTGCTATCTGACATGTGCATAAATGGACTGCATGGTATGAAAGTAGCATAGAGTCCAGGTAAGTATTATGTTCATACTCTTCTAGAGTTTTCTAAAAGATAAGATAAGAAAATGAAACGTTTTTCCTTTGAAAAGAAGAAACGAAACTATTTTCCTTTGAAAACGCAAACGTTTTATGAAAAAGCACGCCAAACATAACGTTTTTAAAGTATAAGTACGTACGACCCTCTTTGATAGCCCCTTTCCAAGCAACCAAGGTATCAATTATACGCATGTGAATGGATGACTATACACATTATCGATTGTACGTATTTTCCACGAAAAGACATGGCATGAAAGGATGATTTTTGGGCTTTCGCCCCAAACGACGTCTTCTCATGAAAAGATATTTTCTCATGAAATGAATGTTTTCTCATGAAATGAATGTTTTCTCATGAAAGGACTGCTAAAAGAAAAAGACAGAAAAAAATAAAAGCTCATGCGCATGCACATGAATGAATGAAAGCTTTAGCTCCTTAGAGCTAACATGAATGAATGAATGAAAAGGAAAGAAAAGCATGAAATCATGAATGTGTGAAGATACGTAACGACCATATGAATGAAAGGGATACCCAATGAATGAATGGGCAGATTGCAATGCCGGGTAGTAGTATCTGGCAGTGCACCCACTGCTGCACCCTGATAGAATGAGATTCCAACTCATGGCCATGGGCGAATCCATTGGCCATAGGGCTGCTAACCCCAGCATGTGGGGCGTAACAGTGTGTACCGGCCTATGAAAGTGAAAAGAAAAGTATGTATGAATGCATGACATTCTTCAAGAAATGAAGGCACTGGCGGGAGAAACATTTTACGAAAAGAAAACCATTTTATTTTAAAAAAGAAAGCCCTGCCAGTGATGTTTGCAAAGCAACGCTTGCATGCATGTACGTATAGTATGTATAGAATGATAAGTGCATGACTGAAAACCTACGTTATTATATTTTAACGGTATGAAGTAATGCTTATTGAGTATTCGACTCATTTTAGTTTTTATGTGTGTCCCTCCCCCCATAGGAACTGAATGAGCAATACGATTCAGGACGGACACGACCAAAGGGGAAGAGCACCGAAGTCTAGGCATGAGAGTCTTAACTGTATAAGAGGCCTTTTATTTTAAGATTTATGCTTCCCGATGTAAATCTCTTTTATCCCAAAAGCACATTTTATTTTATAACGTAGAGTTTTGCACCAGGGAACGGAAGTAAAAAGTTTTAAATAGAACAATAATTTCCGTCGTATTTTCTAAAATATTTCATAAAAATTCACACCACAAGGACAGACGTTACATAGTGGCATCATAGCAAAACCCAAGTTATGCTAGACTCTATAGCATTCTTTTCAAAAATAAAAGAGAGAAAACCTTTTTCTAAAGGGAGGAAACTTTTTCCAAGGAATGAAAACTTTTGAAGGGAGAACTGCAAGTGAAAGAAAACCCTAGACTGACGTCTTCCCATGGCATGTCTCATCCTGCAGTAAGTATAGGAAAGTATTTTACTCTAAAGCTAGGATATTTTTAAAGTATGACTTGACCAATGCATGCATGTCAGACTGACAACTAGAAAGAGGTAATGATGCTAAGTGCATAGGATGTAAGAGGTATCAAAGACTGAACGTAGATAGAGGTTAAGGAATGAATGATGGAACGTTAGAACATGTAGAATTAGCTGCTTGCTAATTAAGGAACGGACTAGAAACGTTAGAGGGACCATAATAATGAAGAAACGCATGAACGACCACGAGCTAAGCTAGGACTGAGATGGAAGATGAGATGGCGACTTCAAGTCTTGCCGGCAAGAGTCTTGGAATGGAAGGTACGAGCACTACGTGATGGATGGACTCAAGCATTTCGAGTTGACGTTAAGCATGACAACGAAGGAGCGACGACACGTTAGGGTAAAGTTTCATACGAGATTTGACTGAGATGCTAGATATGCACAAAGGCACGTGAAGGTAACACGAGGACTAGTACGAATGAGCCCATAATAAGGATGGGCAATTTCTTAGGACATTGCACAAATTCCTAGAACGTTAAGCAAATTTCGAGGACGGAATTTATTTTAAGGAGAGTAAATTGTAACATCCCGCTCCTTTCTTCCTTTTGACGTAAGCAAATTTCAAAGATGAAATTTATTACAATGAGGAGAGGACGTAACTGTCCGCTTCTCTCTAGTGATTGTGAGCCTCGTTATGCATGCCAGACCCTCGATGACGTGTTTTTAAAGATATTGCATGATTTCTACAGCTAGCTTGTGTTTTAAAGTTATGGGTATTTTAAATGGGATATTCTCATCGCTATTTAACTAAGTAATATTTTAAATAACTCAATTATAATATCTTTGAAGAGCTCCAAAAATATTATAATTGTGGGAAATCATTTTATATAAATGATTTTAGTTATTTAAAATATTACGTGATTTAAATTATGTTGGAATCTTTAATTAATTTAATGGTTTTATTCTCTTAAATATGTTAAGTAAGATTTCATCATTTTATTAATAATGAAGGAATATTATTTTAAATAATATTCTATCTTAATCTCTCTTAGTGCTTTTAATTAAATAAACGTTTATGCATTTTAAATCAGTATTTAAGGTCCATAGTTAGATCATTTTGTAGATCACTTGACGATGAGTTTTAGGATAAAACCCTAGCCCCTCTCTCTTTCTTCCTCACTTTTCCCTCCCCTCTCTCTCCTCCCTCTCCTTTGGCTTACACAGCACGACACTCTCTCTCACCAATCCACTCCACCTCACAGCCCGGGGCCGCAATGCGCCGGCAGGCCTCACCACAGCAACCATCAGCTCCACCTCCCTCCGATGAGCTCCCCCATCCCAGTCTCTCTCTCCCACGCTCTCCCTTTCTCTGTCCTAGCTGTGTAAAGCCTGAACGGGCTTGATGTTGTTGCACCGTCATGCGCCACCCAACAGTGCCACCATCTCCACGGTAACTTCCCCTTCCACCGGCCATCCTCCCCCAGCAAGCTCGGCCTCCATCTCGTCGTCGTCTGCTCCCACGAAGTCCGCCAAGCTTCATGGGTTCTCTCCTCTCCACCGCCGTATGCCGCCACCCATGGTGTTTAACCACCGTCTTCAGCCTCCTCTGCCCACCACCTACTCATTCCAGCACCCATAGCCCCGATCCACCACCCATGCAGGCCCACTCTCCCCCACTCTTTCATGGGCCGTTCCTCCCCCTCAGGCTAGATCCACCGTCGTAGGCCATCGAGCCACCATGGCTCCACCAGCAGCCTCCTGAGTCCCTCCATGGCTAGCCACAACCAGCCAAGCTTTCCCCTCCACCTCCATGCCTTGAGACACACGGGTTATCCCGTCAATGGTATAACTCTATATCCCTCGTTATTTATGTTAAACGTTAATTAGTTGACTAGATTGTCGATTGTGCTATTAGTATTGTGGAGTTCGCTGTGTAGTATGGTGATGTGCTGTGTTGTGTACGTGAAGTGTTGGGCGTAGTTGGGAAGTGTGTTGTGTAGTGTTGTGAAGTGTGGCCTGTAGCCTAAGGTGACGAGTATCATCGTGTAGTCGGCTTATGGCCGGGAGCATGTGTGAAGTGGATGGAAAGTATCAGAGTAGTGCAGTAGAAGCATGACTGGGCAATGTCACGAAGTGATATGATGAGTTAGGAGTTGGCTTAGAGCCATGTATCATGTATGGATGGTCATGAGGATTTAGAGTGAGCTAAGATATGTGAAGGTAATGATGAGTGTACTGTCTAGGATTGGGATGCGTGACTTAGTCAGTCTAAGTCATGTGTCGGGACGTGATTAATGAGAAGAATGAGATGAAGGTCGTAGTGTCTTAATCCTAAGGTGAATCATGGGTTCACCCTAGCGAATAAGCACTCGAAGTAGAACGCTGAATTGGAAGAGGTAGTGACCGTAAATGGGTCCTCGAAGGTTTTATCATAGTAAATGACACGTAAGAGCACGAGATAGAATGAGAGTGTTCTAAATAAATCATAGCTCTATTTCTAGTTTAGCTGCTTATGTACTAGATGTAGAATAACGCTAAGGTTATGTGTATGCATATAGGTTGCGATCTGACACGCGCATGAATGGACTGCATGGTATGAAAGTAGCATGGAGTCCAGGTAAGTGTTATGTTCATACTCTTCTAGAGTTTTCTAAAAGATAAGATAAGAAAAAGAAACGCTTTCTCTTCGAAAATGAAGAAAAGAAATGTTTTTCCTTGCGAAGCATGATGTTTTTAAAGTATTAGTACGTACGATGGCAGCCCTTTTTCAAGCAACCAAAGTATTATTCTCACACATGTGAATGGATGACTACACGCAGTATCTGTTGTACGTATTTTCCACGAAAAGACATGCCATGAAAGGATGATTTTCGAGCTCGCGCCCCAAACGACGTTTTCTCATGAAAATATATTTTTCCCATGAAATGAATGTTTTCTCATGAAAGGACTGTTAAAGGAAAAAAAAAAAAAAGAATGAAAACTCATGCTCATGCACATGAAACAAATGAAAGTTCCAGCTATTTAGAGCTGACATGAAATGAATGAATGAAAAGAAAGAAAGGCATGAAAGCCTGAATGTATGAAGATACGTAACGACCATATGAATGAAAAGGATACCTAATGAATGAATGGGCAGATTGCAATACTGGGTAGTAGTATCTAGTAGTGCACCTAGTGCTACACCCTGACGGAATGAGATTCCAACCCGTGGCCACGGGCGAATCCATTGGCCATAGGGCCGCTAACCCCAGCACGCGGGGTGTAACAGTATGCACCATCATATGAAAGTAAAAAGAAAAGTATGTATGAATGCATGGCATTCTTTAAGAAATGAAGACACTGGCGGGAGAAACGTTTTACAAAAAGAAAACCAGTTTCAAAGAAGAAAGCCCCACCAGTGATATTTACGAATGAACGCATGTATGCATGTACGTATAGTATGTATAGAATGCTGAGTGCATGACTGAAAACCTACGTTGTTATATTTTAACTGTATGAAGTAATGTTTACTGAGTATTTGATTCATTTTAATTTTGATGTGTGTCCCTCCCCCCACAGGAACTGAATGAGCAGTACGCGCAGGATGGACACAGCCCAGAGGGGAAGAGCACGGAAGTCTAGGCACGAGGATTTTAACCGCATGAGAAGCCTTTTAATTTTAAGATTTATGTTTTCTACTGTAAACCCTTTTTATTCAAAAGGCACATTTTATTTTATAACGTAGAGTCTTGGATCTTGGGAACGAAAGTAAAATATTTTAAATCGAATAGTAATTTCCGTCAATGTTTCTAAAATATTTTGTAAAAAGGACCCACCACAAGGACGGGCATTACATAGTGGTATCAGAGCAAAACCCGGGTTATGCTAAACTTTATAGCCTTCTTTTCAAAAATAAAAGAGAGAAAACCTTTTTCTAAAGGGAGGAAACTTTTTCCAAGGAAAGAAAGCTTTTGAAAGGAAAATTGCAAGTGAAGGAAAATCTAGACTGACGTCTTCCCAAGGCATGTCTCATCCTGCAGTAAGTATAAGAAAGTATTTTGCTCTAATGCTATGATATTTTCAAAGTATGACTTGACCAATGTGTGCATGTCAAACTGGCAACTAGAAAGAGGAAGTGATGCTAAGTGCATAGAATGTAAGAGGTGTCAAAAACTGAACATGGTTAGAGGCTAAGGAATGAATGATGTAACGTTAGGACATGTAGAATTAGCTACTTGCTAATTAAGGTATAGACTAGAAACGTCAAAGAGATCGTAATAGTTAAGACACACGTGAATGACCACGAGCTAAGCTAGGACCGAGATGGAGAATGAGATGGCGACTTCAAGCCTTGCTAGCAAAAGTCTTGGAACGGAAGATACGAGTGCTATGTGACAAATGGGCTCAAGTGCATGGAGCTGACTTAAGCATGACGACGAAGGAGTGACGAGACGTGAGGGCAAGGTTCTATATGAGAATGGACTGAGATGCTAGATGTGAACAAAGGCGCGTCAAGATAATGCGAGGACTAGTACGAACGAGCCCATTGTTAGGATGGGCAATTTCTTAGGACACTGTGTGAATTCCTAGAACGTTAAGCAAATTTTGAGTACGGAATTTATTTTAAGGAGGGTAGATTGTAACATCCCACTCCTTTCTTCCTTCTGACATAAGCAAATTCTAAGGATGAAATTTATTACGAGGAGGAGAGGACATAATTGTCTACTTCTCTTTAGCGACTATGAGCCCTGTTATGCGTGCCAGACCTCGATGACGTGTTTTTAAAGATACTACGTGATTTCTGAAGCTAGTTTTGTGTTTTAAAGTTATGAGTATTTTAAATAGGATATTCCCATCGCTATTTGACTAAGTAATATTTTAAATAATTCAATTATAATATCTTTGAAGAGCTCCAAAAATATTATAATTGTGGGAAACCATTTTCAATAATTGATTTCAGTTATTTAAAATATTATGTGATTTAAATTACGTTGATAACTTTTAATTAATTTAATGGTTTTATTCTCTTAAAAGTAAGACTTTATCATTTTATTAATGATGAAGGACAATATTTTATAAACTAAAGTTTAGTTTAAATAATATTTTATCTTAATTCCTCTTAGTGCTTTTAATTAAGTTAATGTTTACGTATTTTTAAATCAGTATTTAAAGTTCACCGTTAGATCGTTCTGTAGATCCCAAGACGATAGGTTTTAGAATAAAATCCTAGCCCTCTCTCTCTCCTCCCTCTTCTTCGGCTTGCGCAGCACACCCCTCCCACATGCCTGATTCCTCCACTGCACAACCTGGCGCCACGATGCACCGGCAGGCCTCATCGCCACCACCACCAGCTCTACTTCCCTCCGGCGAGCTCCACCATCCCAGCCTCTCTCTTTCTCCCTCTGCTGGCCGTGTAAAGCCCAAATGGGCTTAGTACTCACTGCACTGCCGCGAGCTGCCCAACGGCGCCACCACCTCCGTGGCAGCTTCCCTTCGCACCGGCCATCATCCTCTAGCAAGCTCAGCCTCCACCTTGCAGCCATCTTCCTCCCATGCATGTACGTGGTCCCTTCCATTCACGGGTTCACTGTGCCCGCCCCTAGCGCCACAGTGCGCGGCCACCCAAGCCCCCGGACACCACGAAGAGCATCCCTGAGTCTCCCTCTTCCTCCTCCCTTGGACCCACAGCCAGAAGCCCCCTCCTCCACCTCACGGTTTCCCCCTCTCACACGCATGGGTCTCCTCCCCTCCACCACTGTACGCTGCCACCCATGGCGTCTATCCACCATCTCCAGCCTCTTCTGGCTACCACCGACCCATCCCAGCCGCCCTTAGCCCCGATCTACCACCCATGCATGCACACTCTCCCTCACTCTCTCATGGGCCTTCACTCACCCACGGCCTAGATCCACCGAAGTGGACTGTCGTGCCGCCACCACTGAGCCTCCACGGCTCCACCAGTAGCCTCACTTGACCTCTCTTGGTCTAGCCTTAAGCCTAAACCACCACTTTTTGTGGTAGGCAGCCATTACACACGTGATGGATAGCCACTGCGCGTGGTTGATCGCCACTGTACACGGCTAAAACCACCGTGCTATGCCCCTTGCCACCATCATAAGGCCACCATGAGCCATTCCAAGACCACAACTAACTATCCAAAAGCCAAACAGTCACCGTATGCTATGTAGTTGCTCTGTACGACCCTTTCGGCATCATCGACTGTGACGGTTAGCGAGTAACACACGGGTTATCCCGTCAATGGTATAGCTCTCTATCCCTCAATATTTATGTTAGATGTTAATCAGTTGTCTAGGTTGTGGATTTGTTAGTATTGTGGAGTTAGTTGTGTAGTGTGATGATGCGATGTGCTGTGTAGTGAAATGTTAGGCGTATCTATGTAATATGCTGTGAAGTATTGTTGTGGTTTTGGTGTTGTAGGAGTGACGTGGCCTATAGTTTGAGGTGACGAGTGTCGCCATGTAGTTGGCTTATGGCTGGAAAGTATCAGAGTAGTGCAGCGGAAGCATGACTGGGCAATGGCACAAAATGACATGGTCAATCAACAAGTCATGCTATGATGAGTTAATATGTATGATTGGTGACGTGACGAGGTCACGATGTAGCTTGGGAATAGTCTCGAGCTATATGGTGTGACGTAAGGTGTAATTATAAATGGAGTCCTGTATGTCAAGTGTTGGGATGAACTTTCAAGAGGCACGGGTAGCATGAAGAATCGTGCTAGCCGAGTAAGAGAAGGTTGGTATCGAAGTATGGCGCCTGTCCATATAAGCCTATGACCAATGTATTATATGTTGGTCTTAGCTGATAAAGGGGTACGGTGCGTGTGTAATCTGGTTAAACACATGTACCAGACGAATTTACCGTATATAATGGGTAATCTGTCCTAAGCATGGTTGCACGGTGCTTAAGCGTCAGAGTTGGCTTAGAACCATGTGGCGTGTATGGTTGGTTATGAAGATTAGAGTGAGCTAAGATACATGAAGGTAATGACGAGTGTACTGTCTAAGATGGGATGAGTGATTTAGTCCGTCTGAGTCATGCATCGGAACGTGGTTAATAAGAAGAATAAGACAGAAGTCCTAGTGTTTTAATCCTAAGGTGAATCATGGGTTCACCCTAGCGAGTAAGCACTCGAAGTAGAACGTTAAGGTTGAAAGAGCTAATGACCATAAATAGGTCCCCGAAGGTTTTTATCATAGTAAAGGACACATAAGAGCACGGGATAGAAGGAAAGCGTTCTAAGTAAAGCGTAACTCTATTTCTAGTTCCGTTGCTTATGTGCTAGATAGAGAATAACGCTAAGGTTATATGTATGTATGTAGGTTGCCATCTGACACGCGCATGAATGGATTGCATGGTATGAAAGTAGCATGGAGTCTAAATAAGTATTATGTTCATACTCTTCTAGAATTTTCTAAAAGATAAGAAAAGAAAACGAAATGCTTTTCCTTTGAAAAGAAGAAAAGAAACGGTTTTCCTTTGAAAACGCAAACGTTTTACGAAAAAGCACGCCAAGCATAACGTTTTTAAAGTATAAGTATGTACGACCCTCTTTGGCAATCCCTTTTCACGCAACCAAGGTATTAATTGTACGCACGTGAATGAATGACTATATGCAGTATCTATTGTACGTATTTTTCATGAAAAGACATGGCATGAAAGGATGATTTTCGGGTTCTCATCCCAAACGACGTTTTCTCATGAAAAGATGTTTTCTCATGAG
The DNA here is from genome assembly GCA_029856935.1 of Cyclocarya paliurus. Classification (NCBI taxonomy): domain Eukaryota; kingdom Viridiplantae; phylum Streptophyta; class Magnoliopsida; order Fagales; family Juglandaceae; genus Cyclocarya; species Cyclocarya paliurus. The sequence continues at coordinate 2,241,238 of CM056960.1, read as the reverse complement.
ATGAATGTTTTCTCATGAAATGACTGTTAAAAGAAAAGGAAAGAAAAGAATGAAAGTTCATGCTCATGCACATGAATGAATGAAAGCTTCAGCTCCTTAGAGCTGATATGAATGAATGAATGAAAAGGAAAGAAAGGCATGAAAGCATGAATGTATGAAGATATGTAACGGCCATATGAATGAAAAGGGTACCCAATGAATGAAAGGGCAGATTGCAATGCCGGATTGTAGTATCTAGTAGTGCACCCAGTACTGCACCCTAACGGAATGGGATTCCAACCCGTGGCCATGGGTGAATCCATTGGCCATAGAGCCGCTAACCCCAGATAGTGTGCACCGGCCTATGAAAGTGAAAAGAAAAGTATGTATGAATGCATGACATTCTTCAAAAAATGAAGGCACTGGCGGGAGAAACATTTTACGAAAAGAAGACCATTTTTTTTTAAAGAAGAAAGCCCCGCTAGTGATGTTTGCAAATGAACGCATGTATGCATGTACGTATAGTATGTATAGAATGATAAGTACATAACTGAAAACCTACGTTATTATATTTTAACGGTATGAAGTAATGCCTATTGAGTATTTGACTCATTTTAGTTTTTATGTGTGTCCCTGCCCCCATAAGAACTGAATGAGTAGTACGCTTCAAGACGAACACGGCCAAAAAGGAAGAGCACGGAAGTCTAGGCACGAGAGTCTTAACTGTATAAGAGGCCGTTTATTTTAAAATTTATGTTTCCCGTTGTAAACTTCTTTTATCCCAAAAGCACATTTTATTTTATAACATAGAGTCTTGCACCCTGGGAACAGAAGTAAAAAGTTTTAAATCAAACGGTAATTCCCATTGTCTTTTCTAAAATATTTCATAAAAATATTTTAGAGGCCATTTATTTTAAAATAAACGTAAAGTCTTGTCATAAAAAGACTCTAAAATATTTTAGAGGCCGTCGTCTTTTCTAAAATATTTCATAAAAAGTCCCACCATAAGGATGGGCGTTACATAATCAGAGGAAGATCAATCATGTTAATATAAAAAAGGAGCTCTGAGAAGTCTTCCATCGCCCTTGTAAAAAAAGTAGCCCCCTCCCTCTCACAAGGAAAGTGTACAACATTAAAGTTCCTACACACGACCCAAAGTAATTCTAAATAATAATGCAAAATCTTCAGTTCCTCCCACGAAGAGCTCCTTTCTTTATTTGCATTTGGCACATACACACCCACAAAGGCCCACCTCCACCCATCCATAATATTCTTGAATGACCCTGCCACTGAATAGTTCCCAATGCAATTCTCTACTAACTCTACTACTCTTATATTCCACATCAGCAACACCCCTCCTGAAGCACCCAAAGAAGCTAAATAACTCCACCCCACACAAGTACAACCCCACAAATTTTGAATAATATTTATGTCAACATGGCTTAGCTAAGTCTCTTGAAGACAAACAATATCAACTTTTCAACTATGGAGAAGGGATCGAATGTGAAGTTGCTTGTTAGCATCATTGATCCCCCTAACATTCCACAAGAAGATTCCAGGTTTCATAAGATAAACAACTCCGCCGCCCCTTCAATCTTTCCCTTCCGTCACTACTCTCCTTGTTATCATAATTAATAGAACATATCAATATTTTCAGCTCTCTATCTTTTTTGGCTACTAACTTCAAAGTCATTGGTCTACCTGTTTCTATAGCAACTAAAAGGACCTGAAATTACTCTTCGAAGCCTTCACAAGAAATCCCTACACACCCCTGTAACTCCGTCACCTCTTTCAGCACCCAATCTAAAGATTTAGGGACTGGTGGAATAGCACATAGTGGGGTAGGGCTGCCCAACTTATTCCTATCACCTCTATTCTCACAAATCACCAACTGAAAGCCACCTTAAGAGCAGCCTAACCTCGGGATAGAAGACAAGAAGGAACTATAGTCGATTGCTGAGATAGAAGGCTCCGACAGTGGCATTTGTGGCCTCTCGCGGTGTTCCATATCTCCTAACAACTCATACACCCCTTCATCTGCGCTAAGCTGGCCTTTCTCAATCTCCGACCCCTAGACCGCCGCATTCACCACCGTGGTGACTAGAAGTAGCTTAGATTGCTTTGACGCTTGAGTCTGTGCCACCCCACTGGCTGAAAGTTCACTCGTCATGTCGTCGTTTAGTCCAAAGAGCACCGGCATGCGAATCTGTATCTCTGTTGGTACCACCTTGCATTGCTTGGCGTAGGTGTTGTTGGAAACAAATGCAGGTGTCTCCAGCATACCGGTCACGACCATCGGAACCACCTCCTACGGCATGGTCTGGTTCTTGGTGGTTGATGGGCCTGCTTCACAAACGCCTCGTCTCCTCTAAGCATAATCAGTGCTAGCCCCTCTTACGTTTTTGTTATGGCCCATGGGATGAGGCCCATTGCATCGGCTTAAGTCCATCTTGGCCTTTCCTCTAGTTTCTAAAGCTTTACTGAATGTAAAGCTCTTCTCGACCATATTAACTAGCCCATTTGAGCCCATGCTGCCTAATGTCTTTTCTTCAACCAAACCACTATCTACACAGCCCAAGCCCAAGCCCAAGCCCACCTCCTAATTCTCCTCAACGGACCTTAATACACTGTCCATCCTCTCCTGCAAAAAGTCCAACTGCTTTTTCATTTCCTACGGAGTATTATACACGTCATCCTCTTTCAAGCTGACAACACACTGCCACCACCATATTGCCTCTGAACAGTGCCTCCTCTTAGACTAATAGGCATGCTAGACCTTCCCCCTTCTTGTTTTGTTCATGAAATGGCACCGATACCCTTGTATGTTGGAGGACCTCTCAGTGCGACTACCTGTTGGATTGGTTCACTGCCACCATCTCCACCAACGACGCCTAAAATTTCCCTCCTTTGTTGTGACCTACATAGCCACCCTCTCTACCAGCCTCTCTCAGTGCATCCACCAACTTCCTCCATCCCTTGTCATCTCTCTCCTCTGGTATGAAGATGAAGTTTCTTCTATCACCACCTCCATACTCCACTAAAGCCATATAACCACCGTGGGAATTAGAACATCTTTGTGCAATGAACCCTCTATCTCCCTTTTGATGAGCTGTATAGAACTCTTTCCCTCCGTCCGTCAAACAATCCTCTAAGGCTTTGGCAAACTAAAATACTGCGGACCTCCCCAGCCTTATTTCCTTCACAACTTTCCAACTCTTCTTAGTGATGAGCAAATATTTTCCATCCCTCGTGAACTCAAAAGCTTTTGATTCTAGGACTATTTGATTTTGAAATCCCATCTTTCAACTCTAGTAAAATAGCAATGTGGATACCCTCTCTCTCTCTAAACCAGACCCTCTCTCTCTAAACAGCCTCTCGTCCGAATCCAGTTGGGGGGAAGGGGGAGCCTCGGCTCCTCCTTCCTCGCCGTTTCCTTCCTCCCCTCGCCGGCCCTTCGTCTCCTGCGTTTATATTCTGTTTCGTCGTAGTGTTTTTTCTTCATTTTTCTGTTTTCTCAGGTTGCATAAGGGAGGATCGCCGTTTCCGGTCATTCTAGCCGCCATCTCATCACACGCGCCACACCAGAAGGACGTCCAAGCGCCGATCTTCAACACCTCCAAATCCGGCGTCCAACGGAGAGGCGCGTAGCCCGCACGCGCGGGACGAAACTTCCAGATCTCGTCGGCGCGTGGCCACCACGCGCCACCAGGGAGCCCTCTGCCGCCACCACGCTCAGCTTCTCTGGGTTCTCTGACTCCGGGGTTTCCAAGATCGACCGTCGGCTTTCCTCCCCGAGAAACAGTGCCCTGCACGAACCAATGCCGAACTTCCGTGCACTGTTCATCCGTCTTTTTTGTTATTTATTTTTCTGTTTGGTTGTTTTCAGCACTTTGTAGTTAATTTTTCTGTTCTATTGTTATCTTGTTGACCCGAGTGTTGTGTTGGACCTTTGGATTGGACGTACTCTGTGGCAAGAGTTGTTCGAGAGTGTTGGATGATGCTACGCTGGTGGTCGTACGGCTGGGCTTTGTGGTCCGTGCGTGAGTTGGGTGCCCGTCCAGGCCGATTCGAGATGCCGATGCTTGTGGTAGGCGTAACATCCGGGTTCGCACTAGTGCTTGGGGTCGTTTTTTTTTGTGTTGTTTGGTTTGTATTTAGGTGTAGGTTTTGGTTTTAGTTAGTAATAATTTAGAAATGGGCTTTGGATTTGATATCCATAGCAGTGCTCCATCTCATTCCTCTAGGGAGGTTGGGGGGTCATTTAGTTCTGTTTTTACAGAACGCTTTCTCTGTTTATGAGAGAGTTTTTTAGAAGTTAAGACAATGTCCGTCACTGGTTTGTGGCGGGGATGCCCCTGAGCTGATGCGTAGTTGACTTATAGTCTGGTTTTTCCATGTATTATTAAGTCACAGTTGTAACTTCGGTTCATTAATGAAATGAGTCTGATTTCTTCAAAAAAAAAAAAACTCTAGTAAAATAGTAACCTCGCCGTTAAATGCCCTCAGCCACCATTGAAATGTTATGCGTACGGAGAGAAAATAGAGAGAGAAAACGTTACAGCCTTTATTTCTTATTCCATGAAAAAAAATAGATACTAATCCTATATTTTAATATTTCATTATTTTTTTTTTTTATGCTCTTCTTGTACTATATGTGCAGTTTGTGTCACTTTGTATTTGTGAGTTGTGTTCATATCGTGTCAAGTCATGGACATTCGACTATATAAGTCAACTTGAATCTAACCCATTAAGCTAAACGGATTAGGCCTTCAAACTCAAACATGACCCATTTAAATAACGGATCATGTGGTGTCTCTTGTTTTGACCTGTTTAATAATTAATTAAAAATATGTCAATACAAAATGACTCATTTCAACCTGTTTCATGTAAATGAGTTAAACTAACCCGCATAATTCATTTAACCTGATTAACATAATTTCATATAAAAATTAAAATTTATATTTATTAGTAGCCACAATATCCTTTAAAAAAAATTACTACCTTACTAACAAGAAATATCAATATTTTTCAAATTTTAACATATAATTAAACTAATATTACAAATCCAATAATAACAAATGAGTATAGATTCAGAATTACAATTCCAACAATAAAAATATAAACATATTGAAAAATATCAATATTACAACCCAACAACAATAAAATTGTAATTTTGAAATAAGATTTAAACGGGTTATTGCAGGTTAACTTTGAGTTAAGCGGGTTGACCTGTTATTAACTCGTTTATTAATTATGTTTTAATGGGCCAACCCGTTTTAACCTGAACTCATTCATATCAGATTCAAATCCTCTAATTTCGTGTCATATTCCTGTTAGGTTCACGAATCTGTCGATATTGCCACCCCTAGTGCAGAATATTAAGAACCTAACCAAGACCCAAATAAGCCTACTACCCACCCTATATGGACAGGTAGCTGAACACCCTAGCCCCACACTTGCCTAGGTGGCAGGGACAGGATTTTGGCACTACACCTTGGCACCACCTCAACCTCGACTCGCCCACATCCATTAAACCAACAGGCAAATTTTCAGCATTTCCACTCGTAAAATCGTAATAAATACAACAAAAATACTCGACCATACTATACAAATGCCCCGCCACAAAAGTGACAAAGAAGAGAATTGAGAGAGCATATGCTTAACAACCATGAAAATGCCATGAAAAAGAAGAAGACAAAAAAAAAAAAGAACAAGATAAGAAATTTTTAGAGTTAGGGTCATGAAGAATTCACCATTTGTGGTTATAATGGAAAAAAATAAAGAACGAGAAAGAAGAAGTGAATGAAAGAAAGAAAGAAAGAAGGTGGGCAATGTAGAAATGAGGGAAAAAGAAAAGCTACTAAGGTTTGAGGGTAAAATTGTAATTTTAGAGTAAAAATCCTAATTTATTAGTATGGGTGGGCAGGTATAAAACGAGTTAGGATATGTTTGGAAAATATGTTTCACCTAAAATTTTCATCTTCATCTCATCTCATCTTTACACTTTTCAAATCTCCATACAAAATATAATAAATAATTCAACTTTTTCAAATCCCAATATAACTTTTTTAAATTCTAATTCAATTTTTTCAAATCTCAAAACTAAAAAATAATATTTTAAATTTTAAAATAAAACACAAAATTCTTATCTCATCCTCCAAACATATCTTTAGTCTTGTCCAAAACCCACTCATGCCCGTTTCACTTGAAATTCTAGAAGAATCCGTTCATCCCACCCGAGTTAACAGGACGAAAATATGGGTAGGGCAAATCCCAGACCCAAGCCTATTATATTTAGAGTGATATTAGACTGCAGCCAGTAGTGATCGCTAGGTGTGTCGCCTAGGTAAAACTTATATTTTTTATTTTTATTTTTTACATTTTTTAATATTTTTAAATATTTTTAAAAAATAAAAAAATATCAATACACTAATAATCACTTTCTTAATCAGTACATAAAAAAATTAAAATTAAATACATGAACGGTCAAAATAAAAGAACAAAATGAGAGGACAAACTAGCATTATTCTTATATTTATAGATAGTATTGATAATATTCATTAAATTAGGTTCATAAATAAACATCGTTACCGGATAGATAACTCGAATTTGGCTCTATTCAATTATTAAACAGGTTATTCATAAATAAATAGTCAAACTCCATTATTAAATTAAACAAAATCATATAAAATTCATCCGACTAGATTAAGGTTCATAAACAAATTGGTATAAAAAGCTCGACTTGACTTATTAGCTTGTTTACATATTAACACATGCACGCATGTCATATTATATATGGTATATGTTATGAGGAATGCAAACGTGATATATGATATATTGTTATATATATGATTCACTATTTTATGAGTATAATTGTATAAATATTTTAAATATACTAATATCTAATGCAAGTATGATTTATTAGATTTGATAAGAGCCAAATAGCCATTTAATTGTGTTTGTAAAAATAAATTTGTATTTAATTGTATATAGTGAGTAAAAATATATTCGGTTATTTTAAAATAACAATAATAATAATTAAAAATAATGATAAACAAATGCTTGATTGTGCTCAACTTGATTTTTAATTGAGTTGAGTTTTGATTGGCACTATTTGTTCGAAACTCGACTCAATTTCCTATTTTTATATTTTTATTTTCTGAGAATACGCAAGCTCTCTTTACTAAAGACATGAAACATTTGAGCTCGGTTGAATACATGGTAAGCTACACTGTTTGTTTCCCTTTTTGTATGAACAACTCTAGCATAATGAAAGAACCTTTCTTTTTGAGAGATTTGATCGTGTCGGTAAGCCATCAAGGCATTGCTCTCCAAATAATTAAAATTTTAGTAGCATTCAGAATTTGCATTTTCCATACCTTCTACGAAACTCCTTTCGGTTTTGTTCCATTAGAAGTTTGTCCTTTTTACCAAATAGAAATTCTTATTTGGAGATGGTATGCACTATACTCTTGACTATAAATTTGCCATTTATTATGTCTCACCAAATTTGCTTGTCATGATCACGTTGCAATGGACTAATAGGCACCTGAATAATTATCTTTGCTTTTTATGGATCAAATACTGCATATATAAAGGGTAGATTACATCATTGTGTGTCAAGGTTAATTAAATCAAGAACTTTAGCCTCTTCATTTACATTTGGACTATAGATAGAACAGTATTATAAGAGCAACCTAGCAGCCACTTATCTTTCCACATTTTGACTCTTCTACTACCATTCCCACCCAATTCTCCACACAATATCTTTAAGGAGACCTACAACAGAAAATATACTTCACCAAGCATACAATTGTGAGAGCCCGTCCGAACGACAAAAGTAACCCCTTGCACAATAACCATGTTACCGAATTGTGTCTGACAATCTCGAACGAAAGGAAAAACCTTACCGGGAAAACAACAAACAAATCTATAAGGAAAGGCTTCGGCAAACTGGAATAATTGAAGGCATCATATGGACAAGTAAAGATTTAGGGAATGCTTGGCGAATGAGATGAGATAAGAATTTTGTGATAATAAAATTATTTGTGAATAGTAGTGAAATTGTTTGAGTTAAGATGTTTTATTTGATTTTAGAAAAGGAAAGAGAAAAAATTGAATAAAAATATTATAAAGTTAAAATATTGTTAAAATATTATTTTTTGATATTATTTTTGTTTTAAAATTTGAAAATGATGTTTTGCTTTTTGTGTTTTTTTTTTTTTTGAAAGTTTGGGACAGTTATAATGATTGAAAAATAATTAAATGAAAAAGTTAAAGATTTGAAATTGAAAAATATTTGTATTTGAGTGATATTTGAGAATAAAGTTTTGAGAAATTTTGAGGTGAGATGAGATGTGATGAGTTTTTCAAACAAGCCCTTAGGCGAGCAAAAACAAACGAGCAATATGTGAGCAAGTAACATAAGCAATACAATGTGTTGGGTAAAGCAATAACGCGGGCAAGCTAATAATTGTCGCGTGTAATGTGGTACGGAGCAAGGTTATACAACAGGGAGCAAAGTGTAGTAAAAACACTAAAGGGGGCAAACAAGAACTAATTAAATAAGTGAAAGGTGGGCAGCAAACAACATAGTACGAGTTCAAGCATGTGTTCTGAAATCTTTTCCACTGTCCTACTAAGAGATTTAACTAGTGCCCGAGCACGTTTCCTGCACTGAAATACGAGTTTAAACAAAGCGCCTTGAAATTTGGAGTGCCTAGAAGCAATATGGGAGCACTTGGAAGCGATGAAGTACCCTCACAAACTACATGTTTCCACCTAAACAATATTGCAGCAAACAGAGTCACAGACTCACCATCTGTCCGACCACACAGGAATTTTATCGCCACATGGAAGAAATTCAATCATGGCAGAATGAGAGACTAACCCCTTTTGAGGAGCTTGTTTCTCCTTGGCTGAACTTCTGGAATGAGGCAGAGCTCATCATTTCAACCACTATCATCTCTTAAAATCCAGCATACCCTTGGGCAACTAGGAGCTCGCCCATCAACAGACCAATCTCACAACCGGTGATAGAAGGCCCGTGATGTCTTTCTTTTCTTTTTTATCCTCCACAACGGCCATATGTTTTCCTCATCTTCCTTTCGAAACTTAGTCTTTCTCTCTATCTCTTTGTCTCTCTCATTCACTCTAGTTGTCCTTTAGAAAGAGGAACCCTACTTCTCTAAGACTTAAGCTCACTTGCATCTAGACACTTAAGGTCATCCTCAGATTGAATGGCAAGGGCAACTTAACAACGACCAAGCTTAGGGAAAGCCTTCGTTATCCAAGTAAGTGTCTGTCGTGAGGATACTTACAAAATGTGTGGATGGTTGTGAAGATCCATGTCTTAGGTACATGTTAGGAAGGGACCTCATTATTTAGTATTTCATCATGCCACCACTCTTTCCTGCATGCTATCTTGCTCTTACAATGCCCATGCAAAGGTTGTTCAAGCATTTTTATAACATTTCCTACTTATGTTTATGGAATAGTTTTTCCATATATCTTACTTAGATTTCTCAAAACCTTATCGTATTATATCTCTATTTTTCATTGATGTTTAAGATATGGATGTTGATTGTTTAACGAAGCAGTGTGGGTGTGTGTCTCACAACCCCAAGTTGAGATGGGCATTATCTTGGGGAGCTCCCAAGTTGGTGATCAATGGGCTCAACTAAGACTATAACACTCTCGGATCACAATCATTGCCTCTCTACTGGCAGAGGCTAGAGGACGTTGTGGTGAAGGACGGATAAGCAAAGCCAAGTGTTGTTTGTTACAAAATCATATGCGTAGTCATTACCCTTGGTGTAACAAAGGGAGCCAGGGTGTGTACACAATCACTATAGGGAGGCTGTGGTCCATGCATAATAAGGAAAAAAGATTTGAGATTTTTTACTTAATTAATGGGAGGGCCTAGGGTCCTTGGTTACTTTAGTTTATGGAGAGCCTGGGGTTCTCAGGCTTATAAGTTTGTGTTGAGTGTTGGATGCCAGGAAAACGTTTATGATGTTGGAAACTACATTAATTATATTTTCTTAATGGTCTAAGATAATAATCGATATATGCTTGGTTTCCTCATTGTTTTTAATTTAAATGCATGCACATAATCATTTGATCCTATTGCTCGGGGTGTTGCATACCTCAAAGTGAATACTAGATTGCTCAGTTCTTTTTCCTCAGTAAGCTTGTAACATTGTTCAGATTTCCAAATATTTATTTTCTTGCATATTCCTTGTAACCACATATGTTGTATGTCTTTTCATAACTCTTAATTTAGTGAGATTTTCTTGAAATCTCACCATGGTAGTCCCACTACGATTTCATTACTAGAAACCGTAGACTTTCATGCAAATCTAGACAACAAGGATGGTTATGAGTAGGAAAACCCTTCATAGCACAAGGAATGAGGCGAGGTGCTGTTCTTGTTTGGACTTTGTATTTGTAGTTAACTTTGTTGCTTTGAAGTTGAAGTATGGTGACTTGTGGATGTTTATGACATTGAGTTGGTGCTTATAATATTATCTTTAGTATTCAAAATTGATAGTTTAGTTTTCATGACTTTAATAATTTTCACTACGTTTCTTTTATACATGTGTGCTCAACAAACTAGCACATGAAATTCTCTTTTGAGGAGGCTAGAGATGTGACCCATGAGGTACACATCCCCGGTACCATGGTACTTTGCCCAAACACAAATGGGGGGAGCTGGGGGTGCCACAACGATGGTTTTGTTTCCTACTAGTTTTATTGTTAATAAGTCACCACGAAGATAATACTTGGCTTTGAAAATTGTACTAGCAAGGGAGTTTGGTTCCTACAATAATCTCCAATCTTGCTTGACTACCAAGGCGTCATTGAAACATTCAAATTGTCTAAAATCAAGACTGACAATGATTTACTTTACCCATTTTTTTCCCAATTCATCCATTGTGTGCCTATTTTTTATCGTTGAAAGTCCACCAAAATTTTCTGATTGTTTGCTGATTCCCTAACATAATGTTTTAGGAAAACATAACACACCCATTCTATAAGTTAGTAGTATTGCTTGGACAACAAAGCCTTAATCAAAACCTCATTTATATCTTGTGAAAGAAGTTTGTACCTTAATTAGGTATGGCATCCCAGACTTTATTCTTTATATGCCGAAAATACTTCACTCTAGACTTACCAACCAAAAAATGTAATCCAAGATATCTATCAAAAGATATAGTTGCACTAATTCTTGCATTGGCAAGAATGATGTTTTTCACGTTGGCATTTAACATTAGTCCAAATGCATGCTCATAAGTCATCGGAATATGATGAATTCTTGACCATTCAATTTTGTAAGGAGACTATGAACACGAAAAAACAAATGGTTTATTCTAATTTTACGAATGGGTCCACAACAATACCACAACATGCCTAATAGATGGAGGGATTTGTTGTTCCATTCAAATAGCTAAAAGGCCACTAGCTACTCACATGACGAGTTGTACAAACTGACCAACCTACCATCATGTTCAGGATGTGTTCCACCCTCCGTTCACCAAAACAATCAATCTGTAGCAAAGACTGATGGCGGCACTGTGTGCCTTATGCACCTCTGATGCCTAACTCAGTAATGGATAACTGAGATGACATGAAAGTATTAGGTGAGAAAGTTACCTAGGTTACCATCTTTTGCCTGATATATAGACATGAACGTTAGTGATAAATATGGGATACCAATTCAATCTCTTGGTTTCCCTTATTGGTTTAGGTGATTGACATTGATACCAATAGGGAATCATCCAACGATATGGCAAGTTTTTTGTTGTTCCCCTAGACAAGTTATCCCATCCTATCAAGTCGACGGTTACAACATCAATTCATATTGCAACTAACCCTCCATGATCCTGATTTGATATTCTACTGGCCTCTTCCTTGAGCTTGGGCTTATTGGGGTGAGAAAGGTCCCTCCAAATAAATTCAAAAATCACTAATTACCATTATCCCAATTTCATATATCTAATTGTTAACATAGTTTTCCGTCAGCTTGTGATATGAACCCGGGGGAATAGTATCCCTTGAACCCACAATCAAATTGAAAAGTCACCCAAGAAAATCAAAATCAAGTCAATGGATGGAGAATCTAGACCCAATGAGAACTCGTTTCAAGAACTTAGATTATATTAAAATCTAAACCCGATGAATAACCCGTCTCAAAAACTCAGATTACAAGAAGGAACGTCACAAAAGTTGTGATTTGTCTTTGATAAGTTCAAAAGTTCAATCAAGAATAAAATGAGTAAACTCAACTCACAAATAAAATTCAATATTGTTTGCCTTCAAATGAGGCTACAAAGTGTATTTAAAGCCAAAAGCTAATTGAAACCCTAACCCAAAATAAGCTCCTTTCTTCCAAAAATAGCCCTAGGTGAATAGTGCCGCGTGAACAGTACCACGACTACAATAATTGCTACAGTACTTCTCTTCAAAACCCTAGTTCCTAAAATGTAACTTTCCAAATATGCCCTTGGCCAAAATACAAGGCCTTCCCAAAAACCCTTGTTCATAAGAAATAAGATATATGTAGGCCAAGTATTCTCAAGCCCACTTATTCTAAACTAATAAAATAAATTGTTTAACCAAATTGAAGGCCTCTAATAACAATAGGCCCTATCTCTATGTGTTGACTTCCACAGCTTGAATCAAGGGGATTATACTTGATTCTCCTTCTTTCAAGTCCATCTTGAGTATTGGGCTCTTGCTAGTTTCATCCCAAGTGAACTGCACCAATTATTGCATTGCTTCCTTGATCTTCTGGGCGCTTGATCTTGAAATTGGTCCATCTGAAACTTGCAAATGATCTTTAAGACTAGATCCACTTTGGTTCGTATCATTCCCCCTCTCCTCAAAAGGATTCGACCTCGAATCTTCACCTACATCAAAAGGAGAAAGATCAGATACATTGAAAGTAGCAGAAACATTATACTCCCCTGGAAGGTCCACTTTATATGCATTGTCATTAATTTTCTCAAGAATTTGAAAAGGTCCATCTCCTCGAGGATGCAGTTTAGTCCTTCTTTGGGCGGGAAATCTTTCTTTGCACATGTGAACCCAAACCCAATCTCCTGGTTCAAAGATGACATGCCTTCGCCCTTTATTGGCTTGGGAAGCAACCCTTTCATTCTTTTGGGCAATCTGAAGCTGTACCCTCTCATGAAATGACTTCACCAACTCCGCCTTCTTTTGTCCATCCAAACTACTCCTGCCATCAACAGGTAAATGCATCAAATTTAAAGGAGTAAGCGGATTAAAACCATAAACAATTTCAAAATGAGAGTATGAAGTAGTAGTATGCATGGTCCTATTATATGCAAACTCTATAAATAGCAAACAATACTCCCAAGTTTTTAAATTCTTTTGAACAACAGTGCGTAAAAGCTGAGTTAAAGTCCTATTAACTATTTCAGTCTGTGGATGACAAGTAGTGGAAAATAAGAGCTTAGTACCCAATTTCCGCCACAACAACTTCCAAAAGTAGTTAAGGAGTTTAGCATCCCTATCAGAAACAATACTCCTAGGTACACCATGGAGTCGCACTATCTCCTTAAAAAATAAGGCAGCTATGTTTGTGGTATCATCTGTTTTATGGCATGGAATTAAATGTGCCATCTTACTAAATCTATCTACAACCACAAAAATAGAATCTCTACATCTTTTTGTCCTAGGTAGCCCCAAAACAAAGTCCATAGATATATTTACCCATGGCTCACTAGGAACGGGTAAGGGTGTATACAACCCATGTGGCATAACCTTAGATTTGGCCTTTCTACATGTAATACACCTGCCACAAATGCGATTGACATCTCTCCTCATCTTAGGCCAAAATAAATGTTCATGCAAAATATCTAAAGTCTTCTTGACACCAAAGTGTCTCATTAATCCTCCACTATGTGCCTCACGCACCAACAACTCACACATAGAACAACTTGGCACACAAAGTTTGCTTTCCTTAAACAAATAACCATCATGCTTGTAAAACTTACCGAATGTCGACTTATCACATGCCTTATACACCTCAGAAAAGTCAGTATCATCAGCATACATGTCTTTCACATATTCAAATCCAAGCATTTTAGCACTCATAGAAGTAAGAAGTACATACCTTCGGGATAAAGCATCGGCAACAATGTTCTCCTTACCTTGCTTGTAACGGATGACATATGGAAATGTCTCAATATATTTCATCCATCTAGCATGTCTTTTATTCAACTTACCTTGACCCTTGAGATGCTTCAATGACTCATGATCGGTGTGGATCACAAATTCCCTGGGCCACAAGTAATGCTGTCAAGTCTCTAATGCACGAACAAGAGCATAAAACTTTTTGTCATAAGTAGGGTACTTTAAGGACGCCCCACTTAGCTTCTCACTGAAGAATGCTATGGGCCGGGCTCCAATCCCTATTCCTGAGGCATCACATTCAATCTCAAAAGTTTTGTTAAAATCAGATAATGCTAACACAGGTGCAGAGCACAACCTTTCTTTAATAGTGGTAAAAGCATTCTCTTGATCAACCCCCAATGAAACCCACCATTCTTTTTAATTATTTCAGTGAGTGGTGCAGCAATGGTGCTAAAGTTTTTAACAAAACGCTGATAAAAGCTAGCTAAGCCATGAAAGTTTCTTACCTCAGTGATGCTTTTTGGCGTTGGCCACTCCTTGATGGCCTTGACTTTCTCTTCATCCACCTCAATACCATTTGTACTAACAACATAACCAAGAAAAATAACTTTTTCCATGCAAAAGGTACATTTTTTGAAATTAGCATACAACTTTTCACATCTTAACACATCAAACACATGTCTCAAATGCTCAATATGTTCATTTAAGTCCTTGTTGTACAGTAGGATATCATCAAAGTATACAATCATAAACTTTCCTATGAACTCATGTAGGACATGGTTCATTAATCTCATGAAAGTACTGGACGCATTTGTAAATCCAAATGGCATAACCAACCATTCATAAAACTCATACTTAGTCTTAAAAGCAGTTTTTCATTCATCACCCTCTTTCATTCTAATTTGATGGTATCCACTTTTAAGATCAATTTTACTAAAAATACAAGAGTCATGCAATTCATCAAGCATATCATCTAATCTAGGAATGGGATGGCGATACTTTACCTTGATATTGTTGACCGCCCTGCAATCAACGCACATCCTCCACGTCTCATCCTTCTTTGGCACTAGTAGCACTGGTACTGCACATGGGCTCATGCTCTCCCTCACGTACCCCTTGCTCATGAAATCCTCAACTTGTCTCTGAACCTCCTTTGTCTCCTCTGGATTACTTCTATAGGCTGGTCAGTTTGGAATAGCAGCTTTGGGCACAAAATCAATCTGGTGCTCAATGCCTTTAATGGGTGGCAACTCATTAGGCATCTCCTCTAGGAATACATTCTCAAACTAATGCAACATAGAAACAACCAAACTAGGAAGAGACTGGTTCGTTTCATCAACATTAAGATAAAATTTTTTATAGATAAGAAAAATCATAGGGCGATTGCGAAGAAAGTCCTCTTAACCTCACTCTCTCTTGCATAGAAACTCACTTTTGTCTTTCCTTTTCTCTCAGCAGACTCTCTTTCTTTTTTCTTTCGTGACTCCACTCTTTTTTCTTTACTCTCAGCCACCTCTCTACTTTCTTTTTCACTTTTTCTTTTGTGCTCATTTTCATTCTCACTCTTTCTTTTTTGCTCAATCTCTTTTTCACTCTTTCTTTTTTGATCACTCTCATTTTCACTCTTTTTTTTTTTATCACTCTCATTTTCACTCTTTCTTTTTTGAGCAACCTCACTTTTCAGTTTCAATTGGTCCTCATAGACCTGGCTTGGAGTTAAAGGAGCAAACTTGATTGTTTTACCCTCCTTTACAAAGCTGTACATATTCTTGAACCCATCATGTGTCACCCTCCTATCATATTGCCACGGCCTTCCCAACAAAATATGGCCAGCATGCATAAGCACAATATCACAAAGCACCTCATCCTGATACTTTCCAATTGAAAAAGTAACCAACACTTGTCTATCCACTCTAATCTCTCCACAATCATTCAACCACTGCAATTTGTATGGTCTAAAGTGTTTTAAAGTTGGTAAATTCAATTTCTCAACCAAAGTAGTGCTAGCCACATTAGTACAACTCCCCTCATCAATAATCATACTACATACCTTATTGTTGACGTGGCATCTAGTATGAAAAATGTTCACTCTCTGTTGCTCTTCATCATCCACCTTAATGTGTGTATTGAGAGCACGCCTAGCAACAAGAGACTCACCTGTCACGGGGTATACCACTCCATCATCATCACTAGCATCAACCAACTCGGGCACCTCATCACTATCATCCTCACTCTCAGTCATCACCTCCTCATTGTCACGCATGATCATCACCCGCTTGTTTGGACATTGAGAAGCAATTTGCTCTGAACCCAAACAGTTAAAGCATTTAATATCTCTATTGCCTGAAGTTTGAGATTCTACCTTGGGTTTGTTGCTAGTTCCCACATCTTTTCACTTAGGTGGTTCGGTCTTTCTCTTTGGTTCAGCTTGATCATTCTTATCCCACTTCGATTTCTATGTAATTCTAGAAACTGAAGTGTACCTTACTGTCCCTTTTCTCTTTAACTGCCTTTCCACCTTTATAGGCATGTGCACCATGTCCTCTATCTCCACATAATGTTGCAATTCAACTACATTGGCTATGTCCCTATTCAAACCACTCAAAAAATCTAGCCATAGTGGCCTCCCGGTCCTCCTCTACATTAACTCAAATCATCGCCACCTCCATCCTTATGGTAATCCTCCATACTTCTAGTCCCCTGTGAAGATTTTGGAGCTTTTGGTAAAAGTCCCTATAGTAGTGGCTAGGTACAAATCTCCACCTCATGAGAGCTTTCAACTCTCCCCACGTTTCTACAGGCCTCTCATAATTCCTCCTCCTATTGGTCATTAATTGATCCCACCAAATAATAGCATAATCAGTGAACTCAATTACCGCCAACTTTACTTTCTTCTACTCAGAGTAATTATGACAATCAAACACCAAACTCTACTTTTTTTTTCCACTCTAGATAAACTTCAGGATCAGTTCTACCTTGGAAAGATGGTATTTTCATTTTGACGCTTCCAAGGTCTCTATCTACTCCATCCCGACCCATTAGGTTCCCCTCAAGTCCTCTTTCACACCTAACTCTTGTATGTCTACCCGACCCAACTTCATATTCTAAATCTTCCTCATCCTCACCATCTCCTTCATGCTCATACTCATTTTCAACCCTAAACTCATGTCGCCTCCTATCTCTCCCACCTTGCAGATTTCTAATCGTTACTTCTTGATGATCCATCCTATCCCTAACTTCACCCAACACAAAGTTCAACTGCTCAAATTGTTTTTGTATGGCTTGCAACACAAATGATGAGTTATATGACATCCCCTTTGGTGATGAGTCACTCCAATGAGATATCGTAATGTGCTGCACAAAAAGAATGTTAGTGGAAAACCTCACACACTCTTTTACGTGTTTACACTCGAATAATAGCACTCTATTCGTGTTTCACTCTTAATTGGCTTTTTTCCGATAATAGTCTATCACTCTCTTGCCTTTTACCTCAAGAGTTTTCCCACTCAAGTTCTTTAAGAACTAATTGAACTCAATCAAGACAATGCAACCTTGTTTTATCCTAACTAGTAATTAGGTCTAAGAAACAAGATCAAGAAAAACATGAAAGAAATAAAAACGACACAAGAATCAAGGAAATTATGCCAACGAAAGAGTAACTATAAGACAAGATACAAGCTATAATGATGTACGCAGCCCCTTTGATGATATGGCTCAAGAAAAAAATTTAGATTTTCAATACTTTTTTTTTTTGGGACAATTTTTTTTTTCTTTTCTCCAACTGAAATGATCGCAATCAAAGGAATAAGCAATTGACAAAACCCTTACAAAAAATAAGGCAAGGCTAATCAAATAACAATGTAACCCTCACCAAAGAATAAGAAAACCCTAGAAAAAAAAATGAGAAAGTCAGCAGCCCTAGGATGAAGGAAATTTCTGCACTTTTTTTTTTCAACCCTAGAACAAAGAAGCACTATAATTAAATTTAAAAATAAAAGAAATAAAAGATAGAATTAGACCTGATTGGAAACCGAGCTCTGAATACCAAATGATATGAACCCGTGGGAATGGAATCTCTTGAACTCACAATCAAATTGAAAACTCACCCAAGAAAACCAAAATCAAGTCAATGGATGGAGAATTTAGATCCGATGAGAATTCATTTCAAGAACCTAGATTATATTAAAATCTAGACCAGATGAATAACCCGTCTCAAGAACTCAGATTACAAGGAGGAACGCCACAAATGTTGTGATTTGTCTTTGATAAGTTCAAAAGTTCAATCAAGAACAAGATGAGTAAACTCAACTCACAAATAAAATTTAATATTGTCTGCCTTCAAATGAGGCTACAAAGTGTATTTAAAGCCAAAACCTAATAGAAACCCTAACCCAAAATAAGCCTCTTTCTTCCAAAAATAGCCCTAGGTGAATAGTGCCGTGTGAACTGTACAACGGCTACAGTAATTGCTACTGTACTTCTCTTCAAAATCCTAATTCCTAAAATGTAACTTTCCAAATAAGCTCTTGGCCAAAATACAAGGCCTTCCCAAAAACTCTTGTTCATAAGAAATAAGACATATGTAGGCCAAGTATCCTCAAGTCCACTTATTCTAAACTAATAAAATAAATTGTTTAACCAAATTGAAGGCTTCCAATAACAATAGGCCCTATCTCTATGTGTTGTCTTCCACAGCTTGAATCAAGGGGATTATAATTGGTTCTCCTTCTTTCAAGTTCATCTTAAGTATTGGGCTCTTGTTAGTTTCATCCCAAGTGGATTGCACCAATTCTTGTATTGCTTCCTTGATCTTCAGGACTCTTGATCTTGTAATTTGCCCATCTGAAACTTGCAAATGATCTTTAAGACTAGGTCCACTTTGGTTCCCATTAGCTTTGACCACTGTTTACGATCCTGAGCAAGCCTACAAGTCACAAGAAAATGCATCAATGGCTCTTAGGGATATCTCTGATGCCCAAGTTACATAAAAGAGAGTGTTGTGTAATAATTCTAGAGTTTGTTTCCCCCTTATATGGACTCTTTTATATGTAAAGAGTTAGGTTAGGTTTGGATGTTGAGATGAGAATTTTTAGTTTGAGATGAAAGTTAAAAATTGAATAAAATATTATTTTTTAATATTATTATTATTTTGAGATTTGAAAAAAGTTGAATTGAGATTTGAAAAAGTTGAATTTTTTATTATATTTTATGTTAAAATTTAAAAAAATTGTAATGATGAGATGAGATGAGATAAGAATTTTGTGTTTGAAGTATGATCCAAACCTAACCCTCTTAGCACAGGAAGGTTTCTTTCCTAGTGTCATAGTTGGTATCACATTTAATGTGGTTTGCGCCACCTAGTGCATTTAATGTCATTCGTGGGTTGATGTTCAGCGCTTCTTCAGCTATTATTATTTGAAGAAATGATATTTGTAATCATAAAGTGTGTAAATGCCGAACAATTGTTTTGAAAAAAAAAATGAGATTATATGAAAAAATTAATTTTTTAATGATAAAACTCACTCTTTTTTCAAAAAAAGTGCACAACCCTTTACATAATTTGTGACTATGTCTAATATTGCTCATTTACTTTAAGTCGCTTTGCTTTTAATGTTGTATCATCCCTGCTAGGGGCAGCTCAAAGACAAGGCAACTAAGGTGCTTGCCTAAAGGTACCACTCTCTAAGCCCCACCAAGAAGGCCACTTACATGGTTATAAAAAAAAAAAATGAAAAAGACCCTGTTTTGCTAAAAAAAAAAAAGAAAAAAAAAATTGACACGAGCCATTTATATTCTTTTAAAAGAATAAAACTTACATAAAAAGATATTAAAAAATTTTAATATTGTAATGAACAAATCTTGTATATTCTTTTAATATTTTGCTATGAGTTCTAAATAAATTAAAGCAACATGCTCAAGAACCCTTTATAACATAAAAGTGTAGTTATTTGAGATATGCAGCAAATGAGATGAGAGGAGAGTACAAAATTTGGAAACTTAAAAAAACTAAACTTTAGATAATGACTATTTGGGAAAGAAAGATTTTCTGATTTTGAAACTTAAACAAAAATAATTGCATACTATTTTGTACCAAATTCTTTTTTAATTTTTTTAAAAATTATTTTTACTTCATGGTTAAGGTAGTGTTTTTAATAATTTTATTTTTATTTTTAAATTTTTTTAAAAGGGTTTAAATAATGGTTGAATAAAAAAAAAAAACAATTTACACTATCTGGTACCGAATTTTCTGTAGGAGTAGCAGTACTCTAAGGATAATGAATGAATTTTCGTCCATAATCTTCTACTATGTCTAGGAATGATTTAGCAACTTTCACGTAGGCTAAAAAGCTTTGGGTATAAAAAGAAAAAGTTTCAAAATTGTTCAATTTAAATTCAAGCATATTTAAAATGATTTGAGAACTGTAAGGAGGCCACATTCTTTTTAGTATTTTTAACGGGGAAGCTGGAAGAAACATGCTAAGGGTAAAACAAAAATAAGTGTCAAAATTTTCAAAAGAATTTTCTATTCTCTCAAAAAATAAAAAAGCATCTCATCATTTGCCTGGATTGTAGTAAAAATTAAAAATGCAAGAAATATAACAGTTTTTATAAAAACAAACCAACCATCTTAGATTATCTTCAAACAATTTTTAAAATCTGGCCACTCACATTCACAAACCCAATACAAATCATATCTTAACAAATTCTTATTCAAACAATTCTCAAAACTTTGATAAAACCCAACTCAAGCCGCGTCTCAAAACATGTTTAAAAAATTATCAAACATTCTCTTACCCTATAAGAAAATGTCTACAAAAAAAGGGGGTAAAATGAAAATGAAAATAGCTGCAGTCCGATGAATCGAACATCTCAAACTTAGCACCTAAAAACGGCTTGCATGCCCAACTACTGAGGCAAAACAGCACATTCCCAGCCGAACATTTGCAGTCTTTAACTAGGAGCTTAAACTATTATCGTATTTTTAGATATGATATTTACAGTTGTGAAGTGCATAAAGACTGCGTAATCCTTTTAAAAAAAGTGAATAAATACGAAACCCACGTGAAAAAAAATTAATTTTTTAACAGTAAACTCTACTATTTTTTAAAACGATTATGTGGTACTTGCACACTTTACACCTGTATGTAGCATTACTCTTGTCTCAAGCACCTTAATTGAAAAGGTGATAAAGACGGTAAACTTTTGATTCAAGAGCTTAACAAAGGGAATCCAAATTCGTGAATATTTATAGGGCATCATCACAAGGGTTAACTTTGATGGTCCAGATTTCAGTAGACTCGGCTCATTGTTTGCGCTGAAATTTATACACAACAAAAACACGTAATCAAGGGTTAGAAATTTTTGACACAATACAGATTCATTTAGGTTCTTCTGCACTTGTTGTAGCATCTGAACGCCTCCTCTTAACATCGTTGTCACCCAGGTGCAACGAAACACATATATCTTCATCACAGCCACTTCTCAAAGAAGAGAGATTATCTGAAACAGCCCTAAACTGTGTATTATTTTTATGTAGAGGGGACCATCGGGTGAAGCTTGGAATGAACTGATGCTCAACACTGGGAGCCACCTCGATCCCATCTTCCAGATGAAATTCTGTTTCCAATAGTGATGGTTTCACTGTTGGGCTGTTGCCTTCTACTTCCAGTGGGATGTGCTGAATCTGAAGACCCAGTGGTTCAAATTTATCCTCCACTTTGTCCTTCATCAGCATTCCGTCAGGTGGTGAGGAGTCCCCGACAGTTGACCCAATTGCTGTTGCTGACATAGCTCTTTGTTCTTGCACTGCAACTATAAATTACAAAAACATATACTTAGAATGACGATTACTCCATTACAAAATTAAAAACCACTTAACAATTCTATTTGTGCCTGTACTTGTAACTGGTTTTTCATTTAGCATTACATTACGTAAATTTCCCTCCATTTCTGTGTGTGTGTGGCTGGCTGGCTTGGATCAAGAGGTTTTGCATGCTCATTCTCCACTTGTACTTATGCTACAACACACAACTGGTTTCTTTACAGGCCAAATACACTATATTTTTAGGTGAAGCTTTCCTTCCTTATTTTATCTCTTATAAGACCCTAATATGATCACATTCCCTAACCTGAAACAACTTTGTCAAATTAAAAGATGATGTCCTCACCATTGAAAGGGCATCCTGGTTTTCTGATTTATATAAAATTGCACCAGCAGCTTAATCAGTGTGCTTATGAACAACATAAACCCACAGTAAAAGGCAGGCAGATCAGATACAAAAAGAGAACAAAACAGGCAACTGCAGCACAAACCTTTGAGTCCTTCATCAGATGTGATGAGATCAAGTTCAAGGAGATTGAGAAGGCGCCCAAGATCAACCCCACTAGTCCAATTTTCAGGAGGCTGGCCAACTTTGAGTTTAAGTCGGCCCCTGTTAGCAGTTCCACCCCATATAATTCCAATTGGTCGTGGCTTCTTCCCATTTTCACCCTTTAACATGATGAGGCTTCCACTATCTCCTTCAAGGTCAAAAGTCTGCTGGTTCTCACCCACAACAAGGAAATCAGTTAAGAAGCATATGCCTTTCTCATCATTGTACTCGAGAGCATAGGCCAATACAGTTCCAGTGGTCAAGCCAGAACTTCTTCCAACCTTCATGACCTGCTTCCCAATAAGGCTACTAATTGGAGACTGCAAGTCTATAATTTTGACATCATCAATTTCTCCTACACCTTTCACAGATGTAGTAACGGTGGACATTTCAAAATCATTGGCAAAAGGAATGAATGCACCATCTGCTCTTACGAATGTCTCTGCATAGATACCATCACAAAATGAATTTGTAGTGGGGTCAGGACACTACAAGCTTATAAATTAATGAAAAACCTATATTTTAAAACGGTTAGATATCTCTCTTATTTTTTCCTAAGCATCTACTGGTTTTTTTTGGAGTGGTTAGATACATCTATTAGCAACATAATATAACAAAAGCAGAAAAAATTAAATAAAAACATTTAAAAGCTGCAAACCCAAAAAGGAAAAAAAGAGAACTCTAAAAAGGCTCGAGTGTGGAGGAGAAAGAATCCGAGAGGAGAAAAAGAGAAACTTTATAAAGGAATGAGTCACACATAAATATGGAGCAGAAAATAAGAAAGTACCTGATTCATGTTCATACTACTAAGCCTTAAAGTCATTCTCTCTGTAAATTGATTATAAGTTTAAGTTGAAGCAGATTATTTGAAACATGATTGATTTGAGCAGTGTCACATTCCTCTTAGGTTACATTAATTTTTCTCCTGTTTGACGGAGATGCAAACAGACATGCATGCCGCGATGTGAGTTAATTAGGTAACACCATTATCCTATGTTAGGCTCCATTACATAGGAAAAAAAAAAGAAGATTAAACCAAGAGTGTGTAATCCAAATTGTGGTGGTATATAGAGTGCAGCTATTAGGGCAACGACCTGCCGGGGCAGGGCGGCCACATGGCCCCCAGCTCTGGCCTGCAGCTGCCTGCCCTGGTTGAACAGGCAGGCAGGTTTTTTAACTCTTCGTCCATAGATCCACCCATCAACCACTACAAATATACAAAAAATGACACTAAACCAACATATCGAACAAAATACACAAAATTCATCTAAAATCCAGCCTGAAGTTGGACTTGAGCAGATCATAAGGGTCTGGAGAGGAAGAAGAGAAGAAAGAGGGAGAAGAAGTAGGTGAGTGGTTGAAATGTGCAAACTTAGGGTTTATTCTTATTTTCGTGAAGCGAGCAGGCAGGTGGGTGGGTATCCCACCTGCAACCTGCCACTTTTAAAAAAATTGATACACAGCCTGCCTGCCTGTTCCCTAGTGGCACAGGTGGGGCAGGCCCGGATGACCCACCACCCACCCCTACTGGTTATCCTAATGATTGAGACTATGCCTCATCATTAATCCAACTACATACATTTACTCTCCATGATAAAACGTTCAGGCTTTTTCACCATCAGTTTGCTTAGTTACTGTAATCAATGGCATGGTTACATCAATTATAGTAATCGGACTAGTGATATATCCTTATTACCTGGGTTTATTCCAGCAAAGATACCATACCAAAGCTCATCTGTGATAAATGAGGTAGCTCTCTCCACTGCACCTAGATACACCCCAGGTCCAAGTGTTGGAGGCAGAGGATGAAACATCTTCTGATTTGGGTAGTCTAAGTCAACTGCAACGTGACGATTTGTCAGGAAACCAACTTGCCGGTTGCCTGTTTGGCTCCTCACAATAGCACCCAAGGTTCCATATGTCTCTTGGCTAGCCACCTAACAAAAAGTAAGACAGATATGTATTTCCAACATTTTATAAAATGGAAAGCAAAGATAATTCAAGGAATAACCTGAAGAGAAAAGCACCTGAAAAATAAAATAAAAGTGATTAAAAAAGTGATACTGTGGCAAGAAAAGAAAAATATATGACCACTGATGAAGTACCAAAGTAGTGGTACCTTGGATTTTAATGTACATAGGTTTGCGTGAGTTTCAATAACATTTTATTGTTGTCAGATAAAATTCTGAGGAGGCCTTAGGTGCCTCTCCTTTTTTTTTCCTCTCTTTTTGTTTGATAAAAACCTTAGGTGCTTCTCCAAGTTGAATAAGTGAAGTATGACAGTATAGCAGAAGTGCTAGAAATATAGCCAAGCAAATATCAGTTGGGAAAAAGAAGAAGATAGAGACAGAATGAGACACCATAACCCCTTGAGTATGACAGTATACCCTCAACTGGCTGTGCAGATTGACCTACAATTTACAGAAAACCATAACCCCTTGAGTAAAAGCTCCCACAGCCGGTTGACCAATATGAGTCGGGTCAGGCAAAGCACAGATGCAGGAATCTTTAATACTAATTAAAGCTTCCAGTTCCTTTAGAGAAACTTCAATTTAGAAATTCTTGCTTTTCATTGGTAAAAAAAAAAAAAACTGTGAATCTGTCATAATAGAAACTTGAAGGTTTAAACTACCATGAAACCATTTTAAGCTCTAAGAAATATTGTTAGGTTGAAATTGTAGCTCAAATATTCTATTCAAGACTATGGGACCGATAAGCAATTCCATTTTGGTATATCTGCTCTATCTAGCAAGAGGACCTAATTTTAAAACTTAGTCCATAAATCACTCTTCTCCCATTCTTGATCTTATTCCCTTGTAATCTCCCCTTGTAGCACTAAAGGTCTCTAAACATCAATGTGACTTTTTTTCTTTTTTTCTTTCTGGGAGGGGGAATGTATTCTCTTGCACCAAACATAGGAGGCTCTTGTTTGAAGGCCATGGACCAGTTTAATCTATTAAATGACGCATGTACTCAGAAGAAATGAATTGATATGATCCAGCCAAGATCACAAACTCTGGCTTATAGAATTATCGTAAGATCAAATTTGAGGTCAGCCCCTGGACAATCAAAAATAGTTAATGTGGACATTGATATCAACCAAAACTGCTAAAAGAAACATTAACTCAAGAATCTTATACGCTCTCAGAACTATTATATTGGCAAAAAAGTAAAATAAAATAGAGACCCAGACAGAATATGAAGGTTCCATGTCACACATGTCTTGTGCTGCAATATACATACGATACAAATTTTTTGAATGCCAGTTATATAAAGCTATTAGTATCATGTTTCATGTCCCTATTTCTTCAATAACTTGCTCCTAATGCCAAAATGAAATATCAATGGGAGGTGACTTTGCGCCCTTACAAAGGAATATTTGATTAAGCCAGGTAGAAAAGGTGAGCATCACAGAATCCTTCACATGAATGAATCGGACGACTAGCAAGTGAATATCATATAATTAATTTATATTAAAGATAAGAAGAGCAATCTTCCCATTCCATGCCACCTTTGCCTCCTATCCCTAGCCGGAGGTCCTGGGGGAAATGATACTCCCAAAGCTCTAGCCAAGCAATGCCAATAAGGAAACAAGTTTCTGATTGAGGTAATCGCAGGACAATAACAGTTCCGAAGAATGAGGTCTTTAAGCTCAATTTGGCCTTATGATTGTGGTCTTTAAGCCCAACTTAAGAATGTTTGTATTGGTCTTTTCAACAACATTCTTGTCCATAAAGATTAAAGACCATGAAAGAGCATTTGAACAACTTGGACTGGATATTGGGAATTTTGAGGTAGCATCAACATTTTGCAAAGAAAGTGTACATTTACTGTTACAAAAGTGTACATTTACTGTTACTAAAGCGATTCTTCCCCCTTTTGACAAGTAAAGCCTTTTCCATCCAACCAACCTTCTTCCAATCTTCTCAATCACCCCGTCCCAGATAGCTCTCGCCTTATAAGGAGCCCCTAAGGGAAGACCAAGGTATTTCATGGGCAGAGACGATACCTTGCACCCTAAATATTTTCTAAACTTCTAATATTACACAAAGGGCCCACCGGCACCATCTTTGACTTTCCAATGTTCACCTTTAGACTGGATACAGACTCAGCAAAGTAAGAGTGCTCTTAGTGACTGAACATGGCCAAGATTTGCCTCACAAAAAAGTAATGTATCATGTGCACACAGAAGATGGGAAACATTAACAAGGCCATTGTTAGTACACCCCACCGAAAAGCCAGCAAGAAAACCTCCAGCAACTGCAGCCCCAACATCTGACTAGTGCATCCATAACTATAACAAAGAGAAAAGGAGACAATGGTCCCCTTGTCTCAATTCATGGGAACTCTTAAAGAGGCCAACAAGGATGCCATTCACCAAAACCGAGAAATGGGCCGTGGATACGCAATACTAGTGGCATAATGGGCTAGTGAGCTTAAGGCCAGCAATGATAGAGATGAGGAGGTCCAAGAAATCCTTCACAAGATCAAGAAGAAAACTTTGGATTCCCTGAATTACAGCCTACTGGATGGAGTACTCACTGCTGCTTCATAAAAGAAAAATTTACACTAACAAAATATGTCCTCGAGGCTTCAGTCATGAAGCACGTACATAACAGCCCCATAGCTGGGCATTCTAGGTACGAAAAGACTTTTTTTTTTTTTTGATAAGTAGGTATGAAAGGACCTTATGCGTACTAAAAGAGATTTATTTTGGGTGGGACTGAAATCCAACATTAAAAACGATGTCAAGGAATTCAATATTTGTCATAGAGCTAAACTGGAGAACATGAGGAGGGATTCTGCAGCTCTTGCCCCTCAAGAAACGGTGTGGTCATGCATCTCATTGGCTTTCATAGAAGGACAGCCAATCCTATATAAGTACTTAGTAATATTAGTGGCGGTCTAAAGTTAAATAAGATGCTCGTTTTATAGCAATTGCACATCCATATACATCTGCCAAGATGGCAGATATTTTCATCCAACACGTTATGAACTTCCATGTATGCATGAAACATTGTGATAGAGTGAGATCCCACCTTCAAAAGTAGGTTCTGGTGAGAGAGTATTAGGGCTCAGGTGGTCCAGCTAAACTTATATGGGACTGCCATTCTCAATCGGATAGGCAGGCTGAAATTGTTAACAAGACATTGGAGGAATATTTGAGGTGTTTCTTTGGGGACAATCTAAGAGATTGGTCCAAATGAACGTCAATGAATGGTGGTATAATGCAAACTATTAGCTATCTACTAATACTACATCGTTTGAGGCCGTGTTTGGGGATTGCCAACCCGACTGCTTTTTTTGCTCGCCATGTGTATGTGGGTCAGGTTGACTCCATGCCCAGCCCAATTTTCGCTTTACCCTTCTCCATTACCTTTTGCTTTGGTGCACTTGATTTAGTTTTAGTTAAGCCTGTCAACCAGTGCAGGCCGGCCAAGCCTGTGGGCTCTTTAACCATAGATTGAGAAGGAACACACTCCAAGCCCACATCCGAGCCCAAGCCCAGTCCACTTGTTTGATCTCAACTCCAAAAGCTGAGATTTCAGACCCATAAGTGTTTATGTACATTGTCTCTTGTATCGAGTCACCTTCAAAAGCCTCAAACACCACCCAGGTTTGTGTTGGGTTGAGATTTGTGGTGCAGGCAAATCCTGAAGATACCTCCTCAGGCAAAACAAGACCCACTTACAACGGTTACTTCAACATCCTCCATGTTTCCTCCTCTACCCCAATAAGGAAGTTGGGCTGCCGTGAAGCTTGCCAAACCCTCCAAGGCCACCTTATACAACCTCCCATGCACCATATTAGGCCTCAAATGGAGTTGGCATGAGATATATTCTTCCTCCATAGCGAGCCAACCCAGCACCAATTTGAACTAATGACCCTTTGTCTTTGCCACTAAAAACAGAGACTTCGATCACAGAGACTTGCCTAAGAACTTCAGCAAACTTTTCCAACCCCTCCCTTCCACAACTTCCACTATGACAATAAACCCACATCTCCCTCCATCGTATTCTGCCATCACCATATATCTACTAAACTCATTAGAACATCATTGCGTAAGATACATTCTGTTTGCATCCTTTAATGTTCTATATAAATCCTTACTACTCATTGACAAAGCACAAGCTTCCATAGTATTGTAATGCCCCAATGGAAGGCCCAAACCACATGGTCTATACTCCAAAAGACTAGTCAATGATACAATCGGAGTCTCATTGGAACCTTATAAAGAGCAAGAACTTCTCCCTCCCAAGCAATGTGGGATCTCATACGCCACCTACCCTCAGCTTTCTCATATGAGGTATCACAATCTACCCTCCTTAAATTCCCAACTCCCTTGTTAGGCCACTCTGTCGTAGGTGTTATGGCTCAAGTTTCAGATTTCTGGTTGGATAGGCTCCGATACCATTTGTAATGCCCCAATGGAAGGCCCGAACCACATGGTTTATACTCCAAAATGACTAGTCAATGATACAATTGGAGCTCTATTGGAATCTTATAAAAAGCAAGAACTTCTCCTTCCCAAACAATGTGAGATCTCATACACCACCTACCCTTAGCCTTATCATATGGGGTATTGCAATTTTATTTAAGAATGGTAGATTGTGATACCCCATATGATAAGGCTAAGGGTAGGTGGTGTATGAGATCCCACATTGTTTGAGAATGAGAAGTTCTTGCTCTTTATAAGGTTCTAATGGGACTCCAATTGTATCATTGACTAGTCCTTTTGAAGAATAGGCCATGTGGTTTGGGCCTTTCATTAGGGCATTACACATATTCACCAACCAACCCACTGTAGCACACTACCCATGATGATATCCTTCATCACATTCATGCTCCTTTCAGTAATATGTAGAGCAGAGTCACCCTCACTTGCAAACTTGAAAACCTTTGAGCTGACCACTAGCTTCCTTAGAGCAACCAGCTTCTCCACCAATCACAAAATAGAAAAGGATGATGATAAGAATAGAAAATATGTTAAGCGAACGGTGATGAAGAGAAGAATAAAGATGAGATGATCTAATCATGATGAAAAAACACAGAGAGAGAAGGAAACAACTTATTTCCGGTGAGAAGCACTGGGAATGGCCATTGGGGATATATGAGAGAGAGAGAGCTTATGCATAGTATTTTTCATGGAGGAATTTCAGTTGCAAAACTGAATAAAGAGCTTGTAGGGTCGGGAGAGACAGCAGAGAATAGGTATTTTGATGTTGGGAGAGTGCACACACACATGGCTACAAGCTCAGGACTCTGCACGAGCCCAGTAGGCCACTATTTGGCTTGCTAGATTGCCAATATTGCTCAAAGAATAAAATAATCCCTCAAAATATGGAGAGCATGAAGCAGTGGTATAGGCCCAGAGACTGAAAAATACCAAGTTAAAAACTTCATGTGATAAAAAGCCCGTCAAAATAATCAAACTTAATGGAGATAGAGTATGCATAGACAACTAGTAGTTTCTCTCTATAAACTCGTCTGACAAAAGTTGTATGCTTGCTCAGGAAAGTAAAATACCTGAGAACCTGAACCAATACATGGATCACCACCACGCAAATCATCTACAATCTCAGTGTATAATTGTTCTTTTGGAGCAGGTTCAGGTGCACCAAAATACGAGAATTCTACAACGTCCACATCACACCATACACCACCAGGTCCCTAATATAAAGATTCAGATCCCTTAACAATTAACAAATAATAAAAGCAAACTGGGGTCAAGCAGGAATAGGAAATATCAATCAGTCACCCAACAAAAACTAAGAATAATAATTGAAAGGAAAAACAATAATATATTTTTTTTAATTGGCACCGGGTGTCCGGAACAGCGTCCTGACTAATCCTGGGGGTGCAGATGGAAAGTAAAACAATAATATGAAATAATATAATCAGGAAGGTGAAA
Organism: Cyclocarya paliurus; assembly: GCA_029856935.1. Taxonomy (NCBI): domain Eukaryota; kingdom Viridiplantae; phylum Streptophyta; class Magnoliopsida; order Fagales; family Juglandaceae; genus Cyclocarya; species Cyclocarya paliurus. The sequence continues at coordinate 2,210,815 of CM056960.1, read as the reverse complement.
ATGAACTTGCTTTCCAGACCTCTAGGGCAGTAGGAAGACACTGGATGGGGCTGAGCCATTGCTTGTGAACTTTCCTGGATACAAAAACAAGAATAGCTGGTATGTCAGTTAAAGCACCCTGTCGAATACGAAATCCAATTGCTGTGCCAAGACTGTAGCAACGCAATATCTTGCTATGAAATGCCCTGATGGTCATGAGTTCAAGCAATGTTGTCGCTTGCTGTCCTTCAGGCAACCGGCCAAGAGTTCCAGGTAGCACCCCTTTCTGTAAATTTGAAAAGTAATTTGCCCTCTCTTCGGCAGCATCATTTAGTCGGCTTGAATTTGGCCATGAGAAGTAAGCGGCACTGCTCTCACAGTGCTGTCCAGCCGATGCAAAGGGTCTGAAACAGTTTCTTTCAAGATCCAGAGCTGATTCCTCAGAGTGTGTTGAACCAGAGCATCGCAACCTCATATTAACTCTGGTCCGTTCCATACTCTACTTTACCAATTGAAATAACATGGTTATTGTTGAAAGAAACCAAAGTTGATGAATGATGACAAAAGAAACAAAAATCTAAGTAAGGCAAGCAAGATCAGAACAGAAAAAGACAAATAAAGGAAAGGTGCACAACAATAACAAAGAGGAAAAATAACTCTCTTGCTTGATGCCATCAAGTAAAAGTAATTATGGGTGCAATCGCAAAGCTTGAACTGGAACAATAGAAAAGAAAACAATAAAAAAAAAAAGACAAAAACAAAGTCAACAGAGCAAGTGGAATATAGAAACTATGGGGTGACTGCATAATCAGCCGACACTCTCAAAATGGAAACTACAGAGAACAAACCTGTGAGTTATAAGCTCTTGAGGGAAAGGATAGAATTCATAATAAGTACAGACAAAGTGATTTCCAGAAAGCAGAGAGCACCAACATCTTAAGTTCTAAACATATCAAAATGGGTGAGATAGTTAACATGTTGCTTCCCTCAATTTTTCAACAAATGAAAAGAAGGTTAAGAGTAAGTAAAATGTGGAAAAGAAGCTATCATCAACAACTGCGAACCCTTTTAATAATTTTTCCCACAATCTAAAAGAAGTACCACATTATGTGGGATAATTTTTTTTAAGTGTATAGGACGCAATTTGTTTTGATGAAACATAAGTTGGACAGCTACTGCACTTATTTGGTTTTCCCCATATACAGCAATGATTCTCACTTCTCAGTGTTTCTTTTCCCCTCTGATATATTTTACATAATTCAGCACAGAAGAAAAATATCTCGAGGTTCATGGCATGCAGCAGTTTCAACACTTGAAATCACACAACAAAGACTTTTGCATACATCCACATTTTGAAATTATTCCTTGAATGCAAAACTAAGTCTATAGTAACATACATTATCTTTCTTCTGAGAAATACATATTAAACAAAACCCAATCTGGCATCAGACACGATGGGCCACCGATTGTATTTGCACTGCCCGACAGAAAGTGGATGCTGGAGACATGAAGGGGTAAAAACTGACGCAAAAACCACTAAGGGTTCCTCAAAGGTGAAATATGAAAACAGTAAACTAGCTTATTATACATTCTCCCGCACTACCTACAGGAATAAAATCCCATTAAATTAAAAGAGAAGGGCTGCTTTTCGCCCACAATGACAGCTTTACGCACTGCCTAGTTCAAGAAGAAAAGAAACGAAAAACGTAATTAGGCAAATAAACCTGAAAAGACATGACACTGAAAGGGGGAAAAATGTCACATAGCTAAGCAAAATCACAAACGACAACGTGCCCCCACTTGTTTGGTAACCCAGAAAAACTAAGAAAGAATTGGAAAAAAGAATCCACCCGAAACCTGGGATCTTCTGAAATTGTGGCTCCTAATAACGGTAGTCACTTAAAACCGATCATAAAAAAGTTCAACTCACTTCAAAGTTCAAGCAGGCATTTTGCAGTTGAGAACAAAACCAAGAAGAAAAAGTTAAACTCAAATTTATTTCATGCCCCTGTGTATTTCTCAGCAACCGGACAGAACAATAAAAAGCCATATGCAATCCTTTGTGCTGTTGGAGTTGTAGTTTGTCTTTAAATAATTAAATCACAAGAGAGAGAGGTAGAAGAATAAAGAACTATATAAACGTTAAAATCACAGCGCCAATAGATAATCAGCAATGGTGAAGGTTCGATTATTTTCTCTTCTTTTGGGTGAAAAAAAAAACAAGAACAGGAAAACCCGGAAAGCAAAAGGCACATCTTTACACAGACCAGCAACAAAACTGACCGTACGTGCAGAAAAATATTCAAAGAGTATAGCAAGAAGAGGAAGACTCACAGAATTGCAAGCAATGCTGAATGTCCAAAATTTGACTAGCGTCTATCTCTCTTGCCCCTCAAAGATACCGGATTGAAGAAGAATTTGTTCAAAAGCTGCAGCTTGCGTTGTATGTTGGAGGTTGACATAGAAACCCACGAAAAGCAAAATCGTATATATTATGTACATAAATATGGTAAAGCAAGCGGCGTAGCGTGCTGTGACTTGCCCATATATTTATTGAATTTGTTCACTTTTTTTGTATAAAGTCACAAAGAGTTAGTGGAATATATGTCGTGTCGGGTGTTGGCAGCTTCGTATCAAGGATTCTGAGGTATCTCCATGGAAGCCGTTCGATTTCACTATTCTGTATCAGTACGTCGAACTCCGATTGATTTTCACATGCAAGAAATATTGACATCCGTTCAAATTCCTACGACTGCGAGCGCACATGTAAACGCAACAAAATTTACAACAGTTTGCGACTAATGCTAGTGAGAACTCGGGTTGAGTAACGATGCCATGTGAACTGCTATGTGCTTCGGAAAAGAGAGATGATATTCGCAACAGTAGATTTCGTAACCATTGCGTAATTCTTTAAAAAGAAGTGTGTAAATACGATATTTATATTAAAAAAAATTATTTATATAATAATATATTTTACTATTTTTCAAAACAATTATGTACAGTAGCATTATGGGAAAAAAATAATGCACTGTCAAGTGGCACGTGTGTATGTTATTTTCATTAGTTTGAAGGTTATTTTAGCCTTTTTATTGTAAAATTAAAGCATGTTGAAGTCGTTGAGTCTTAGCAGAGGCCGTTGCTTGGGTCATGGGATGCACAATGTGAGAAGAGAAATTATATTTATATTAATAGAGTGAGTAAATGTCGTGTATTATTTTTTAAAAGTGAGTAAATATGAGATTCACATGAAAAAATTAATTTTTAATAATAGACCCTACACTTTTTTAAAAAAAATATGTAGCGCTTGCACAACCTATAACTATATCTAATATTACTCCTATAGGAATGTGAAATTAGATGAAATAAGAATCAATAGTGAAATGGTTTGTAAATAGTAGTTAAATTATTTGAGTTAAAATATTTTATTGGATTTTAAAAAATGAGAGAAAAAAATTGAATAAATATATTATAAAGTTAAAATATGGTTAGAATATAATTTTTTTAATATTATTTTATTTCAGAATTTGAAAAATTGAATTATTTTATGTGTTTTGTTTAGAAGTTTGGAAAGTTGTAATAATTAGGTAATATTTAGATGAAAAAAGTTGAAGATTTAAAATTGTAAAGTATTTGTATTTGAGAATGAAAGTATGAGAAATATTAATATGAGATGAGATGAGATGTAATGTGTTTTCCAAACAACGCCTAACTCTCTTAGTGTTAACCAAAACTCAAGCCATCATTAACACTATCAAATAACCATTTTCCTATTGGAAATAACCTTAACCCTACTATTAATACAAACTTCTAAGGAATAGTAGAAAGAGATCAACATTGAAAAACTTGAAGAACTTGAGCTCACAAGTGAAGCCTCACCACAACAACTCACTACCTCCTCTCTTTTGGTTTGTAACAATGGAAGATGTGGCTTATGTATGTGTGCATGAGAAAAGTAAGATGAAAGGAAAAGAGAGGAAGAGAAAATAGTAGAAATCGAAAGAGGTTCCCAGTTACAAGTGAGAAAAATGAGAAAAATGACCACATGCTTTCATTTAAAACCACCCAGAATATTGGCATTAGACTAGCCAAATGCTAGTAAAATCTAAAATATAGTTAAGTTTTGTATTAATGACCTGCATTCAACTAGCTAAAAATATCTAATTTAGACTTTGAGTTACAGTAACTCTAAAAAAAATTTCCAAAGTTGGAGAGTCATTATTCACACATCAAACCCATATTTTATTCACAAATAATCAACAACGTTTTATTAATTTGTTTTAAAACTTTCATTAGTAAACAAGGCTATATTATGTCCAGATTTTTCAGGAAATAATTTTTGTAAACAAGGCTATATTATGTTAATAATTAGGTTGATATAAAAAATAGTTGAGAAATAATAATTTTAAGTAAAAATTAAATTATTAATTAATATGATGGTGCATGGGATGCCAAACCTGCAAACTACTGACTTCCATAAGAGCCGCATGATAGTTGCTAGGGCCTCAGTTTCGATCCACTTAATAAAATAGTCCACAACTACCACCACAAATTTGACTGCCCCTTTGCCTGGGGGGAGTGGGCCGACCAAGTCGATTCCCCACTAGGCAAAAGGACAAGGCAACGTGATTAACGTCAGCTCCTCTGGCGGACAATGGAGCATTCTAGCGTACTCTTGGCACTTCCAACACTTTCATGCATAGTCCTTGTCGTCCAGCAAAGCTTAAGGCCAGTAATAGCCCGCTCTCATTACCTTTTCTGCACATCCATTTGTGTATTTCTACTAGCACATATTACACTTCCTCCAAGGAGATTCAACTTAAAAGAGGTGCCAAGTGACCCCGCACTCGATCATGGTATAGCATGCCGCTCTACTTCTGATCTTCCTTGCCTCTTGTCGATCCTCCAGTACCCCATTGGTTTTCAAATATCTAATTATGCCTCCTACCCAATCTGGGGCTCCAAACATTATTCCATTACCTCCATTCCCACGGCAGGTACTTCCATAGTTCAAATCACTATACTTTCTGGTAGGGGGAGTCCTCCTACCCAAGCGTGATGCACGCCAACTTGTTCGCCTTCTGATTTTGTCCTCGGCACCTGCTGAATTTGGAAGTACTTGAAATGGGGGCGTTCGGCCTCTACCAGTGCTAGATATTTCTTTAATTTTTCTCTTTTCACAGTAAACTCCCATCGCACTTGATTCACCACTACCTAAGAGTCGGTCCATACTTCATCTCGGTGGCGGCTAGGGACCTGGCCACCAGTAACCCTGAAAGCAATACTTCGTACTCTGCCTCATTATTCGTCATTTTGAATGTCAATTTGATGGCATAATTGTATTCTTCTCATTCGAATGCAACGATATGCACCCCCACTCCCCCTCTAGCTCAGCAAGATGAGTCGTCAACGAATACTTGCCAGGACTTTTCCAGAGGTGCATCATCGTTCTTTGCAAGGAAGCCGGTGAATTCTGTGACAAAATTTGCCAATACTTGCCCCTTTATGGTATTTCGCGGCGCGTAGTTAATGTTGAACTCACATAGTTCCACTGCCTAATTCATAAGCCAGCTTGAGGCGTTCCGTCGCTGCAAAACCTTCTTTAAAGGGGTTTTCGTAAGGACCCACACTGGGTGAGTTTCAAAGTATGGACGCAGCTTGCGCATAGTTACTACTAACTCAAAGGCTAACTGCTCTATGTTGGGGTATCTGGCCTCAGTCCCCCAATACGCTTAGTTGGTGTAGTAAATTGGCCTTTGGACCCCCTCCCCGCTCGGTAGCTGCCTAAGGGGAGACAGCTAAGTACAAAATCAACGTTTCCTTGCACCGGGGTTGGCTGAGTAGCGGCGGGCTCGTGAGGTATTTCTTGAGAGTTTCGAATGCCTAGTCGCACTTGCCATCCTGTGCCTTTGGTTTCCACAAGACTTTAAAGAAATGTAGGCATTTGTCAGTTGATCTCGATACGAACCTGTTGAGGGCTACTATTTGCCCAACCAGCCTTTATACTTCATTTATGCTCCGAGGCGGGGCCATGTTTAGGATGGCCTCCACATTCTTAGGATTGGCCTTGATATTGTGCTCGGACACCATGAATCCTAAGAACTTCCCCGACTCGACACCAAAAACACATTTTGCCAGATTCAGCTTCATTTGGTGCTGTTGTAGTATCGTGAAAGCCTCTCTTAAGTTGTCCAAGAGCCGTTTTAAGGTTCTACTTTTGACCAACAGGTTGTACACGTAAACCTTCATATTTCTTCTTATCTGGCCTTTGAACATAAGGCTGACCGGTCGATAGTAGGTGGCTCTCACATTCTTAAGCCTGAAGGGCATCGTCGTATAACAATGCAAGCCTTGGTTAGTGATGAATGAAGTTTTCTCTTTGTCCTTAGGATTCATACGGATTTGATTATACTTAGAGTCAGCATCCATGAAGCTGAGCATGAGATGACCCGTTGTTGAGTCAACAATGAAATCGATGTGAGGAAGTGGTAAGCTGTCACTCGGGCAAGCTTTGTTGAGTTTAGTGAAGTCAACGCACTACATTAGACAGCCACTCTGGGTAGTGAGCTTCTCTAATGAATCTCGCACTCAACAGTTGGTCCACTTCGTCGGCTATGGCAACATTCTTCTCTACATTGATGCTTCAACACTTTTGCCTCACTCCTTTTAGCTTTTGGTTGTACACTCAGGCTATGTTGTATAACTTCAGGCACTATTCTAGGCACATCCCCGTGGTTCCATGCAAAAACATCCTAGTGCTCAGTGAGAAGTTGTTGCATGGTGCTTCGAGCTTCAAACGTCATTTCGATGCTAATTGTCACCCTGGCTTTTGGCGGATTTGGGTGAAGAGTAAGAAGCTCCAATGGCCTGATTGGATCTGCTTTCCAAAGTTCCTACTCGTCTCAGACTTCACTTATGACCTTTGCACGATCTGGAGTTGGCGACAATGCGCTAGCATCCTCTATTGGATGCATTGCTTTGGCGTGTGTATGGCTTTCTTCCATTGCGACCTTCTCACTCCCCCATACTTGGCTCTCTGTCCAGTTTACTTCCTTGCCTCTGGTAGGTTTGGCAGCTTTTGAGTTGCTTGGAAAGGGTTATCTCAGGCGTGTGAAGTACATGCAAAATCTATAACCATCCCACACACAGTGTTGCTGTTAACATCGTGTTTCACATACCTTTAGCCAAGATCCAACAACTCAGATTTTTGAAAATGGGCTTGCAAAAGATAGAGAGTAGTGCAACTTGGAAAGAGCGGCCTTGAGGCTGGGTAACCTCCAATGTCAAAGTTAGTAACTATTTTTGGAAGTTTGTAAATGAATAAAGGAATCTAGGGATCAGAGAACCTTTGTCGTAACTGGAGCTGGCTATTTATATTGTGGGTTGAGAGTGCAAATTGTCTTTGTCTCTACAAAGTCCGTGCCTTTCTTTTTGTTTCTGTTGCCAGACTTTCTTTAATGCGGCGTGACTCTGTGATGGCTCTATAAATGTGGCGTGGTTTCCTGACTTTGCGTTTGGTCTATATGAGCCGTAGATGATCCGACGCCGATGGATCGATGGCCCTCCGCATTTTTTGTTGCGCTCTGTGCATGTCTTTGGGTTCTAAAAGTGGCCACTGGCTGTCAGGTCGATCTATCTTGTCGACTATTCGGCATCTATCCCTAGAGAAGAAAGAAGAAAGAAGAAAATGAAGAGAAAAATAAGAGTGTGAAGAAGTGGGAGATGAGGGTCGACGAAAGAAATGGTATATAAATTTTAGGCTTAATTATAAGATCAATCTCTAGAGTTTTATCTGTTTGCAAATCACTCACTTGATTTCAGCTTTTTTTAGATTTACTCCATGAGTAATAAAATTTTTGCGATTAAGTCCTTCTGGAAGAATCTTCCAGCCAACTGAATAATGATGAGGTTGCCGCATGGCAACTAATCAGAACTTGAGATATGGCGTACAAATGCCACATCATTACTCTTATTAAAAAATAAAACGTTCTAAAAGTTAGAATAAAAATCTATAAAGTTTTTTAAAAAATAGATAAAAAATTAAAAACTAAGATAAATATTATTTAGAAAAGTTGAAAGTATTTAAGAAAACTTCGAAAATATTACAAGGATGAAGAACAAAATGAAACTTAAAAGAATTAACCTAAAATATAAAAATTGTGAAAACAAACAAATTAAAACTTCAAAATTTTAGCAATTAATTTAAAAAATTATCAAAATTAAAAAAAACAAAATTTCTTTTTTGAGATTTAAAATTATTTTGAAAATATTTAGAGAATTATGAAAAATATTCTTAAAAACAAATCTAAATATTATGTTGAAGATATAAAGCTAAGTACTTTAAAATTGATGATTTATGTTTTTAATTATTATTTTTTTAAAGATTTTTATTTTGGTTCTTTTATATTTTTATTATACTTTTAGTAAGTGTGGCACATGTTGCATTATAATTTATTATTATTATAATAATAATAATATATAAATGCTAAGTTGCGCCCCAAGTGGCCACCTCAACTTACCAGTACTAGTGCATCTTTTTTTTTTTTTTTTAAATATTAAAAAAAGTCACCACTAATAAATTGTATATATGTGTGTTTTTTTTAATATTAAAAAAATGCACTATGGAGAATTTGGGGGGACAACGTAGTATCACCCATAATAAAAAAAACCGAGAAAGTGATTTACATGTAAGTTATGACCCAAGTACTAATTTTTATCCAACTAGAAAACCTGCTTTTATATTTGCATATTATTATATTGCAATATAAGTAAAAGAACTTACACATAGGAACCATGTACTAGTGTCAAGCTTATAATATAAAAAATTATATTATAAGAATCTTATCTAATCAAAACTATTTGGTTGAATTATTATTAGAGCTTATTGTGAATTTTTAAAAATAAAAAATATTCAAGCTTGATTTGAGTTCGAACCATTGCATGCAGGTAATCCATCCATAAATAGAGTCAAGAAGTCAATTTTGGAGACTGCAGAGAGTCCTTTTCTTCTAACGTACAGCTCCAAAATTAACATACCAGTACACCCTTTGTTGTATTTGCCAGTATACAACGAACTTAGAATATACATACTACTTACAGTACAACCAACGAACAAAATATGGAACAGGTTTTGATGTTTTTCAGTTCGGAAACATCCCAATAATAATAATAATAATAAAGCAAAAACACTCATCCATTATCAAAGGGATTGTCTTCAGTTCAGACCTTAATATTATTAATAATAATAATATAATGAAAAACCTTAAAAAACACCCACCAATACCATCGGTGTTTCCATTCTCCAAAGCGCCATTTCCAGTCAGGAATATAGGATGCACTCTCTTACAAGTTGAGGTGAACATAAAGCCAATCCCACATCCTTTGTTTAATAATAGGAAAGGAAAATGGGGAGACATCAACCTCTACCTAAAATCTGTACATACTAATTTCCTATTAACTCTTGCTTACTACTATTATCATCTGGACCACCACAGAGCATGAGCATGAAAATAAGCTCCACCCTCAAATTCACAAAAGAAAAGACGGAATAAAAACAATAGCCATGAGTGAGAAAATAATTGCAGACTCAAGACATAATTATACCGAAGGGCCTGCTTAAAAGTTTTCTCAGAGCAGCAGCAGGGAATGAACGATGCAGCAAAAACAACTAAACACAAAACCTAACGGACTAAACACTCACATGTAGATTCCACTTTCACACAGCTGCCATGTGAAGATCTTTGTTGCATGGAAAGCACGAGAGAAGATCATGGGTCCCTTGATACAATACCGTAACTTCCCTTTTTCCAACAGTGCTCTACTGGATATCCAAGCATATTTCTGTCAACCCAGCACCGACTCCGAATTCATGTGACCAGAACTCCCACCATTACCGTTTAATCCAACTACAGGCATTGAGCGCTGTGCGAAATCCATTAACATCTTCTTTTGGTTCTCATCGGTGTGAGGAAGACTTGCTCGTAACAGCTCAACTGGCATTTCCTTACTGATAGCTCTAGCTGCATCTGACCCAATAGTAGACATATTTGATTGAGCTTGCATAAGCAATGACTGCATAATACTATCATATTTATTAACGCAGTACTTGGTGAGAAGGCCAAAGAACTCATCAAATGAGGCCTGCCAAAGTGACCGATTAGTTATATTGTAGCTGCTAGCAGCATGAGGATCGGTTAAGAGTTCAGTTGCCCTCTCAAGAACAGATTTAAGAATCAGGGAAGCCCCACCTCCAGCCGAGCTTCCAAGAGGACGAAGTGGGGGCTGCTCTAAGGAACAAACTACTGCTGCCAGACAGGCACTGATTGCACTAAGATCCATGCCATGGACACACAGGGAAACAACCCTAGCAAGATTATCTGTTGTTTCTGCTGCTGCTGGATCAGAGGGAAGGCCACCAAATAAGAACCTTAAATGACGGAATATTGCCATGCAGACTATTCGCATGAGCTCGCCTGCAGGAAAAAGAAGCTGTAGATACCGTGCAAGGAGCTTCCGCCCCTTGGGAAGAGAAACCAACCGTAAGAAAACAAGATCATCCTTGTGAGCAAGGCCAACTGTGTTTCCATTTTTGCCAAGTGGGTCAACCAATTGAAGTGATGCTGCCAGCCCTTCCAGCAGGACTTGCCGCCTCCGTCTTAACTGGGCCCCACCATCTTGGAGCTGATTGAACTGTAAGAAACGGTCAATATCATCCACATCAAGAAGAAGACATAGGCCATCCTCGATCATGACCCGGGCTGCAAGCATTGGCTCTTGTTCAAGGGGCTTCTCCAAAACTTTTTGCTCAGAGCTGCCAGCAACGGACATATTCGGAGGGTCCACTTCAAGGAGTGGACGAGGTCGACGAATTGATGAAAATGAAACCCTCCCAAGAGCATCAACTTGGAGAAAAGCGTGTGGTTCGGAATTAGCACGAGCTTGAGGAGGAAGATCCCTCACTTGAGTTGGGCAGAAATGATGTTTCAGCTTCGCCCCAGCAGATTTTTTTGCAAGACAAGCCTGGTGGTAATAGTCATCTACATAGGGGTCATTACTGTGCGTCGCAGCAAGCTGCATTCTAAGGATACCCTCTATTTCATCAGATGTCATATACTTCGATCGAAACTGCGGCCACCCACTATCACTCCTGTGGCTACTGGTATCGAAGCCCTGATGGGGAAACCTGAGATTCACTCTCCCTTTCTGAGCTGATTTCAATCTTTGATCTCTCATTAGATCAGAAAGGCCAAACATTGCTTCAAACTTGCCCATTAAGGGAGGACCTGGAGAAAGATGAGGGTTATATAGTTGTGACTGAAACCCCGATAAATGGCCGAATGATGGCTGAACAGGATGATGCAACCTATGCTGTGGCGGCTGTGGCTGTGGCACTACTTGTGGTTGCATTAATCCATTCTGATGGGGTAACCGTTGTGGCAGCAAGTTGTTCACAAGGCCGGAAGGATCTCCATGATAAAAGTTGGACTGGGTAACCCAGTGGTTTGGTGGTCGGCTATTACCTGAGAGAGACTGACTAAACTGAGGCATATTTCCTCCAAAATTCAAACCGTGTTGTAAACCAGTCAACTGCGGCTGGGAATTAGAGAAGGGAGAGAGAGTAGGTGAAGATAATCCCATCTCAGATCTACCAGCAAGATATGGGACATTCAGATGGCCTGGGTGGTGGTTGGGTGAACCCTGTGGAGACCTGCCCCCAGGGGGAGGATATGAAGTAAAAGAAGATTTTGGTACTGGAATTGGCTCGCTGGAGACATGCTGGAGGTGATGGTTTTGGTGATGCTGCTGTTGTTGCTGCTCAGGGTATGAAGACGTTCTGTACAAAGGCTTTGATTCAGCAAGACAATTGGTTGGCTGTGATGACCATCGTTTGCCATCCTGAGTGCTTTCAGAGTCCAATACGTGTGGATCCAACCAGTAAGGGAAGTCCTCCCCTTGTGCCCATTCGGCAGCAGAGGAACCTGAGAAGTCACACAAAAGGAAAATAAGTTCAATTGACAGAACCACGTGGGAGCAAATTTACTGTCAAATTGCCATATAAATAACTCAGATTTGGCCAAATCAAGAAAAATAGGTTTCATCTTTTATCATCCCCAAAGCTTGATTACCTGCTTACTCGCACAACCGATAATTTAACAGCCACTTTATATTGTCAGAAAAAATGGAGCATGTAGTTAGTCAAAGTAAAAGGTGATATAGTGCAATGCAATCCATTTGTGATCATGCAATGCAATAGCTCTTTCCGCTAAGAATCCTTGGTTTCCAAGGAGTGTTGAAGTTTTGCAGTTAAGGAAGCAAGGTTGTAGTATGGCCATGGCCTTGATGTTTTTTTAGTCAGCATATAATCATGCCCTTGATGTTCAAGTTGGAATGATTTGTTTGTTAATGAAATTTCATCTATTATACGATATGTTATGGAAGCAAAGTTTTGCAGATTCTTTAATAGGATTTGTGTGCCATATTACATGTAATGAATTTGCTCATGGTACGACTAATACAATACGCTTGTGTAAAATGTTTTACTATTTGACATCTATTTACTGATATTCAACTCATTTATTTGCTTTTATGTTTTACATGTTCCAACTCTTTTATGTTTCAACTACATTTCCCACATGTCAGTAGATTGGCCTTTCAAAATTTATATCCATAACTAAACTCAGAGCATCATTCTCCAGAACTATATCAGCTATTCCCATGTGGCACACAAGTTGCAGACCCCTCAACATGGCAAGTAGCTCTATATCCTCTGCTTCATTCACAGCCAACCAAGCAGGTAATCCAAGAATCACAAACCAAATTACATTTGAGATGAGAATCGAAGCAACCAACAACTAGTAAACAAATGTTAGTTGTCAAGTTTTCAACCTAGAACAAAGTAACACATGATGTACCACTAATCCCCAAAATGTGGAGACTAATACAGCCCGATGCGTAGGAAAAATTTGATACTGCCCAATAGTTCACATTGCTCCCACCGAAATTCACATAAATTACACAGGGCTAAAGTCCATACCAATATTTTTAACATGCAGAAACACAATCCATAAACTACCACAAATCTAAAGAAACTCGGTTTATATTGCATCCCAATTAGTATTCTGGTCTCGACTTATAATGAAGTCCCACAAGATATAAATAACCAAGTATGATAATAGGCCACATAACACTACCTATTAAAGTTACATAAACTGAAAGAAGTCACAGAAATTACGATAAAAAACAATGAGCCCCCATGATTTATGTCAAATTACTTTTTCAAAAAAGAAATTGAACTGTCGTAAATAACCAAGTTTGATTCTATAGGAATATATTGTGCTCACCTTCTCTGGATCCCCTATCACCAATGATACCTGTGCTTCTTGATCCACTAACAACCTTGTTCAACTGAAACAATAGAAGAAACTTTGATTATACAACAAGAAAGCTGCATCACACTAGTGAGATAACTTTTTTTTATCAGTAAACAAATTTTTATTGATCAAAAGAGAGACCAAAATGCCCAAGTATACGGGGCATATACAAGAGCAACATCTAGTGAGATAACAACTAAACCAAATGCTAAAATATCATGCATGAACTTCAGTTTTCCTTCAAACCTACCATTTTAATGGAATCATCTTTAACATAAAGTAATAGTTTTATTCTATTCAACACCCCCCACAAAAGGCCAACATAAATTGAAGGTGTACAACTGCATTACAAAATCTCTAAGAGACAGCACTTCTTCACATATCTAGGCAGAAGGTACTGACTCAAGATATAAATGTGAAAATAGATACGACAGATGGGCTACTAGTTTAGCAATTTATGCACCGATAGGCACATAACATCCTAACTGATATCTTCATAACCACACTAGAACTGAAGCTAATGGAAAACCCATGTGATATGCTACCGAGGTTGGTGCATTCTAGAACATGCATAAAACATTTAGGAATATCCATTCCAGGCCCAACAAATAGGCAACCAATAAGGAAAGAAGTCATTCCACTTCTTGCAGGATAGCCGAGAAGTGTGACCCCCCTCCCCCCGCCGTGCGGCTTACAAGCACAATCATCCACATAACTACAGCTAAATAAATGTTAGAAGTTTCTGGCAGGACCATATGTTAAACATCATCAAATAATTTTTCTTTTATATGAGAATTAGATAAAGGATGAAGGTATTCTGTATCACAAACTGCAAGAGGTGTGGCAGGCATCCTATACTAACAAATCTGCAAAAATGGGAGCCATTGTGACCAATCTCCAGGCACAAGCAATAATGTCGATGATAGTATCTCAAATGCATCTTTCACAAATAAACAGACATATACCAATAACTATAAATACATATGATAAGCGTCCACTCTTCTGTGACAGCATAATCACTTCCAGTAAACTGACCTTTGAGAAAGTACTGGCAAGATCGTCAATATCAGACAGAGATTGTAAATTCTCACCCTGCAAACCAAGATAGAAGAATTAATTCTGCTGTAGAAAACACTTATGCTAGAATGCAACAATATTTTTTTGTTAAAATTCTAATATCATATTATTTTAATAACTACTACTGTAACAATCAATGGCAAAAGAGTGAAACAAATACAACTATACAAACAAAAGTTTGTAATAGAAGACTTTTTTTTATCAACTAGTAATATACAAGATTCATTGTAATGAGCCAAAATAAAGTCCAAACCACATCCAGGATCATACTAAAAAAAAAACTAGTCAATAATACAATTGGAGCCCCTTTGAATCATTATAAAGGGCTTGTAACTTCTCCTCCCAATCAAAGTGAGAACCCTTTGCCACCTTCCTAAACACAATCCAGAGTATTACAGTTTTTTTATAAGTACAATCAAGAGTATTATAATCTCCCCCTCTTAAATCCCCAATGTCCTCATTAGGCAATTCCATCATATAGGTGGAACGGCTCGAGTCCCACTTTTATGGGGTTTGGCTCTAATATCATTTCTAAAAAAGAAAGCTCAAGCCATAACTGAGCCCGTACTGCAAAACAACTGGTCAATCATACAATTGGAGCCCCTTGGAATCATTATAAAGAGCTTGAACTTCTCCCTCCTAGCAACGTGGGAAACTATTCACCACTTTCCTATACAAAATCAGGAATATTACATTCCCTTTAACTAGTTATGCGTGAAAAGACAACCAACCATATCATCATAAAATAATAATATTATAGATTCCCCAAAATCGATCCAATGACCCTACATCAAAAGGCATACAAGAAGCCTAAATGCTTCTTTTGCAATGATTACTCACCCAAAATTAATACTTTACTTTGGTTGAAGCAGAAGGGGAGGCGAACAAGGGAAACTAAGGGTATGTTTGAAAATAATTTTCATCTCATCTCATCTCATCCCATCCCATGTCATTTCATTTCCTTCCCAATATCACTCAAACACAAACACTTTCAAACTAATCATTACAACTTTTCCAAACTTTCAAACAAAAAAAAATTCAACTTTTTCAAATCCTAAAACAAAAATTATATTAAAAAATTATATTCTAACAATATTTTAATTTCTAATATTTTTTATTCCACATTTTCTCTCATTTCCCAAAATCCCATAAAACATCATAACTCAACCATTTTACAACTATTCACAAACCATTTCACTACTATTCACAGATTTTTCATTTCATCTCATTCTCCAAGCATCCCCTAAGGCACCTTCATGATTATGCACACTATTGCCCCATGCTTTACGTAATAGATTTTCCAACTTCCTTTTTTTATTGATAAACAATTTTTGAACACGTTATAACATAAGGCCAAAATTAAGCAAATGGATGTAAAAAAATACCTACAAAAGCACAGCAAATGGATGTAAAAAAACACCTACAAAAGCATGTGAAATTAGTGCAACAAATCTATTGTCATTCTTGACTGGTAGCTGATCGACAGTTATATCTATTTGAATCATGTTATCTTTTAATGAAAATAGACAAGCATGGTTCTTTACGTCAAGAGCTTCCAGAAAATAAATGTTTTTTCTTTGAATATATATATTTTTTTATAAGTAAAAGTTTACTAATATCAATAGGCATGTAACCAAGTACACTAGGTGTATACAAGAGAGAACACCTAGCCCATAATAAAGTATCCCTAATGACCAGTAAGTCCATCCAATATTCACCAAGCCCGATTGGGACAAAATGCTCCTCCCCATAGCAAAGCAAATCACTGTAACTACCCCAACCCCTTTTTTCCACAAAAAAGACACCACCCAAAACTCCCTTAGAAGCTCCATTCTACAAACTACACCCGAAACTAATACTACACCCCTTCCTACAAGGATGAAGGAAGGCTTCATGCCCTCCCTCTAGTCCTCCATTGACTTGAACTACCTCCCTTGGCGTCGTAGTTAATTGCCCAAGTAAGACGCTTTAACTCCCTAGTCTTCTTAAATCTTGATTTTGTTTCAAGTGACCCGCCTCAATAGCAATGAGTAGTGTTGTGAATTGGTCGTCAACCACATGTAATCCCCACGCACTACTGTATTTCATTAAACCTTTTGCAGAACCCAATCCGTTGATGAACCAGCTAATGGAGGAAGAGATATCAAGGGGACAACATCTTCCCCAGACTCAGCTCCCAATTGTACACCAGGCCCTAAATATTCCTCCTTGCAAGGCACCAACGACAAGCCCAAAATTTCCTTCACAACATCCCCTGCATTCAAATGTCATACCTCCTCAACATCACCCTTGTTACTATCACAAGATGCCTGAAGAGATATCGAAAATTTTGTTCTCTCTGTCATGAGTGGTGAGGCCATGGTCACCATTGAACATTTTGGGTTGGTGAAAAACCCACAAATTTCCTTCACCTCCGACGTGGGTGCCGTCATTTCGTTGACGAGAACTAGAGATGTGTCACCCCCCAGCAATCCATTCTACGCCACTTTGGCAGACCCTACATCTCCCCCAAGCCTCGGCGTTACACTCAACTCCAGTGAGGGTGCCATCATTTCTTCAGGGAGAATGCTAGCACTGGCGGATTCCATTTCGGCAATCTCTATGCCGATACCCAACATCGAACCCACTTCTAATGACCTTGTCTTCCTTTTGACTTTCCACACTCTTCTGGATCTAGTTATAGGGACTAAGCCGAACCCAAATTTCTATTTTCCTTTATCTGATTTTAACAAATTCAAGCCTATCTTGGACTCCCTCTTATTGGGCCTTACAACCTTGTTACCTCCGGCTAAAAGCAACATCTATTTTCGTAGATAAAAAAACTACCACTGCCTCCAAATCGACAAGTTGGTTTTTCATCTCCTTTAACGTACTGAGCATATCTCTTTCAGCCATATTGCCATAGTTAGACTCCTCCTGGTTCTGACCTTGTGTGGTCTGCATTAAATGCACTTTGCACTTTGCTTTCATATCTAGAAGCATTTTTCCTTGGGCACTTTTAGTTGCATTAGGCATGCTTTTAAAACAATGAAATCAATGGAAAAAAGAGTATGCAAAGACTGACACAAGCCTTCTGTTGCGTCACACCTTATTTATGCACAAATCTTTTAAGTTGAGACATGCATCCAAGAAAAAAGGCCTCATACGGGCAGAAAGAGGCAGTTAGACTGTGCGGTGCAACACAGAGACTCCATAGGTGGCATAATTTCCTCACTCAGAATGGGGATTTTTGAAAAGTAAGCCCAACTATTAATAACTATGGTCTTGAGCAAGTTGATGTTTCTGGCTTGCAGCTTTTTTTTTTTTTATAGGTAATCATTGAAATATTATTAATAGAAATAGGCTCAGCCCAGGTACACAGGAAGTATACATGAGAAACACCTGTTTCTGGCTTGCAACTTAATCAATTAGTGGTGTACTAACCAAAAACTCTCAATTCTTGCAACACACCAGCAAAAATAAAATTAAGAATAAAGTATGCTACGAAATATTATTAAAGAACACTCGGTTTTAGATGCCATATTCCTACAAGCCAAAATTGCATGGGCCATCTTTCCAACCTCTCCTAGTTTTTTGATAGATAATCAAGAAATTTTATTTATAGAAGTAGGCAAAGCCAAATTACACAGGGAGTATACATGAGAACCAACCTCTCCTAGTTTTAATCCAGGACTCCAAAGCAAAAAATATACAAAAAAAATTTGCATTCCAAACAAATGGTTTCAAGTGCAATATTCAACCATTCAAACCATAAATAGAAGGTAACACGGCAGAAAAGATGTACAGGACAGACAGGAAAGAAAAAAAAAAAAATGAAGTCACATTACCTCTTCTATATTGTACAGAAATTCTTCCTCGTCTATCCCAACTGTAGGCAAACCGACCTCCTCTTCTAATCCCCCCAACTCAACTTCCTCAACAACATCTTTACCAAAGAACGCATATTGTGATGCATCAAATACTGTGTCTTCTGCATTACGAAAGGATTCAAGTCGAAAAAAAAAAAAAAGGCCTTCATTATCCATATATAACTTGTAAAAGCAAAATTAAACTTCAGGGCGTGGGATTAGTCAGGTGCACGCAAGCTGTACTGGACACCCTCGGTTATCAAAAAAAAAAAAAAAGCAAAATTAATTCTGAATATAAGAAGATATTCATAGAAGCCAAACAACAGAAATACATGCGCATAATAGACATTTATTAATCACAACTCGCAACAGACCAATAAAAAATCCTCATATGCATACATAGAAGACAATCAAAAGTTTTGTTTTAGCTCACCCATGTCTCTTTCCCATACCTCTTGAACTACTTTTACATGCAAAGATGCTCAGATTTTGATAAAAACTTTTCTTATTTTGACTCACAAATAAAGGAAAGCATATAGTTGTTAAAACCAAAGACCACAATCTCATTTGCTTGACAAGAAATCCTAGTTAACTATGAACGAGCAGGTAGGCAAACAAAGAATGGTGCAGCAGCAACGTAAGATAAGAACAGCAAAATATTTAAGAAACCACCAAACCGAACCTTATATTGCTATTCATATTTGACTCGGTTTACGATCCCCGTTCAAATTACACACACACACACGCACATCTTGGGATCACGCAAGAAGCTTTCATATCTTGCATTCCTTGATTCTAGTAACGGAACAGACAGGTAACCAAAACCAGATCCAGTAAAAAGCAAATAGAAAAGCAAGAGTCGGGGCTAATTATATAAAAGCTAATAAAACGTAGCAAAACCTGTGGAATTATCTCCGAATTGTTCACGATCTTTAGGATTGGAAGGCTCTTCAAGACTTCCACCAATACAAAACCCATCCATCCCTACGAGATTCTGTTTCTTCAACAATTTTTTTATTTTCCTTTTGTACTGTAACAAAAACTCAAAAATGAAAAACCCTAAAAAAACAACTAAAGGTAAAGAAAAGATGTTAAAGAATCGTAATCTGAAGAAGCAGCAGTAGAAACCCTTAATAGCGAAACAATATTTCTCGGGTTTCTGCAGAGATGTAGGACGGAGATGAGAAGATCCGCAAGGCGACTTGGGCACGGTAGAGCTAAGTCTCGTCAATGAAATTTGTGGGCTCGGAATCGGGGAGAGAGAGAGAGAGAGAGGAACCCTAAATAGGGATAAGGATGGTCATATTGTTGTAGATAGGGAGAATAGAATAGGGTTGGACGGTGGGGGGGAGAGAGAGAGAAGTTATGGTGAATTCGTTGTTGTGGTGGTCGTGAATTGTGAGTATAGTAGTAGAAGTGATTTTGATGTGGTTGTGGCTGTGGAATGAACGAGTTGGGGTGAGGTATGGAGCTGCTGCTTACATTACGTGCGAAAGGGTAATAAAACCATAGATGAAAAGGAGATGCATCCCTCTTTCTACCTTTTCTCTTGCCTTTTACTTTTATTTATTTTTTCCCCTTTTGCTTGTTTATCTGGTTTTAATTACTTATATTTTTTTAAACATCTATCTCTAATAAACTTGGAAGGCAAGTTAGACAATAATTAGCCCATCAAATATCCGATCGCTCTTCCATTTAATATGTAATCAACCTTAAGATTCTAAGGATATGTTTGGGGGCAAAGATGAGAAATCTCATCTCATCTCATCTCTATCTCATATCATCATTATATTTTTTTTAAATCTCCATATAAAATATAATAAACAATTCAAATTTTTCAAATTTCAAAACAATAATAATATTAAAAAATAATATTTTAAACTTTCATCTTAACACTATTTACAAAACTTTTAAAAATTCTCATCTTATCTCATCTACTAAGCATAACCTAAATCTTAACTATATTTCCTCATGTATCCTATTTCCCCTTTCTCAAGAGAAAATCTAATTGAGTTTTATGTCTCTAATGAGAGGGAGACACGTCATTAGTCTCAGATGCTTACCAACGTTATTGTAGATAGAGATTGTCAAATAAAACTTACTTTCTCTCTGTCAAAACCCATCGATCGCAAACCCTTCCCCCTCAGTCTCTATCTTTCTCTCTCTATACTCACTCTTAGTAAGCTCTCTCCCCCCCTCTCTCTCTCTCCCCTCAACTCCGATTCTTCCTCGATCTCTCCCATTGCCCAAAAAACTCATGATAAAGAAAAAGAATAGCCCAAACGACAATACAAAATCTAAAATACTCTATATTTTTTCCTTGTCAATAACAACATAGATTTGAAATTGATCTTACATTTGTAGCCAAGAATGGGAAGCAAATGGGGATACAAGTAAAAATCCTCAAAGTCTAAATAAATTAGATTCCTAAAAAACAAAAAAAGTGAAAGGGAAAGAGAAACTTCTAAACTAGTCATGTCTAGAGATTTTAAATTTTCCTTGGACAAGGCCCTATATTGAAAATTTTCTTCGTTATCACACAACTCTTCCTCCATTGCGAACCAATGCAGACTACTGTCCTCTTGATATTGATAGCTTAGAAACTCTTCACCATTTTTTGTTGTTACTGCCATAACCCCTCCCGCCAGAGCTATTGGTGGACCTATCATTTCTTCTGTTGTTAGAAAAGTTGTAGAAAATTTATAAATTATTATTTTCCATTTTGAAGTTTACTTCACATTTACAAATTACTCCTCATGCGTGTGGAAGTATCCATTTGCTTGATGGTGAACAATGAGGGACAAACAAGTAGTGGATTATGATACTTTTCAACTGGAAAGGAAAAACAAAACAAAACAAAACTGCTTTAAGAACCACTATTGAGGAGAGAGAGAGACCGACGAGCTGGCTTGACCTTGTGACTTTGAGGGGAGAGAGAGCGAAGTGGGGAGAGAAAGCTTGAACGACGAGCTTGACACTTGACAAATGCTTTCCATTTGCTCCGCTGGCATTTGCATTCATTGCAACAATATTAGAAAGTTGACATGGTTGTCTCATTGGGGATGTAGTTTTACATCGTGTTCGGCCTGAAGAGGTTCTCATTGTCCAACATCTTTTTTTGTCTCGTTTCTCCTTCTACATTTCTGAGGAAAACCACAAACCCCTGCTACACATTAACCTGACCCAACCCTTTCCAGATCTTTGTTCGAGAAGGTTGTTTCATGCGATGGGTTTCGAGATGGGTGGCCAGTGCTCGAGTCGGTGGTGCCGAGCTGGTGTGGGCATAGCCGGTGTGCTTCAGTGTGGGCGAGATGGATGGTGGAGGAAATGGCTGTTGCTTGTGTGGCTAATGGCTAGTGCTTGCGCGGAGGTGGAGGGGATAGGCATGAACAGGTAGGCCGCCTGCATAGATGGCGGTGGTAGGAGCAGATTGGCATGGGCGCAAGGGATGGTGGTAGTGCGGGGGGAGCGATGTGCTTGTGTGGTGGTGTGGGTAGGTGGTGGGGTTAATCGCTGGTGCTCGCGCGGAGGTGAGAGTCTAGCCGATGCTCGGGCGGAGCCGGTGCTCGTGGGCGGCGAAGGGGGTTGAGGGGGGAATGGGGCAGAGAAGGCTGCGAAGAGTAGCAGGAAAAAGAAAAAAAGAGAAAAAAAAGAGGGGGCGGTGGCGGGACAAGTTTAGAGATGAAACCCTAGGATTGTCTTTGTGTTTTGCTTTTTTGTAGTGTGTTTTTGTTTTTTGTTGTGTTTTTTTTAGGGTTAGTTATTTTGTTTTCTTTGCTTATTAATAAAAGAAATAGACTATTGAACTTGGTGTCCATAACAGTTGAGTCTCGTTCTTTATTTGGGAAGAGGCGGAGTGATATCACTCCTCCTCCTTGGAAGGACGGAGGATGATAGAGCTTTTCTTCTTATGAAGAGAAGTCGTTTACTTTTGTTTTTACATAGCGCTATTCTTTCAGACAAACTAGAAAGTTTATTCGGAGAGAGTTTATAGAAGTTAAGACAATATCCGTCATAAAAAAATTTGTGTCCGGGGGTGCTCCAGAGCAGATGAGTAGTTTGGCTTGTAGTCTGGGTTTTTTCCTTGTATTGATAAATCACAAATGTAACTTCGATTTTATTGAATTACATGAAATCTATTTCCATCAAAAAAAAAAAAATACTTGTTTTAGATGGAAGACACTGAGGGCATGTTTAGCAAACATGACAGTATCTCAAAATTTCTTATAACTTCATTTTCAAAAGTTACTCAAATACAAACACTTTTTAATTTCAAGTTTTCAACTTTTTCATCTAATCGTTACCTAATAATTACTGAAATACAAAAATCAATATAAATTTTACAAACATCAAAATAAAAGTAATTAAAACATTATATTCAAACAACTTTTCAAATTTATCTATTCACTTTCACAAACTTTAATAAAATGCTTGTTTTAAAATATATTTTTATTCAACTTTTTTTATCTCATTTTTCAAAATCCAATAAAATATCTTCACTTAAACCATTTGACTACTATTCACAAAATTCTAAAATACTATAAGTATCCCTTAATCGCCTTACAGAGCCGGTTCTAAATCGAAAATGAGTCTCATCCACCAACAATTTTATTATCCAAACTCTTTCGTCACACTATCAAACCCTCTTAACCCCACCAATCGTATTATCCAAACCCTTTCGTCACTATCCAAAGGCCTAGACTCTACCATACTCAACATTGCTGGCTTGGTAGCATCTAGAAGCCACACCTTCGTTAAGAAGCTTTAGGCTTGATTTGGATATATAAAACCATCTCATTTCATCTCATCTCATCATTACAATTTTTTCAAACTCCCATACAAAATATAATAAACAATTTAACTTTTTCAAATCCCAAAATGAAAATAATATTAAAAAATTATATTCTAACAATATTTTATTCAATTTTTAATAAAACATCTCATTACATCTCATCTGAACTGCATAACCAAACGAGGCCTTAAGGGTTTGGAAGGTGTTTCTAATTATTGCAAGGAGAAGCTGATGTGGGATGGAGGGCTCTTTGGAGCGGCGATCGAGTTGGTAGAGAAGAGTGGTGGTTAAAGAGGAGACAATGGCAGCAATCTTGGTGGTAGCAGTGTGTTTTAAGCTTCCTCAAGCTCTTCTTGTCTTAGATTTGGACTTGGATCTTACTAGAGTTTCTTATCAAAGTTTTGGGTACATCAATTCTCATTTAGTCACTCAGTTATCATTAATACAAGAAATTCCCTTATTTTGTATCATTTAAAAAATACTCTTGTGATTAGTACAAGTAGTTGTTAAGCCATTAACAAAACAAGGTTTAAATATTAGTGGAGGGACAATGATCTCCCTTTGCCTATAGACCACCCTTACTCCTTAAAGGCCCAAGGCCCATCAAAGCCCACCAACAAATATTAGATACAAAATTATCACCAACAGACACATTAGTAATGGACACCTAATTAAGAGGCCTACATAGGGATACAGTAATATTTGAAGGGCAACTTGAAGACCTGAAATATCTTCTCTTTATCCACCCATTATTTGATAGTATGCAATTCAAATAATAATTGCCGCATGCTTTATTTCAAATGGAGGATTGGGTTGTTGCATAAGCCCTATCACTCAATCCTCTGCTTTATATCTAGTTGGGAAAATCCACATTCGAGGTAAGTTGATTTGAGTGTTGGATTCATAAAGAGATTATATAAGAAATCCGACTTAGACATCAGAGGTGTTTAATACCCTTCAAGCCTTCTCTGGGTTTTCTAGTATAGGTTTGCTAAGGGTGTTCATCAGGGTGTGAAACACGTTGACAACATTTGGTGCCGTCTGTGGGATGCCTACATCTCACATGCCTTTTGCATGCCTGCGACAACATGCTCTCAAGCAACTAGAGACTAGCAAGCCACTTCTATGAACATGGAGGAAAGACTAGCGGAAATAAAATAAAAAAAATCGATAATAATGACAACAGAAATAAAGGCTTTCTAGCATGAGAACGAGGCCTTGAAGAGTAGGAATGTCACCTCAGGGAGGACGCCACGCTAGGCCATGTTGATTTGGCGGAGTCGAAGTTGTAGAGTACAAGCAAGTCCCTCTGCAATGATGATGATAAAAGAAAAATGCACCATAATCTATGAAGCCTAATGGATAAGTATGAAGAAATGAACCAAAAGATAGGTGCATCATCGTCCATAGACCAGCTGCTCACTAGCACTAACTTACCATATAGTGCAGAAATCATGGCAATACCACTCTCGTCAAAGTTCAAAGTTTCATTGGTCGAGATGTATGACAGATCCAAGGATCTCGTCAAACATCTAGAAACTTTCAAAACTCACATGACACTCCACGATTTTTCTGGGAGGATCATATGCTGGCATTTCTTTTAACACTAAAAGGAGACTTCCAAGGATGGTTTGGAGCATTGCAGCTAGACTCCATAGACAGCTTTGAGGAGTTGGGAAGGCAGTTCCTAACCCAATTTATGGCGAGCAGAAGGAAAAGGAGGCTAGACTTAAGCTATTCCCAGGCAAGCTTCAGTCTAGGTGGTCTAGCCCATTCACGGTAACAAAAGTGTATCCATATAGTGCTGTTGAGGTGCATAGTGAGGTCACTGGTGCATTCAAGGTTAATCGGCAACATTTGAAGTCTTATCTTACTGGTAATGTGGTTCCTAAAGGATTTACTTACTCCTTGAAGAATCCTACCTATGGTTGATGGTGTAGAAGTCAAGCTAATGACTATAAACAATCACTTCTATTGTTTTAGTTGTTGTTTTATTTACTTTTTTTTTTTAGTAATGATGGTTGTGACCCCCCTTCTTTTGGTTGTGTTGTGTAGGTTCGGAAAAATCAAACAAGAAGCTAGTTTGTGTTCAATTCAATCGAACATTCATTGTGTTCAACCTTGTTAAAAAAGGAGTATTAGTCTTCCATTTTTCTTTCCTTTCGCATTGAAAATTAAGTTTGGGAGAGTAGATATTTGATTATGTTGAATGCTGGTGCTGTTTATATTTGTTTGAGAAATAAAATTTTGGCGATCATATCCATGTCTTCCAAACTAGATTTTTATATGAAAGATTAGGAGAAATGAACTTGCATTTGCACTTGTATAAGACTTATTTAGGATCAATATTACACTTTTGAGTTCTTTATTGTATTAAGCATTGCATTTTTTATTTAGGATAGGCGATATTTTATAAAGCAAGATTATGCATACTTTTTTTCTTTAGGATTATTGAAGTACACATTTCCTTGCAAAGTTGTGTGAGTTGTGTGACTATGCATAAAAGATGAGTGTGATGCTTTTCTTATGATTATTCAGGAATGTAATTGTTGGATTTTTTTTCAAATGAGTAGTATATTTATTTTTAAATACCCATAGTTTTTAATATAAATATAAAGATATTAAAATAAATATATATAATATATTTGAAAGTGTGTGGCACGTAAGCCACCTTTAAGTCTCCCACAAGGAGATATGTTCTTTCATTCTCCCACTTGGCTTACGTGCAATCATTTAAAATCATATGGGTAACCAAAATCGAATATGGCCACAAATAAAACTACTCAAACCATAACCTTTAGAAGAAAAATATAATATATGAATCATAGCGATTATGTTATTATATTAACATTTCCTTCCATGTATTACACTGTATTAGTCTCTCTAGATAAATTTTCATATGCGATATATCTCTTTATGAATGACTTCCTATAAGTCATTCTGGGTTTATACATCATAAATTAGGAACAAATACTTTATGTGCACAACTAAAAATATTATTCTTGACAACAACAAGCATTGTATACAATGAACAAATTAAACATAAAATGAGCTCATTAACCCCATGCTCTCTATATGTGTCAAAACCATTTATATTGAGAGCCCTTTTGTCATGCGATCTGCAATCATAAAGGATGTACTTGTATGCTGATTAAGCATACTTGTTTTCTTTAGGATTATTGAAGTAAACATTTCCTTGCAAAGCTGTATGAGTTGTGTGACTATGCATAAAAGATGAGTGTGATGCTTTTCTTGTGATTATCTCCTTTGATCTAATCCTAAATAGGGTTTAAGTAAATAAAGTGGTAATGATTAGATAGTTGAATAAATAAATGTGTACAAAGTTCTATCTACTCCAATGTTTTGAGTTGGTTAGTAACTAGGGGTAGTCATTACTAATGCTTACTTTTACGTCAAATGAAAACTTGAAATATGAGTATGCAAAAGCACTTTAAGTATGTGACTTGTTGAGTAACCGGGCGCATCCATCACAAATGCTTATATTCGCATCAAAATGTGAGTGACAACTTAAAGACAAATATTAAATATTAAATAAAATAAAATACTCCTTGCATCTCAGCTGGTAGATCCAAACAATATGCAACTACATTGACTCTTTCCATAACTTCGAATGGTCCTACATACCTGAGACTCAGTTTTCCTTTCTTTCCGAACCATATGACTCCTTTCATAGGTGATACCTTGACATACACCCAGTCTCCCACTTCAAACTCTAAGTTTTTTTGTTGCTTGTCAGCATAACTCTTTTGACGGCTTTGAGCTTCTTTCATTCTTTCTTGAACCAATTCCACTTGCTTTTGCACATCCTGCAAGTACTCTGGTCCTAGCAGCTTCCTTTCACCAACTTCATCCCAATACATTGGAGATCTGCACTTTCTTCCATATAATGTCTCATAAGGTGCCATCTATATTGTAGCCTGAAACCAATTATTGTTAGCGAATTCTATCAATGGAAAATGGCTTTCCCAGTCACCATTCAACTCCATTACGCAAGCACATAGCATATCTTCCAATGTTTGAATAGTTTGATTTGTCTGTCCATCTGTCTGCAGATGATAGACACTACTAAACTTTAGATTCGTGCTCAACATTTTCTATAAACTTTGCCAAAAATGCGAAGTGAACCACATGTCTCTATCAGATGCTATAAACTTAGGCACTCCATGAAGTTTGACTATTTCCTTAACATAGACTCTCGAGAGCTTGTCCAATAAATCTGTGTTAGCAATTGGTAGGATATGTGCACTTTTGGTCAAATGATCAACTATGACCCAAATTGAATTCTTTCCTGATGATGTTCTTGGCAAGCCTATCACAAAATCCATATACACATCTTCCCACTTCCATCCTGGGATCTGTAAAGGTTGTAACTCTCCTGGTAGTCTCTGATGCTCAGCCTTTACTAATTGGAAAATTGAACATTTTGCCATGAAATTGGCCACATCCCTTTTAATACCATCCCACCAAAATTGTCCCTTCAAGTCTCGGTACATTTTGGTGCTACCAGGATGAGCTTTATATGGTGTATAATGGGCTTCCTTCATAATTCTTTCCTTTAATTCAAGAACATTGGGAATCACTTTCCTCTCCTTATAATGTAACATCCCCTCCAGTTTATCATCCTTACCCTGTCCTTCGATAACTTCCTCATCGGTTAATGGCACAATCTCCTGTACCATTGTTAATCTAGCATCTCTTGGCAGCTTTCCTATTAATAGTCCCTCATTTCAGCCAGAAGTGATCGCATGTTGACTTGGGTCTTACGATTAAGGGCATCTGCTACCACATTAGTCTTTTTGGAGTGATACTTGATCTCGCACTAGTAATCACTAATCATTTCAACCCACATTCTTTGTCTCATATTCAGGTTCTTCTGACTAAACAAATACTTAAGACTCTTATAGTTAATGTATACTTCACACTCTCTCCATAAAGATAATGTCTCCAGATCTTTGGTGCAAAAACTACTACAGCAAGCTCCAAATCATGAGTAGGATAATTCTGCTCATGGTCTTTAAGTTGTCGTGGAGCATAAGCGATGACTTGTTCTTCTTGCATCAAAACGCACCCTAATCCCATCATAGAGGCATCACTATAAACCACATACGGCTTAGGCAAAGCCAACACGGGTGTTGTGGTTAATCTTCTCTTGAGTTCCTGAAAACTCCTTTCATAATCCTTACTCCACACGAACTTGGCATTCTTCTTTGTCAATGTTGTTAAAGGACCAGACAATTTAGAAAAACTTTTGACGAATCTTTTATAATATCCGACAAAACCCAGAAAACTCTGTATCTCATGGGCTTTGGTCAGTTTCTGCCACTCCATCACTGCTTCTATCTTTGCAGGGTCTACTGCCACACCTTCACTAGATATGACCTGTCCCAAAAATTTCACCTCTCTAAGCATAAAGCTGGTGTTCTTGCACTTAATGAGTTTAGTGTAAAGCTAGTGTTCTTGCAAGGTCTTCAATACTATCCTTAAGTGCTCCTTATGCTCTTCATCACTTCGAGAATAAATCAAGATGTCATCAATGAATACTACTACAAAACTGTCTAAGTATTGCCTCAAAATCCAGTTCATAAAATCCATGAATGCTATTGGGGCATTTGTCAATCCGAAAGGCATTACCAAAAATTCAAAGTGTCTATAACAGGTTTGAAAAGTTGTCTTAGGTACATCTTGATCTTTAATCTTCAACTGATTTTATCTTGACCGTAGGTCTATCTTGGAGAATACCGACGCTCCTTGCAATTGATCTAACAAATCATTAATTTGTGGCAATGGGTACTTATTCTTAATATTCACTTTATTCAAATCCCGATAGTCAATACACATCCTCATAGTACCATCCTTCTTTTTCACAAAAAGAACTGGTGCACCCTATGGGGACGAACTCGGGCAAATAAATCCCATTTCAAAAAGTTCCTCGATTTGCGCCTTCAGCTCCTTCAACTCGACTGAGGCCATTCGATAAGGTGCCTTGTATACTAGGGCTGCAACTGACTCCAACTCAATTACGAACTCCATTTCCCCAATTTGGGGGTAGTCTAGGCAAATCTTCGGCAAAAACCTCAGGGAATTCTTCTATCACAAGAATCCCTTTGACTCCTTTAACTCCCTCCATCATACTAGTCATAATTACTGAATAGGCATTAGCCCTTTCCTTTAGGGCCTTCTTCACTCGTCCTACCGTCAAGGTTGAATCGACTTCACTACTCCCATATAAAAGATCTCTTCCTTTGAGGGTAACTCAAAAATCACCTTCCTTCTTCGACAATCTATCTTAGCATAGTGCTTAGATAGCCAATCCATTCCTAGGATCAAGTCAAATTCTATTGAATGGAAAACAATCAGATCCGTTATCAGGGTTAGTCCTGCGACTTCCAACAAACAATCACTAACTATTCGCATGCATCCAACTACCTTCCCGTCTGGAATAGCTACTAAAATCTTCTGGGATAAGGTTTCCACACTCAACTTACACATTCTTACGCAGTCGTAAGACACAAAGGAACGCGAAACTTCCGAATCAAACAGGGCACAAACCAACTATTGCATCAATTTAACCTTACCGACAAAGGTAACTAGGATTACTTAGGGGTTTTTAGCAACACAAGCTACCATCCATAACAGGGTTAGAACGTTACTAGTAATTACAACAACATCTGTAGCTTCTTCAGCTTCCCTTGTTTCCAGGTGTAGATGCTCTTCCCGTCACATGACATGGATAGTCTCGAATCATATGGCTAGTTTGACCACATCCAAAATATGCTTCGGTGGCAAAACGACATTCACCACTGTGCTTCTGTCCGCAACTATGACAAGGGGGTGATGTAACATACACCACATTTCTGACTACTTTTCCCTTTCCCTTATCCGGAGTGTATGGGGCCTTCTTCTTTCCCATAGTCCCCCCTGAAGAGTAGGGAAGTACTCTTTTACGGTCATTCTTAACTTGAGAAATTAGATTTCGCTACTCTGCCTTTGCTATCGAAGCAACATTTACTAGCTCTTGAAAGCTTCCAATCTATAAGCAGGCAATCTGGTTTTGAATCCTCGGCTGTAATCCATCTTGGAATTTCTTAGCTTGCATCTTTTCCTTACTAATCAAATGTGGAGCAAATCTATCGTCATATTTCCTTAGTTCAAGTTTGTGAACTCTAGTGCTTTCTGCTTTTTGGCTGTTTCTGGGAAGAAATGGCTATCAAATTCCTTTTTAAAATGCTCCCAAATAAGAGTAGCGATATCACCCAATTCTTGTGCTAGAAGCTGCTTCTTCATGTTCCACCATATGCCAGCCTCTCCTTGAAGTAAATGTCCGGCATACTGGACTTTTTGACTTTCTGTACACCCACTGATGTCAAAAGTCCTATCTAAATCGATAAGCCACTTATTGGCTCTCAAATCTCTTTCTGTCCCCATAAAATTTGGATATCGATATACCAGAAACCTCTCAAACGGGCATCCTCGGTTCTTGCTTTTAGGCGGCTCCTATCTTGTATTCTGCCCTTGCTCTATTTAATGTCTTACTACCTCAGTCATTTTCTGTATAGTTTTTGCGATAGCCTGACCTTCTTCCAATGGAGGGTTTCTAGCCTCCCGGTCGTGTTGTCTGCACACCATTGGTCCTTTTCTCCTGAAATGCACAAAACCAATGCATCAATATCAGCTTCTCCTAAAGACAGAGTTTTACTCTTTCATCACTTCACAATAGTGTTCAACCGCATACTTAGCCTCCGAACGTTCCTCCTTAAGGATTCAACCTATAGCTACAGAGTTCAAGCCTATAATTATAAGATTCCAATACTATCATCGGGTACCATGTATTCCTAGGACAACTTGTGGTTTTACCTAGAGACGTAATCGTTCTGATACCATGCTTTGTGGTGCCCCCAGCCTCTGCTTGGAATTTGATGAAAACTAAAATGCCGGGACATGCAACACTAGGGTTACCTACCCCTCGTACATGATATATAAGATGCAATGCACCTAATGATAACTAGCAGTATGCAGTATATCGCCGTGAAGTCAATTTAAGTCAAATAATAGAACAATAGTCATGGTACCTAAGAACATAAAATGCCAAAGTACTTCATAATCCATAAGAGTCATCAAAAGTAGTTATGAGTTTCCAAAGAACTCCTATAACACTGGACCAAAACATCAAATTCAACCAGAGAGTCATTTCCCAAAAGTGGTCCCATAAGATTGATCTTGATCTTTAGTGAGACTTGGGTCTCCCTCACTTCTCTAAAGCCCGATCCTTGTCCCTATTGTGGGATCTTCTAAACTTTTCTATGTCCTCAAGTATCTCAGTAATTACTTTATCAATCAACTTGAGATGATCCAAAATGGAAGGCTCAGGCGGGCCTATGACCATTTTTAGGCACGATCCTCTTTGGAGGAAGTGCTGTCCTCTTGCACTTCATCATTTGTGTTCACTAAACCTGTCACAGTTTTTATCATTACAAATATGAGAATGATGATGGAGAAAATACAACAATGAGATTTCGAGAAATCTTAGTAAGTAAACAAATAACATATAATAGATATCGTAAGCATATGAAAGTAAACTTAACAATCAATGCATGGACATGAGACTTTACTTATGCAATTGACCTTTCAAAAAGACATTGTTTAAGACATGACTTTCATAACCTTTTCTTTCATAAAATTCTTTATTCCTTTCATACTTGTTCTTTTCACATACTTATGAGCTCTAGGCCTTTCTTGACTTATAACATATAATTAGATACCTCACTGCTCCCATATGCACCGTGTGATCCCCGTTAGTTACCGCATCAACCATTGGCCACTTTGGCCACTTTCATATACGGAAATTTGTGTGATGACCAAGACTTTCTAGGCTTTTGTGTAATTTTTTTTTTTTCTCATAAGCCCATGAGAATTTCGGCCCTTGTTGGAAATTAGGATTTTGAAGCCCAATGGAATTGGGCTCACGTCTAACTCAAGATTTTTGTATGCCATTTGTCATCCAATGGAGGTATGTATAGGACTTGATGAATCTAGATGGAAATAAGGGAAGAGAGGTGCGAAGGATCTAGGATTTGGCTTACACGCCTACCATAGGAACATCAATCATTTTCTTGCCATGTGTCACACGTGCATGAAGATTTTTGCTTGTATGAAGAAGCTTCTTGACACATGTCACTATGGGAAAGAGATTCTAGAATGTAATGATTAGGTTATGGAAAAATGGGACCTACGGAAGGCCAAGAGGCCTTGGACGGCAACAAAGGAGAAATGAATGTTGCTTTTTGCCATGTGTAGTACATGCATAAAGGTAGGTAAAAAACTATCTTGGGAAAGAGCAAGATCAAGGCTGGAAGAAAAGCCTTACATGCTTAGGGCTTCTAGAAGAATATTTTGTGTAAGATATCTTGAGGTGGACGGCTAGGGCATAGTTCTTTGTGCTAGAAGTGACCAATTACATACTTGTCCAAAAGTATGGTGAAAATAAGATCTCCTAAGGAAGAGAAAGGTTCAGCAACCCACGCGCACACACACACACACACACACACTCCTCATATGCTACTTGGCACTTATGCACACATTTAAGAGATTGATGAAGATTTGAGTTTGATAAAAGACCTTATAGCCACTAGATACACTGAACCAAGACATCAAAAGAGGAAGGGAGTATTAGTTTTGGAAGAAGGAGGCGCCACATGTAAAGAATGGTGCTTTTGGTTCCCAACACAATCAAATGATAGGAAGAGGTCATAGGGTTACACGCCACTTGGCATCCATGCATGAGCTTGGCTCATGCAAGAAACTTTTTGAGTATCTATAAAAGGGAAGGAGCCAAAAACCCTAGGACCTTTGGCCATTTTGTGCATTGCTCTTGTGAGTTTTGGTCATCACCATTTTCCTCCAAGTTTTTATCACTTTCTCACCATCCAAACACTCTCCACCATACATTCTTCTCACCAAAACATCCTTTTGAAAATAAGCAAAGTTGCAAGAGAAAAATCTAGAAGGTATGAAACCAACTTTTCTTTTGTTATATACACACACATGCACGGCTTCAAGGGAGTGAGGTTTCGGTTTAAGCAAAGTTCATCTAGAACTCATGCTCACTTATATGCACTCGAGCTTATAGGAGATAGCTCATATCTTTGGAAGATTTTCACATGAATCTACATTTTCACATACACGACTAGGTTAGAATTTTCTTCAAGGAAGGTGGATTAAACCCTACTTGTCTTAAGGTTCATAAGTATGGTGTTTTTTAGATTAAAAAAACAAAACACTAGTGTTTCTTTATGCTAGGGTTTTGTTGAAATTGAGTTTTGGATTCAAGGGGGAAGGGTTCGAATGCTTGGAATCTTTTTCTTGAAAAGGAAAAAGATGTAAAGAGCACTACACATGAACACATGGGTTAGAGTTTTTCTTAAATAATGATCCTAACTGGTATTACATGTGATTTTTCAGCTTGCTTGCTATAGATACATATTTTGAATTTTTGTAAATACACCTGTAACTTGTACTTGGATATTTTATGCATATGTCTTGTGAACTTGCTGGTTTATTCGGTTTTGTATGGTTATTTGTGACATTGATGTTCTTCCATGTATTATGAACTTCTCTTGATATAATTATTTTAAAGCATGATTAAAATGTCTATGGAAGATGTGTATGTTATGAAAAATGGAGTAAGAAGCTATGCTAGGTTTTCGGTTTGTACTATATTTGTTTGCACATGAATGTTTGTCACGTCACCATTTTTGGTATGTGACTAAGTTCATGAAAATATTGTCCATGACCATAAGAAAATGTTTCAACCATCCACGAGAATTCTTTATTAAATTATTTCCTCAATATATTAGAAGATTCTAAGTTCATGAAAATTGATTGGAATGCATGTTTCCGTACATAAGAGTTTTCGGCCAACCCTATGGATGATGTATGATCATTGGTGTTTTAAGATTAATGTGTTAAGAATGATTCTTGGTTAGGATTTGTATGTTCAGCCCTTACATGGAATTTATTGGAATGTATACTCTTGATTAATGTGAATGCCTTTAAATTGTTATAAAGGTTCATGTTCGCATGTTCTAATATTTTCAAGCCGTAACGCGATATGTATTGCATGCATGAATGTCTTATGGTTATGATGAAGCATTTCGGCATTTCATGTGTCTCATGAAAGTTCTAAGATTCATTGTCATGTCACATACATTGGGATTGTGAAAACCCTTTTTGAAATGAAAAGAGTTTTTTTTAAAAGTAAAATTTTTTATCACGATCTCTATTGCTTGGATGGGGGAATGTCTTAGTGGAACTCCTCTTTCCTCTCATGAGTGTTTAAAATGGAGGGATACCCCTGGGTCAATGAATTACTGTCTGCAGATCTCTAATTGCACCTAAAGATAGTGGGTGCACCTACCGTGAAGGCAAAATGCAAGCTGTCGTATATGAAAGATAAAACGTAGTCACCTTGGTCAAAGTGACCAATGGTTGATGCGGTAACTAGTGCGGAACTGTTAGACCCCCACGTAAAATTGCCTCAAAAGTTGACGCACATGTCCTAACCATGTTGGGGACATGCCTCTTGACTATGCCATGAGCATGCCTTGGCCTGTGTCTTGTCACACACGGGGTGCCCAACATGCTCATGGACCGGCCACATGCATGCCTTGGCCCGTGCCTTGACACGCACGGGGCACCTAGCATGCAGGCCATGCGCACACCCATATGCACGCCTAGCCACAGGCCCAGTGAGGTTAGTGGTCGTGCGCAGCCCAGTGCACGGCCAGGCATGTGCATGCCCATGCGCCGCACACTGGCCGCATGGCCATGCGCACGCACAGCCAAAAGCTCACATGGTGCACGCTCATGTGCACGCACAGCCGCACGCCCACATGGCGCATGCCCAGGCGCACGTACATGCGCACGCCCGAGCCCCTAGCGCCCATGCGCACGACCATGCCCCAGTACCCAGCCGCGTGGCCCCCATGCCGCATGCCAGCGAGGTTAGTGGCATGCCTTCCAGGCATGCCATCTAGCGCACCGCTCTAGCCCGTGCTATGCAGTGGCATGCCCACCAGGCATGCCATCTAGTGCACGGCTCCAACCCGTGTCTTGTGGAGCAGGTCAGTGGCATGCCCACCAGGCATGCCATCCAGCTCATGGCTCCAATCCATGCCTTGCAATAGGCACACATGGTTAGCCACCATCAGCAGGCCGACATGGCACCATGCCATGCCCACCAGCCGGCCCATGCATGGCACCATGCCATGCACCACAGCTAGCCATGCCGTGCCACTTAGCCATGGACCAGACCGAGGACCACCATGCACCACCTTAGCCAAACCATTGGCTCATGCATACCACGGCCATGTAGTCCATGCCACTATCTTGTTTTATTTTATTTATTTTATTTCAAAGGGACCTTTTGGGGGTTTCCAAGTTGCAACCTTTATAAATAGGACCCTTAGTCATTTCTTTTACATCTTTTGACAAAATACTAGAGTGAGGACTATTGTTGAGAGATCATTTTCGGTGCTAGACACTTGGGCTTTTTGGGTGCAATTCATTGAATCCCAAAGAGATGATTACTCCATGCAATTAATTGAATTGGAGTAATTCATTTATCTTGTTTTCCAACTTGGTGCAATTCGTGAATCTAAGTTGTTTATCTTTGTTCTTGAATATTTTTATCAATATATGAGGTTTATTCAACATTTGTGCAATACGTGAATCAATTGTTGGATTACTTTCATTGTTCATTCAAGTTCATTAATCTTTGGATTTGTTCTTGAGTGTTTATCATTTGTTCTTGGTGTTCATCATATTTTTGGCTCTTCAAATCCATCCAATCCATAAAAGTCGACCAACATAGTGTTTGTCAACTTTCCATGATTTCCTTCTTCCACCTAGCCCTAGCCGAAACACACCTTCCATTTGAATTTGAATTCAAATTTCGGCACTCTTGCCTTATTTGAATTTGCATTGGCCGACCAACCTTCTTTCCATAATAGGGTTTCCTTACTTATAAACCCTAGTTGACTCCATCAACACCCTTGGCCGGCCATCACCCTATCCATAAGCAAATCCCTTATTTTTAGGAAAATTTCCTAAAAACACTCAACCATCCATTCGGCCAAGCCCTAGCTGACCACACCTAACCCTAATTCATCTTCCATCTCCTAACCCTAGCCTCCTCATTCAAACCCTAACCCTAAACCCCAAAGTGGTGCCAACCCTAGTTGCCACCATTGTCGTGCACCTTCATCCATTAGAGCCCCAAACACTTAGCCATTTTTCCATCACTCCATACACTTCATCTAGCCTAAACACTTAACCTCACCTTGTCCAAATTGCCATCTTTGTCACCATTGTTTGAGAATCAAGCAAGAGAGGAATGGCCATTCGGTCATCTTAAGGAGATCCTAGCCATGGTGAACTTAATGTTTAGGGACTTGACCGAGGTCCCTAACAGGAACGTACGGTGCATAGGGGAGTCGTGAGGTATCCAATTATATGTTATAAGTTAAGAAAGACCACTAGCTCATAAGTATGTTAATGAACAAGTATGAAATGAAGAAAGAATGTTTATAAAAGCAAAAGTTATGAAATGTCATGTTTTACACGATGTCTTTTGAAAGGTCAAGTGCATAAGTATAAGTTCATGTCCCTGCATTCATTGTTAAGTTTGTTTCCATATGCTTATGATATCTATTGTGTGTTATTTGTTTACTTACTGAGATTTTTTGAAATTTTATTGTTGTATTTAACCATTATCATTCCCTACTTTGAATGATAGAAGTCGGGACAGGTTTAGTCAATGCAAATGACGAAGCGCAAGAGGACAACACTTCCTCCGAAGAGGATCATGGCTCAAATGGTCATATACCCGTCGGAGCCATCCATTCTAGATCATCTTGAGTCGATTGATAATGCAATCACTAAGATACTTGAGGATATAGAAAAGCTTAGAAGATCCCACATAGGGATAAGGATCGGGCTTTAGAAAGGCAAGTGAGGCTTGAACCTCACTAAAGATCAAGATCAATGTTATGGGATCACTTTTGGAAAATGACTCTTTGGTTGAGTCATATGTTTTTTTTCTAGGTCCTGTGTTTTTTAGAGTCTTTTCGGAAACTTAAACATTTTGATGACTCTAATAAATTAAGAATTGGAATTTTTGTTTTTGGTACCATGACTAATGTTCCTATATTTGACTTAAATTGACTTTCTGCTGCAATATACTGCATACTGTTAGTATTATCAAGTGCATTGCATCCTATCTGTCATGTACGAAGGGATAGGTAACCCTGATGTTGCATGTCCCGGCGTTTCAGTTTCCGACAAATCCCAAGCGGGGGCTGGGGGCACCATAGTTCGCATTTCACCTTCACCGTAAGTGCACCCACTAGTTTTAAATGCGATCCCGCTCCGGTGTCCTTTTCTTTTAGGACCCATTAGAGATTTGCTGACAGTACTTCCCCGACCCAGGGTGTATCCCTCCATTTTAAACACTCCTGAGATGACGGAGGAATTCCACTAGGACATTCCCCCGTCCCAGCATTTGGGGTCATGATAAAATCTTTAATTTTAAAATAACTATTTTTCTTTCAAAGGGTTTTCACAATCCCAATGTATGTGACATGATAATGAAACTTAGAACTTTCATGAGACACATGAAATGCCAAAATGCTTCTTCATAACCATATGACATTCATACATGCAATACATTTCATGTTACGGCTTGAAAATATTAGAACATGGGAACATGTTCTTTTATAAAAATTTGAAGGCATTCACATCAATCAAGAAGCATACATTCCAATATTTTTGATGTAAGGGCCAAAACATACAAACCCTAGCATAACCAAGAATCATTCTTAACTCATTAAACTTAAAACACCAATGATCATGTTTTATTCATAATGTTGGCTGAAACCTCTTATTTTAGAAAATATGCATTCCAATCAATTTTCATGAACTTAGAATCTTCTAATGTATTGAGCAAAAACCATTAATAATGAATACTCATGGGTGACCAAAACATTTTAGTGGTCATGGACAACATTCATGTACAAAATAAACATAGTGCAAACCAAACCAAACCCTAGCATGGCTTCTTATTCCATTTTTATTTTTCATAGCATATAAACCTTCCATAGACCATTTTAATCATGCTTTAAATAATTAGATCAAGAAAATTTCATAGTGCATGGAAGAACATCAAAGTCACGAACAATCACATAAAACCGAATCAACCAACAAGTTCTCATGACATATACATAAAATATCCAAATACAAGTTAGAGGTTTGCTTACACAAATTTGAAATATATATAGATATATATATATATAGCAAGCAAGCTAAAAAATCATTTCTAACACTAGTTAGTATCATCATTCAAGAAAATCCCTAACTTGTGTGTTCAAGTGTAGTGCTCTTTACATCTTTTTCCAAGAAAAAGACTCCAAACTTTCAGGTCCTTCTTCATTGAATCCGAAACTTAACTTCAACAAGAACCCTAACTCATAGAAATACTAGAGCCATGGCCTTTAATTCCAAAAACACCATACTTATGAACTTTAAAACAAGTAGGGTTTAATCCACATTCCTTGAAGAAAACCCAAACCTAGCTGTGTGTGAAAATGTAGATTCATATGAAAACCTCCAGAAGTATATGAACTAACTCTTATAGGTCAAGTGTGCGTGAGAGCATGAGTTCTTGATGGACTAAATAAAAAACAAAACTTCATCTCCATTCAATCCGTGTGTGTGTGTAGTAAGGAAAAAGTTGACTTCATACCTTCTAGACTCTCCACTTGGAAGTATCTTTTCACTTTGCTTATCCTTGAAAGAATGTATGGGTGAAAAGAAAATATTGTGGAGAGTATTTGGATGGTAAGAAAATGATCGAAAATTGGAGAGAATGGTGATAGCCGAATATCTCAAGAGCAATGCACAAAGTGACTAAAGTCCTAGGGTTTTCGGCTCCTTCCCTTTTTATAAACACAAAAAGCTTCTTGCATGAGCCAAGCTCATGCATGGATGCCAAGTGGCATGTAACCTTATCACCTCTTCCTCTAGCTCATCATTTGATTGTGTTAGAAACCAAAAGCACCTTTTGTGCATGTGGCGCCTTCTTCCTCCAAAACTGAAGCTTCATTCCTCTTTTGCCCTCCATTTCATATCTTGGTTCAATGTATCTTGTGCTTTTATCATACTCAATCTCTTACATGTGTGCATGAGTGCTAAGTGGTATGTGAGGAGTGTGTGTGTGCATGGGCTGCCGAACCCTCTCTTCTTTAGGAGATATTCTTTCACTACACTTTTGGACAAGCATGTGATTGGTTCCTTTTTGCACAGAGAACCTTGCCCTAGCTGTCCACCTCAAGGTGTTCTTACACAAGAGTTTCCTTCTAGAAGCCCTGGGCATGTAAGCTTTTCTTCCAACCTTGATTTTGCCCATTCCCAAGACAACTTTTTACCTACTTTTATGAATGCATGAAACATGGCAAAAAGCAATCCTTCTTTCTCCATGGTTGTCGTCCATGGCCTCTTGGGCTCCTTAGGTTCTACTTTTCCATAACCTAATCATTCTCTTCTAGAATATCTTTTCCATAGTAACATGTGTCAAAAAAGTTTCTTCCTACAAGCAAACATCTACATGCATGCGTGACACATGACAAGAAATAATTGATCCCTTATGGTAGGCCTGTAAGCCAAACCCTAGACCCTTCTTACCTCACTTTCTTATTTCCATTTAGATTCATCAAATCCTAGACATAGCTCTATTGGATGACAAGTGATATGCTAGAACTTAAGTTGGGTGTGAGCCCTAGTTCCTTTGGGCTTCAAAACCCTAATTTCTTAAGAAGCCGAAACTCTCATGGGCTTAGGTAAAAAAAAAAAAAAAAAAATTACACAACAGCCTAGAAAGTCTTGGTTGTCACAACGGTTCCTGAGTCACTTCAACTCATCAATAAGTTTGAGTACTTCGTTAATGGTCTAGTCAATAGTCTCTAACTACTCCTGGATGGAGGGCCCATAAGAGCTCACTTCCATCTTTGGCACTATACTAACCGGAGGGAATGCTGTCCTCTTCCATTTCATCGTTGGGGTTTCGTACATCTATTACAACTTCTACCATTCCGGGAAGGGAATGATAGTAAAAATTACCACAATGAGATTCAACAAGTAAACAGCCAGCATACCATAGATATCACAAGCATATAAAAATAAACCACAACTGAATGCATGGACATGTACTCTAACGTAAAATCTTGACATATGCAACATAGACTTTCTCATAAAACAACTTTTTTATTTGTTAAACTCCTTACACATGTTCATATCATTTGAGTTGGGGTCTTGTTCATATAATAACATATCATGCTATTTCATTATCATTACATAACATGTCATATTGAGATCACGTCTTATCATTTCATCTTCTATCATAACATAGCATACCATGGCATAATATATCATGTCATATCGTATCATGGCATATCATAACATATCATATCATAGAGCTCAAATGCCTTATTCGTATAATATAATTCACATGATTGGATATCTCACGGCTCCCCAATGCACCGTGTGTTCCCCGCTAGTTACTGCATCAATCAATGATCCACTTGATTGAGGTGACTACGTCATAACATAAACATATTTTTTTTTACGGCAGTTCACTTATTTCACTTTCATCGTATTGCACCCACTAGCTTTAGGTGCAACCTTTCTTCGATATCTTTTATAAGAACCGATTTGAGGCTCGTCGACAGTACTCCGTCTACCCAGGGATCTCCACTTGAATTTAAACACTCCAGAGTGGATAAAGAGTTCCACTAGGGTATTTTCCCGTCATAGCAATTAGGGTCATGATAAAATATACGTTGACTCTTTCTTTTGAAAACATAGACCCAAATGCATAAGATATGGACATATGTTGAAGCACTTTTTTTTTTTAAAGAGCGAAGGTCACATGTCCGAGAGTGACCCCCTCCTGATTTTATTAAAATAAACCTCCACTTGTG
The DNA here is from genome assembly GCA_029856935.1 of Cyclocarya paliurus. NCBI lineage: Eukaryota > Viridiplantae > Streptophyta > Magnoliopsida > Fagales > Juglandaceae > Cyclocarya > Cyclocarya paliurus. Next base: position 2,169,702 of record CM056960.1, on the reverse strand, counting down.
GCGGAGGAATACCATGAAACCAAACAACCTCATATGGCAATAAAAAAAATTCTAGGACCAATACATCAGGAAATTATAAACGTAAATAAGGAAGTTCCCAACTGTCCGTGAGTAGCAATCCTCTTAACATCCCACTATCTATATCCGCGCCAATGAACGACACCCCATTATTATTTGCCCCTTGTTTAGCAAGGCAATCCATCCCCATGTTCGCTTCCCTGAAAATATGAAAAATACTACAATTCAATGCATTAAATAGTACTTGAATTTCTTCCCAAAAATCCCACAAATACCACAGAGAACAACTACCCGATTTAATCCATCCAACAATGACCGCCAAATTTGACTCCACCATAAAATCTTTAAGCTCCATTTGATGAGCCATACGCAACCCATCTAATAGAGCCCGCCCCTTTGCTACTGGATTTGAACTCACCCTATAATGCTTAGCAAACCCAGCAACAAAACGTCCTTTGTCATCCCGGAAAATGCCTCCCCCACCAGCCAACCCGAGATTCCCTAAAGAGCTACCACCAATATTAAGCTTCAATCCACCCCGACTCGGTTTATGCCATGCAATTCCCTGTGGTCTTTTATTCACAACTGTAACAAGCGGAATATTTAATGCCCTTATCACTTGCAGATCTTTATCACGCATCTGCTTTACTTTTATTCTTGTAGAAAAAATCGTTAACAGTCCATATTTAGCCCAACGTGATACTTCTCTCCAATCCACCACTTTTCCTTCCATCCGTGACTCATATCTTGCTCTCCACAAAGCCCACATGATTATAATAGGCATAAACCTCGACACCAACTTGTATAATGCATCGTCAACGTACGAAGCCACCAGACGTTGATCATCCCCTACCACGAACTGTTCTGCAGAATTTGAACGCCCAGAATATTAGCAAAGTAATTCCAAACTTTAGTTTCTAACTCTCCCCTGCATAAAATATGATTCGTAGATTCTTGATTAGGAGACACACAACAATGACACGTAGAAACCAATGGGATCCCAAGTTTAGCAATATTGTCATCCACCGATAAAGCCTTTTGTCTTGCTCTCCAACACACAAAGGGCATCTTTTTTGGAAGATGATTATGCCAAAGCCATTTATGCCAAGAACAAATATCACCATGCGCCCGTATACTCTGCCAAGCAGACTTTATTGAGAGCAAACCATCAGATGCAGGTTGCTAGACTAGACTATCATTACCACTTCTTAATTTCACCGGCGAAGAAATTATTTTTTCCACCATCGGTATTGGTAAAACAGAGCCTAATTTTATCTATATCCCAACTAGCCAGGGTTATAAGCTCTGCAACCTGCAACCGAGAGTCTCTAACCACCTCATGTGAAACAATAATAGCACCATCCCCTAACCAATTATCAAACCATAAATTAGCTTGCCCACTCCGAATCAACACTTTAGAATTTTTAATCACTACTGGCATTACTGCTAAGATTTTTTTCCAAAATCTAGACCCCACCAATTGAATTATGGCTGCAGGGTGTTCCCTTCTCATATATTTTGCTGTAAAGAATTTAGCCTAATGCGATCTACCCTCCAGTAGCTTCTATGCAAATTTCATAAAAAGTGACGTTTGAACTTCGACCATATCTCTAATGCCCAATCCGCCTTCATCCATTGGCAAACAGATCTTCTTCCAAGCCACCCACTTTCTTTTCTTCCTCTCCTCCCCCGAACTCCAAACAAAGTTTGAGAAAATAGAATTAAGAGCATTCAACACCCCCTTTGGAAGATTCATAACAGATAAAATATGAATTGGCATACTAGATAAAATGTGCTTAATAAGTGTAATTTTACCTCCAAAGGATAAAATTTTACTCTTCCATCTCGCCAATTTTTTTTGCACCTTCAAAAGCAAGGGTTCAAAGAGTCGAATGGTGACCCTCCCCACATGCAATGGCACCCCTAAATACACACACGGCAATTTTCCTTCCTCAAAATTAGTCAGTTGAAGCACCTGTAATTTCCTAGCAGTTGGAAACGTAGAGGAGAAAAAAATAGATGATTTTGTCGGGCTCACCAACTGCCCCGATATGGCTTCATAAGCACGTATTGTCTTCATCAGATTAGTCACTGATCTCTTTTCGCCATTAGCAAATATAAGAATGTTATCAGTATAAAACAAATGAGAAATTAGCCCACCTCCATTTAAACTAAATGGTCTAACTTTTGCCTTTTGAAAGTCATCTTTATGCATACGAGAAAATAACACCTGAGATAAGATAAAAAGGAGCGGCGATAGGGGTCACCTTGACGTATACCTCGCGATAGTTAGAAAAAAACCATTCATAGATCCATTCAACATGATCGAACATCTAGGAGATGAGATACAATTAAAAATCAGCGCCCGCCACTTCTCTGAAAACCCCAGCTTCCAATAAAAATTTCCAATTTACTCGATCATAAGCTTCACTATATCGATTTTAAGCATAATATTCCCACCTCTTGTTTTCTTATTAATGCTATGCACAAGTTCCTGTGCAATAGAAATGTTATAAAAAATACTACGACCCTTTAAAAAGGCTGACTGCTCCTTCGAAATCAATTTCTCCATAATCGGTGTTAATCGATGCACCATCATCTTAGAAAAGATCTTGTACACAACCGAACATAAGCTTATAGGTTGGAATTGTGAAAAACCTACAGGATCTTCAACTTTCGACAGTAAAACAATATTTGTAGCACCAAAAAATGTGGATAGCGGCTTCCCTTCAAAGAATTCCATAGCCATCCGCAGTAAATCATCCTTGACTATGTCCCAAGAGTGCTGGAAAAAACTAGCCGAATATTCGTCAGGGCCAGGGCTACTATCTTGTGGGATTGACCATAATGCCTCCTTCACTTATGTAAGAATTGGACCTTTGCATAGTGACAAGTTATCTGTATCGGAAATAACAGAATGTAGAAGATTCATACCAGGTTCTTCCACGCTGACGTGCCACATCGTCATTTGCATCCTAAAGAATTCAACAGTTGCATCAAGTAACTCCTCCCTCGACTCTAACACTCTACCATCTGTGAGAGTCATACGGTCCAACATTTTAAATTTCTTCTTACATCTCAAAGAGGCATGAAAAAATGTCGTGTTCTCATCTCCCTCCATCATCCATCTTATACGGGATTTTTGGCATCTCATGATCTCCTCTTTATGCATGACCTGCAGGTGCTTTTGTTTACATTTCAATAATTCACCTTCCAACTCCTGAGAGTATGCATTCACCATTGACTGTTCCAACCCCAGAAGCTCCTCTTTAATCACCTTTAGCTCAATTTCTACCCTTTCGAATACCTCTAAATTCCATTGTTTTAGCACAGGCTTTAATTTTTTTAGCTTTACCTGAACTTACACCATTGGACAACCTTGCACTTCATGGTTCCAGCAACCCTGTACAACTGAGAGAAAATCTTCATGATAGCACCACATGCGTTGAAACCTAAAAGGTATTGGACCAACCCTACCCTCTTGTAACAACTGTGAAATCATAGGGCTATGATCCGACAATGTGCGAGCTAAGTACTCCATCGTGATATGAGGAAAATTCAATAGAAATTCAGAGTTCACCATCACTCTATCCAGACGAGCCCAAATGCACCTTCCCCCTAGTCTCCCATTGCACCAAGATAGTTGATTACCAGAAGATGATATATCTAATAACCCACATTCTTGAATACAAAAATTGAATTCATTTCTAGCCCGAGAGGAACGACCAATGCCACCAATTTTCTTTCCTTCTGATCAGATAATATTGAAGTCTCCACCAATAAACCAAGGCCTCCCATCAATATTTACGTCACCAAGGTATTGCCATAATAATCTACGCTGTTGTTGAAAACAACTCGCATACACAACTATAGCCAACACCCGATAATTACCAAAAGAGAACCATCCTGATAATGCTTGATCCATGGCCGAATCAATTTCGAAATCAATCCCCTCTGCCTAAAATAACCAAACTTTTCCTCCAACCTCCACATTACGGCAAAAATTATTAAGATTAAGCCAACGTGCCCAACGAGAGCAATTATTCACCGAAAGAAAATGTTCTAACAAAGCTACCACCGATGGATGGTATTTATTAAGAATACGCCGTAAGCTAGCCTTTGACGAATGAATTCTCCTAATATTCCAAATAAGAATATTCATTCAATCAATAATGTTTATTCGACCGCATTGTCCGTTCCAGAACAACCATAGTTTTCTTCTTTTTTTCCGCCCCTCAATTTTTTAAGCGGAACTTCGATTTCACTATCTGAATCATAGCCTTTATCCACTAATTCAACTAACTCCTCATTCTCCTCCCTTTCCGATAAAAAACTACCCTGCAGCCTTGCCCCCACAGGATCTTCATCTAAAGCAACCTCCCCCTCCGACTTGTGACAAAGATCAAATGCCATTGCTTCATCAATAATTCTTAACACACTTCGCAGAGAAGATATCACCTTTAACGCTTCATTTATCACCTCCTTCTCCAACGTGCTCACAGCCTGTTCCACCCCATTACTAGGAGTGTTTTCCATCGCTATCGTCCCTGGCTCTTGCCTACAACCACCTTCCATACCATCCTCACCTCCGATTTCATGTTCGTCCATGACCTGTCCTTGTGTATCATGAAGGTTAAATTGGTTTTGAGTGACAACATCTCCACTGAAAGACACATACAAAATTTCCAAACCACATTGTTCCTGCTCTGTTTTTCTTGCACTTATCCGATTTATTATTTCAGTCCTTCTGTTTTGATTTTTCCTTTTTTCTTCCCCCACTGTATTCTTTGGCCCCTCCTCTACCTTCTTTCCTCCCATAATTTTCCATTCTGTTCTCCCAGCCTTGGTAACATCGTTATCCGGCATCTTTTTCTTCCCCTTTTTCACTGTTTTTTCTTTAAAATTGCATTGATTTCCCACATGTCCTTGTTTACAGCACCACCCACAGAAAATCAGTACAGATTCATAGATCACATCTTGATACTAACTGGTTACCAGCCCTGGCGGACCTAACTAAAAATGATGCTTCAACGGCTTCAACACATCTATCTCTACGCATATTCTTGCCGCTTCCGGTCCCGATACACAAACAGTAGCGTTATCACACTTCAAGAATGACCAAATCCACCCCCAATACTCTTCAACATAGAACCATTGAAATAATTCGGTGGAAGCCCTGGGAGAGAAAGCCAAAAAGGTACCAGCGGTGATTCATAATCTTCATCAAATTTTGGTGTCCAGTGAAAGATTTTATAAGGCTACCAATGACATCTGCATTACCACGAGCCATAACAGTGACGAAATCTTCCTCATTGGTAAGCCTGATCAAAACATTACGAGCATTCCGTAATTGACCCACAACTGGCAATGATTTAAGTCCCCATCTGCTTTTGATAAACCCTCGTATATGATCCAAAGGTGGTCTACATTGCAAGAATTTCAGCACCACAACAAAACGGAAAGGTTCTGCCGATTTAAAAATCTCCGATTGTGAAAATACAAAAAACATCTCACCATCACTGAATCTCGGTTCATGTAATGGAATATCAATCTCTGTTAAAGCTTAAGGTCGATTAGCCACCACATTTGCATATCCGCGTGCGAACCTAGCTCCATCTAGCATCTGAAACTGTCCAGCCTGTGCAACAGAATCCTCCTTAGCATTTACCGCCCCACCCAAAGGCAGGCTCGCCGAGGAGGCGTGGAAAACCATGCCAAAAACCTAGGAGCGTACCAAACCTCGGGAGAGAATTGAGATACACGCCACGTTAGCCAACAATTATCACAACTGTTCAAATAACAACATGCAACATGCAATCAATGACAAATATAATATATATATCTCTCTAGTTTGCTAGCTTATTTGTAGTAGTGAGAATAAGTGATTGCAAGTTGAGTTGTTACATGATTTAATTGTGTTAGTTGCATGATAAATATGATTGGGTTTGGAATTATGTATGGATATTTGAACTAGAGAATGTGAGTATGCTTAGTTTTCCTTTGTTTGCTATTGTTTATGTACTAAATTGAAGATTTGATGTTTGCATGATAGGTCCTTTGGGTGTGATGAGTTGAGCCTAACTATGGTTATTGTCCTTTGTTTTTATGAATTTTCTTTTGCTTGATGATAAGCAAATATCAAGTTTGGGGGTATTTGATGTGAGAATTTATTTCACACATTTTCTTAGTGCTAATTGTTTTGATTCAGAGTGTTTTGTATGTTTCTTAACTAGTTTGTCTAGAATTTTAGGTATCTTTGACATTTATTTAATTCTTGATAATTCTTGGTATTTTGAAGGTGTTCAATTATTGAATTAGGTTGAAATTGAGCTGATGTAAAGAGACAAAATTTGGGCTAGGCCTAGAGAGCAAATCCTAGCTAGGCTGGTCTAGTCAAAATAGAACACTGTTTAGTTTTTGAGTTCTAACTGGAGCTACAGATGTCGATTTCAGGTGCTATTTGGCTTTCTGGAAAGCCAAAACCTAGTGCTACCATTTTGAAGTTCAAAACTTAGCAGAAACAGAGAAGTCTAAATCTGTCTAGAAGTTTACTGCAGCCTAGACCCTATTTCAGTGTTTAGCCTGTATATGAAGTTATAGAAGTCAGAATAAAGCAATCTTAGGTGCGTTGGAAAGCTGAGAACGAGATCTAATAATTTTGTGAAGGCACAGGTCTAAAATATGTCATTTTGATGCTCTTAATCCAGCTGGAAATAAAGTAATAAAATCAGCCAAGAATTCTAGATTTCAACAGTAGATATGGGGGAAAGTTTTTTAAAATTGGAAAGGAGAATCGATTTTGAATTGATTGGATGGCTTGCAGTTATTACTGGTTAAAGATAAGATGCTGAATTTGAAAAATGAAGCTGAAGTTGACGTTAAAAACTAGAGGAATGAATTAAAAAAAGGGATTGAAGGAGGAGTAGTAATTCAGAGAGGAAGAATGAAGCTCACGATTTATGCAATTTAAGAGTTCTTTTTTTCTTTCTCTAATTTTTAGTTGCTGAGTTGTTATTAAGGATGTTGAATTGGAATTTATATTTGAGAAATAATTGGATTGTTTTATTAGTTATGATTTGCTAGTTTTCGTATTCTAGGGCTAGGATGTAGTCATTGAATTTTGGATATGATTTGAGTATGGTTGTATTGAATACCCTTTGTTAATTACAATTGTATGATTTTGGTTTTCATTCTTGCAATTTACTGGCTATGAATTGTATGCTTAAGATGTTGAATGAAGTAACGATAGTTGAAGGTTAATATTAGCTTGTGAATTCACCAAAGCTTAGCAGTGTAGTTTAGAAATAAATACACACCCTTGTGACCAATATTCAAGAATTCCATAGAACATAATGAATTCATATTAATTTCTCTAATCACAGCAGCAGACATAGGATTAATATAGGAATAGGTGTTATACCTTGAAAGAGGATATCACATTAAAAAAAGAAATTCGGTCATTGTAATTAGTAAAACATGAATGCAAGCAACCAGAATTAAACTCATTGAAGAAACTCAATTGATGAAATCCAAGCCCTAGGAACCTTTTATATTTGATTTTTCAGGTTAAGAATTTGCAGTCAATCACATCAATTTGGGATCGTCTAAATAATATAGGAAATTTTATAAATTAGTACTTGAATATCCTCCTTGTGGAAACAATATTCTTTTTGTCATGTTCTACTTGTCACGATCCATGCACTTGTGGTAGAGTCTAGGAACCATAAATAATCCTCCTCTTAAAGAAATCTGCAGAAGTCATTCTTTTACTTGTCACGATCCATGCACTTGGAGGAGGGAGGTACAAAACTAGGACTTCGAGTGTGCGAGGACATTTGCACAACTCAAGGAATATTTGTCGTACCCCCCTTTTAAGCCAAACCAAGCAAGGCGAGACCTTGCTCCTACATTTGTCAGTCACACTAGAAGCCGTATCTACTACATTGATACACCAAGAAGGAAAGGTGCAGAAGTCGGTTTACTGCGTAAGACAAGGCTTTAGGGGAGTTGAGGCTCGATACCCTAAAGTGGAGATCCTGGCAATCGTGTTAGTAGTAGCCACTCTCTAACTACGACCTTACTTCTAGGTGCATCCCATAAGTGTGGTGACAATGACACCCCTATAGAAAACACTACAATGAACAGACACTTCGGGCCAACTAGTAAAATGGTTGATCAAGCTAAGCGAGTTCGATATTGACTATATTTCTCGAACTGTAGTAAAAGGGCAAGTACTGGCTGGCTTTATAGCCAAATTCTCCAACTTCCTTGAAGAAATATAGGAAACCCTTATAGAAAAGTCGTGGTAAGTTTACGTCATTAGCTCATCTTGTCGTTTCGGCGGGGGAGTAGAGTTGTATGTAGTTGCAGAGGATAGCATGGAAGCATACCATGCAATAAGGCTTGAGTTCAAAGTCATAACAATGAGGCTGATTATAAAGGGGTGTTGGTAGGACTCGCCATAGTAAAGGCTTTGGGGACGAGGAAGGTCGACAGGAAAGCAGACTCCCAAGTCGTAGTCAACCAAATAAGAGTAGAATATATGACAAAGGGGGAGAAGCTTAAAAAATACCTGCAGCAAGTTTATTAAAGACGCGACTATTTTAGTTACTTCCAAATCAGTTGCATCTCGTGGGAGGACAATTGGAAGGCTGATAGGCTAGCATGGGCAGCATTTGGAAAGGAGGAAGCAACCTTACCATGGAAGGCTATAACCCGAGCAATAGATGTGCCAGTCATAGGGATCGAAATCTCAGAGATAAGAGTGGAGAGCCCAGAACGGGCATACGGTATAGTCAAGTTCTTGATTACTAGAGAACTCTTGCCCAGTATGGAGGAAGCAAGGAAAGTCAAGAACAATGGTGCGTTATACAAGTGGGGTTTCTCTGCCCCCTCCTACGACATGTATCAAAAGCGAAAGCATAGTATGTCATCAAGGAAGTGCATAAGGGAGTATGCGGAAATCACTCGGGAGAAAGATCTTTGGCGGCTAGGATTATGCAAGCTGGGTATTATTGGTCACATGCCCTTAAAGACGCCAAAGAGTTCGCCAAGAACTGTACTTAATGCTAGCTACACGCGCTAGTTCCAAGCTGCCTGCCTATGGAACTAACACCAATTACATCTCCTTTGTCGTTCGCCTAATTGGAAGTAGACTTAATTGGTCCCATGCCACCAGGTAAAGAGGGAGTGAATTTCATCATCGTCACCGCTGATTATTTCACGAAATGGGCAAAAGCCGAATTACTGGGGACTGTAACTTTGTAAAACGTCACCAAGTTTCTATGAAAAACAATTGTATGCTAATTTGTGGTACCGCAGAGCATCATTTTGAACAATGGTAGGTAATTCAACTCTAAGTACTACTAGGACTGGTGTGCCAAGCTTGGAACCAAGGCCAAGTACTCCTCCCTTGGACACCCTCAAGCCAACAGAGAAGTTGAACTAACAAATAAGACAATAATGGGCATACTAAAAAAGAGTTGGAGGAAAAGAAGGGCACCTGGACTGAAGAGCTTCTAGGGGTACTGTGGGCATATAAGAAAACTATCAAAACCCTGACAAGAGAGACACCATTTGCCCTAACCTATGACCGTGAGGCGGTAATACTTGTGAAGTGGGGATGTTGAGCCACAAAACCCAGCACTTCAGTGAAGGGCCAAACGTTGGGGTGCTTGAAGAAAATATGGATTTGCTGGAACCTTTGTGAATCCTATGAGCAGTATGATCACAGTATATATAGTGGCTACAATCACACACAAAGAGCAACAAAGATTCGTACATTTGGAGGTGCTGCACACATTGTTGCTATGAGCAGATGAGGTAGTGACATGAACTTGAGGTGTAAGGCTTGTCGAGGTGTTGTTCCACCAAACGTTATGACACCTCTATTGTTGTGGTTCTTTGGTAACCAATGTCGCAATCTAGCATTCTTGCATCTCCCGTACCACATTGGTGCGACAATGTGTAGCAACCGCCTTTGTGTGTTAGGGCTAAAAGACAGTTGCTTATGTGTAAGGAGCTTGAGCACTTGAGTTGCTGTAGATGCGCTGGCCACACCTTGTGCACTATTATCTAGCATCGTACATTACGTTGCATGGGTGCAATATATTCTACTGTGAGCAGAGCATTGCACACATGGAAGTGTCGCGCTCTTTGTTGCACACAAATTTGGGCACACGAAGTAGCTATCTTGCCCTTTATAGGGGGTAGAGCAGCGCACATCTGGCAGGAGTGATACGTAAAGCATAGTGCACTAGGGAGGTGTGGCCTGATCTGTCGTGTGCATGCAATAACACATGATGTGGTGCATCACTGCAACAACTACTTAGCAAGCAATGGTGGAGATTGTTTTTGGTAATTGTCTTTTTTTCTTCGTGTTCATGAACAATGTTGGAAAACGGGTGAAGAATATGATATTTTTGGGCAAATAGACTAGGTTTTTTCTTTTTTTCTTTTCCTTTTAAAATCAACTTTTGAATTAGATGCCTAAAATTCCTTTTAAACAAAACCTATAACTTCTCCCTTATGATTTCTTCCCATAACTCTTGTTGTACTCATTACTTTTTGCATCAACAAATCAATCCCAGTTAGATTTTTAATATTTTCAGCCCCCCAGACGTTAGGTTGGGATTTGACAGAAGCTAAAATGTCAGAACATGCGAGTCAAGGATACATACCTATCATACATGATAGTTAACATACAATGTGGCTAGCATGTTTATAATATTATGAATATATCGAGGCAAAAAAATAAATAAAGGCTTGAACAATAAAATTGGTACCAAATTAAAACTTCTATTGTCTCCTAAAATATTTAGTTAAGACCTCCTTTGAAAAGTATAGTCCCAAAACTTGACCCTTCAAAACCACCAAAACATAGTCTAGAAATACATAGTCAAAAACATTTTCCTTTTCTAAGATTTCCTAGATGTCCCTTATCAACTTCAAAATGTTTTCTATGAACTTCTCAATCACTTTGAGGCAATGTGCTTATGAACAACTTTCCTCAAACCTTGGCAGCCAATAGGGTTTATGCTTCCCCATCCTCCTCCAAGTCTTCTAGTCATGTCACAACTTTTAACATTCTGGGAGGAATGGCAGTAGAAACTACAATAATGAGAGTTCAAGGAATCCCAATATGTTATGCCAAATACGTACATAGAAATAATATAAGCATGCATTAGGTAAACATGAACATGGATGCATGAGCATGAACATGCAATTACATAAACTATATTTTTGTAGCGACAGAAAGACAATATAATCATTCATTTCCATATTCATTCATAGACTTTTATCTTATACACACTTATGGATACCTCGCGACCACCCCACAATTGTGTGGACTTGCTAGTTATCACATCACATTACTAGCATTTCGACCAACTACGAGTACATCATGATTCATAACTGAGGCATCCAAGCAAACCAAATCGCCTTCATCATGAGCCGTCTATTTGCTCTTGGCAGATCAACTCACCTTCACCAAAAGCTTACAATCAATACGACAGATTGTATTGCCTTCACCATACTTATCACTTTTCGCACCCACTAGCTTTAGGCACTACAACTTCGCTCCAGAAATATTTTGGTTCATTTCAAAGCCAATTGACTGTACTTCATCCACTGGTGGCTACCACTAAATTTTTACTCACTCCAGAATGGATAGGAGAGTAGGGGTGGTAATATGTGATACAATCCATGACAACATGAAATTAGCAAGTTTGTGTTTGATGTTAACGGGTTTGGATCAAAACCGGTTGACCCGTTGTGACGACCAAGACTTTCTAGACTTTTGTATAATTTCTTTTTTTATCATAAGCCCATGAGAGTTTTGGCCTTTATAAGAAATTAGGGTTTTGAAGCCCAATGAAACTATGGCTCACGCCCAACTTAAGATTTTTGTATGCCACTTGTCTTCTAATGGAGTATGGGTAGGACTTGATGAATTTAGATGGAAATAAGAGAAGAGAGGTGAGAAGGATCTAGGGTTTGGCTTACACACCTACTATAGGAAGATCAATCATTTTCTTGCCATGTGTCACGCATGCATGGAGGTTTTGCATGAAGAAAGAAACTTTGTGACACTTGTCACTATGAGAAAGAGGTTCTAGAAGGAAATGATTAGGTTATGGAAAAGTAGAGCTTAGGGAAGGCCAAGAGGCCATGCACGACAACAAAGGATGAAAGATGATTTGCTTTTACCATGTGCCATACATACAAAAAGGTAGGTAAAAAGTTTGTTTTGGGAAGGAAGGCCTACAAGCCTAAGGGCTTCTAAAAGAAAGATCTCGTGTAAGAACACTTTGAGGTGGATGGCTAGGGCAAGGGCTTTCGTGCAAAAAGGAAACAATCATATGCTTGTCCAAAAGTGTGGTGAAAGAAGATTTTCTAGGGAGAAGAAGAAGGGTTCGAAAGCCCATGCACATAAACACACTCCTCACATGCCACTTGGCATTCATGCACATATGTAGGAGATTGAGGAAGATCTCTAGCTTGACAAAGACCATATAGGCACAAGATACATTGAACCAAGACATGAAATGAAGGCAAAAAGGGGAAGGGAGCTTCGGTTTTGAGGATGGAGGTGCCACGTGTCAAAGGAAAATCCTTTTGTGTCCCAACACAATCAAATGATGAGCTAGGATGAAGCCTTAGGATGAGGTGCCACTTGGAAACCATGCACATGAGCTTGGCTCATGCACGAGGCTTTTGTGTGTCTATAAAAAGGAAGGAGCCGAAAATCCTAGGACTTTTAGCCATTTTATGCATTGCTCTTAAGAGTTTCTGCTATCACCATTTCCTCCAACTTTCCATCATTTTCTCACCATCCCAACACTCTCCACCTTACTTTCTTCTCATCCAAACATCACTTGGAGGTTAAGCAAAGCTAGGAGCTATTTTTCAAGGGGAGAAACTAGTAGGTATGAAGCCAACTTTCTTCTTCCCACACACACACACACACTGATTGAGGGGAGGTAAAGTTTCAGTTTTTAAGCAAGTTCATCAAGAACTCATGCTTACACACACTTGAGCTAGAAGAGTTAGCTCATGTCTTTGGAGGTTTTTCATATGAATCTACATTTTTACACACATGGCTAGATTAGGGTTTTCTTCAAGGGAGGAAGATTTAATCTTACTTGTTTTAAAGTTCATAAGCATGATGGTATGAAGAAGAGGATCACGACCTTAGTGATTTTATGAGCTAGGGTTTTATTATGGTCAAGTTTTGGACTCAAGGGAGGAGGGTCCGAATGTTTGAAATCTTTTTTTTTTTGGAAAACGATGTCAAATGTACAACACTCTATCACATGGGTTTCTCTAGAATAATGAACCTAACAAGTATTATATGTATTTTTCAACTTGCTTACTATATATATTTTAGATTTTTGTAAGTACACTTCTAACTTGTACTTGGATATTTTATGTATATGCTTTGTGAACTTGTTGGTTGCTTAGTTTACACAATCATTCATGATATTGATGTTTCTTTCGCATGATAATATCTCTTCTTAGTATGATTATCTAATGAATGGCTATGGAATGTATACATGCTATGGAAATGGAATATGATGCCGTCTAGGGTTCGGATTTGCATAATATGGACTTGTATATGGATGATTGATACATGACCAAATCTTGTATGGGATTAAGTCAAGAAAATGTTTATCTATGATCATTTTGTGTTTCGGCTATCCACGAGTATTCTTGTTAAAACTTTGTTTAACACATTAGAAGATTCCAAGTTCATGAATGATGATTGAAATGCTATTTTCAAACTTAAAGGTTTCGGCTAATGCCCAAAATAAAGTGTGATCTTTTTGTGGTTAAAGTTTGATGAGCTAAGAATGATTCTTGTATGTTAGAGCTTTTATAAAAGAACATGTTTGTATGTTCTAATATTTTCAAGCCGTAACACGATATGTATTGCATGTTGGATGTCATATGATCATGATGAAGCACTCGACATTGCATGTGTCTCATGAAAGTTTAAGTTTCATTGTCATGTCACATGCATTGGGATTGTGAAAATTCTTCAGAAGAAAATGAGTATTTTTTAAAAGTTTTCATCATGACCCCAAAGGCTAGGATGGGGGAATGTCTTAGTGAAACTCCTCTATCTACTCAGGAGTGCTTAGTCGATAAAGTACAGTCGACAGATCTCAAATGGTTCCTAAAAGAAAATGACACCGGAGTGAGATCGCACTTAAAGCTAGTGGGTGTACTACGGTGAAGGCGAAGCGAGCTGCCGTAATATGGATGTTTAAAGTAAGACGTAATCACCTTGGTCAAACTGGCCAATGATTGATGCGGTATCTAGCGGGAAACAAACAATGCATAAGGGAACCCTGAGATATCCATTCATAACATAAGAAAGGCCTCGAGCTTAAACTATGTTATATGAGCTCACAAGTATGTTTGTTGAACAAGTATGAAATGATGAAAGAATGTTTATGAAAGTAAAGTTATGAAAGTCATATTTTACATGATGTTTTCTTAAAAGGTCAAATGCATAAGTAAAGTTTAATATCCATGCATTCATTGTTAAGTTTGCTTCCATATGTTTATGATATCTGTTACAAGTTATTTGTTTACTTACTGAGATTTCTCGAAATCTCACTGTTGTATTTTTCACTATCATTCCCCTATTCGGAATGATAGAAGCTATGACAGGTGTAGTGAACACACATGACAAGTGCAAGAGGACAACACTTCCTCTGGAGAGGATTGCGCCTAAAATGGTCATAGGCCCGTCTGATCCTTCCATTTTGGATCATCTTGAGTCGATTGATAAAACAGTCACTGAGATAATTGAGGATATAGAAAAGTTTAGAAGATCCTACAATAGAGATAAGGACCGACCTTTGGAGAAGCAAGTGAGGCCCAAATCTCTTTGACGATCAAGATCAATATGATGAGACCCCTTTTGGGAAATGGCTCTTTGTTTAAGTTGGATGTTTTGGGTCCCGTGTTTTGGGAATCTCTTTTGGAAATTTGAACACTTTTGATGACTCTTATGGATTATGAAATTGGGAATTTATGTTTTCGGTACCATGACTATTGTTCCATTATTTGACTTAAGATGACTTTCTGCTACTATATACTGCATACTGCTAGTTATTATTAGGTGCATTGCATCTTATCTGTCATGTACGAGGGGTAGGTAATTTTGTGTTGCATATTCTAGCGTTTTAGTTTTCTCCAAATCCCAAGTAGGGGCTGGGGGCGCCATACTCTTTAAGACACGATTACTAAATAGGTTGATAATGTGTCAACTCTCTTTGACCTGTTAGCAACCAGTTTGGACCCATTAAGGGAGTCAAAATTACACTTTTAACCTTAAACCTAAAAACTAAAAAAAAATCCTGACTACGTATAAGAAATTCACGCTATAGCCCCCCATCCCCTCACTGCTTTGAGTGCTTTCCCTCTCTCTCATCTCTCTATCTCATCGCCAGTCACCCATAGCAAGCTTGTCAGGACCCAAGGATAGTAGCCTATAGACGAGCTGCCCATGCACCATCCTAGCCCATCAATGGGCCAATGCATGCCACGGGCCACCTTGACACTTGCACCTATGTTATTGCTTCTTTTTATTTCTTTTTATTTAATTATTTTCCAAGAGACCTATTGGGGGTTTCTACTTTGTAATCTCTATAAATAGGACCCTTAGACATTTAGTTTACATCTTTTGGCAAATTCCCTAAGTGGGTAGACTATTGTTTAAGAGATCACTTTTCGGTGCTTAGCACTTGGGCTACTTGGATGAAATTTATGAATCCCTAGTAGAGAATCATCACTTTGCAATTCGTGAATAGGTGTGATTCAATCTATCTTTTCTTTGCAACTTTGTGAAATTCGTGAATCAAAATTGTTTGTTATCTTTGTGTTCATTCAAGTTCTTGAGTGTTCATAATTTTCCATTGTGTTCATTCATTGTTCTTGAGAGTTCATATCATTCATTCATTTTGTTCATCAATATTGTTCATCCTTATATTTCCTTTATCCCATTCAATCTTCCCAACACCATAAATCGACCACCACAAGTGTTTGCCCAACTTTCCTTATTCAGCCACTACCCTAAATACCCCTCATCCAATCCATATTAGCCTTAGCCGAACCCTCCACACTTCCCATATTGGCCACTTACCTAAATTAGCCTTCTTGCACATTCCACAAACCCTAGCCAACTTTCAAGAGTCCCACTTTGGCAACTTTCTTAATTTTAGGAAAGTTGACTCATCCCAATCAAATTCCTTGATTTTAGGAACTTTCCTAAAATCATTCAATCCCTCAAAGCACTTAATCTCATCTTCTATCTCCAAATCCCTCAACCCAAGGAACAACCCTAAACTCATTCAAATTCCATCCCATCTTCCATATCCAATCCCTTAAATCTCTCATTCCCTAGAATCACTCTAGTCAACCAAAGACTTCTTCCACTTACCAAACCAAACCACCTACCCATATTTGATCCTACAATCAAGGGATCACAATAGCCACTCTCATATTCGGCCAACCCTAGCCACCAAACCCTAATCCCACTCATTCACATCTCTTCCAAACTGTAACAACTCATCCAAGACTCCAACCCTAGCCCGTCACTTCTGAATCTCAAAATTCCCCTTAGCCACCATCCAAACCCTAGCCTATCTTCATTATACCAGCCCTAATCATCATCCAAATTGTCCTAACATCAAGGGCAACCTTCAAGCCGTTCCACATTGCATCAAACACGCCTAATCATCACTTAGATCACTCGAACTCACCATCATCATAATTTCCATCACTAAACACTATACATTCATCAATCTAAGAACCCATCATTGCCATAATATGTGCAAAGGCCAAGCAAGAAGGCTTGACACTCGGTCACCATCATCACCAAGGCAAGCTCGTGGACTTAGTGTTTAGGGACAAGGTCGGGGTCCCTAACAAAGCCTCTCATGGTCGTCTCCATCACTCTCAAGCCTCTATCAACAAGTTGTCTCTTGTGCTCTCTATCTCAATATCTCAGATTCATGCCACCCCCTTCACTGCATCTCCATCTGGATAAGACTCTATCTCACAGTTGTACCCATTGACAAAAAGTTTAGATATAATTGTTGTGTTTTGGCTATTTATCTACTATAGTTGCTTTGTTTTGACGGTTGATCTACTACGGTTGCTTTGTTTTGACTACATTATATTGCTATCTTATAGTTTCCCTTTCCGCCAGAGCTTCATGGGCATTGCCCCGTTCCCAAATCAGATGTTTGGACGAAAGTCATCAGGTACAGTTTAATCATCTTAAGCTACTTCACCGCGGATCTTCACCAGTGGCTTTCGTCTTCGTCTTCGTCCAATCCAAAAACATGGGCAATTCTTCGTTCCAAGACGCACGACAAGATCTTCCTCCAATATCCCAAAAAGAAAAGTATGGGCTTCAAAGCTTGCACAATTTAAGCTTTACTAACTAATAGGGGTGAGGAGCCGGCAAGTGTGTACCAAACCATTCGAGGGTAGCTAAGCAAGGAAAATAGCAAAGATAGCTTACGAGGTTCTAAAGGCTCCAGCCCACATGATGAAGTGCGAGTGTCGAATCGAGAGTTTAGTCATGCTACAATCAGACGATTTGATGCAGACGCTTCACTCGCTATCTGGTTGGAAAAGGTGGTCCAGAAGCTTCCTCTCTCCCATTGATGATTTTTTTTAAATGTCAGATGAGTGAGATAGTTGGTGACATTGAAGATTTGATTGACTTGGATGCGCTAGACTCAGAAAGTTTTCAAAATGAGAAAAAAAGAAGGAAACAATCAAACATGTGGAGTTTTTTTGAGATGGTTCCTAGTTTTAACAAAGGTGATGATAAGGTACGAGCCAAGTGCAAGGCGTGTGGAGCTACATACTTGGCATCAAGCAAATATGGAACCAAATATTTGAAGTGTCATACTGAGACATGCCCTAGAAGAAGTTCACGAGATATTGGTTAGTTGATGTTAGCATAAAATAGTAGATCTGTGTCAGTAAGTGCTTCTAAATTTGACACTGAAAAATATAGAGAAATCTTGGTAGGCGCAATTGTGAAGTGTGAAATGCCTTCAATTTGTTGAATATTCATGTATAAGATATTTATTACAATTTTTGTTTCCAAATGTTTCAATTATATCTAAAAATATTGCTAAGTCTGATTCGGTTAAGATGTATCATCAAGAAAGAAAAAAGGTTAATGCATGTTGAATGATGCTCCTAGTAGAATTAGTTTGACATATGACTTGTGGACTTCTATAACCACTGATGGTTATATGTGCATTACAGAATATTTTCTGAATAAGAATTGGGCTTTACATAAAAGGGTATTGAACTTTTCTTTTATGCCATCACCATATAGTGGCATATTTTTGTTTGAAAAAAATTTATAATTTGCTATGTGAGTGGGAAATTGAAAACAAGATTTGTACTTTGACTTTAGACAATGCTTCTTCTAATGATGTTTTGCAGAGATGTTAAGAATGAATTGAACATCAAGAAAGCCCTTGTTTGTGGTGGTGAGTTCTTTCATCTTTGTTGTTGTGCTTATATTCTCAATTTGGTAGTACAAGATGGGTTAAAAAAGATTGATTGTACTATCCAAAAAGTTCTTGAAAGTATCAAGTATGTGAAAAAAATCACAAACAAGGAAACAAAATTTTTTATAATCAACCAATGAAATGTCGTTGGATAGTACGAAAGGGTTGAGACAGGATGTCCCTATCATTTGGAATTTTACTTTTCTTATGTTTGAGAGTGCTCTTTTGTACCGTTGTGCTTTTTGCCATTTGGAGTTGACTGATTCAGATTTTAAGCATTGTCTATCAATATATGAGTGGGATAAAGTGGGGAAGGTTAACACTTTCTTGGGTGTTTTTTATGATGCCACTTGTGACTTTTCTGGAACCAAATACCCTTAAGCCATTTGTACTTTCCAACAATGTTTATGATTTATTTGACATTAAAGGAACAATGTGAGAGTGAAGATGAGTACATGAGAAAAATGTCTTCTCAAATACTTGCTAAGTTTGAGAAATATTGGTCAGAGTTCAATGTGATGTTAGCTATAGCAAATATATTGGATCATCGATAAAAGCTTTAATTTGTTGAATTTTTTTTTATAATAAGCTTTATGGAAATGTTTCCCTAGAGTATTTAAATATTCATACCAAATTTGCATCTCTTTTTATGGAATATAGTTCTGCCTCTAATGGGGAGCAACTTCTACCACAATTTCTGAAAGAAAAGTCATTAGAACAGAAAGTCAATCCACATCTTTTGGTAGAGAGACTAGACAAGTAAAGCAGGTAAATTCAAATAATATTTTTTGTTTAATGATTTATATTATATTGTTGTTTTATATCATGTTGGCTTGAAACATTTGATTTTTTTTAATAGAATTTGATTCATTTCAAATTGATGATCTTGTTGCCCATATGCAAAAAAGTCAATTGGAGCTTTATTTGGATGAACCTACTGTTGATAGAAATGCAAATCTTGATATTCTTTCCTTTTGGAAAGGAAAGGAATTTTTTTATCATGTTCTTGATTTTATGGCTCATGACATTTTGAGTGTTCCGATTTCTAAAGTTGCATCTAAATCTAATTTTAGTGTTGGTGGGCATATCATTGATTAGTTTAGGAATGCACTAAAACCAGACATTATGGAAGTATTAGTTTGCATAAGAGATCAGTTATATTGTAAGGAAGGTAATGCTACTTTTAGTTTATTAAATAATTGATCTTAATGTTTTCAATACAACTATTTCATTTGACTTGTTCTTATTGATGCCATTTTTTTTAATAGAAACATAAGAAATGAAACTGAACAAACTAATTGAAGATGTTATGGAGCGGGATATCAATAAGGGTAAGGAGGATGCTTCACTTCCTCCTTCAAGGTCTAAAATCATTTAGATTTGTGTTTGTCATTATTGGGATTGTATGTGATGACCCAAATTTGCGTAAGCATAGCCCATAGATATTATGCTTAGTAGCCGTGACTTCTTTGGGAGCTTTAACCATTTTAGAAAGTCTTAAAATCTTTGAAATGATAACTTGAGCCCAAGAGAAGACTAACCTTAGAATGCTTTGTGAATTTTGGCCTTGTTTATAAACCCAGGCCCAATGGCTTTAGGCCCATGACCCAGATTTTAGTCACAAGTGCCATGTGGCATGAAGTAATACATTGTGAATCTAGACCTGATAATGGGTTAAGAGAGAGAGAGAAGTGTAGGAAAATACAAAGGAGTGGCCTGCACGCCTACGCTAGAGAAATTGCCACTTGTTAGTATGTTAGAAACGTTCTAGATGGATTAAGGAACAAAAGGAACCTAGGAAGACTAAGAGATTTTCGGCTAGACCAATTTCCCACATGCCTAGACCCTTTGTCTTGCCCAAATTCGAGTTTCAAGGAAGATATCTTGGGAAGGGAAGCTTAGGGAAGTGAAATGGAGTTTTTCTAGAAGATTTTCTTAGGAAATGAAGGGAGACTTATAAGATTTCGAATTTTAGTTAAATTTTGTCAAGTGTCAAGCATGCATAAACCTTCTAGAAGGATATGTGAAGAGACTTGTGTATCAAAGGTCAAAAAGGCCCTTAAGATTTCAACTAGCACACTCCTAAGCACCTTGTTCACTTACCACTTGTCATCTAGACTATTTTGGACCAATGGTACATGAAAGGTCACCTAGGGAAGGAGCACTAGAAAGATGAAGCATTAACTTGGGCAAAGAAGAAGGAGGGGGACAGCTAAGGCTATGGCATATGTCCAATGCCAGTTGTCATCCATGCCAAATGTTACTTGTTTGGGAAAAGGAAGAGTCATGTAATATTTTACCAAGCTACTCTTAAAGAAACACTCATTTGCTTAAAGAAAGGAATGGCATAAAAGGAAAGGAAGGGGATTTTGGCCAAGAGAAGAGGAACCCCACACGCCCTCCCAAGATGTCCCTTCTCAATGCAATCCAAGTGGAGAATTCCAAGAGGCATATTCGGCTAAAGAGAAAAAGAAAGAAGAAATCTATGCCATTTGTCTTACATGCAATGGATTTCAACAACCAATGGAGGATTGAGGAATTTTCTATGTAAGGAGAGAAAGGCCACACGCCCAAGGGCTTTTCTTTTTGCCAAATTCGGATTTTTGCATGCTCTCATTCTCTCCATACAACTCTCTCATATTCTTTTGAAGATTCCTTCACTTTCTTGTATTTTCTTTCCAACCAAACAAGAGGATTTCTTATTCAAGGAGAGATTTTGGCACAACTAAGAATAGACAAGATAAGAATCGGTTTTCTCTTAGGTTTTGCACACACATGTCACTTTCTCAACCCGAAAATGAGATTCAAATCTCATTGGACTTTGAGAATGATAGAACACCCACACTTTCTAATGTTTTCTTGAAAAATGATTTAGAATTTTTAAGAAAACCCTTGAAGCTGATTAGAAAGAGGAGTTCATCCTCCATGTTTTTCGGCCAATACATGTATCTTTACTTACCTTAGGGTTTGTTTTACTTTATGAGTGAAATGAAGGAGTTTTTACCTAAAAACCCTAGAAGCTAAGTGAAATATGAACAAGTATTTCCCTAGAAATCCACACACACACACACACTCAAGAACAAGAGATAAGGTTTTTAGTTACTCTTTCTAATATAAAATGTTCGGATTTACAGCTTACTAGTATTTCTTTACGTAGATTTTTGTAAGTATACACTCAACCTACTCTTGGTTAATACTTGTATATATTTGTGTAAATCTTTTCATTGCCATGTTTGCTATTTCTTGATTGATTGTTTGATTATGTTAATATAATCTTGTATCAATCTATGGAAGGAATTATATGCTTTGAATTTGTGATGAAAATGCCATGAATTACTCTTATAAGTTTCGGTTTTCACTTGTTTAAGGTTGATGGTTTATGCAACATGAAGTTTAAGCTTGAATGTGTGTTGAATGTTTCGGACCTTAGCCAAATGTTATGATTTCATGCTTTGTTTCACTATGCTTTGATTCCTATGTTATATACTTGAAGATTGGAACATGTTTAACTGAAGAAATTCATGATTTTTACCTCTATGTGTTTTGGCCTAAGCATGTTCCCATGATTCCATGAATGTGTTTGGATGTTTCATGTGTTTCATGTAATCATGCTAGGAATTGAACATGTTATGCTTCATTATTTCATGGATGGCATTCCATATATCACATGTCAAGTATAAGCACGTATGTCTTAAGTTCCATGTCACATGCATTTGGGGAAAATGTTTTCAAAAAAAAATATTTCTTTTTAAAGAAAAGTGTCTAAATATTTTATCATGAACCCAAGTACTAGGACGGGGGATTGTCCTAATGGAACTCTTTTGTCCACTCTGGAGTGCTTAAGAATGGAGTGGCACCCCTGGATTGACGAAAAATAGTCGATGAGTCTCGAATGGATTCTTTTAAAGGATGCCGAATCGAGGAAGCACCTAACGCTAGTGGGTGCATAAGGCATGTAATTCAATGAAGTAATGTTGAGTTAATATGATTCTCTATTTATGATGTGGCGCCCCCAACTTCAATGCATGAACATGCATGAAAATCGAGACACCAGGGATGATGACAACACGGTCACGCACCCCAACGACACGTGCCGAGTGTGTGAAATGCAACACGTGTACAACAAAAATACGCAGCGGAAAAGTTAAGTCAAATAACTAAGTACCAGAGTTAATACAATACAAAAATAGTACTGAAATCCACAAGTCAACATAATACAATTTTGTTGTTCATAAAACAAGCTCAAAAAAAAAAAATACAAATACAAAATAGAACATAGCCAAATATCCCTGCTCCTCAGGCGGAGCCGTATCATCGGGCTCGACCTCCTCAAAACCTGCATCAAAATCTGCAGTACCAATAAATGGTACCACAGTTAAGTAAAACCCAAAAATACTCTAAGATAATAAATATATAAATACAACAGCCTCTATGCATGCACATGATGACCAAAACACCAAACCTAAGAAAAACACCATTTCTCGAAAATCACAATTTTACACGCACACCAAAAATCACCATTTGGCACAGTTTAAAACACAGGAATAAATACATTAATTCCAATTTTAAACCGTATGTACCATGGCCTCCCCTAGGGACCATCCACATACCCTGGCTTCTTTATTCACTCCACGGGTAACGACCGTGCGAGTAATAAACATGAGCGATGCCCAGTTCCGCACCCACTGCGTACATAGCCAGGCATCCTCTGATCTCCGCCAGCTCGAGAGATCACGGAGTCGGATCGAGAGCGCTACCATCCTGTCCAATTCCCGAGCAACAGCTCCAGGGGACGACACTCAGTATATTCCGCTCCCGAGTGCCCAGAGGAGCTCCACTGAGATAATAACCCATCTCGGCTTGGGGGTGATACACACACACCCGAAAAGCCTTTTCAAATTACACACCCACGCATGCGTGCACAATGCCATGAAACAGACCAATTACCAACAACCAACAGTTATCAACAATTTCCAATAACCAACACAGTCTATCTAGATAACCAATTCACAGTTTATAAAACAGGTTATTGCAAAAATATATTTAAATCTTAAAAGTCTTTTGGAGAAATACTTACAGCGCTTTAAAATAATTAATGGAGGATCACGGAGGAACTGGAAGTACCAAAACAGCAACTGTCATAGTGCAAAAACACTGTGGCCGAAATTCATAGTGAACCCAAAAATGCACGGGGTCAAACGAAGACTTGAAATTGATAGGGTAGGGCCTATTGAGGGTGGTGAAGCTAATGGTAGTGATGGTTGGCCGTGGGTGGTGGCCGAAACAGTGGTGGAAGGCCGGAAAAGTCGGTTCAGGTTTGGTGCTCGTTGGGGTGGCTCCGGCGACGGATCGGGGCCGGGGTTGGGTCGGTTAGGACGGAAATGGGCTAGTGGTGATGTGGCTAGGAGCTGGTGGCCGGACGGAGGCAGAACGTCGAAGAGAAGCCCGCGACTTCGCGGCTACTGGCGGCTAACGGTGGCGTTAGCCGGCCTGAAAATTTATGGGTGAGGTCGCCAGTCGATTGGGAGTCGAACGGCACCGGCGGTGTCGACCATGGCTGTCGGCAACGGCGACGGCGAGAGAAAACCCGAACGGCGTGAGAGAGAGAAGGGGCTGGTCGCGCGCAGGGAGAGAAAGGAAGAAGAAAGAGAAAGAAAAAAGAAAAAGAAGAGAAAAGGGAAAGAGAAAAGGAAAAATAGGAGGGAAAAAAAAATGAGATCCAACTTTTCAACTTGGGATTTCAAAATAACCCAACGAAGAGGATTTTAAAACTGATAACTAAATAAATTAAATCCAACACAGTGAAATACTATAAATAAAACAATAAAAATTTAAAACCCAAAAATAAACCAATTTAATTTAAAGATCATTTTAAATCCAAAACACTAATTAATAAAAAATAAGAAAGTCCAATAAAATAATTTTCACAATTTTAAAATATTATAAAATAATAAAATAAAACCTCTAAAATATTAAAACAAGAGAATTACACAATAAATAATTAAAATAAACCTTCTCTAAAAATACACTAAAATACGGGGTGTTACATATGACGTATTCATCACGGTGTACGGACCGTTGATGGTGTGGTAACTACCAGGAACACACGGTGCAAGTAGGTGAGCCATGTTGTGTCCACCCTATGAACAAGAATAAAAGCTCATAAGATAAGGATCACTTGATGAAAATCTCATGATACGATAAGGATCACTCGATGCAAATCTTGTGATATGTTTTGATAAGAAAAGTTCTGATTAAGAATCAACGTGAAAAAGAAAGTTAAAGAAGTTTTTCTGAAAATGTCAAAGTCTCTGTTTCAAGTCTTTTGAAAATGGTCGAATGCATATGTCAAGTTTCTGTTTGAGTCAAGTACATGTCCATGCATGCATTTCATGATGTACCTCTTGTATGCTTGTATGAACTATTGTATGTTGTGTAATTATTTGCTGAGATTTCTTGAAATCTCATTGTGGTAGTTTACACTACCATTTCTCAACCGGAATGGTAGAAGTTGTTACAAGAATAGAAGATGATACATATGACAAAGAGGAAGAGAACGGCACCTCCTCCTCTGGAGAGGATTGTCCCTAAGATGGCCACTAGTCGGCCTGAGCCCTTTATCTTGGAGCGACTCGAGGCCATTGATCGGGAGATCTTTGGAATATTGGAGTTCATTGCAGAATTTAGACGGCGTAACAACCGGGACCAAGATAAGACTCTAGAGAAGCATGTGAAACCCGAACCCTAACGAAGAAAAAGAGAACTTAGTTGTTTTGTGAAAGAACTTTTGGTTTAGACCTTTTAAAAAACAATATTTTGAGGAGGTCCTGTGTTTTGGGAGACTAAATTTTATTACATGATATTTTGGAATATTTTATCTTATGATACAGTTTTATGGTCATGGACAAAATGTTAATGTTTTATTAGTATGGTACCATGTACTTTGCAATTACTTATTGCGTTGCTTAGAACATCCAACTTTTATTATTTTTTGCTACTACGATATTGCATACTTCTAGTGTACCTAGGTGCATAGCATATTATCTGTCATGTACGAGAGGTGTGTAGCCTTGTGTTATATGTCTCGGCGTTTCAATCACCGTATAATCCCAATCGAGGGCTGAGGGCGCCACATTGTAACATTAATATTATTACAATATGTTTATGTTTTTATTGTTTGGATTGTAATTTTGGAGTTATAAAGTTATGCTCATATTTGGTATTGTTGAGATTTCAATTCTAGTGTTTTTATTATTTTGATTGTAATTTTTGACTTATGTAGTTAGTTTTTTTTTTGGAGATATTGTGATTTTAACTTTTATTTAAAATTATGTGAATCGGGTCAAATTGATTATTTGGGTCAATTCAACTACTTTACATAAACCGATTGAAACGAGTAGTGTTATATCGATTCGATATATTTTTAATTAATTCATAACAGGTCGAAATGAGTTATATCGTGTCAACCCGTTATTTTAATGGGTCATGTTACAGTTTGAAAATCTGATCTGTTGAACTTAACACGTCATGTTTGGGTTGACCCAAATCGTATAGTATACATGAGTTGACATGACACAAACACGACCCATTAACACGATTTGCCAGACCTACAGAGGAGTTCCACTAAGATATTCCTCAATCATAGCATTGGGTTGTGTCAAAAGTCCTCTTGACGCAAGACCCTAACAAAATATTTCATGTGATCTTATCATGGTATGTGAATAACATGTAGCATGACATAACATTCAATGAATCCGATACATGAATAGTTTGAAATAATTAGAACATTCACTTAAGCATATTCACAATGATCATAGAACATATCATGAACAAGAAAGTTTATTACCAAATAACATAGCATAGCATGACCGAATACAAATCATGTGAATCAGTCCATATTTCAAACAACAAACACATATGCAACATTTACATGATAAACATGAACATATTATCCAAGAATGAGTTAGAGACTAACTTACAAAGCTCTTGTTTTGAATAATAATGTTGACTAACAAACAAGATGAAAAGTATATATTCTAAACGTTAGAACTCAATTTGAAAGAAGTTCTTGAACTTACATACTAACTCGAGTACTTAGAGGATCCAAAATCTACTTAACCCTATTTGGCCATAGGAGTTTATCAACCCTTCCAATCTCTTCTTTTAATCACACATTTGGCTTACTCACACACACATGACAAAAACCCTGCTGAGGCTGATTGGTAATAGGTTTGTCTCCAAGTTTTACCTTCACATGGACAAAACCCTAATAGGCCGAATATTACTAGGAGTGCAATGAACCAGATCTCCTTTTAAACCATCTTTAAAAAATGATCAAACAAGTGGTATATGCAAAAGAACCAAGCTAAACACACTTTCCTTCATTTTCTCTCTTGATTTCAAAGCCAAAGAAGAGTTTAACACCATGAGGACTTTTTAATCGAAACTCATAAACTTTGAAAAGAACTTTGAAGAATGAGTTGTTCCTTACCTTACTAGGGCTCCTTGAGATGCTTGGCTTCTAAAACTCCAAATCTTGAAAAAAGTTAGGTGTGTATGATGTTTGTGTTGATGGAAGAAGAAAGGTTTTTTTTTTCCATAGAGATGGGCGTGAGAATGGGGAAGGGAGTGTGTTGAAATTATGAAGTGCACCAAAATGACCTTTTGGTTTCTCCTCTATGGGTGTAACTGAGTGCCATAAATGCCTCCCTATAAGTACCCTCTCATCCACTAGTTCTCTCTGGCCTTTATCTCATGATTGCTTGCCTTGGGAATACTAAGAGTCTCAATCCATGCTTGCCATGTGTCTTAACACCCCTTCTCACAGGCACGAATGTCATGTGTGTTCATAAAAATAGCCAAGCAAGAGATTTCATAATTTGATAAATCAAACTAAATAAATAAATAAAGTCTGGAATTAAATCAACTACTCTATCTAAGCCTGGCATGTCTGCTCGTAATCATTATCATCCTCACCTGGGTGGTTCAAAAATGAAATAAAATTAAAATAAATCAAAAACTCAATAAGAAACCCATCACATGTAAATATAATACACATTAGGATTTGTCATCAACTTTTTCATGTTGAGTGTTTAAAACCATGATCGTTTATACATATGCTTATGATATGTATGGCTTGTTTTGAATTATCTTACTTATCATATTTATCTTATTGACTAACACACTTAACCCTATGTGCGAGGTTGTGTACCGGCCCCACATCCGGTGGCCACAAGGGCAATCGCTAATAGTATTCTAGCATATTATTGTAAACCACACTTGGGTCTGTGGCTTGCACATCTACCCATAAATCACATTGGTACCATGCATTTGAATTACCATCTTATTAACTGATCTTATTTTATCTTACACTTGAATATAAAGAAAGCTTATGTGTCTTATATAACATGAGATGCATAAAATACATAATACGTACATAATTATA
Source organism: Cyclocarya paliurus (assembly GCA_029856935.1). NCBI lineage: Eukaryota > Viridiplantae > Streptophyta > Magnoliopsida > Fagales > Juglandaceae > Cyclocarya > Cyclocarya paliurus. The sequence goes on along the minus strand of CM056960.1, from coordinate 2,141,688 downwards.
AAATGTTAAACTAAACATGATGCGGAATTAACATGATCATTGACTATGATGAATGTCATGCTTGCATAAATCATGATATACATAGTACGTAAAATGTGGCTATCAAATAACGAACTTTAATAATAATCTATCTAAACTAACTAACATGTGTTGATCCTAATTTATGATCAAGTTACTTATCTCATAGTGATACTTCTAAATTTTCACTTTATAATCCGTCACCTATACAAAGTAATAAATGTCACTAGTTATCTAGAAAAGCATGTCCTAATATTATATTTAATTAAAACATACTATCTTTATTCTATAATTAACTTTAATAACATAATTTGAATTTATCCATTTATAAGATCTAAAACCAAGCCCATAATGTAAGCCCATGGTAAGGTAAGCTCAACATAAAAATACAATTTCCATGTACGTTCTGCATAGCTTATAACCAAGGGGGATAAACGTAGTGAGACTTAGGTTCTATTTAGATATAGAAACAGTTTCATCTTATCTTATCATATCATTATAATTTTTTCAAATTTATACATAAAATATAATAAATAATTTAATTTTTTCAAATTCTAAAATAATAATAATATTTTATTCAATATCTCATTTCATCTCAAGATGATACCTTAAAAATGTATATACGCATTTTAAGCTTATAAAATGGACAATTTCCTCGTGAAAGAGCAAGAGTTCACTTGATGAATATAAAGGGCCGTGTGGCAAAGGGGTAATGGGCATTTTTATACAAACCTTGAATGTCATTTTAGTAATAAACGATAAGTTATGATAGCATGTCGGTTGATTTAGGAATCATGTAAAAGTTGAAATAATAACACTTAAAATGCAGCACATGGGTTGAAGTCTGACATGCTCTTAATACTGGAAGGCTGCGGTGTAATAATGCACGTGTTTGACTGAAAGGCTAAAGGCCTCCACTATCCATTTTTTTTTTAAATAACCTCATTCATTGATAACATGAACGTTACAGGAATTGAAAACAGTTTGGATTTTCCTCCAACTCTACTATGTAATCAGTTACATGTAATGCAGCTTTTCCTAGCTCATGAGCCACTGAATTACCTTCACAGTTTATATGACTTATCTTTCACTCATCATATTGATCTAATGTATCTTTTAAATCCGAAATAATCATGCCAAAGTAGTCCTGATTTTGCCTCATCTGCTTCACCTCATTGACAACAGTTTGAGAGTCTCCTTCCAAAATAACTCTGTACATGCCAAGTTCCAAACCAAATCTTGCTGCTCTACATGCTGCTAATGCCTCTGCTAGCAAAGGATCTGGTATTGAATCTTGTTTCTCTTTCAAGGTAGCCAAAAAACTGCCATGTTCATCTCTAACAGTAGCACTAATTTCTATTTTACAAACTCTCTTGTCAACTGCTACATCCCAATTAATTTTGCAGAAACTTTGGGGTGGACATTCCTTAATATACTACTTTGGTTAACTGATGAAATTTGAGTGGCTTTTCTTGTTTGCATTGCAGAGATCTCATCTTGTAGGTGTCTTACTCTTTTGATTACTGAATTTGGCTCGATGTAGATGTTTTTGAAAACAAGTTGATTTCTTCTCCACCATAATGATCAGAGTACTGAAGTAAGCTCCTGCATTTCTACTTTGAAAAGGAAGGATACGCTCTGGAGAAGCAAAGGGACCGAGAAAACAGAGTACAAAGGGGTTGGTGCCGTGATTGTGAGGGAGGAAAGTGAGAGAAAAGGAAAGAGAAATAGAGAGAGAGGGGAGAGATATGAGGCTCATATCCGGTAGTTGCAGAAAGAAAGATTGGAGTGAGAGAGGGAGCCTTACAGAGTACAGAGAGAGACCGTGCGTTAAGCTGGTGGCTGGTCGAGAACCACGGCGGCGACAACGATGGGCAGTGTGGGGGGACGAAGGTGGTTAGCCAGCAGTTTCTGGGTTGACCGAGAGCTTCCAACTTCCCATTGACGTCTTTTGTGGTTGTCTCTAGTGAGGTAGGTGTCTCGATTTGAAGGAGAATGCTATGGTAGCTTTGTTGAGAGAGTTGGTTCACTGGGTTTGTGGTGGGTTGTTTGGTCTCGTGGTGGTTTGTTGATGATGGGAATTGGTAGTTTTTCACATTGATGGCTGAGGATCAAGTTTTTGTGGAGAATTTGCGTAGGGAGGGAAGATATATAGACTGAGTGATGGTCGGTTATGGTCACCCAGAAGATTGGGAGGTGACGGACGTGGGTTTGTGCTGATCTGAACTGTACAAGGAAGTTATGCATAATGAGAATTGTGTGTGAAATCCATTGGATGATGATAGTTGTGGGCACTGGGAAGTTCTGGGATAAAAAGGAACGTGTAAGATTGACTTGTCAGTGATTAGGTAATCTAAGGGATGTGAGAGTTTCATATGAAAATGGGTAGTATATTTCAAGGTGACTCGGTCACTTTTTTTTTTTTTTGAAAGTCAGAATGTAATTCCTTTATTGAAATTAATACAGACTCAGTCCTTACAATATTTTTCCTTCATTATATCATTAGTAATTTCTACTGGACCATCCTCTATCCACGCACTCTCATCAGAAAAAGTAACTGCTGGCTTAGCTAGCTTGTGAACTATAATGCTTGCTTCTTTAGACACAAATTTTATGCACCAGTTTGACCTTTGAGCCATCACTTTCCTTACATCTTCGATGATGTTCCCGAACTCAACCCATATCTCCTCCCCACTGCTTGTAGCTTTCACTATCAACTGGGAATCTCCCTCCAATATCACCTCTGAGAGCTCCAATTCTGTACATAAAATTGCAGCCATCCTTAAAGCCAGAGCTTCAACAACACCCGAGTTCTTATTATGATCGAACTTAGAACAGAGGCATGCTAACATCTCCCCATTCGTCTCTGACAACAACTCCAACTCGCACCCTTCTGTGTTGAACATCCACAACAGCATCCCAATTTACTTTTACTACCAAATTAGCTGGCTTTTCCCACTTGACCAATCTTCTATCATTGTTCCCATTCATTTGTGCCTTCTGTTGTTGATTCTAAGCAGTGATGAACTCATTTAGTCCATAACTTGCAGCTTTTATGATACTTCTCGGGTCATCAATTTTTTTTTTCAAACAACAATGAGTTCCTTCTTTACCAAATCTTCCTCATGATAGAAGTTACCAACTCCACTTCCTCCACTTTCATATGCGTGTTTAGTTTCATCCATAGTGCGACAAAAGCAGATTCTGAGCTGCTCCACTTATGCACAGGGCTATTTGTCTTTGCCCAGACATCTGAAGCTGCAAGGCAGCTCCAAATTGCATGCATGGTTGTTTCTATCTCCCTCTCGCAGATTGGGCACTTATTAGTGTCGATGATTTGCTTCTTGAATAAGTTTTGCTTAGTTGGGAGTAGATCATGACCTACCTTACACAGAAAGTGCTTCACCACACTCTATACATTTAGCCCTTAAATCAGTCTCCACATAGTTCCTGGATTACTCCCTGTTGAAGGCTCCTCTTTCATCCTTTTCATTCTTTCATGGTCTAGGTGATAGGCACTCTTAATTGAGAACTTGCCATCATTTGATCTTCCCCACACCATTCTATCCATTGTACCCCACCTACTCAGAGGAATACTACATATGACTTTAGCTTCATCTTTAGTAAAAGTGTCAAAAACCAGTTCTTTCTTCCATACCCCTGATTCAGCTTCAATGAGTTGTTGTACCTTTGATTTTAGTTTGGTAAATTTTTTATGGGAGATTGCACACAATGAGAAATTTGAGTTGGCAACCACTTATCCTTTCAAATTTTAATTCCACTTCCATCCTGCACTCTCCATAGCAACCCCTCTTTCATTAAGTCTAGAGAGGACCACAAACTTCTCCATATGAGGGAAGGGCCACAACCCAAATTGGCGTCTACTTGCCCCACATTTTTAAAATACTTTTCTTTCATCATCTTTGCCACTAGAGAGTCAAGTTGATTCAAAATCCTCCAATACTGCTTTGCAAGCATTGCCTTGTTATAGCATTCAAGGTCTTGGAATCCCAGCCCTTCGTTCTTTTTTTATTCTCCCATTTTAAACCAGCTTTTCTATTGAATTTGCTTCTCATTCTGCTTATGACCCCACCAAAATCTTGCCAAGAGGGATTATATCTCTTTGCACAGCCTTCGTGGTAATTTGAAAAACACTCATAGCAAATGTAGGTCTTGCCTGAGCAATAACCTTTAGTACGATCTTCTTCCCAGCCTGCAATAGAAAGGAATTCTTCCAGCTACTAATTTTAGATCAAACCCTCTCCTTTAAGTTTCTAAATGTATTATATCTTGATCTACCCACCCTTGCTGGAAGGCTAAGATATCTTTCATAACTTCCACATATAGATACCTTCGTTGCACTTTGAATCCGTGGCCTAGTTAATTCATCAGTATTTGAATTGAAAAATATGGCAGTTTTCTGCAAATTTAAGCATTGACACGAGGCCTCTTCATACACTATCAATAAATCTTTGAATTTTGTTTTCATAAGTTGGCTGGAGATGTTGTCCATGGGTTTTTGAGTGAGTGATTTTTGCAAGTATGAGAAGGGAGATGGTTCTGTCGAATACTGTTATTATTGAAGTTAAGGCATTTGAGGTAGTAAGAGATGGACAATGGGTGCTCATCATTGAAAGGGGATGGAAGCTATTGAAAAATCTTCATTTGGAGTAAACCATGGCACGGTGGTTCACTAAGGCATTGGAGGATTGCTTGAAGATGGGGAGAAGGGAGTTTTATACAACCCACCATGTGGTGCCCCAAGCTCTCGCTTGGGATTTGATGGAAATTGAAACGTCGGGACCTGCAACACCAGGGTTACCTGCCCCTCGTACATGAAAAATAAGATGTAATGCACCTACTGATAACTAACAGTATCCAATATGTTGCAGCAAAAAGTCAACTTAAGTCCATTTAACGAACATACTGAAACATAAGATCCCAATACTATTGCATAATTCAAAAGAGTCATCAAAGTTGGTATGAGTTTCTAAAGAACTCCCAAAACACGGGACCAAAATATCAAAAGCTAAATAGAAGATCCTTTCCCAAAAGTGGAATGGGTTAGACCTAGGGTCCCATCCTCAAGCAAACTTAAGAATATCCTCCTAGATCGGCAAACGTCTATCTCCAAACCCAATTTCGTGGCTACATCCTTAGCCTCTATGGCAAATTTATTAGCTTGTTTTAAATGCTTTGATACAAAACTCATATCCTGCTTGAGCCACATCATCTTCTGAGGGTCCAATGACAAAATACCAACATCAGATTCATTGATAAAAGCTACTATTTTTCAGAGTCTTTGTGCTGACACCTTAAGTGACTCTAGAGTGAATTGACGGCAAGCCTTCACAATGAACTCGTCCTCAATTATTTCACTGATCTTGTCCATACTCAAGGGTCTTGAGTACCTGGCAAAACTTCTACCATCTCGAGTGAGGACTGATAGTAGGTAAATGCAACAGTGAGATTTTGAGAAATCTCAGTAACTAAACAAATAACGTACAACAGATATCATAAGCATATGAAACAAACTTAACAATGAATGCATAGACATGGACTTGTACATATGCTCTTGACCTTTCAAAGACTTTGCATAAAAACATGACTTTCATAACCTTGGCCTTTGAAAACGTGCTTTCTTCATTTCATACTTATGAGTTCATAATGTTTCTTGACTTATAACATATCATAACTTAACATTAGATACCTCACGGCTCCCCTACGCACCGTGTGGTCCCCGCTAGTTACCGCATCAACCATTGGTCACTTTGACCAAGGTGACTACGTCTTGACTTTCATATACGGCAGCTCGCATTTCGCCTTCACCATAGGTGCACCCACTATCTTTAGGTGTGATCCCGCTTCGGTATCCTTTTCTTTTAGTACCATTTGAGATCCACCAATAGTACTTCGTCGACTCAGGGGTATCCCTCCATTTTAGGACATTTTCCCTGTTCTAGCATTTGGAGTCGTGATAAAACTTTACGTTTTTTTTAAAAGACTCTTTCTTCTTTTTTAAAAAGGTTTTCACAATCCCAATGCAAGTGACATGATAGTGGACCTTAAAACTTTCATGAGACACATGAAATATCACAATGCTTCAACATAACCATGAATGTCGAAATGTTCATCATCAAATAAAGCATCCATACATGCAATACATATCCCGTTACAGTTTGAAAATGTTCTGACATGTTCCCTTATAACAATTCAAGGCATACGTATCAATCAAAGGCATACATCCCAATCATCCTTTTGTGAGGGCCGAAACACATAAGACCCTAATCTAACCAAAACATCATTCGTATCACATCAAGCTTAAAACACCAATGATTATGCTCCATTCATGGGGTTGGCCGAAACCTCTTATCTTAGTAAACATGCATTTCAAACACTTTTCTTGAACTTAGAATCTTCTAACGTATTGAACATAAATCTTTAATAAAGAGTTTCTCATGGATGGCCGAAACCCTTCCTTGTGGTTATGGACAATATTCTTGAGTTTAGTCCCATAGTAAAATGTTTGAGTGACAACCATTCATGCATAAACAAACATGGTGAAAACTGAACCCTAACATGGCATTCTTACTCCATTTTTCATATCATACGCATCTTCCTTAAACCATTTCAATCATGCTTTAAAATAATCATAACAAAGAAGTTCATAACTCATGGAAGAACATCAAGTTCCAAACAATCATACAAAAATCAAATCAACCAACAAGTTCACAAACCATATGCATAAAATATCCAAGTACAAGTTAGAGGTATACTTACAAAAATTCAAAATGTATTTTTATAACAAGAAAGCTAAAAAATCATATACAATACTAGTTAGGATCCTTGTTCATGAAAAACCCAAACCATGTGTTCATGTGTAGTACTTCTTACATATTTTTCTTCCCAAGAAAAACCAAGTTTTCGAACCCTTCCCTCTTTGAATCCGAAACTTGCCTTCAATAAAAACCCTAGCTACTACTCACTAGTGATGTGACCCACTTCCCTCCAAACACCATATTTTTAGAGCTTAAAGACAAGTAAGATTACATAATCTTTTCTTGAAAAAAATCCTAACCTAGCCATGTGAGCATAGGCGTGGTCCATGTGGAATAATTTCCTCAAAACATGAACGTTCTTCTTCTAGCTCAAGTGTACGTGTCTGAGAGCATAAGTTCTAGATGAACTTGACTCAAAACCGAGACCTCCCTTCCTTGAAGCCATGCGTGTGTGAGTGGGTAACAAAGAGAAGTTGGTTTCATATCTTCTAGGTCTTCTTCTTGCTAGTGTCTCTTCACTTTGCTTACTCTCAATGGGTCATTTGGATGGTGAGAAAGTGGTGGAAACTTAGAAGGAAAGGGGGTAGCCAAAACTTACAAGTGAAAAACACAAAGATAGCCAAAAGGGTTCTAGGGTTTTCGGTTCTTCCCTTTTTATAGACACTCAAGAATTTTCTTACATGAAGCAAGCTCATGCATGATTGCCAAGTGGTGTGTAGCCCTACTACCTTCTTCCTCTAGCTCATCATTAGCTCAAGTTGGAAACCCTAAAATATCTTCTAGCATGTGGCATCCTCCTCCTCCCAACCGAACCTCACTTCCTCTTTTGCCCCTTCCTTTCTTGTCTTGGTTATATGTACCTTATGGCTAAAGGGTCCTTTGTCCATTCAAATCCTCTTCAATCTCTTACATGTATGCATGAGTGCCAAGTGGCAAGTGAAGAGTGTGTGTGTGTAAGTGCATGGGCTGCCAAACCCCTTTCTCTTCCCTAGGAGATCTTCTTTTCACCATATTTTTGGACAAGCATGTGATTGGTCCTCTTTTGACACAAAGATTTGTCCTAGCCGACCACCTCAAGGGTTTCTTACACAAGCTTCTCTTCTAGAAGCCCTTAGGCGTGTAGCCTTCTTCCCCCTTGTTCTTGCTCCTTTCAAATGCAACTTTTTACCTACCTTCATGCATGGAAGACATATGGCAAGAAAAGCAAATCCTTTCTCCTTTCCTTATTGCCATCCAAGGCCTATTGGCCTTTCCTAGTTCTCTTGTCCCATAATTCTAATCATTTTCTCCTAAGGTCTTTTCCCCATGATGACATATGTCAAATGTTTCCTTCCACAAGCAAGTATCTTCATGCACACGTGACAAATGAAAAAAAGTGCTAGCTTTTCCTATGATAGGCGTGCAAGCCACATTTCCTAGCTCCTTCTCACCTTTCTTCCCTTATTTCCATCAAGATTCAACAAGTCCTACTCTTAACCTTATTGGATGTCAAGCACCATGCATAAACCTCAAGATGGGCATGAGCCCTAATTGTATTGGGCTTCAAAACCCTAATTCTCCTACAAGGCAAAAACTCCCATGGGCTCTTTAAATTTTTTTTTTACAAAAGTCTAGAAAGTCTTGGTTGTTACACACCATGAAGGAGACAAGGGCTTCATAGCTCAACGGTGTTCTAACTCCCAAGGGGTGTTCATGGCTTTGGTGGAATACAAACGGGGTCGGCAAGAGTGTATTCTCACTCCTAAGGACAGAGATGGGAAGGGGTGGAGAAAACTAGTGGAGGTATTGAGGGAGGTTGGCAGAGAAGGACGTTTTACTGGGTTGGCACCACCAATGATGATGAAAGCGATGAAACAAGTGCAACCTTTTGGCTTGCGAGGACCTGTAGCTAGCTCTGGCTTGCTAGGTGGTGTCACTGTTTTCTCAAGGGCTCAGCATAGTGGGGATGGTGGTAGGGGTGTTGTTGGCCTTAATAAGGAAAGTCTTTTGCAGGCTTTATCAGGGATGCAATCGCAAATAACTGAATTGCAGTGTAATATAATTGGTTTGAAACGATGCATAGAGGAGGATAAAGCGGTGGAGACAAAACAGTGCTTTAAGGAGGATATTGAGAAAGGATTGAAATGGTGTGTTGAGGGCGTAAAGGGGGTGGTGGGAATGGGTTTAGGTCAAGGGGTGGGCTCATAGAAGGGTATTATAGGAGGATGGGCTTGCTGGAGGATGGGTCGGGCTTGATGAAAGGCCCAAAAAGGGTTTGGAAGGCAAAAGCTCGAAATGGAAATTTTGACATATCGAGAGGTTTGGGGGAGGCCAGCATGTCAGCGCCACCCCTTGACTCGACGACACCAACCCTCACATAAACTTGTCGGCTAGACACAGATCATGTCGACGAGTCTTGGGATGAAACAAAACTAATCGATGAGTTCTGGGTTGCCACAGAACATGCCGATGGAGGGAGAAGAGTTACTAGTAGTTAAGGATTTTGTAGTTCTAGAGAGTGAGACTGAGATGGAGAAAGGGGATGTGGAAGGGGAAGTACCGCTCTTCCTATTTAAGCCTTCTGGATCAGTGGGTGAGGAGCCTTGAGGGGAAGACCCTTCTTCGATAAGTATTATGCCTCCTCTGCCTATTGACTAGGTAATGAAAAAGGTGGAGAAATTGCAGAGTTGTGGGAATTTTGTGTGAGGGCTATGCAAATCAATTTATGGCACTGTTAATAGCCATTGAAGTAGGCCACTACCAATAAGGAGTAGGGCAAAAAAGAAATAGGGAGTTAAAGCGGCTAGATTGGTCTATCAACTATGATGGCAAGGAGGGGAGTGCATACCATGGTAGGAACAAAGGGAGGGATGGAATAGTTGACAAATGAAGCCCAAAATTTTGATTTGAAATGTTAGGGGGTTGAATGAGATCAACAAACGCCTCCGAATAAGATCTTTGTTAAGACAATGGAAGATGGACATTATTTGCTTGCAGGAAACTAAGTTGAAGCTTACCACAAGAAGAACTATACGGAGTATATGAAGCTACCAGTATGTAGAATGGTCATACTTACCTTCGAATGGGGCTTCGGGTGGAGTTTTGGTTATGTGGGATAAAAGGGTGGTAGAGAACATTGATGAATTTGTGGGAGAATACTTGGTGGGATGTCCTTTTAAAAATTCTGAAGATGGTTTTGTATGGGCCTTTTCTGGGGTTTATGGCCCTAATTTGGATTGCGAACGATGGTTGCTCTGGGATGAGCTTGCAGGCTTATGTACTTGGTGGGAGGTTCCTTGATGTATTGGTGGAGATTTTAATATGACAAGATTTCCTAGCGAAAGATCGGGGGAGGAGCTACAAAATCATGCTATGGTGAAATTCTCGGATTTAATATTCGAGCTGGAACTCATGGACCTACCTCTCATGGGAGGTGATTATACTTAGTCTACTAACCAAGTCTGGTCAAGACTTGATAGATTCTTCTATCCCCTTCATGGGAAATGCAATTTCCATATTTATATTAGAAAAGACTTCCTCGGGTATGCTCTAATCACTTTCCCATAATGTTAGACTATGGAAGAATTCCAAGGGGTAGAAGACCATTCAAATTTGAGAAGATGTGGTTAAAAACGGAGGGATTTGTGGAATTGGTTAGGCAATGGTGGAATTCATATTAACTACAGGGCACTTCGAGTAAGGTATTGGCTAGAAAATTGAGAGCTTTGAAGATGGATTTGAAGACATGGAATGAACAGGTATTTGGTAATGTAGCATGACAGAAAAAGAATCTCGTACAAGAATTACAAAGCTTGGAGGGTGTAGAAGATGAGAACAATTGCAAAGGTCAATTAGTCTTAGAGTTAGAAAGGTTGATTTTAATGGAGGAGATCTCGTGGAGGCAAAAGTCAAGGGCATTGTGGCTTAGGGAGGGGGATAAATGTACAAAAATTTTCCATCAAGTCGCAAACTCACATAAGAGGTTTAATGCCATAGAGTCCATGACCATAGATGGAGGTTAATATTCAGATGAACCAGTAATAAAAGGTCATGTTGCTAGACATTTTGAACAATTGTTGTCGGAACCTTATGCATTGAGGCCAACTATAGATGGTCTAGCATTTGAGACCATTGATCAAAACAATATGGCTTGGTTGGAGAGACCATTTTAAGAGGAAGAGGTACAACTAGTAATTAGAAAATTGAATAAAGATAAAGCGCCTGACCCAGGTGGTTTTACTATGGCATTTTTCCAGACTTGTTGGGAGGTGGTGAGAGAGGATGTTATGCACGTTTTTCATGTATTCTTCTCATTAGGAAAATTTAAGAAAAGTTTAAATGCTACTTTTATTGCACTTTTCCCTAAAAAGGTTGGTGCAATAGAGGTGCAAGATTTCAGGCCTATTAATCTTGTGGGCAGTGTGTACATGATACCTGTTAAAGTACTTGCCAATGGGATGAGCACAACCATGGATAGGATTATTTCTAAGTCTCGAAATACTTTTGTGAGAGGTAGACAAATATTGGATTCAGATCTTATAGCTAATGAGTGCTTAGACAGCAGATTCAAGTTGGGAGTATCGGGTATTTTATGTAAACTAGACATGGAGAAGGCTTATGACCACGTCAACTGGAATTTTCTCTTTTATTTTTAAGTAGATGTGTATTTGGGGAAAGATGGAGGGGTTGGATGATGCATTTTGTGTCAATGGCTCACTTCTCAATTTTGATAAATGGTGATCTTGTGGGTTTCTTTAATAGTTCACGGGGGCTACGACAAGGCGATCCACTATCATCACTCTTATTTGTCCTTGTGATGGAGGCTTAGTAGAATGGTGTCGACTGCCATAGGGGGGTTTTTTAAGGATTTTCCGCGAGGGCTATCCACCATGGCTCTCACTATTTCTCATCTCTTGTTTGCAGATGATACGTTGTTGTTTTGTGAGGATAATGCAGGACATATTCAATCTTTACAAGCTATCTTACTTTGTTTTGAAGCGGTATCTGGGTTAAAGATAAAATCTTGCTAAAACAGAGATGGTTGTGGTGGGTGAGGTAAGAAATATTAGGGGTTGGCCAACATATGGGATGTGTGGTCTCTTTGTTGCCTTTGAAGACCTTGGTCTTCTGTTGGGAGCAACTTTCAAAGCTAAGATAATTTGGGAGGAGGTGTTAGAGAAATTAGAGTGTAGGTTGGCTGGGTGGAAAAGGTTATACTTATTGAAAGGGGGGCGGAGCACACTTATTAAGAGCACTCTATCCAACCTTCCCACATATTTCTTGTGTTTATTTTCCCTTCCAGCAAGCATTGCATCTATGATTGAGAAACTCCAATGTGATTTTTTGTGGAGTAGTAGACTAGGTGATGAGTTTAAATTTCATTTAGTTGGATGGGATAAAGTGTGTACTCCTTTGAGAGATGGTGGGTTGGGGGTCCGTAATGTTAGGGCCTTTAATAAGACTCTATTAGGGAAATGGTTGTGGCGTTATAATAATGAGAAGGAAGCCTTATGGAAAGGGATGATTGATGCGAAGTATGTGAGTGCAAGGGGGGCTGGTGTTCTAATGAGGGGAGGGGGGCATATGCTGTGGGGTTGTGGAAGTATATACGAAAAGGGTGGGGGGATTTTTCAAGTAATAATAGGCTGTGTTTGGGGGATGGCAGTAGAATTAGCTTTTGGCATGATGTGTGGGTGTGAGATACGGCTGTTAAGGTTGCTTATCCTAATATTTTCATAATTGCACGAGAAAATGAAGTTATGGTGGCTGATGTGAGGGCAATTAGGCATGACTCACAGGAGTGGAACATCAACTTCATTAGGGAGGCACATGATAGGGAAGATTCTAACCGTTGATAATCTAAGAAGGTGTGGACTTCTAATTATGGACTGGTGCTGTATGTTTAGAAATAGTGGGGAAACGATGGATCATTTACTCTTACATTGTGACTTTGCACGGGACATATGGAATTATTTCTTCAGCAGAATGGGATTAGCATGAGTAATGCTAGAAAGGGTGGTGGAACTACTAGCTAACTGGAGAGAGATCACAGGGACATCACAGATTGCAACTGTGTGGAAGATGGCTCCTATTTGTATTTTTTGGTGTATTTGGAGAGAAAGAAATGATAGAATTTTTTAGGATCGTGAACTTTCCTCAGAGGAGTTTAGGAATTTTTTTTTTCTGGAAGACTTTATTTATGTGGGTCATTGCTTTAGATTTAAATAGTCTCAGCTTCCATGATTTCCTTGTAACAGTTTCTAGTTCTTAATTTGGTGTACTCACATGTATACCTCCGGTGTACTTAGGCTATTCCTATTTTTATATCAATCAAATTTCTTTTTACTTATCAAAAAATAAATAAATCTTTGATCTCCTGCCATTTAGCTAACTTAATAGTACCTATTTAGCCTTGATTCCCAAAGTAAAACCCTTCTGCTACTAGTGAATTCAAGCCAATCAGTCTTTGTAACGTGCTATATAAACTTGCTTCAAAGATACTAGCTAACAAGCTAAAGCAAGTGCTTCCTACCATTATTTCCAGCAATCAAAGTGCCTTATACCTGAAAGACTCATAACTGATAATGTTATGATAGCTTATGAATATTTGCAAACAATGAAGACAAGGCAAAGAGGAAGGCATGGTAGTATGGCTCTTCAGCTAGACATGTCAAAGGCCTATGATAGGATAGAATGAAAATATTTGAGGTCTGTGATGAGAAAGCTGGGATTTGGAGACAGATGGATCTCCTTGAACATTAAGTGTGTAACAACATTGACATATTCAATCCTTGTCAATGGGGAGCCTGGAAAGATTATCAACCAACAAGAGGAATAAGACAAGGGGATCCTATTTCCCCTCACTTATTTATTCTGTGTGCAAAAGGGCTTAGTTCCACTATTAACTCAGCTAGGGCTTAGTTCCGGTGTACTTGGGCTTAGTTACTTTACTTGACTTTTCCTTCTTCTTTGACTAGCACATGAGTTGAAGAACTTGGTATTTTTATCACCCAGTTGATACCAAGTTCTCTTTGCTCTCTGTCTCCATTATAAGTCCTCTTGCTCCAAAAGCAAATCCAGCTCTCCTTGTAGACTCCTGATTAACTCAACATTATAAGGACCCTCATTTTCTTGTTCAATCTTTAGTCTTTCAGCTTTTTGCTTCATAACTGTCTCAGCCTCTTTATCTCTAACCAGACTTCATCTAATCAAATCTGCTTACAACTATTTAGCTTTCCCTGCACCTTCTTTAATGGATTTTGTTCTGCTACAGATCTATCACAAGCCTTTTCTACCACTAGTCCTCCTTCCTCATCCATTATCCATTTTGCTTCAAATATAAATATTCTCATTTTCTTTCTTTTCACTGGATTTTCTTGTCTCAAATCTAGTAGTAGTGCCTTATGGTCTGATTGGGTTATGGTTAGCACTTCAACTTCTCTATCTTGAAAAGTTCAGACCATTGAAGGTTGGCAACAACTCTGTCTAGCCTCTCCTTTGTAAAAGTGTTGTCAGCATGCTTATTACTCTAAGTATACTTGTTTCCCTTCCACCCCAAGTCAAATATGTTGTTTGCTTCTAGCACTTTTGTGAATTCTTCCATCTGGGCCTCTAGCCTAGGTTTTCCCCCCACCTTTTCATCTTGACTCACTAGGTCATTAAAATCACCAATTATACACCATGGTTTCTCTACTGACGGATTTAACAAAAATAAGAGATTCCATGTCCCTCTTCTCTTGCTTGCCTTAGGATGCCCATAAAAACTAGTAAAAAGCCATGACAGCTTTTTCTCCTCACTCATAACTATAGCATTAATAGGATAGTGGGAGAAATTAACTATTTCCACATCCACCTCTCTACACCACATCAAAGCCAAGCCCCCTTTCTACCTAATGAATCTACAGTAAAACACCCCTCTCAAGCCAATTTCTTTTTAATACCTCAAACTTGCAAGCTACTAATTTCGCCTCCATTAGGAAGACCATCTTGAATTTCTTATCCTTCACCAATAGGTAAAGGTTTTGAACTGCCCGGGGGTTCCCAAGCCCCCAATAATTCTAGCTTAGTATTTTTAGAACTATTGGCGGGGCTAGCTAGTAGCCTCCGCCAATGGCAAAGATCTCCTGAGTCCCCCCCCCCCTCTTTAGCATTTAGTCTTCCCTTTTTTAAGAGGCCCTCACTACTATCTTCAACAACATCAACCATCAAGCTACGTTTACCCCTAGCTGGTAAGCCTGTGACTCCTTTCTTTCCTGCAATTCATGGCCTTCTCTTCCACCTTCCCCTCTTTGCCTTCCCTTTATCCTCATCCATCCCATTCTCAACATTAGCCAGCTGTTGTAAACTAGTCACAGATCCAGTCACAAGAGGCCTCTCCACTAGCGACTCCACCCTTATATAACCCTTCTCACCATCCCTTCTTTGAATATTTTCAACAAACACATTGTGTTCGATTCCTTCCTTGAAAGTCTACGACACACTCTGCAGATTCAATGCCTTCAACTCTTCCTTATCCAACTCCTTATCTACCTATGCAGGAGTAGAATTATCCCTAGCCACACCTTCCTCTTCCACAGTCACACTGTTGTACTCCCCTTCATTCTCCCTTAGATCTTCACTGTGGGTACTGTTGTATTTCTCTATGTATTTCTCCCTCACAGTATGATAAGCTTGAAGCTATGTCCCATATTGGGATCTACCACCATTTCCTTCCAGTCCCACACACCCATCTGATCCATGTATTATTTCCCCACACTTGAAACAAAGATTTGGAAGCTTTTCATAGCTCAGAGGCATCCAAATTCTATTACCCAGTACATTAGCAGTTCTTTCTCTTGCAACCAATTTCCTCAGGTCTATTTCAATCTCTACTCTCAGATAGCTTCCCCATCCAATCTCGTCTTCATGTACGTCTACTCTTTTGACAATCGCAATCGTTGGTCCAATCTAATTCCCTATTTCTCGAGTCATACATGCCAATGGCAAATTGTTCAAGTGAACCTAGAATTCCTCATGGTCAAAATCCATTTTCTAAGGAGGGGTAAGTCCATCAAATGGCTTCAAAATCAGCAGTTGATTATCAAATAACCACAACTTTCCTTCCAAAACTCTCTGTCTATCCTTCTAGTTCTCAAAAGTTACCACAAATAGATTTGGGATTATGTCATGGAAAGTAAACGTTCCCCCCAGCCTCCAGATCTTATTTGTAGTTGATCTAATCACTTCCTTACTTATTTTACGATCGGATAATAATTTCCCTACTAGGCTTCTATTTCCCTTAGTTGTCACCTTGCCCATATACTCTGTGTATTTAACTCAATAACAACATTCTCCTCATTTGTAAGTTGAAGCTTATCCCACCTTTCCTCCAGATCCTTCATTGCTGCCGACCCCAGTCTTGTGAATAGAACTAGGGAAGACTCCTCCTCCCTCACTCTACGAGCGAGCCGAGACTATCCTTTCACCCAAGTTTTCTCCTCAGAGAAGACTCTACTTGGTTACTTATAAACAGATAAGTAAGTTTGGAATTTAAAAATACACTTTAGCAGTTCATTTAAGGCAGGTCTCAGAGTGTCTGAAAATGATTAAAATCAGAAAAAATCTAAATTGATGATTTAACTACATTTATCTTAAAATGATTTTAATACTAATAATAATAATACTACTAATTCTGAATTAAATTGTTTATGATAATATCAAAATTAAATACAAATTAATAAATAAACTAAAATTATTTTTATGCCCTAATTTGAGGATCATTATGTTACAGTCTTGCCCCCCTCTCCTTGCTTGTTGGCTGAAATTTTTGAAAACCTAAGGGTCACCTGCAGAAATGTCCTCTCTCTCTCTCTCTCTCTCTCTCTCTCTCTCTCTCTCTCTCTCTCTCTCTCTCTCTTTTCCCTCCTCATTTCTTTTTATTTTGAACTCAAGGAACCATTGCATGAATGCCATGTGGCGAGATTTGGACAAACCGAGCACCATTCTTCCTTCTTCTCATGATTGTTGTCTTGAAACTCTAAGGAACACCTTGCATGAATGCCAAGTGGCATGTCCCTACTCAAAACTGAGCATCCTTTTCATCTCCCTGATGATTACTTCCTTTGGGAACCCAAGAGGTGTCTTGCATGAGTTTCAAGTGGGACCCACCGAAATCTCCCTATATCTCCATTATCATTGCTCTTTTGAAAATTTAAGAGTCTCAAATGAGCATGGGTGCCAAGTGGTATGTTCTTGCCAAAACCAAAACCTCTCGCTTTCTCTCCCTCATCATTTGCTCTATTGGAACTCTAAGGGACATGTAGCAAGGGCGCCAAGTGGCATAACCCTTGCCAAACTGAGCACCCATCATCATTCTAAGAGAAGCTTCCTTAAAACCCTAGAAGATACTCCCCACATGGATGCCAAGTGTCATAGCCGAACCACTTCCCTCTCTTCCTCAAGATTTTCCTTTCTGAAACCCGAAAAACTTCTTACACATGGATGCCAAGTGGCACCTTAATCCTTAAAATCAGAAATTACATGGTCTTAAAAGGACTTGGGTAGCTAACCATTCCAAAGTTTAAGGAACATTCTTAAAAGGGTTTTCTAACAAGTAAGTTTTAACTACCAAGGGCCCATGGTCCACTAATTCTATAATTACTCAGGCCCAAATAAAGACTTAACATGACCTCAAAGCCAAACTATAAATCGGGATATTACAAATATCCTCTTGCAGGAGCTTGCCACTTGTGTTCTTTATTGTTATGAATAGTTTGGTTACTATATTTCCTTTTCTAGCTTCTAGGAAATCATTAGGTAACTAATTGGTTTGGCTCACCAAAATATTTGGATCCAAAAAGGATCTGTAAAAAATTAAAAAGTTTCTTCTTAAACACAACTTTCTCATTATTATAATAGATTTATCAAATTCTTGCCTATCCAGTTGTTTATGTAGTATTTCTAACCATTATAGAAAATTATCTACATTATCATCCATTTTATGGATTCCTCTATTTCCTACACTCCAAAAATCACATCACCAAGAAAATGTTCAATACTTTTTGTTTCCATATTGCATATGGGGCATTTGTCATCTTCTGCTAGTTTCCTTTTAGCCAATAGTTCCTTTTAGCCAAATTTGCCTTGGTAGGTAGTCCATTATGACATGCTTTCTATAAGAAAAATTAAATTCCAATTGGAGTGTTCATACTCAAAATCCTCTTCCATGTCATTTGCCTATGGTTTAACATAGATGATTCTTATGCACTTCTTGCTTTTAATTGCTACTATAGGTGGTAAGCACTCTTGGCATTAAACTATCCATTTGGGGTGTAGTGCCATATTAATTTATCTTACACTCTTGTGTACTAAGGGGCACTTGTATAATAGCCTTTGCATCCTCTGCATTGAAAATATCCCTAATAAGATTCATCTTCCATCTTCTAGTAGTTTCATCCATCAAATGATTGACAATGGTTGAAGGTGGCAATCCCTCAAGGTGGAGTTTGAAATCTGAAAGAAATAGGCTTTGGAATCCTTTCATCCTTCAAAACTGAAACATCTCTCCTATTTTTAGTCCTCCACACCACACATTCCCTAAGTAGTCCTCTTGCTGAAATGATAATCTTCTAGACATAAGATGGACGATGACCCAAAGTGGTATGAGAGAAACCACATTGTTGATAATATTTCCCTTTCATGACCTTTGCTGCTGGAGATGTGGGGTTTTCAAGTAATCTCTAGCCTTGTTTGGTGATTAAAACATTCTAAATCTTTGAGACCAAGACCACCCACCTCTTTTGAACTACTCATTGTTCCCATCCTATCTAGTGCATCTTATTGTCTTGTTCTTGTTGTCCCCACTAGAATTTTTACATCATCCTATTTTTGTATTTCAAAAGAGTTTTAGGAAGTTAGCATACACTCATTAATTAGAATTGCTTGTACCTCAGCTTTTAAGAGCACTTTCTTGCTAGCTTGTGATAAAAGTTTTAGCTTCCAGTTATTGATCCTTCCCCAAATTTTGTCACATATGCCTTTGACTTCTTTTAATCCTTGCTTGTAGGTAAGCCTAAATACTTCTCATAACTCAAATACACTGCATCGCAACTACATTTGTTACGGTTCTCTTTGCTTCTTGATTAGTGGTCTTGATAAAGAAGATAGATGTTTTATCTCGGTTTAGCTATTGTTTGGAAGCCAATTCATATTGCTGAAAAGTTTATGGTAATTTCCACCATTCTTGCATATTAGAGCATTGCCAAGTCTAAAATTTAGCGAGAATGTTATCTTCTGGCCATAACATGGACTTCTAGCTAGATTAGTCCACATTGGACTGGCTATCTTAAAGTTTAAATAATAATAAAATATTATATATTTCAATAATATTTGATTATTGTTTTTAATATTTTACAAATACACTTCATATATTAATTAATAATTTTATTAAAAAAATAAAATTATTATTTTTCAACTATTTTTTCCCTCAACCTAATTATTCAAGAAATATATTTTGCCAACCATTTACCCAACAATCATATACAAACATACTAACATTTGTTCTACCCAACATTTACATTTAGAATTGTGGTTGAAGCCAACAAACATGCCAACAACTTATTATACCAACCAATCACCATCTACAATTCTTGAATGAACTAATTTTTGCCAACCCTTCTTCTTTTACCAACTTTTTTAGTTGTAACTAATAGTTGAGGATCAAACCCTAAAAATAGACCCATCCTCTAAGTACACTCATCAAAAACCAAACTTTCTTCCTCCAATTCTTCTATTTTTCTTCTTTCAATTTGCTATGGATCCCTCTTCAATTTTGATGATGATTATTCTAATCATGAGTTGGATATGATGAAGCAATTGCAATGATATCCAAGGGAACATCTTCTACACCTTGTCGTACTCCTCAATGTTGTAGGTTCATCAGACGTGATTCATTCGAAGGTTATCAACACCTTTGGAATGATTACGTTGATGAAACACCAATATATCCACCCTATCTTTTTAGGAGGAGGTTTCAAAGGAGTTGTGATCTTTTTTTACGCATACATGTTGCAATAGTCTCCCACGATGATTATTTTGTCCAAAAGAGAGATGCTAACGGGAGGCTTAGATTGTCTTCCATTTAGAAGATGACTGCGGCGATTAGGATGCTAGCATATGGGGTCATCGCAGATCTAATAGACGAGTACATTATGTACACATGCATTTTCTTACATAATATGATCGTTGAAGATGAGCAGCATCTATATCTTGGGATTGAGCAATTCTTTTATGACAAACGGAAGAGACTCCAGATGAGTCAATTTCACTCGATAATATACCTGAATTCATGTAATTCATTGCACAACATCATCGAATTAGAGATAGAGGCACTCATAGTCAACTCTAGGCTGAAATATTGATCATTTATGGAATATTCATGGCCATACCTAATTTGGATTTCTGTTTCTAATTTGTAATTTGTAATTTTGTATTCAACCTGAAGCAAAGCTATGACATTGAATTTCTTTCTAGTTCATGGAATATCTTGGTTGATGTAGAAATTTCTTTCTAGTTCATATCGATGGTTATTCTAAGTGCTTTTCTTTTGCAGGTGTATACGAATTTAGAGGGCAACTGATGTCATGTTGTAATTTGATAGTTTTACATGGTCACCATAAATTTTAGTTTATAAAATTGTAAAAAATATTGGACATGTTCACAATAGTTAGAAATCCCTGCTATGTTAGAAAATTGTAAAACTTTTTAGAAAAATGTTAAAAATATTACAAATAGTTAGAAATCCCTATTGTGTTTCGAAATAGCACTAATATCCATAATACTCTGTTTCGATATTCCTCATCATCATATTCTTCCATAATTTGAATAAGAGGGAGTTTCCCATGTTGAGGCCTACATATCATTGTAAAATATCTCAACCTTTACTATACTTTTGATAGCTAGAAATAACCCAGAATTTGGTTTGTACAAATTTGGCTTGAACTTTGAGCTAAAGCATTCTAGAGTTGAGCAAGTGCATATAATTTCCACACTTGGGTGTTGCACAGGATAAAATCGATAGAGCAGAGTTTGGTAATAGAAGAATTGGGACAATACATCCAGTTCATAACATCCAGTTTTTTTTTTTTGGATAAGTGCATAACATCTAGTTCACAAATAGCCAAAACAGTCCACAAATGTACCCCAAAACACTCCATAAATTACCAAAATAGTCTTCTAATGTACCCCAAAGCAGTATCTCAGCATCATATTGCAGTATCTCAGCATCATATTGCAGAAGCAAAGGAAAATTGAATAATGACAACCAAAGGAATAAGAAGTACAAGGGTTATTTTGTAATTTGAAAATTTGAAAACAACAAACATCCATTTAGGCAAAGTGTGGCACAACATAATTGATATAAGCAAAGAAATTAGCAAGGTCTGCACCATTAATCTGTGGGGTATCTATCTTGTCCATGTATATATATATATGATAATGGTTAAAAAATTAGGAAGGTCTGCACCATTAATGACATTATTAAAGAATAAGCAAAGACATATCTCAACAAAATTGAATAAATCTTTTGTCTCTAGGGGATCTACTTTGAAGCCTTAACTTATGATGCAAATCGGTAGAATGATGGGTAGAAAATAAAATAGAAAAACCTCAAAGCAATACCTATATAAATCCATAAAACTTACATTTATAAAAATTAAAGTAACTCCTAGGTTTTTTTTTACTGAATTAGCTATATGGGTCTAGCACACTAGCTACAATTGAGTTATTAATTTTTTGGTTGGGAACTACTTAGTTTGTAGTGCTACTGATCTAGAACTAGAAGGACATGAATACTGTAACATCTCGGATTTTAGTGTATTTTTAATGAAGGTTTATTTTAATTAATTATTGTGTAATTCTCTTGTTTTAATATTTTAGAGGTTTTATTTTATTATTTTATTGGACTTTCCTATTTTTATTAATTATTAATTTTGGAGTTTTGGAATATTATTTTAGAATATTTTAAATTGTGAAAAATTATTTTTACTAGGCTTTCTTATTGTTAATTATTGTGGTGAATTTAAATTGATCTTTAAATTAAATTGATTTATTTTTTGGTTTTAAATTTTTATTGTTGCATTTAAATTATTTCACTGCGTTTGGTTTATTTTATTTAGCTTTCAATTTTAATTTCATCTTCGTTGAATTTTTCGGGACCCAGCTTGAAAGACTGGATCTTCCTTTTTTCCCTCCTCTTTTTCTTTTTCTTCTTTCTTTTTCTTTTCCTTTCTCCTTCTTCCCCTGCGTACGACCCGACCCCCCTCTCCCTTCTCTCTCTTCTCTCTCCTCTCTCCACCGTGTGAAACGGTTCACCTTCGCTGCGCCGCCTCCGGACCGCCGTGCACGACACCGCCGGCATCATCGGCTCCCCCGTGCGCCGGCGACCTCCCCCATAAAATCTCAGACCGCCTCGTGCCACTGTTAGCCGCCACGGTCCAATAGAACCCGCGGTGGTTCTTCCTCCATTCCGCCGCCGTCCGGCCATCTCCGGCCACCATTTCTTCACCACTTCATCATCGGCCCATTACCAAACTTTTCCACCCAAACCCGGCCCTGATCCGTCGCCGGAGCCGGTTATACGAACTCTAAATCCGATTTGAGTTTTTCGGCCTAAAACCGCCCATTTCCGCTGCCATTCACGGCCAACCACCACCATCATTAGATTCCCCACCTTCCATAGGCCCTACCCTATCAATTTCAAGTCTTCGTTTGAACCCGTGTGAAATTCCAATTTCACTGTGTTTCGGTCACAGTGTTTTTGCACTGTGAAAGTTGTTGTTTTGGTGCTTCCAGTTCCTCCGTGATCCTCCATAAATTATTTTAAAGCACTGTAAGTATTCCTCTAAAAGACTTTTAAGATTTAAATATATTTTTGCAATGACCTGTTTAATAAACTGTAATTGGTATCTGTTTAGACTGTTGGTTATTTGGAAATTATTGTGAAATGTTGGTTGTTGGTAATTGGTCATTTTCATGGCATTGTGCACGCATGCATGGGTGTGTAATTTTGAAAAGGCTTTCTGGGTGTGTGTGTATCACCCCTAAGCCGAGATGGGTTATTATCTCGGTGGAGCTCCTCTGGGCACTCGGGAGCGGAATATACTGAGTGTCGTCCCCTGGAGCTGTTGCTCGGGATTTGGACGGGATGGTAGCGCTCTCGATCCGACTCCGTGATCTCTCAGGCTGGCGGAGATCAGAGGATGCTTGGCTATGTACGCGGTGGGCGCGGAACTGGGCATCTCTCATGTTTATTACTCGCACGGCCATTACCCGTGGAGTGAATAAAGAAGCCAGGGTATGTGGATGGTCCCTAGGGGAGGCCATGGTACATACGGATTAAAATTGGAATTAATGTATTTATTCCTGTGCTTTTAAATTGTGCCAAATGGTGATTTTGGCGTGCGTGAAAAATTATGATTTTCGAGAAATGGTGTTTTTCTCGGGTTTGGTGTTTTGGTCATCATGTGCATGCATAGTGGTTGTTGTATTTATATATTTGTCATCTTGGAGTATTTTTGGGTTTTACTTACCTGTGGTACCATTTGTTGGTACTGCAGATTTTGATACAGGTTTTGAGGAGGTTGAGCCCGAGGATGCGGCTCCGCCTGAGGAGTAGGGACGTTTGGTTATGTTTTATTTGATATTTGTATTTTATTTGATATCGTTTTATGAACAACAAAATTGTATTATGTTGACTTGTGGATTTCAATACTATTTTTGTATTGTATTAAATTCTGGTACTTAGTTATCTGACTTAACCTTCCCGCTGCATTTTATTTTTTGTACACGTGTTGCATTTCACACACTCGGCACGTGTCGTTGGGGTGCGTGACCGTGTTGTCATCATCCCGGGTGTCTCGATTTTCGTGCTTGTCCGTACATGGAAGTCGGGGGCGCCACAAATACTACCCTGCCAGACAACAATTCATGCAACATTCATGCTTAAAAAGTTGCACATCATGATGTAAACATCAAGCTCCTATATGCCTACATCCAAGGTTTTGAACCATCAAGCTGGCAGCAAATATTACCCTCACGGACAAACAATATACCAAAATCAATAAACAATAGACAAACAATATGCCAAAACAGAGATGGTAGAGAATCAATACCCAATATCAAATGCAATACATCATACACCATACCCAATAACAATATGCCAAAACAGAGAATCAAACGCAATATCAATAGTTGCCCAATAAAATACCAAGCAAATCTGTGGCAAATTTAATACACCATACCATTTCATCCTAAAAAAAATAGCAAAACATTTACCCAAATCGCACAACGGTAGTGGCAGATGCTGTATAGGGTAGAGCCAAACTGATTCATGGAGGAAATTGAAGAACCTTTTGGATGATTCGTGGAGCCAAGCCGATTCAACAATTATTTGTCCTTGCAACACAAAAGAGAAGGTGATTTAATCACTCGATGAAGGAATCAGAGAAGAGGGAGAGAAGAGCGATCCATAACGACGGCACAGAGAAGAGGGAGAGAAGAGCGAGGAAGAGAGATTTACGTTGGAGAGAATGAAGACGATGACAACCGCTGGAGAAGGGGACTATTGGAGAGAAGGGGACGCTTGCAGGCTGGGGAAGAGCGACGTCTCTCAACAAGAATGGGGTTGAAGAAGAATATGGCTTGCGGGTTGAAGAAGAAAAGGGTGAAGAAGAGAAGGGAGTTTCGGGAGAAAGAAAGAAAAGAAAGATGAAATGGAGGGTTTTGGGGATGAAGACAGAGAAAAATCGAGGGAAAGAGTGAGCGGCAGGTAGAGAAATGATAAAATAACATTTTGGTTCGTGTATAGTACCTCGCCAAACATGGAGAGGAGCTAAGATATACTGTAGCATAAATGTCAAACTTAGGAAGTTTAGCTAGGCCAATGCATATGTTTTTCACACATTTGCTTTTAATTTGGACTTGCATTGGCAAATGACTATACCATTGCTAATGCTCTTAGCCTTACCAAAAAAAAAAAGACTATCATTTGTAAAAAATAGATAGGCGGACTCAAAAACCATCTTGCAATTGGAACCCCTTATATATATCCCAAAAGTTATGCTCTACCAAGAATATATGTCAAAGCTTCATAAGGTATAAGGGGGAATATGATCTTTTTGTCTAAGCCTTTTTGAAGGAAATATTCTCTCACTTGGTTCTCCATTAATCAAGAGATAATAAAAGACTAAGATAAGTTACTTCATAATCAAAGCAACCCATTTCTCTTTAAAACCCATCCTTCTCATGGCTGGTCCAACTAAACACCACTCCATTATGTCATATGCCTCGCTCATGCCCAGTTTTAGTGCCATGTATCATTCTCTTCCATTCATCTTTGTATTCATCAAGTGTAATGTCTCATAAACAACTAAAATATTAGAAATATATGAGAAATGAAGATATATTGCTAGTTAGCAGTTAAAATGTTATGGAGTGCATTTGTTGCACAATGCTAAGTTTTTAAGTGTTTTAAATGCAGCGATATTGACAAAGCCATTACCTAAGTTGATTTAGACTTGTTAAGTGTTTTAAATGCATAAGATTGGGTTCTAACTTTGAGAAACAAAAAGTTTTCTCACTACTGAGATCCATCTTCTTTGTTTAGTGGAGTAAATGATAAAAAGGTAGCACGAATATTTCTATCTCAAATTGTTTTATGTGCACAATAATACCTTTAAGAACATGAATATTCTAAATAAATATTCCTAAAGTACTTTTCAGATAAATTTCTTTTAGAAGCACAATGGTATGAATTATATCATGAGAACAGTCATCTTGCTATATTGTGACTTGTTGAGAATGGAATGTTAATTGATTTGTTGTGTGAAGTATTAGCTACATCACGCTTGAGTTGATGTAATATGAGTTTGCAGTCTTTCTAATGTGTTGTACTAAAAATATGCACTTGTTTTTCAGTAAGGTTGAGCAATAATGTGATTAGTCTGTACAATGTAAATTCAATAATGGAAAGATTATATATTAAAAGATGGTAAATAAATAGTCGATCAATAGAATGTAACTCCACAATTTATCTTGTTTTATTCCATTGAGAATATTCTATTTATTGAGAAATAATAGGCCTCTAGAGAGTATCATTGAAAATTACTTTACAAAACTAGATGTAATAAATCATATTATAAAGTTAATTTACTAAGGTTAAATATTAAGATAGTTCCAATGGTCTGCCTTTTGGGCATATTGATTATTTTTTTTAAGAGGGCATATCGAGCCCACAAGGGACCATGGGGGAAGCAAGTCAAAGAGCCCGACCAAACCTAAAGACCCTTCACTAAGAGGAGTCAATGGGCCTCTGCAGAGTACTCGGCTCGCGAGTAAAATCCACCCCTAAAGCAACCCATACATGGAGAAATCGGACAGTAGGGGGAGATGAGACTCACCATCCTGACACCACCTCGCTGACACCCTACCCTTGGGAATCTGCTTAGGCAGGCGGGTATGAAATATGGAGAACCCTTGATCTCCTGATAGCAAGCATGGAAGGGCTCAACAGGGAACACCCATTGGATAAAGTGAGTTAGGTAGCCACGCCGCATTAATGACACGATTAAGAAGCCATGCCGCATTAATGATGTCGTTCCAGAAGCCACACCGCATTAAAAAGATTCTAACAAAAGGCATAGGTTTCTCAGAGTCAGGGACGAGTTATCCCCATCAGAACTTATTATAAAAGTTGATCCCCACCAGAACTTAGTATAAAAGCCGATCCCCAGGTACGAAGAACTCTCTCTCATTCCTCTAAGCTTATGCACAAACTACTAAAGAGATATACTGATTTTATTACTAGAGACTCCCCGTCCACCACCAAGGTCCCTTATTCTCCATGTTTGCTTAAGTGTACAGGTGAAAGCTCGAAGACCCGAGTTGCTGGAATCTGGCCCAAATGTGTGCGAAACATGATGATAACAGTGACGCCGTCTGTGGAATCTATAGACTCATGTGTCCTTTGTATGCCTACGACAACCCTTTCTCAGACAACTCGGGGACAAGAAGCCACAAGGTCAACAAACATGGAAGCAAGGCTCACCGCGATGGAATAATTGTTAGGAAAGCTAATTACCGAGGTGGAAACCCTCCGGAGAGAAAATGAGACTCAAGGCAGCCACCAATAGACCAAAGAATGATGCAGGACCAAGTGACAACGAGCACGTGGGATCTAGAAACACAGGAGGGGCAGGTGACACAGAAGAAGAAAGGAAAAATATATAGGACAAGCTACGCAACCTCAAGAGAAGTACGAGGAGATGGCGAAAAAGATGGGCATGTAGTCATTGGTAGATGAATTGCTCACTAACATAGGCCTCCCATACAATAAGAAGGTGATGGTCGTGCCCCTGCCACCAAAGTTCCGGGTGCCCCTCATGGACATGTACGATGCGACTAGAGATCCCCTTAAACATTTGAAAACCTTCAAAGCCCACATGACTTTGCATGGTTTCTCAAGAGAGGTGGCTTGTAGGGCCTTCCCACTAACTTTGAGGGGGTCAACAAGAGTATGCTTCAGGTCTTTGGCGCTTGGGTCCATAGACAGCTTCAGGGAACTGGCTCGTCTATTCATTACATAGTTTATGGCGAGCCGAAGAAGGAGAGGCCCCGCAGCATACCTCCTCACCATCAAGCAGGGGGAAGACGAGAGCTTGAAGACATACCTATCTAGGTTTAACAAAGAATGGATGACTACAAACTTTTAGGACAAGAAGAAATCTTGATCCCAATTCATGGCAGAGTTGGCGAGAAGAAATCTCGCCACCTTGTGAGAATTCATGGACCAAGCCTACAACTATATTAATGTTGAATATACGCTTCAGGCCTTAACGGAGCTAAGGAGGAGAGAACTAGAACAGGCAGATAAAAAGGCAAAGGCGCTGCTCAGAGGCAAGGCTCGTGAGAAATTGGAGAAGGGACCACGCAACAACAGGAGGGAAGAAGCCCCTACGAAAGCCCCAGGCCCTTGATTTGATAAGCCAGTGATTGCCATCCGAAAAAATGACCACCAGCTAGCCCAAGAGGACGACTGCAGGAGTGCCATCCGTCGTTATTGCACCTACTACCAGTCCCCCACCCGAAGGCCGGAGCTAGAATGGAGAAGGAGGTTGTGTGAAAAAACTGTGGAGAGGATGAGAAGGCCAAGAAGAGAAGGGAGCCCGAGGTAGAGAGTAACCTTGCAGGGACCTCAGCACGACCGCCCCTACGCACAGCATCAAGGAGGGCTGCCGCTAGGGGAGATCAGAACCATCGCAGGAGGCTTCATGAGTAGAGGCTTAACCTTATTCAGGCGAAAAATGCATGCCAGATGGATGAGATACTAAGAGGTGTATTCGGCGAAGTGTCACCCCGCTAAGTACAAAATGAACAACCTGGCCCCAATCATTTCCTTTGGAGAGGACGATGAGGAGGGGGTCCTCTATCCGCATGATGATGCCCTCATGGTGACTATGCTGGTCGTCAACTTCACCACTCGACAATGGCAGCTCCACAGATATTCTATTCTGGAAGCCTTTTACACCAATGGAAATAAATGCCTCCTAACTCTAACCAGCCCCATGTTACTGAAGGGCTTCTCCGGGGACATGATTCAGCTAGTCAGAACCATCACATGGTCCTTCTTGGTGAGATGCGCCCCCTCGACAGCCTCTGTCATGGTCGATTTCCTGGTGGAGAAGGCCCCTTTATTATACAACACCATAATCAGCCGACTCACCTCAACAATTTAAGGGCGATAACATCGACCTACCACATGAAGATGAAGTTCCCAAGCACTCAGGGGGTGGGAGAAGTTCAAGGAGAACAAGTCCTAGCGCGAGAGTGTTACGCTCAAGAATTGAAGCCAAAGGGTGGCGAACGAACCTTATGACTTGTAATTTACATTTCCGCATTGATGTATAAATTCTATTAATGAGAATGTGACTTTTTAGGAATAAAATGTAATCTCCATCGACATATTCTCCATTGACATAATCTCCACCAACGTAATCTCCATCGACATAGTCTCCTCCAACAAAATCTCCACCAATGTAGTCTCCACCAACGAAATCTCCATCAGCGTAATCTTCATCAATGAAATCTCCACCAACATTATCGCCACCTACGAAATCTCTATCAATAACTACTTACCTCCCCGTGAGACACCAAAGAGATGAGCCACGCTAGAGACTACTCTATCCTTCTCGCAGTGGAGAGTGGGCCAGCCCTCAACTGCTCGACACTTACCTTCCTTGTGAGTGTCAACAGGCGAAAGCGGGTTTAGTATCACACTGTCTGACAAATTACCTCCCCAAGAGAGATAGAGGGTGGGATGAGCCTTAGGGCAAGTTTGGGATCTTAGATGAGACACAAAATTCTCATATGATCTCATTTCATCTCATCCTATCTTATTCCCAAGCATAATTCAAATACAAAATTTTCAAACTAATCATTACAACGTTTTCAAACTAATCATTATAACTTTTTCAAACTTTCAAATAAAAAATAAAAAATAATTCCAACTTTTTCAAATCCCTAAACAAAAATAATATTATAAAACTATATTATTACAATATTTTAATTTTATAATATTTTTTATTCAATTTTTTCTCTTTCCTTTCCCAAAATCCAAAAAATACTTAACTCAAACTATCTCACTACTATTCACAAACTATCTTACTATAATTCACAAAATTCTCATCTAATCTCACTTCCTAAACAAACCCTTAAGGCCACCTCACCCCTTCCGCTACGGAGAGTGGGTCTAGCCCATCGGTTGTCCTACATCTTACCCCTGCCTCCGTCACGACAAAGAGTGGAACTAGCGCCAACCTGACCCAACACTTACTTTTCCTATGATGTCAAAAAGCAAGAGAGAGTCCAATCTCAAACTGCCCAACTACTTACCTCTCAATGAGGGCTAAAGGTAGGCAAGTGGCCCAACTTCCCTTGTGGGTAGAGCGGGTCCAGCTTCACAGCTCCTCAAACAACCTACCCTGACCCCATCATGGTGAAGAGCGGATCAACTTCTTAACTCTCCGACACTTACCTCCCCACTAGGAATCAAAAGGATGGGTCACACAAGAGGCTACTTTATCCTTCGATGGAGAGTGGGCTAACCCTCTACTGCCCGACATTTACCTTTATCGTGAGTGTCAATTGGCAGGAGTTGGTCCAGTCTCAAACAGCCTGAAAAACTTACCTCCATGCAAGGGCTAAAGGACGGGCAGGTGGCCCAACCTCCCTCGCTGGGAGAGTGGGTCCAACCCCTCGACTACTCGAATATTTACCCAGACATCTACCATGACAAAGAGTAGGATCAACATCAGCCTAACCAACCACTTACCTTCCCAGTGATGTCAACAGGTGGGAGTGGGCTTAGTCTCAAACTACCCAGTGACTTACCCCACCCCCATCATGGTTAAGAGCAGACTAGCTCCTCAACTCTCTGACAACTTACCTCCTTGGGGGGAACAAAAAGGAGAACCTGGGCCTCTTTGTTCAGTCTTTCGACTAACCGACACACCACACGCCATCTCCAACAATGGGCTCCTCGCCACACTCCTCCTCTACCAAACAGGACGCCAAGCGACTAATACCTCATGTCTCCGACAAGACAGCCCAGGTTTATAAATCTCGCACTCGTAAATCAAGGATGAATTATACTAATTTATATATTTTGTCCAGCGATATGTTGGACAACTCCTATGCATCTCACGGTGAAGAGAGGACCATTTTCCCCACTATCTGGCAAACTTCCTCCTCGGGGGGGACCAAAAAGGCAGGCTTGACCTAAGGCATCTCGACCCCTCCTCTGGTGGAGAGTGAGTGTAGTCCTCCAACTCCTCGACATAATGCCATCTCCAACAACGGAACGACAAACAAGTGGCACCTCAAACTCCTCGCCAAACTACTCTGCCACCAAATGAGGAGCCGCAACAAGACGATGCCCCAACTACACAATGCCTCACGCCCTCCCCCCCCCCCCAAGGGAGGCCAAAGAGGAGAGAGCTCAGCCTAAGGCATCTTGGCCTTTCTCCCCACAGAATATGGGCACGTTCTCTCCATTACCCAAGAAAGGATACTGCCTAGCCAGCGGGGTAGTCTGAGGGAATCCTTGGCATCAACTCCTTCCTTGTTAAGGCCACACGTTCTAACGCCGCTGGATCTAGAGAAAGAACTTACACCCTCAATTCCCTCGAATCACTCTGAGGATTCAGGGGCACATGACCTCTCGCTCTTTCCAAACCCTCTAGATAGTCACGATTCCAGGCGTCAGCATATCTCTGCTGGCTTGTCAGTCTACGAGGATGATGAGAACACTAAGGAGCCAAGTATCACGTCCCCTCCGATTTGACTTATCCCTCACATCATGCCCACCAAGCCGACAGAAGAAAAATCAAAAGAAAAATAACATTGGGGAATGGATAGAGTAAATGGCAATGGAAAAGGGACAATTTTATTAACAAATTAAGCATATACAAGGTGCAAGCAAATGGCCGCAAGGACATCTACAGATACTTGATTAGAGTACCCTACAAGAAAAGAAAATAATGTGTCTAACTTTACAAGCAGAGTAACATGGACAAAAACTAAGGTGCGGGAGCATCAGGGTTCTTCTTGAGGGCATTGGGGTCTGGTGCAGGTGCATTAGGGTCTAGGTTGGGAGCTTTAGAATTAGAAAAAAAGGCATCATGAATCATGTGCCTACCCAAGGTGCAGCCATGCTCGAGCGTGATAGGGTCTGGATAAAGTCGCGGGGGTCAAGGGCTCTTAAGTGTGCCTTTAGGGCTCTCGAGTTTGCCTGAGGGTTCTCTAGGATGTAGTTCTGCATCCTCTTGAGGCCTTCAATGTATCCGTACGACCATGCCTTGTCCTAGAAGAGCACAGCTGACCTCAACTGCCACCCTAAGCTAGGAACAATCTCCTGGACTTAAGACAAGTCACTCCACAGATTTTCAATGACTACCGTCTGGGTGGCCAGCCTCTTCTTAACTCTCTTTAAATCGTTGAATGCTTGGTCAGCCTTCCTCTTCTCTTGGTAGGCAATGGCTTGGGTGACCAGCAACGAGTCATCCTGTCCTTTCAAAGCTGCAAAAAGAGATTGACAGTATTTATCCAATTTCTCAAGTCGCTAGGCCTTAGAGTCTCAACTGCCCCTCATGTCGGCATTCTCCCACTTCAATTGGCCTAGTAATTCTTCAAGAGCCGCCACATTCTTGGTTAGTTCATCGACTGACCCCTAGGTCGAGCTCCTTGCCGCCGACGCAGTAAGGACGTCTTTACGGGCTAACTCAGCTTGCTCCTTTGACGCGACGAGCTCAGTTTCTAACATCTTTTGTTGGCAACAAAGCTGCTCGACCTACTCTCAGCTCTTTTCCTGAGCAAGCTGGGCTTTCACCAGCTCCTTCTCCAGTCTCTCCTTCTCCTCCCTTTCCCCACGGGCATAGAATAGGGCTTGTCGCACCCGCGAGCGAAGGGCTAGGTTCTCCCCTTCAAAGCTTCCTGGCCATCCACAATCAAGCCTGCCAATCAAGATGCACCCTATCGCCAACAAAAACAAAAATGGGAAAAGTCAGCGTAGGATTTGTAAGTGATAAAACAACGTGAAGGAACAAATTGATGTGAGAGACCTCGTAGAGGAAGCCCATTAAGGACTTGGTCGAGGGATTCTGCTTGAGCTCCCCCCTTCCGACAGAGCACTAAAAGGGACGGTCTCCACGAGGTCCTCTTCGAGAGGTGGCCAGGCAACCCCCCCTCTGTCCTCGACAACACCCGCGGCCTCCTCTGTTGGGTGGTTGAAGGATTGGGAGGAAGGGTGGCCCGCAGCAGAAGAAGGGAGTCCTTCTCCAAGATCTTGGGGCTCCCATCCATCACCAAAACCTTGCGATCTATCCCCTTCACTCCTCACCTCTACCATTGCCTCAATCCTGGTACTTCGCAACTCAGCGATAGGCACAAGAGGAAGAACGATGGTCATCCTCTCAGCAGCGAGATCAAGCGCAGGGGTAGCCTTTGACTCTGCCTTTTCCCCACTACGACCCCCTTGCCAAGCTCCAGTGTGACGACGATGGCGAGAGCAGGAGTAGGTTGTTTTGGTGACACAGGAGCAAAGCGACTCAAGGGAAGCCATCCATTCCATGTTTGCGTTGGAACCTCCTATGCAATCCCCTAAAGTGCCATCGAAGACTTGACTGTCAATGACGAATTGCACAGTGGAAGGAAAGGAAGGGATCATCTCCACATTCAACTCCAGAGGAGGCTCCACCAGTGTTGATTGACGAGGGGTCGGTTCCATAAGAGCCTCATAGAAATGCGTCGAGAGCATATTTGACTAGTGGAACTAGCGTCGCGGTGAACACGACTGTGATGGGCTTAGGGGTCAAAGCGATTGTGACGGGTTTGGGGGTCAAAATGCTCGCTGGAGGAGGAACGACCAGTGTCTCTGGGATGGTGGGTCTCCTACCCCTTGGACTCTTCGAAGGATTGGGTTGAGGGACAGGTGCCGTCAGTCGAGGAGGATGCATGAATGGGGGGGATGTCGTACCTCAATCAATGCTGAGGGTTACCCCAGAGGGAATTGAGGAGGGGACATGGGGCTGCTGTCTGCCCTAGTAACCTCCGTGTGACCCTTCTTTCCCTTCCCCATAGCAGGAGGGCTCATCAAACACTTCCAAGCCGAGGTAGCCCTGGCTTGCATGGGAATGGTACGATCATCAAAGATGGTGTGGCCGAGGGGAGGCATGAAGGCCCTTATGCTCTCCTCCCTGAGGATGGTCTCCGAAAGGGCATTGACCAGATGTTTCAATACCCAATCTCTGACTAGAGCTATATGTCACAGCTCCTTAGGTGAGACCTTCCGTCGAACCATTTTGTCATCAGGAACCACCCCCCATAAGGCCCGAATGGGGAACTCGAGGTGATTCACTTGGCCGACTAGAAATTCCCACCTGCGATCGGACATGAAGAAAAATTTGGGAGTCCAAACCTTGATCCTGTGGTAGCGAGGCTCCAAAGAAACGAGGGCGTGTATTACCCTAAAACTGCAAATGTTCCCCTCATGCTTCATATCATTGTGAGTTAGGAGAAACTCACGATCAGTAAGGTCGACATGCTCCAGGTCTGAGTCCGACAAAGCCTGTTGTCAAAGGATGCAACAACACATCAATATCCTTTAAGAATTTGGGTGGAGTTGAGAGGGGGCCAAGGCGAGGCGATCCAATAAGTCACGAACAGGGAGAGGGAAAGGCAGTCTCAGCCCGCAAGAAAACATGCTAGGGAGGAGAGCGACCTTCAAAGTGTAGCCCTCGTCATGAACAACCCCTCAAGGGGCCTCAGAACCTCAAAAACCAACTTCTCTGGGACGTGAAAGGTGGAAGCCAACGACGATAAGAACTCAGGGTGACGTTCGAATGCCAATTGTGCCCAATGAAGAATTGCTCTGCGTTGTGAACCTCAAGCTAGTCTAGTTCCCCGAGAATTTTGGGTTGAACAGTTTTCTTGGGGGCCATAAAAACTGAAGTAGAGAAATGCAATGGAAAGGAAGATGTGACAATTTTAATATTTTAACTATGTGAACTATTCTAATATTTTAACTTATTATTATTTAAGGGTGACAATTTTTGTTTGCGGGTCGTGCTTGTATCACATGGATGTTCGATTATATGAGTCAACCCGAATACAGTCTGTGAAGCTAAACGGGTTAGACCTTCAAACTCCAACTTCATCCCTTTACATAATAGGTTATGTCGTGTCACTCAATTTTGATCCGTTTAATAATTAATTAGAAATGAGACAACACGACATCATTTATTTCAACCTGCTTAATGTAAATATGTTGAACTAACCTGCATAATCTATTTGACTTGATTAACATAATTTCATATAAAAGTTAAAATATATATTTATTAGTAGCCACAAAAATATCAATATTATTCAAATTTGTTAACTAAAAAAAATAAATATATTGAAAAATACCAATATTACAATTCAATAGTAATAAAGTTGATTTTGAAATAAAATTTAAACGAGTTATAACAGGTTGATTTCGAATTAATCAAGTTGACTTGTTATTAATCCGTTTATAAATCATATCTTAATCGATCAATCTATTTTAATCCGAATCTATTTATATCAAAATCAAATCCATTAATTTTGTATTGTACTTGTGTTGATTTTATAAGTCGAATAACATATTGTCACACCTATTATTATCATTATTATTATTATTATTATAAAAATCGATTAAAAGCGAAAAAAAAAGAGAGTAATAAAAGACGCGTGGCCATCCTTTCCCTGTGTTAGTTTTTTTGGACAGGGTTGAGATAATAACGCCTTGTAGCCCCCTCGCTCTATCTCTCCGCGCCGAAACAATGGTGAGAATAGCATGCGGTCACGTAATTCCGGCATTGGTTCGTCCATTGAAGTCATCCGTCTCCAGAAACCACTCTCTTCTTCTCACAGAGAAGTCTCACTTTGTAGGCTTTTTCGGGTTCAGCCGGAGGTTCTCTTCTTCATCCTCCAAAATAAGCATGAGCCTTCGAGCCGGCATTGTTGGCCTCCCTAATGTCGGCAAATCTACTCTCTTCAACGCAGTTGTAAGCGCGCGCTCTCTCTCTCTCTCTCTATACACACACACATGCATGTATTTATAATTGGTTGCTGGGAAAAATGTAGGAAACCAATGTTCTGCTGATTCAAAGTATTTGGTTTATCAGAAAAGATTCCTCTTAGTTTCTTTGATTGCTAATGCTCCGCTTAGATGAGGTTGCTACATTCTTAGGATAATGAGTTGGTAAGTTCTCAAATCGAAGAAAAACAGAATATGTGTAATGCTCTAATGCTTTTATTGTGTTGAGGGAAACTGAAGAAAATTTCGAGAATTTGAATTTTGGAGATTTTTGCTTTTTTAATCAATGGTACAGAGAAACACAAGGCCTCCCTTCAACTATGACCTATCAGATTATTTGCATTATTTCCTATGGTAGTTCGTTTTATCTTGGGCAAAAATTATGATTTTGTGGAATTTTATGGAAATTGTATGAAATTGTTGTTTCATATAAGTAACTGCTAATGATAATTCGTGTTTGTTAAAATCTAGCAATTGCGGCTTTCTGGCCGGTGATGTAACTTGGCTGTGTTTGATTCAAGAAAGTTGGGTTCATGTTTTTGGTGTATTCTTGTGGTACTATCACATCGCTTGCAATATTTGGGAAACAGTTTTGAACAAAGCAAAATTACAAAGTTAGTCTTGGTTCTGTTTATGCAATGGTTTTTTTTGTATGACTCCAATACTTGCATGAATGTTTTTTTTGATTGGTATAAAATTTGGAAATCTAGGTGTCTGTGCGCGGGTTTGAACCTGGGCCTCTAGTGTGAGATTAGCATGATAACCAATGCGTGGATATTTTTTTGATAAGTAAAAGTAAATTTATATTAAATTAAGAGCTAAGCATAGCCCAAGTACATAGGAAGTATACAATTGAGAACACCAAGTTACAATTAGGAGCTAGAGATGGATACAAGAAAATCATGAAAATTAGCTCCATTGAAAACAATAGCCGAGGTCCAAAGAGATAGGCAATACTTGCATGGATAATTACGGGATACATCAAGGCTTTCGACTGGATACATCAAGGACAACGAAATAAGACTAGGTATAGAGTTCCTAATATGCCTGTGACAAGTTGGGAGCCAATTATGGGCAAGGAATATTCTAAAATTTTGGCTTTCTCGGCTCTTCATCAAGGCTAACAGCAGATAGGGGTGTTGACTCTTTGGAGAATTAGGTTCTTAGAGAGAAACTTGGAAAAAGCTCCTAGAATTTCACCTAGACTCTCTAGGAAAACTTGGCAACAAGTTAAGGCCCCGTTTGGATTGTAAGATGGTCTCATCTCATCTCATCTCAACATCTAAATACCATTCAAATACAAATACTTTCAATTTCAAATCTTTAACTTTTTCATCTAATCATTACAACTTTTCCAAACTTTAAAAAAAAAAAAATCACAAAAAACAATTGAACTTTTTCAAATCACAAAACAAAAATAATATTAAAAAATAATATTCTAACAATATTTTAACTTTATAATATTTTTATTCAACTTCTTATAAAAAAAAAAGATATTTTTATTCAACTTTTTCTCTCTCCTTTCCCAAAATCCCATAAAATATCTTAACTTAAACCATTTCACTATTATTCACAAATTTCTCATCTCATCTCAACTCAACATCCAAACGAGGCCTTAGTAGTTAAGGAGTTCTAAATTCTAGGGTTTCACCTAAAATACGGTTGGCAATTGGGGTGGGGTTTTTGGGTAGAGTTTTAGTTCTATGGGAAGCAAGGGGTTGGGGTTAGGCTTGGTGTATTTTGGGTTGTTTTTTACGGGCTTTTTGGGCTATTAGGGGTTTTCTATTATGGGAAAGGTGTTCTCTTGTATACATCAGTGTACTTGGTTACTCCTTTTGATATATATATAATATTTTTACTTATAAAAAAAAAAAGAAATTCAGCTGGCAGTCTACTTAGTCAAGATGAATACTTATCCAACAAGGATTCTTTGTTTTTGTTTTTCTCTTTCATTCTTTCAACTAATCCTATTAGTACATGGATTGGGCCTTGTTATTTCTTGATTCTACAGTCTGAATAACTTTTTACACTTCTTTGAAGCCCCAAAATATAAACCATTATTGCTTGGGCCTTTTTTTTTATTTTTTATTCTAGGGTCTGAATAACTTTTTAACACTTCTTTGAAGCCCCAAAACATAGACCAACGGTAATTAGAATTAACACACAAATTAACAAAATTCTCATAAAGTCACGTGTGGTATATTTCAGTTGGTTTATATTTTGATTTATTGATAGAATCTTAGATCCAAGATGGAACAACACTCAATACTTTTCATATGTGGACTAGAGTTATGTTTTGATGCAAATAAATAGGGCCTTGCATAGACAAATTAATGCACCAATCTAGTCAAGTATATGGTTTGTGTATGACTTCTTACTTCACATTGTACTATGTATCTGCTTGTTGGTTCTTCTTTTATTACTTTATTGATCAAGTTACTTGATAATGTGAATATTGGATTTGTGGATTGGTAATATTTATGCTCCTAACCAGTGTTCTTGACATGGTAGTTTTGGATGTGTAGGTTGAGAATGGAAAGGCTCAAGCTGCTAATTTTCCTTTTTGCACAATAGAGCCAAATGTAGGGATTGTTGCCGTTCCAGATCCGCGTCTCCAAGTGCTTTCTGATCTCAGCAAATCTCAGCGGACAGTCCCTGCATCCATAGAGTTTGTAGATATTGCTGGGCTTGTGAAGGGTGCAAGTCAAGGGGAGGTGACATTGCTTGTCCTTTAACAGTTCTAGTTTTCTTTTGGTGTCATCTAATAGTCAATGTTCATTTATTTACTTACTTTTTCATTTGACCATGGTTTGTCTTAAAGAGATTCTGTTGCAAATGAATTGTATGCATCAACTAATATGTTTTCGATTTTCTCATTGCAGGGGTTGGGCAATAAATTTTTATCACATATTCGTGAGGTGGACTCCATACTTCAGGTTTTTGCACATCATAAAATATTTGCGTTCGTACCTGACTTTACAATAATCTGCTGAACACTCAGTCGTGATCATCTAAGAAGAGAGTTTGAATTGAAAAACATGATCTAGTAGTTCATTCAATGTAGGATTGACATTGATTGAGACTGCATAGGTGACTTCAATTAGTGATGATTTTAAATTGAAATAAATTTCTCATGGCCCATCTTTAAATTTTAAAAGGAGTCTAACTCGTTTAATAAATAATAAATGGGATTTAAACTAGTTATTGAGCCTAATTAAGATTTCTATTAATCAACCTCAAGAATTTATCGCTCATGGGCTTATCCAATATGGCCCATTAAAGATAATTTAGGCCCAATAAAAATTGTCAATATTTTGACCTTAGAATTATTGGGTTGGTCGTTACATGGCCTCTCATGGAAATGGAGAGGCTATGTAACGACCCAGCCTAGTATTTTCATAATGGATTGGTGCTTTATGTGCAAAAGGAATGGAGAATCAATAGACCATATTCTTCTCCATTTTGACATGGCGAAGGCTCTTTGGGATGATATGTTTGTAAGGTTGGATATTGTGTGGGTGATGCCTAAGAGGGTGGTGGATCTATTGGCTTGTTGGAATGGAGTAAGGGGAAATCGTCAAGTTGCGGAGGTTTGGAAGATGGTGCCTTTATGTCTTATGTGGTGTATATGGAATGAGAGGAATGGTTGTTGCTTTAAAAGTAGAGAACATTCTTTTTGGGGGGGGGGGGGTATTAGAATTTTATTTTATCAATCTTTGTTACTTTGGGGTAAGGCCATTGTATTAGAGGGGGCTAATCTTAATGACTTGTATGCTTCTTTCTTTGCTAGTATGCTGTAATTAAGTATCTTTCTCTTGTATACTACTTGTGTACTTGGGCTTTGCCTAACTATGAGATTTAATAAATTTTTCTTATCAAAAAAAAAAAAAAAAAAAAGAAAAAGAAAGGAAACTAATTGGAGTGCCATTTATTAGCACCAAGAAAAAAACTATGGAGACAAATCAGAGCACACCCTTTCTACCCAAAACCACATCTACCTAGCAAATAGAGTAGGAATTCCCAAGTGACATTATCATAGACCACCTCCATATCCAGTTTTCATGGTAGTCCTAATTCTCCTGATTTAGATATGCTATCTAGACATTCATTAGCAATAAACACCGAGTCAAATATCTATCTTCCTTTAAAACAAAAGAATTATGAGGTTTCGATTTGTGGGTTTCGATTTTTCACCTCTTAGAGGTTTAGTGAGTGATGCCCCAAAGGATGGTAGAGCTATTTGTGGTTTGAGAATAGTGATGAACCTCAAGATTCTTGGCACGCTTTATTATTGGTTAATGGTCCACTATATTGTCGGTGTATCTCTTGTATAGTCTCAGTGTACTGATATATCACCCTTAATTTTTGAACAAAACTTATTATATGTATAAAGAACTTTAAGGATTATGGATTGAACGACCATCAATAAATTGCTTTTAATTAGCCCATTCTGCCAACCCTTTTATCTTGGTGCTATCTTTGATAAATTATCTTATCATTTCATTTATATGAGGAAGTTGCAAAACCAATAATTTTGACAACCCTGTCTGTTTATTAAGGGTAAGTTGGTGCCATTGGTATGTTCCACTTCTATATCTTAAGAGGCCTACTAATTATTTTTCAGGTTGTGCGCTGTTTTGAAGATAATGACATTGTTCATGTCAATGGTAAAGTGGACCCCAAAATTGATATCGATGTTATCAACTTGGAGCTCGCTTTCTCAGATTTGGACCAGGTATCTTATTATAGCTTGCTGTGTACGTTTCTGACAAAATTAGGAGCTCGTCAAATTTCAAATCACGTAGCATCATGTTGAATTTGATTATAATTCCCGTGTCCTGTCCTTATCACAATTTGATTGGATCGACCTAAAATGGATCTTTGGCTTGATTGTATGGCTTGCATTTATTTTTGTATGCATAATTTCTTCTGGAGTCTTCTCAGTTTTTCCCCATAAATAGAACTAGTTTGAATTACTTCACCGTTATGCAGTACATTTTGTTTATAAGACTCACGATCTATCAGATTCATCATTATTTGTTGAAGTTGATATCATTTTAGCTTATGAAGGGTCCTGGCTTCATTTTGCATCTCTTACTAGCGGTCCAAAGCTGGTAGATATATAAAAATGATAAAAGTGTGTTATTGATGTACAAGAATATTTTCATTGTAAGCACCTCAGCCAATATGAAATAGATCTACTCTCTGGGCTACATGGCCTTCTCTATTGTTCGTCTTGTTATTTTGAGATTTAGCAGCATTTATACATCTAAATTGGTGCTCCCTTATTCAGTGCTGTTAATGCTGATGCCCTTAAGTCACACTTTTTTCCTAACACCATGTGAGTGAAACATGTGGATCTCTCTTGATCTTTTATGGATTCATTCAGCTTGTTACACTGTGCCACCCCAGCTGTTGGCAACCTAACCAGTGTGGTAATAAAGGCTTCAGTCCAAAACTTGCTTCATGCTAATCCTCAACAGAGCTGTGATGAAGCTTGTGTTTGTTGGTAGATCAGCATTTTGTGTTGCTGGGTTTCATTTCAGTGACAGAAGGTATGTGAGGGCAATTTTGTCTGCAATTGTCTTCATCACTTTCATTGCTTTCGTTGTTCTAGAGGTGGACAACAGATTTGACTCATGGTTGCCAAGTTTCCTCTAATTCCATGATGTGAAAGTACATTGAGGAGGTTTCTTGTGATCAGTTGGTGTTGTCTTTGGGAATTTTTCAGTTAGCTCATAGTAACAATCCGTAACAACCCCAGGAAAGCCTGTAACACCCTCTTCCCCTATAGGGATTGAAATGTCACTTTCATTACCTTATTTGGAGGCAGGTTATAAGAGATTCATAAATAATAATGCTAGATACAGTCTTAGGGTGTGCAAGCTCCGCGCACTCCCTTTGAAAAAAGAGAGCAAATCTAGGACCTACATGAAAAAAACTTATTTTTTAATTGTGGGCCCCGTTTCTTTTTCAAAGGGAGTATGTGAGACTCCCACATCTTAGGACTATATATAACATTACTCCTCCAAAAATATCTCATAGGATAAATTAATTTAAACTAACCTCAAGGGGTTGGCCCAAGTAGTGAAGGCCTTGGTTTTGGGGTATTACTTCCTTCAAGATCCATGGTTCAACACCTCACAGGTGCAAACAATCCTTTGGGGCCACACTCTTTGGTGAAAAGCCAGCGATTTAACCAGTTCCGTATAGGAAAACTTCTAAAGGTGCGGTGCATGAGACCGGGGTTTACTCTGCAAGGGTGGGTCCGAAGGGCCCTGCCTTGGAGAGGTTCCCCGGCATAAAAAAAAAAAAAAGTTATTGAAACTGAGTAGTAATGTAGCAAAATCGCATAAACTCAGAACTTAGTAAAAAATTCTCAATATCATTTGGTTGTACCATACCAAATGCTAAACAATGTGATGAACACGTATTGACTAGGACATGGTCTCTCTTCCTAGATCTAAGCCTACATCTTCAATTTCAACCTCATCAGGGACATATCATATCAAATCCAAGCGAGTCAAATCCTCAATAAATAGGAACACCACAAAGAAAATAAGGTAGAAACAAGTTTCTTTTTCAAATGACATTCATACCCTTCCAAAGAACGTTTGCACATATCAAAAACCATTTTCCTTTAATCACTTCTCTTATCAGTCCCTTTGCTGAATAGTAGCATGTGTCAAAAGTAGACTTTCCAGTATGTGTAAGCTGCTGCTAAGTGGCTTTAACACTCTATTGTGCATCGACTTGCTTTGGCTCGTGTTAGAGCCTTTTTTGTCACTCTAAATGCCTCTGGTCAGTTCTGGTTTTGGGCCCAACATAAGCTTTTTGGGTTTTTGAATTTTTAAGTGTCTGTGTGTGTCTCTGGGCTGTCTAACCAGCCCTCTGGTTATAGGGTTTTTACTCCTTATGATTCCAAGACCTGTCTCATCACTTGGGAAAAATCGAGTCATTGTAAAGATAACTCTTTTGGGTTACAAACTATGGTCTTTACTCTCCATATGGAGGTCCATAGAGCAGTCCTTAGGAGTTGTCAAAATGCTGCAATATGCTACATTAATATAATTTTTTTTTTTATAAGTAAATAAGTAGCTTTATTGAATAGAATGAAACTAGGCAATGTCCAAGTACACAGGAAGTATACAAGGTGAGACACCTAATTACATTCTAGTGAGCTGAAAAGAAGATAGAAACTCATGGACATTCCCATCCGTCAAAACAATAGCAGAAAACCACTGTAAAAGAGAGAATATAAAAAAATTCCAAATTTTCCCCACTGCATGCTCCTTGTTGTTAAAGCACCTATCATTCCTTTCCGACCATAGACACCACATTAAGTACAAAGGTATCATACACCACGCTGCTGCCAATTGTGCACTGGTATGCCTCCTGTTCCAGCACTCTAGTTATTCCACCATACTCTTAGGCATTACCCAACTCAGTCCGGCTCTATCAAGGATACCAGCCCATTATTCCCCCACCACCTCACAATGTAAAAGCAAGTGATCTATCGATTCTCTATTCCTTTTGCACATGTAGCACCACTCCATAACCACCATATCCCGCTTCCTTAAATTATCAACCATCAAAATCTTTTAATATAAATTTTCTTATTCCTAGATTGTAATATGCTCATAATTCTCCATCCTCAACCAAGTCTCAGTGCATGTATTGCCATGTAGTTTGATGTGATCTTGACGCAAACAGGTTTTTAGAACATTTATTTATTTATTTATTGTTTTTTTGTTTTGTTGTTACCCATGAACTCCCACATGCTTCATTTAGACAGCACGCATAAAATTTTACCCTCACTTGGAAACTTATTTCTACAGTTAATTCATCACGTAACTATCATAAGAACACATTTATAAATCATTAGGGTGAGTCCTTTTTGCAGCAAACCTAGTATTTTATAAAGAAAATTGGTGTGTAAGATCAGTTCTGGCCCTGCAATAAATTTGTGCCACTTAAAAGCTTTTAGGAAGCTGTAACACCCTGTCCCTCTAGGGTTATAAAAGCTATAGGAATTGAATGCTACTAATCTTAAAATCAATTTGCATCGCACCAGGTATAAAAGATCCCATTATAAAGGTCTTAAAAATCAAAGTTCTTTATTAAAAGAAACAAATAGTTCTCAGCAGCACTTATTGGAAAGACTCAAAAAGTCATGTTACAATCACTCAGCACTGAAAAGTAAAGCAAATAAAATCTCAGACGTCTCAAGCCTCCATGCCATCTCCCTGAGCATTATCCTATCTTGTCGCATCCTCATAATAATATCATCAC
Source organism: Cyclocarya paliurus (assembly GCA_029856935.1). Taxonomy (NCBI): domain Eukaryota; kingdom Viridiplantae; phylum Streptophyta; class Magnoliopsida; order Fagales; family Juglandaceae; genus Cyclocarya; species Cyclocarya paliurus. The sequence goes on along the minus strand of CM056960.1, from coordinate 2,097,975 downwards.
CTGGGTTAGGCAAACATAAAAACAAAAACAAGTTGAATACGCTAAGAACTACATCATATAATAAACATGGTAACAGTCTAGGTTTTCAATCAAGAATCAACAGTCTTAGTCAACATCATCAACATCATCAACATATCATACATAACATTAAACCTCCAAGAAACGTACATTCTTTAACCTCATATCCTTAATGGCCGTTATAGACTATTAACCCCCGTGTGTTAGGATTAGCGATCCTTGCACCCTTAGCTCCACGCAGAGATAGCGGGTTTGAACCTAGCCCTTCTCAAGAAGGGGCATCACTTGAAGCACCTTCGGTAAAGCATTCCAGCATTGTAATCCGCCCTCAATCTCATGGTACCATCTTCATTGTCATAGCCATATCATTTTTTCTCAACAGTCACATGCAATTCCCTTCATATCCTCTCTTTTCCTTTAGCCTTACCTTACTTTATCTTTCATTCATTTAAAGTATATAGTCGTGACATGTACTATTCAGTCACATCATCAATCATGCATTTTTGTAGTACACACACATCACATCAATAATAAGGGTTCATGTAATAGGGGCTACCAAGTGTGGTTCATACATATACATATATCTTTGTAAACATGTACATTAGTATACAGTTAGGAAAATGACCTTCAGTTTACATAAAATGATATGGAAAAGCATGATCATAGTCACTTACCTCAATCCTTGTGCAAATAAGGTAAAAGCTCGAGTCACATAACGGCCAAATGAAACCTATAAATATTCATACAGCCGGATAAGCATTTTCTCACGTTACATAAAATATGACTGCGACATGCAACTAGGCCTAAAGAGGCTACCTGTGATGTCTAAAACCCCATCAATTCAACCCTAACTATGGGCACGACCTTGAAACCTAATTTCCTTATGATTTGCACTCTTCCTCTACTGATCACATAAGATCACCTCATGACCTTGGAAATCACCCAATTTATTCGTACATACCCTAGGATCATCCACATAAAATAATGAACTCTAAAACACCATTAAACACCTCAAGTAGGTCAAACCCTTGATCACAACACCTTCATAATTTCACATCTGGCTCGTGAAACCCATAGTTAACCTAAATAGGCTCATAAGCCTCAAACCTAAACTCACTCTCTTTGTAAATAAACTTGTAGTAAAAATCGAATTGTAGCACATGTGGAATATAATCACCCACTTTTACACCTTCACACACTTCCATCCTAGATCTACCTACACTATACTTATACAAAAAAGAAAAATGATCTACCTACATGATAGATCATACACATATTACCCTCATGCTCTTGGACCATCAAACATTCACATATATAAACTGAATGCACACAACTATACCAACTTATGCACGCATTCGGTTTTCACTCTAAAACTCTTGTATCACCTTCATCAAGTTCGGTTGCACCTCATATATGGCTAGATCATGAATCTAAACACATGAGAAAAGGGAAGAGAGGGATATACCTAGTGGAAGGTATCTGAGTTGCACTTGGGACAGCTGTGCGTGAAACTGAGAGGCTTGATACTCTATTTTGGGTTCTACAAACCTGAGCATAAACTAAATTTCAAACTAACTCATGGGGGAGGATGTGGGCTAGATTGGAGGTGGGAAGGAACTTGGGCTCACTTGGGGTCGAACAATGATTGCACAGTGGTTGGGGGTGATAGAAATGAATGGTGGCTCAAGTGCAGGCATGCATGTCGAGTGGGGGGGGGGGGGCTTGAAACTCTCGTCTCTTGGCCTGGCTTGATGGGTGGTGGTTCAAAGCAATACTTGGAAAAACTGAGGAAAAAAGGTGGTTGTTAGGGAGGTTTTCATGGTGGTTATGGCCAGAATTGAGTGCACATGGTGTGACTCTCGTGTGTGTAGTGTGCAGCAGCAGGGGCTCACCTGGTGGCAACGGTTGCTCATAGAGGCGGCTGGTGGCCAGCAGCGTGGTGCTGGAGAGACATGGTGGTGGAGGCTGCAGCGTGACCAGAAATCCCTATGGCAACACAATGTTTTGTATGTACATGAAAGAGCAAAGCGGTTCTGATGGGTTTAAATACTAGTCGGATTGATCCATCGGCAATTCGGGTCATGGTGTTTCTTGAGCAGATGGGTCACGGTTTGTGCCCTAGCTCCATGGGTCTTGGTCTTGGTTTCTCGAACCTACATAATTGGGCTTGACCCATGGGTCCTCGGTCACTATCCTAGCGCAAATTCATCTCCAATTAGTTCTAAACCCAATAACTTATACCCCAAAACCCTTTAGGGTCCAAACCTAAACTTTTTCTATTTAACCTCATAAAATGATTTAAAGCCTAATAAAATATCCAAATCTGAACTAGGCTTCCTTATCTAAGACCCTAAATAAAATGGCTGCTAATAGCCTTATAAATGCTAGCATAAAATAATAACTTAAAATTACACATAAAATAACAACAACAATAATAATAATATTAATAATAATACTAATAATGCTCTACATAATGTCGGTTTTCACTGAAGCTTCCAAACTGTTGGTTTAAATTAGGTAGAAACCCTCGGCCTAAATTGGGCTCCACTTTTGATGCATTTAAGGCATCTAGGAATTCTTCTCTTACCCTAATTTCAAATAAGGTGACTTTTACAGACTATGGAGACATGGCAGAGAGCTTCCGGGAAGTATGACATCCTGATTTATAGGATTTGCTCCAGGTTTCGTAAGTTTTCCTATTATGCCTTAAGCTGATTTTGGAAAGTTTTTCTACCCAGCTGCTGTTGCAAATCAACATTTTATGAAGTAAATCTGTAGAAAAAATAAGCAGCAGTTGCATAACCTGATTCAAACAAAAATCAGAGTTTTGATCAAACTAAATTGGCATTTTTGGGACTTGGTTATGACAGCCTGAGCAACATCTGAATTTATACTCAAAAAGAGCTAATCAATATTGCACTTCGAGCTTCTTGAAATTATTATAAACTGCAATAACTTTTCCCTTCCATACAATGTAAAATCCCATTTACCACCTTCTTATACTCAACCTGGTTTTACAATTTTTAGCAAGCCAATCTCTAACATCATTGTCAGGCCATTCCTGAGATGACATAGGTCAAGGAGTAATTCTACTCTTAGGCCGGTCTACTCTCCAACACCACACACCAATGATGTGGCAAATGCGGTTTCTTAAAACCGGTCTAATGCTCAAGTTCCCCCCCCCCTCTCTCTCCTTTGCTCTCCCCCCTCCCTACCGAATCCTTCTTCGCCCCCCCCCTCCCTCTGCGATGGGGAAGATCATGGCCCTCAAGAAGACTTGCCTCCACGAGGACGAGGAAGGCATCCCTCCCAGCACTCTCCGTGAGGTCTCCATCCTCCGCATGCTCTCCCGCGATCCCTACGTCGTCAGGTTGATTGATGTCAAACAAGGTCAGAATAAAGAAGGGAAGACAATACTTTACTTGGTCTTTGAGTACATGGAAACTAATCTCAAAAAGTGCATCCGGAGCTTCCGTCAAACAGGAGAGAACATTCCTGTCAGAATCGTTAAGAGTTTGATGTTCCAACTTTGCAGGGGTGTTGCTTTTTGCCACGGTCACGGAATCTTACACAGGGATCTAAAACCTCACAATCTCTTGATGGACCCAAAGACACTGGTGCTTAAAAGAGCAGATCTTGGGCTTGCTCGATCATTTACCGTGCCAATTAAGAAGTATACTCATGAGATATTGACTCTGTGGTATAGAGCTCCTGAAGTCCTTTTAAGATCTACCCATTACTCAACTGCTGTAGATATGGGGTCTGTTGGCTGAATATTTGCTGAGCTCGTCACAAAGCAAGCACTCTTCCAAGGAGATTCTGAACTGCAGCAACTCCTCCACATATTCAAGTTATTAGGTACTCCAAATGAAGAAATGTGGCCTGGTGTAAGCTATCCGGATGGGAAATTTTCTGCTGTAGGAAATCTTATCTGCTTGCCTCAAGCAAACTTTCCAAGTCATGTTAAATTTTGCTTTAGGATGAAGAATTTGTTCTAGATTTGATTGCTGTGAACCCTGCTTTTAAGATTTTAATGACAATATATGGTTGCTTAGGTGCCTCCATAATTTCAAAAAAAAGAAAAGAAAAAGAAAAAGGTCCATGTGTTATTTGTTTGGGCTTCGGTAGGGAGGGGGGAGAACAAAGAAGGAAGGGTGGGGGGAGAGCAGAGAAGGAAGCGTAGAGGGAGAACGTGGGAGGAGAAATTCGAATGGAAGATTCGGGAGAATGTGGAAAATGTTTTCTAACAAATCGTTTTAAAAAAAAAAAAGCCAGCTCAGCTGGTGTGTGGTGTTGGAGACTTAAAGTGGCCTAAGAGTAGAATTACTCTAGTTCAAGTCCTACACTTTTGGTTAGAGATTGACTTTGTAGCCAATTTTAACAATTCAAAGAAAGCCCAAACCTCATTTGAGTTTATAATTAAGAAGGACTAGTCAATGTTACAATTGTTACTCATTGGAATCATTATAAAACACAAGAACATCTGTCTCACAGACAATATGGCATTTTATTCATCACCTTTCCTATACTCAATTTGGGGTGTTGCACACGTAACAATTCGTGGTGGTTACTGGCGATCATAGCATATTGCTTTGTTCACAATGATAGAATGCAAAAGTATGATAGTTTGTTAGTTGGTGGCATGAGTGAGTGTTGCCATGGTGGTTGTTGGGTGTTTTTGAGCATCACTGGTCAAGGTTCTGATTGGCGGTGAAATGGTAAGAACCCTACTTGGTTGTGCTTGTTGGCTATTCCTTATCTCGATATAGGGATAATATTGAGTTGGTTTAGTTATTTGATTTCTTTTTGACTTTTGAATTTGTGTTCATTTTTGGGCTCCACATGGTTTCACTATTGGTTCTTTTCACAATCGAACCACTCATGTTGATGTTTGGCCTGTCAGTTCAGTTCGTGTTTGTTGGTTTCTGATTGGGCTTTGTTTGGGCTACTTGAGTCCGTATTTGGGCCTATTGATTTTGTTGATGATTATGCTACCATGGAGTTGAGCCTGGAAATGTCTAATTATGCTATTGTGAGTGCCTAATTATCCCAAATCAAGTTTATATCCAAATTTCTTGTGATAAGAACTGGACATTGAAAGAACTTGGTTTTGAATCAGAAACTTGCTTATAATGGTTTTCCTACTTGGTCTTTTTTTTATTTTTTTGTCTGGCTGTGTGCATTGGCTGTGTACACCGTGATGGTTCTCTGTTTTTAAGAGGATGTAGGTTATAAGCCTCTGAATTACATTGTAGTAATTGTTTAGAAAATGGTTTTGAATTGTAGTTTCTAATTTTAGAAATTTCTAAATTGGCCTTTGGGTTGCCATCTGTTAACATTTGCCTAGTCTTTTCTGGTCGAAAAACATTTATCTGGTGTTCTAGTTGGATGAGTGCCTTATTGTTCATACCATTATGAGTTAGCATATTGGCTGTGTACACTGTGATGCTTCTCTGTTTTTTAGAGGATTTAGGTTATAAGCCTCTGAAGTACAATGTAGTAATTGTTAGAAAATGGTTTTGAGTTGCAGTTTCTAATTTTAGAAATTTGTTAATCGGCCTTCGGGTTGCCATCTCTTAACATTTGCCTAGTGTTTTCCGATCGAAAACATTATCTGGTGTTCTAGTTGGATGAGTGCCTCATCGTTTTGTACCATTATGAGTTAGCATACTGTCTACTTGGAAAGTGTTCAAGCTAGTTATTCTCTGCAGGGTTCAGCTAAAACTATTTAGCATAATATTTTAGCTAGTGCATTTGGCATCATCCCATATATCCTCTTATTACGTGGTCAAGAAATAGTCAAGAAATTTTTGTAAACATACCATTGTTTAACGCAAGTCATTTTACTTATAATATAAAGATCATTTTACTTGACTAAAAAAGGACCCAGTTCATTTGAATGCATTCAACCTGTTTTTTCTCGTTGTTCTGCTAGAACTTTGGGTAACCATGTATGCGCTCATCTAAACTTGATTCTACTAAGGATACACACACACACACACACACATATGCTCCCACATGCAATACTGTTTACTTGTGGGAGAAAGTTTCCTTTTAATGCATTTCTTGGAGAGACAACCCCCAGGTTATGTATGTAGAGGGCGTTTCAACAGTTTGGTTGCCATTTTGCCTTCAAAAACATTGGTTGAGAGCTTTTCCTCTTATTTTGGTAAACAGACATTCCTTCTGATTAATCTTTACGAGCTCTCATTTTTCATTGGACATGATAGCTCAAAAAGGTGAGGTGAGCAAATAGAACTAAATTGTACTGTCTACAAGTAGTGCAGATTGAGAAAAGGATGGAGAAGCTCAAGAAAGGCAAGGCAAGGGATTCACAATCTAAACTTAAGGTAAGTATTCATGATTCCAAGTTACCATACAAATTGCTCAAAAAAAAAAAAAAAAAAAAAAGCAAAAAAGAGAAAAACGTTACCACTTACCATTCAAGCAGAAAGTAGCTTGTTATTATTGTGCGCCTTCCACCCCCTCACATGGAACAGCAGCACAGTGCTATTTTATATCATTAACAAAAGTCATCTTCTTGTGTCTTCAACTTGGCGTGTTTTATACTTGTTCCTTTGACTAAATCAACTGAGTTCTCCTGTATAGGTCCGTAGGTTTTGCTAAATCTTTCAAGGAAGCATCAGGGTAGTCCTTGTAAAAGCTTAGTTGGTATTCTAGGCACTGCTGCGGGCTGATCATCATGTTTGATATCTTCTGTTTCTGGGATATAGTTTTTGACCTCATGTTTTTCTCCTCATCATGAAATTTTGTCAAATACTTCATGGAGGGTAGAAAGTTTGCAATTGACATTCCTTTTGAATTTGAGATCTTAGCTTGCCTAATGATTCCTCTCTACATTCAAGTACTCCACACATGATTAATTTTGTGGTATAAATTTATGGGTCGAAAGCTAAGAATCTCGTCAAAGAGTCTTTTTTGAAGTCTGTCTTTAAGCATCCCTGACTCTCAACATACCAGTTTTTCACTACCTACATCATCCCTACCAGATTTGTTTTTGTTCTCTCCTTGTTTATTTGATATGTTAAGTATGTAAGGTGGCTATGATCTTATACATGCAACCTTCATTATTCCAGGAGGAAGCAGAGAAGTCTGCCTTGGAAAAAATTCAGCAGGCACTTCTGGATGGAAAACCAGCACGATCGGTAACTTTAACAGAGTTTGAAAAGGATTCGGTAAAGCAGCTTTGCTTGCTCACAATGAAACCAGTAATATATGTTGCAAATGTTGCGGAGACTGATCTAGCTAAGCCCGAAAATAACTCTCACGTCACAGAAGTGAAGAATCTTGCATCTGAGTTGAACTCTGGACTGGTGACAATCTCAGCACAGGTTTGGTGACTACTTCTGAACAGAAACCCTTAACATTTAAATTAGTATAAGTTATCTTAGCTGGTGCCTCCAAGCATGTGTTTGCGCGTAGTATGAGCGAGGGCATGCTAATGTTATCTTCTGCTTAGACAGTTTTATTTATTTTTATATGAACACTTGGGTGATAGGGATCTTCCCGATGTTAACAATTACATCAGGCAAGTAAACTAGCGACCTACTTGCAGGTCGAGTCAGAGCTTACTGAACTTCCATGTGAAGAAAGGGTAGAGTACTTAACGTCTCTTGGTGTTAGTGAAAGTGGTCTTGGAAACCTAATTAGAGCAACATATAGCCTTCTGGGTCTGCGTACATACTTCACTTCTGGCGAGAAGGTGATGTGGAGAAGTTTATATTATTAAATTTTATATTCCCTTCATATATTAAAACAACTGTCTTCCATTGTTTTGTGCAGGAAACAAAAGCATGGACCATACTTGCAGGTTAGCTTTTGTACTGCTGCATGTCAAAGATGTCTTACAATGATGATAACTTCTATTTAGTAGGCCTTGACATCTGTTTATTTTTATTTTTATAAGTGGTGGGCCTTGACTTGTTCCAAGCAAATACCACATTTCTGCCAGGAGTGGGTCAGATATGATGAACAACTTGTCAAAAAAAAAAAAAAAATAGTTTGAATAGTAGTTGTATGAGAGAAAAACTTTTCCATTGGAATAACCTGGGCGTTAAGCGATGTATATTCAGGATATTCAGTAGACTTATTCCTTTAGGACACTCTGATTCTGTCAGATATTTGTCTGATCGTTATTCTTTATTTGTTCAGGCATGACAGCACCTCAAGCTGCTGGAGTTATCCACTCAGACTTTGAGAAAGGTTTCATTCGAGCCGAGACAGTAAGCGTTCTAATTGTTCCTTTTCTTTTACTTTTTCCCCCTTTAGGGAATAAGATCTTTGCTCAAAATTATTCATCGTATTTGTTAATATTTTAGCACTTTAAAAATGTTAATTAAAACACAGTAGGTAATATTCCTGGGGCAGAAAAAGAAGGGAACTTTAGTTTCCTTGGAATCTTAAACGTCTCACCAGTTATGTTTTGGGAGAGAGAAGTTATGTTCGTGGTCAATTACAATGAGCTGTAAAAGCTTTTGGTGCATAGTGATCGATTGAAGAGGGCTGTGACAAGTGGAGAGCATAAGAGTTTTTTTTTAATAGTAAAACAAGGATTTTATTGAAGATATAAATAGGCATAGCCCGAGTACATGACACATATACAAGAGTGACACCTAAGCATGAGTGTCCAATGAGACAAGAAAATCATGCCTATTCAAGTGTAACGCCCCAATGAAAGGTCAAGCCACATGGCCTATACTCCAAAAAGATTAGCTAATGATACAATTGGAGCCCCATTAAAATATTATAAAGAGCAAGAACTTCTCCTTCCCAAGCAATGTAGGATCTCATACACCACCTACCTTATCCTCTTATCATATGGGGTATCACAATCTTCCCTCTTAAATTCCCGACCTCCTCGTCGGACCCATCCTTTGTAGGTGGCACATCTCAAGCCTCACATTTTTTGTTGGGAAAGGCTCTAATACCATTTGTAACGTTCCAATGAAAGGCCCAAGCCACATGACTTATACTCTAAAAAGATTAGTCAATGATACAATTGGAGCCCCATTGGAACATTTTAAAGAGCAAGAATTTCTCCTTCCCAAGCAATGCGGGATCCCATACACTACCTACTTTATCCTCTTATTATATGGGTTATCACATCAAGCCATTGAAATTGATTACATTAACCAATGGAATAAAGTATTAAAAAATAGAATTCTAAGCTCTTACATTGACCATTGACGATCCTCATTGCTTCTTTCATTCCTCTCCTTCCAAAGACACCACCATAGACAAATTGGGACCATCTTTCATATTACCGCGATCTAAGCATTACAACATAGGCCATTCCAACATGCTAAGAAGTCAACAGCCCTTCTTGGCATCACTGAAGCTAGTCCCACTCTAGCAAAGAAATCGTTCTAGAGTGATGTGGCCACCTCAAAATGTAGTAGGTGATCAACAGTCTCCCCACTCTTTTTGCACATAGAACACCAATGCATAATAATAAACTGGTGTTTTCCTTGATTATCTTTTGTGAGAATTTTCCCAATGAGGCTGTCCATACAAAAAAAGCTGCTTTTTGGGGTGCCTTAGTCTTCCAAATGCGCTTCCAAGGGAATAGGTTTGTATTGTATGTGATGGAGACTTGTAGAATGAATGAACAGTAAATCTCTCTTTATTTTAAAGGGCGCCACACAAACTTGCTAGTCTCTCCCACCCTCACTATAGAAGAGTACAAGATTGTAGAACTCAGAGAAAGTGTCGACTTCCCAGTCTTGTGCAGCTCAAAGTGGCATTCCATTGGGTGATACCATTGGATAGGTAAAGAAGATTTGCAACTGAAGTTGCTTGCATCCTCAGCAATTCCATAAATAGCTGGTAAGGCTTCCTTGAGGGGCCTATTGCCACACCAAAGATCATGCCATAATTCAATTCTAGACCTGTCACCCATCCCGAAACAAGTGTGCTTGGAGAAAGTATCCCATCCTTTTCTTATATGCGTCCAAAGCCCCACCCCATGTGATCCACTCACCTAGTTTGAGAATCATCCAACCTAAGCCCCACCAAACTTTGAATCAATGACAACTTTCCGTAAGGCCCCCCTTCCTAATTGGTATCTCCACAACCACTTACCCAAAAGAGCTTTGTTGGACCAGCAAGTTCCGAACTACCGAACTGCCACTTGGTATCGGGGTCATACTTTGGGCCAATTCATATGGTGGAATGTAAACTCCTTGTCCGTACCTCCCCATAGAAAATATCACTGTAGCTTCTCTAAGCAGAGAGCCTCCTTGGTGGGTAGTGGAAATAGAGATAAGTAGTAGGTAGATAAGTTGGAAAGAGTACTTTTGATCAAAGTAACCCTCCCATCTTTGGATAGATACATCCTTTTCCAACTAGCCAACCGACTTTCCATTTTTTCAATCACCCCATCCCAAGTAGAGAAAAGACTTGAATGAGGCACCCAAGGGGAGGCCGAGATATATTATTGGCAAAGAAGATGCCTTGCATCCCAAGAGGTTGGCCAAAATCTCTACCTTAGAGAAATTACCCATTGCAACCAATTCTGACTTGGCTAGGTTCACTCTCAATCTAGAAGCATCTTCGAAACAAAGAAGGGCTCTTGAAGCTTGAATATGATCTTGGTTGGCCCCAACAAAAGATAAGAGTGTCATATGCAAATAGAAGGTGAGAGATATCTAATGTGCTCAGTGAAAAATCCAAATAGTAATCTGCCATCCACAATACCTAAGATCATTTTACTAAAAGCTTCCATTACAAAAACAAAGAGTAATGGGTCACCTTGTCTAAAGCTTGAGGACCTATTAAAAAAACCTATTGGTGTGCCATTCACCAAAATAGAAAAGCAGATCGAGGAAATGCAATGTTTTATCCAAGCACCCCATCTCCCCAAGACCACATCACTCAGGCATGTGAAACAAGAAGTTCCAATTAAATGGAACACAAGCCTTTGAAATATCTAGTTTGCAAAGTAAACTTGGTACTCCCATCTTGATCTTGCTATCCAAACATTCATTAGCAATGATCGCCGAATCAAGAATCTGTATACCTAATACAAAGGTATTTTGGGGTTTTGATATGATCTTTTCCATCTCCATGCTTGATCTATTTGCCAAGATTTTCACAATGAGTTTATACTTCCCACTCACCAAACTAACGGGGAGATAATCTTTTACTTCTACCACCCCCAATTTTTCCAGAACAAGAGCAATGAAAGTTACATTGAGACTTTTTTCAAATCTTCCAAACTCATGGAACTCCCTCGTGACTTTGGTTTTAATTACTTCTCAACAAGTTTGAAAGAAAGCCACAGTGAACCCATTAGGGCATACTCTTGTTCACTTTCTTGATCTCTTCCTCCCCCAAAGGCCTTTCTAGCCATTTCATTTCCTCTGATTCAAAAGAATCAAAAGCACGTCCATCAAGGTTCGGTCTCCAAGAGAATTGCTTAGAGAGTAAGTGCTCATAATATTGAATGATATGATTTGTGATCTCTAGATGATTTGAAAAGACTGTACAATTCACCATCATCGTTTCAATGACGTTGTTCCTCTTGTGAGAGTTAGCTACACGATGAAAGAACTTGGTACGCTTTTCTACCTCTTTCAGCCATAAAGCCCTCGACTTTTGTCTCGTTGGGATTTCTTCTATTAGGATCACCCTTTCTAGGTCCATAGTCACCTGAGTTTTGCAGACTCTCTCAACATCCAAGAGAATCCTAACCTCCTCCACACCTTCCAAACATGGAAGATAAAGAGTTCTTTTGGAGTTCCACATTGTCAAGCACCTGCTTATTACAAGCCTTTAAGTCTTTCTTTAACACGTTAAGCTTACAAGCCAAGATGTAAGTGGGGGTGCCAAATAATGTGTAAGAGGACCACCACTATTGAACTCCATCAACAAACCCTTTAGATTACAACCACATATTTTCAAACTTGAAGTATACAAATTCCTTGAATCTCCCCACAATCAATGATTATAGGGAAGTAATCTGAGCACAACCTGGGAAGTCGTTTTTGGATTAGATCTAGGTAGTGTGCTTCCCAATCTAGGGATACCAAGAATCTTTATAGGATTGCTAGGGATCAAAATGTAGCGATGGCAGATTCTCTCTTATACGAATAATAATATTCAGTGGAATGTAGATTTTGTTAGAGATGCTAATGATTGGGAAGTGAATGTTGTTTCTGATTTTTTGGGAAGACTTTATAATTCAAGATTGGTGCAGGGAAGGGAGGACAGTCTGCTGTGGGATCATGTAGGAAATTCCAGATTTCAGTTAGTTCTTTTTATAAGGAGTTAACTTGTCACTGTGGCTGTGAGTTCCCTTGGAAAAGCATATGGAAAGTGAAGGTTCCTACTAAGGTGGCATTTTTCTATTGGGTAGTTTCTCTTGGTAAAGTTTTGACCACGGATAACTTAAGAAAGCGTGCTATGTTTTAAGTGGGTTGGCCTGTCATGTGTAAGAAAGATAGTGAATCTGTAAATCATCTTTTCCTTCACTGCGAGGTGGCAGGTCTTTGTGGAATGAGGTTTTTGGTCAGACGGGATTAGATTGGGTGATGCCCAAGGAAGTGGTGGATCTACTTGCATGTTGGTATGGTTTTGAGGGAAGAAAACGAGTTGCTGCCTTATGGAAGATGATTCCTTTGTGCTTGATGTGGTGTCTTCAGCTGGAAAGGAATGGGAGATGCTTTGAAGACCAAAAAGGTTCTTTGGGAGAGCTTAGGGGTTTCTTCTTTAGTACTTTGTGTTTGTGGGTTAAGACTCTTGTACTGAATGATGAACTTTTTCAGAATTTGTATGAGCCTCTTTTTTGTTTTCTAGTGTGTAATAGGTATTTCCTTTGTATACGTCTTGTGTACTTGGCCTTTGCCTATTCTTGGTAATAAAATTTCTTATTAACTATAAAAAAAAGGGGATACCAAGAATCTATCTATTCTCGAGATAGATTCTCGACCAAGAAGGATGCTCACGAGTATTAGACCACGTATAAGCACTGCCAACTAGAGGGATGTCTGGTAGGTTTAGCTTGAAGATGAAATTTGAGAAATCAATCATGGCCAAGTTGAGGCTAGAAACACCTGATCTTTCACTTGGAAATTAAGTGACATTAAAGTCACCCCCAATGCACCACAAAATGCCTCAGACTACAGGTTTTTCAGCTGCTTTACACCCTAGTAAACTTGTTTCTCCAAGCAAGTCAAACACATATTTTCCTTGTGAAACAAAAATGCCTTTCTTAACCTTGCAAATTCCATATCGAGAAAATACTTCAAGTCACCCAAGTCTTTAATCTCAAATTCATTAGCAAGCATCTGTTTTAATTTCTCAAGTTTCTTACCGTCATTACCTGTCAAAATAATATCATCAACAACTTATCAAAAAAAAAAAAAAAATAATATCGTCAACATAGACAATTGGAATAGCAATCTTCCCTTCACTTGAGTGCTTATAGAACATGGTGTGATTAGCTTGACCTTGGCAGTAACCATGACCCTTTACAGCCTTCCTAAAGAGTTCAAACCAAGCTCTCAGAGATTGCTTGAGTAGAATGATTTTTTTCAGTTTACACACCTTATCTCTGCCAAGATTACCTTCAAAACCTGGTGGTAATTCCATCAATACTTCATCCTCTAGATATCCATTTAAAAAAGCATTCTTTACATCCAACTGGTGTAAGGGCCATATAGAATGTACAACTAAGGAGAGTAAAACTCTGATTGAGTTTATCTTGGCCACTGGATCAAAAGTTTCTTGATAGTCAATTCTGTATGTTTGTGTAAACCCTTTTGCAATGAGTCTCGCTTTATATCTCTCTATATTGCCATCAGCCTTGTATTTAACTGTAAACACCCATTTGCAACCAACAATTTTCTTTTCCTTTGGTAAATCAATAATTTCCCAAGTATCGTTGTTCCGTAGTGCATTCATCTCTTCAAAAACTGCTAACTTCCTATCTGGATGATCCATAGCATCTTGAATGGTCCTTGGAACAAATAGGTGAGAAATATTGGATGTAAAGGCCTTATGATTATGAGAGAATCTATGATATGATAAATATTTGGCAATGGGGTGTGTGGTACAGGTTCTAACTCCTTTCCTAACGGCTATAGGAACATCAAGGTCAATAGATTGATCAACTGGAAGTGTAGTAGAAGGATTACTTGGGATTTCCAAATAACCAGTTTTTGGAGGTGATGATTGATTCTGCTCTGGAATTGTGGGATGATCCTTAGTATTAGAATGATATCTGCCTCTAGTATAAACACGAAGCTTAGAAGAGGGATTATTCTGTAGCAATTCTCCCCCTGTTTGTGATTCCCTTATGCTTTGTAAAGGCAGATTGTGATTTCCATTTTTTTCACTATTTAAAATTTTAGTTCCTTGAATGTTTTGTAGAGCGATGTCAATGTCAAGGAAAACATTAGGCATTGGTATAGAAGTTTTCCAAAACTGATCTTCACTACTCTCTTTCTTTCCCTGAAGATAAGTTTGGTTATAGTAAGACTGATTTTCAACAAAAACGACATCCATACTGATGTGATTTTTTTTGTTTTTGGATTCAAACATTTGTACCCTCTCTTATTGGGAGCATATCCAAGAAACACACATTTTTCTGCCCTAGGATCAAGTTTAAATCTAAGATGAGCTGGAATATGAACAAAAACAATGCATCCAAATATTTTTCGAGGCAGATAAGAAATATCCTATTATCAGGAAAGGATTTTTTTAGGCATGCCAAAGGAGTGATATACTGCAGCACACATGTAGGCATTCTATTAATAAGGTAACAAGTAGTTAGAATAGCACCCCCCCTCCCCCCCAAAATATTTTGGAATATGTATAGAAAACAATATAGCCCATGCAACCTCAAGTAAATGACGATTTTTTCTTTTAGTGATGCCATTTTGTTGTGGGGTGTCATGACAGATTGATGTTGAATCCCTCTTTCTTTCCAAAAATTTTCCAAAACTTGGTTGGAATATTCTGTACCATTTATCCTTACGAAATATGCTTATTTTTGTATGAAATTGATTTTCAATCATACTATAAACATTCTTGAATAATATTTCAACTTCAGATTTTCCATTCATCAAATATACCCAACAAATCCGAGTATTGATCATCTATAAAAGTCACAAACCATTTTATTCTGGATAAGGTAGTAACCTTAGAGGGACCCCAAACATCACTATGAATCAAATAAAAAGGTTTTGATGCACAGTAGCCTTTTGAATTATAAGGAACTCAATGACTTTTTGATAAATGACAAACATCACAATGAAGAGAAGTACAATCCAAATTTTTAAACAAACTAGGCAACAAATATTTTAAATAAGAAAAACTAGGATGCCCTAATTTAAGATGCCAAAGCATTATTTGTTCATGCACAGGGATTGAACTAGTACTACCACTCAAGTCCTGAGCTTGTTTATTGCTAAATAGGGTATCATCAAAATAATAAAGGCCGTCGATCATCCTGGCACTGCCAATCATCGCCCCCGAGCTTTGGTCCTGAAATTCACAGTGAGAATCAAAGAATATGATACGATAGTTAGAATCATGGGATAATCTACTAACAAACAGAAGATTGCAAGTAAGTTTAGGAACATGAAGGATAGATTTTAATTCTATTTTCCTAGAAATTCTAATTGAACCTGTTCCTGCAATGGATGAAAAACTCTCATCTGCAATCCTAACCATTTTATTACCCAGACAAGGATAATAAGATTGAAACAATTGAGATATACTGATCATATGGTCGGATGCACCTGAATCAATAATCCATGGTGCAAAGGCTAAAGAACTAGAATAGGTACTTGGCATATTGCCTGTTTGGGCCAACGAACCAATAGAAGTACCAGATATTGGATTGGATTTCAGCAGTTGAAGAAGTTGATCCATTTGCTCTAAACTTAGAACATTGGTCTGGGCTTCATTTGCTCTAGTAATCACTTGGTTGTGTCCAGGTTCAGGTTTACTGCTCTTCCAATTTGTTGGTTTTCCATATAGTTTCCAGCAGGTTCTCGGTTATGGCGTTGCTTATTACAATAGTCACACCATATTCAAGATTTTTGATTGGGATATGACTGTTGTACAGAGGCATTAGCAATAGCCAAAACAGTAGGATTAGCAACAACCCAAGCCGAGTTCTGCACTGTTCCATCAACCCCTTTTTTCTTAAGCATAACATTCCGACGACAATCTTCACGTCTCACTTCAAAAAATACCTCTCCGATTGGAGGCAGAGGCTGTCTACCAAGAATCTTCCCCCTGACTTCATCAAACTCATCATTGAGTCCAGCCAAGAATTTAAAAATTCTTGCATTTTTCATCATCTTCTTGTTGTAGTTGCACTCATCAGGGCTCTTCCATTTATAATCATTGAATAGATCCAAGTCCTGCCACTCCTTAAGGACATTAAAATTCTTAGTCACATAGTCTTCCCCTTGTTGGGTCTTGCCTATTTTTTGCTGCAATTCATAAATCTGAGAATAATTTCCAAGGTCAGAATACATCTGACTAACATTATCCCAGAGTTCTTTTGCAGTAGGATAGCACATGTAATTAGCGCCAATATCTTCATCCATTGCATTCACAAGCCAAGCCATAATCATGGAATTTTCGGCATCCCGTATAGCATATGATGGGTCTGCTCTGTCAGGGGCCTTGTTTTCACCAGTAAGGTACCCAATCTTACCTCTCCCGCATATATACATTCGAAGTGATTGAGACCATCTCAAGAAGTTGGCTTCATTGAGACGAATGTTTGTGATTTGGACTGAATGGGGTTTGGTATGGGGCTACTTTGGTTTCAGTTTTGGTGTTGACCACAGGTTTAGGTCTAGCCATGGTGGAAGTTTCGGAAATGTTAGACATAATGGAGGCTGAACAGGGTTAAGTCAATAAGGCCTAGGTTTAGAGGCGATGACTGGCGAAAGGAAAATAGAACCAAGCTCTTGATACCATCTAGAAGTGGAGAAGAATTGGAATAGTATTTCTTATTTTTAAAATAAGGTACAATTCGTATGTCTTATAGGCTACAAGGATAAGCTAAAATGAAAGAATAACAATTGCTAACAAATCTACTAGAATATCTCCTAAGAATATCTCCTAGAATATCTCTTAAGAATATTTGCATAATTACAGAAATTTCTCCTATAATCCAGGGAGAGTTGACTGGATAAATTTGGAAACTTTCCAACATTATATTACCCGGGCGAGTGCCAGTATGGATTGAAATGAATTTTGACATCATATCTAGAGCATGCCAGGTGTCCCATTCCAGAAAAATATCTCCCTCCATAGCAACTTGATAACACTTTTTATTTGTTACTAAAACTTTTTAGGGTCTTCATGAAATCAGACCCTCAGGTCTCAACCTCAAATTATAACATTGGTGCTGCTGCTTTTTCAGACGATAGGTAAAAATCTCGGAATGCAATTTAAGTCACTAGCTTATGTGTCTTCTTGGTCGAGAATAATTCTCATTCTTGCGTCCTGATTAAAAGTATGCTTCAAATGGTCAATGAGCTTCCCTCTTACCAAAAAGAAGAATTGGGCAGAGGAACTTACGTGTCACAAATTCAAGACCTCTCGAGTGCGTATCTTACCTATCAGAAAGAAAAAAAATGCATGCTTCAAAATGGATATATTTTTTATTTATTGTTTATCCTACGATAGTTCTGAATCTTCTGATAAAACAAACATCTGTTAGCTTGGTCTTTTTTAGTAATAGGTAGGCACTCAGAGAAATTGATCTATTGTATATCTGGCTAGAAACTAGGGATTTTATTGCTTATTGAAGTATCTATGGAGGTTCAGCTTACTAAGGCCAGCATTCTTTCTGGCCTTCTATTTTGCCTTCTACCTGGTAATATGCATAGTAACAACCTGTTTTATTTATCAGGTGGCTTATGATGATTTTGTTTCTGCCGGTTCACTTGCTGCTGCAAGGGAGAAAGGACTTGTGAGTTTGTTGCTTTACTATTGTTATTTATTTTATTGTATAAAAATTCATAAGATAGGATGAAAAAGACAACTTTCTGTTGTTTCTGATACTCATTGTGCCTACCATTGAATTGGATTGGATATTCATCTGTCAATGATGGGTTTTTGGAGTCTGCTTATGTCAATTCACCAATTTGAACTAAACAATTAGCATGCTTACATGTGAGAATGAGACCATCTAGGGATCTGAGTATTAGTAAGAGATCTTTTTTTGATAGGTAAAAGAAATTTTATTAATAAAATTGAAATTGGCGTAGTACACAGGATGTATACAAGAGAAGACACCTTATTAAGAACTAGAAATAGATACAGGAAATTCATGAATAAGTAAGAGAGATATTTGTTCCATTTAATCAATTTTAGAAATTTCTTTACGTAGGAAATCTCTGCATGGTGTACACCTAGGAAATTTTGATAATTTTCCTTTTTTGGACCAACTAGAGATTAGAGAAAGCTGTCGTGGACATTTATCAATATTTTCATGTTTGAACTAGTTTGTCAAGGAATGCTACATTAAGGTTATAATTATATTTTTGTGATGAGTTTTATAGTCTTATGGATGTTATGAAAGGCTGATGAACCCTATATTTTTAATAACTATCTCAAATACCGAGGGAAGGGTATGACAATGAAAGCTAGTTTACACATGCACTGGGGGAGAAATCATGTGACAAATTATCCTCCTGAATACCTTGCACAAGAAAATGAAGTTCTTTACCTTCTTGCAATGATTAGGGTATACCATAACATTGAAAACATCAAGGAACTTTTCACATTCGCAGCAAAAGAGAGGATTTTCAAATCATAAAGAAAACTTAGAAAGGTCCCCTTTGGTTAGAGGTCCCACAATGAGTTGCAACAACTGCAGTCACGGCTTTTGACTTTTTGCACATTGGGAAACTCACAAAACCAGCTTTCGCAGATTGTTTCACCCTAGTTTAATCTCCACAATGCACTTAATATAGTCCCAGATCATTTGGAGCTCATGTGCAAACCTTTCCCATATCTTCGCTTCTCTAACTCCTGGCACAGCAATTGAGTCCTTTTTCTTCCACTCTTTCCATAGTCAGCTAAGGCCAAACAGAGACACTTGATCTCAGAACCTTAATGTGCGGCAAATGCCATGTGGCCAACTGTAGAGGATTTAACAAACTCCTTGGTCTCCTTCTGAAGTAAAGGTTCCACGATGGTCAATAAGCCTAGTAACCTTGCCAAGAGATACTGAACTACTAATTACCTTTGATATTTTCAGAAATCTTGATTAATTGATGCCCTCATCTGCTGAAAACTCAAGATATTTTGTCTCAATCACCATCCAGCTTGAGAAACCCATCATCACATACCTAAACAAAAAGTTATACATGTAAAACTGTTGGAAAAAAAGGTGCAGTAGTGGTGGGAACAAGGGAAGAAGAGAATGATTCTCATCTTGCAATTAGCGTTTCAGAAAATTACAATAAACCTGAACACATTTGTAGGGAAAGGTTTTCGGGTCTGTTTTAAGGAATTTGAAGAGAGAAGTTGATGAAAAACAATTGGATTTCTTAGCTGAAAGGGAGCAGCAGATCTGGAGGTGATTTCTGGTGTCTTTTTTCTGGCTTAGGGTCTCTGAGTCGGAGAGGTTTGGGTTTGAGAGCTAGAGAAGTTCTAGAGAGGAGCAGCAGACTTGGGCAAAGGATCTGATTTTCGCTTTTAAAGATTAATGTTTCCTTTTAAAACTACTCAATCCCGGGCACGTCAAATAAAATTCAGACAAATAACACCCATGAAAATACCAAAAGTATAATTCAAACAAAGTCTTGAACCGTAGGTTTCCTGATACAACAGGTGGGGTGCAATTGCCGCCTCAGAAAAGTCATGTGGTTTGCACCAGGCTATACAGGGGATTGAGTTTGAGTTGAACTTTTATATTTTTGGTTTGTAGTCTACCTCTTTCTAGTACTAGGTGTGCATTAGAAGGCATAGTTTTTACATAAATCCATAATTACCCCCCCGGGGGGGGGGGGGGGGGTGTTGGGGGGAGCGCTTGAAAGGAAGAAAGTGCTCTTCTCACTTGAAGATGCTTGATGGAAGGCTTTTCATCACGTCTTTTCCCTTCTTTGCATGAAGCTTGCTGTTGTAAAATCTCAATACTTTAGAGGTACCGAGATCAATTCTCTTGACTGTATCCCGTTTATGAGGCCTATATTATGAAGCCTAGCGATAACATTTTGGTACAAAAAAGAAAAACCGTTGTAGGTTTCCCCACTGTTCTGTTAGATTCCTGATTTCCATCCTCACCAGTTGTCAGTTCATTGAATTTGGAAGCTGTTCCTTCGGCACTCGAAATCAGGGTTCTTCCTTGAACATTTCATAGTAAGAGATGTGAGGTTATTGAATGGAAATTTTAATTTCATATTTGACATGATGGAGATAGAATGATTAATGATAACTGGCGCTCTGTACAATATGCGCATTACCTGAAAAGAAAAACAAGAGCAAAATACTCTTCTCCAGTATTTATATCATTAATGGCATCGTTTTGATTTTTGCAGTTACGATCTGAGGGTAAAGAATACATTGTACGGGAAGGAGATGTAATGCTGTTTCGTTTCAATGTATAATGCCTAATATTGTTGTGGCTGTAGTTATTTAATTATTCCTCAACCCAGTAAGCTGGCGAGAATTTTGATATGGAAGAAAGGAAGGTATTTCTTGCAGAGTAAAAGTTGGATTAAATTTATGTCCATGATTACACAATTAGAAAATATTCTTCCTGCATAACCCTCTAGCGGTATGACTATTGGGTTCTTTCTAACATTTTGGTACTGTGTTTACTTATTGGGCAGTATTTTGACACTGTATTTGCTTTTTTCTGCTACTTTATATTTTTGTTCATTATCTTCTTCCTCATTGTGCCCATACTTGGGTAGACGACATGAATGGCATGAAATTTTACTCCAATAATTTCACGCATGTCAATAATAACCACTGTAGTTGCCTAACGGATTGAGATTTCCTACAATTTTCTTAGAACATGTGGATCCTATTGCATTAAATGTTGTCCATGGGCAATGTAGACCCTAACATTAAATCGAGCAGGGTCCACACACTGCTCACTTCAAATTATAAAAAGTATTTGGATTAGAAAATGGTAGGAAATCTTATACCTTGTCTGGCTTGAGTCGTCTCGGACAATATGGTTATGTCGACAGGTGTAATGAAGGTTAACAAACTGTTAGGAGCTTAGGGTGGCGGGAGGAAATGGAACTTGAGTAAAGACTCCCTGTGTCTGGGCCAAGCTGATGGGCTCATGTTATTTAGTCTTTAGTGTTTTAGTCTGTGTTGTAGATGGGCCGAGATTCTGTTCCTTGGGCTATTAGTGTTATTTAGTCTGTGTAATTGGTATTTTAGAACTGGCCTTGGACTCTTGTTTGTTGGTTCATGGCCTTTTAATATTTGCTAGTCTATGTTATCTTGCCTAGTAGTAGTATATGAGGAAAGCGGGCAGATACGATCTTTTATATTTTGAATAGTTAAATTTTGAAAGTTTTTAAACCTTGTGGTTTCATCTGGAGGAATTGGGCGGCTTCGAACTCACCCATATGTATATGGAATTCAATTTGTTCAATTACTTCTTCACCTTTTAATCACTACCATCTTCCCAATCTCTTTATTATACTATTACCTAGTAATTTCTAGTAGGAGGCGAGTGAGAACCATAATCATTGGTATTAGAGAGCCAACGATCCATGGAGGACACAACACATTTTGAGCAGCAACGAGAAATCTTATAACGGCAGGTAGACTCCATGAGAAGAGTCTTCAAGAGATCAAGAAACGCTTAAACCAGTTGATGGAGATGGTGCTGAAGTTGATGGCAAATCATAACAATATTCATAATCGGAATATTGTTATAGAAAAATCAACGGATTCAATGGAAGGAAAACAAAAATAAGTAGTTATTGAAGAAAAAGTCGCAATTGACAATGACCACACTAGCTTTGTCACTGACAAACCAGAAGAGACTACAAGTTGTTTTTGAATCTATTTGGGCAACCGTCGGCATAGTTGGTTCTCGGCGAATCAAATGTTTTTTTGCAAAGCATTTGATCAGCAAGAGGTACAATGAACCCTCCGTGCAAAGCGGCCTAAAGTTGTGGCTGTTCAAGGTGATTGCTGGTCCTAGGGATAAGCCCTTGATTGTGGTCCATTACACGGAAAAAGGAAGCAATATTCTACTAAAGAAATTTCTTCCACGGTTCTCATAGAGATGAAGGAAATGTTTGAGGCATACCTGGGTACGGCCATTAAGAATGCAGCTGCCCCCGTCCTAGCTTACTTCATTGACTCGCAACGTCAAACCACAAAAGAAATTGGAGTCATTTTTTGCCTCAAATTGATGTGTATTATCAATGAGCGAACTACTGTTGCTATAGCTTACGAGCTTGACAAGCAGGCAAGTAGTTTGGGTGAAATGAATATGCTCATCTTCGACCCTGGTGGCGGGACATTTGACATCTCTCTCCTCACCATTGAAGAGGGTGTCTCTGAAGTGAATGCCACAGCTGGTGATACCCACTTGGGCGGTGAAGATTCTGATAATAGGAGGTGAACCATTTCGTTCAGGAATTCAAGAGGAAGCACAAAAAGGATGGTAAGAATGAATATCCTTGTTTTGCTCCTAACTTTTTCAATAAAAGGCATAGGTGGGATTTTAATTATTGGAATCATGAAGTTCAAACAAAAATGTAGTGCTTGGCTACAATATGAAGAGGCAACCGACTAAGCAAAGTACTGGATGAGTGTGCGGGAGGAAATGACTTCTGCATGGTTATCAATTTTGAGTTTATCTCTGACCCAAGGGAAGAATGTGGTGTGAACCAAAGCTTTTTTACTAATGGAGTTGATGGATTATCGGCTTCAGTTTTCTTTAAGGATAATACAATTCCAGGCACACTTGTCTTGGGGTTTGATTCGGGAAACATTGATAGATCCATCATTTAATCATCAATATTGGAATAAAAAGTTGCAGTTGGAAAATTTTCTTTTGTGATCATCCCATGTGGCATATACGAAAATAAATAGTTGATTGAGATTAATGGGGGGAGGTTTGGATGGCTGTTGGAAAGGACATCCTGAATGGTTAGCCCCCACATGGGCCTGGGCCTTTGCTCTAGGCTAGGGTATGTTCCATTAACGAGAAGCCCAATGTTATCAAGAGACCCCAACCCACTACAAATACCAATTGGGTAACCACCCAGTAATGATAAAGGATAAAACAATTATAATTTGAAGTCTAAAAAGGGATAAACCTCCATCTCCAGATTTGACTTCGAATAATGGATAACTATTATCACCTAAGGAACAAAGGTAGTTCAGGGAGCTCCATATAAGGAAAGAACCCAGGCACGTAAAGGCGATCAGATTCTTGGAAATTATACTTTTATTACTTTTAGTGACTGACTTAGGCATCAGAGGCTTCCCATCGAACCCCCAAGCCATCTACTCTTTGATTGCAGGTGATCGTGAGCTGGTGGCAGTGAACACGTCCAAAATAGTTGATGCCATCTGTGGGATTGATACGTCTCACAATCAGCGTGCTTTTCACATGCCTTCCACTACTAGATCTTAGGCCACCAGAGATCAGGGAGAGACTTCGCAAAACATGGAGGGGAGCTTGGCAGAGATGGAATAAATAATAAAGAAGCTCAGGACTGAAGTGGACTCATTAAGAAAGGAGAACGAGGTCCTCAAGGCACGAAATGGGCCATCGAGAGAAGACGCAACACCCAGTTAGGTTGACTGGGTGGAAATGGAGACGAACAACGCAGGCGTCAATAAAGGCCACTAGGAGGATGAGGAAACGAGGAAGCTGCACCACGATCTTTGTAGTCTAATGGACAAGTATGAAGAAATGGCCAAAAAGATAGGAACATCCTCCTCAGTCGACCAACTACTATCCAACACAAATTTGTCGTTCTCAGTAGAAATCATGGCAATGCCTCTACCCCCAAAGTTCAAGGTTCTTCAATCGATCTATACGACGGCTCCAAAGATCTTGTGGGGCACCTTGAAACCTTCAAAACCCATATGACGCTTCACGGTTTTTCGGGAGAAATTGCGTGTAGGGCTTTCCTTTTAACTCTAAAGGGATCAGTTAGTGGATGGTTTGGAGCACTGCAGTCGGGTTCGATAGACAGTTTCGATGAATTGGGATGGCAATTCTTGACCCAATTTATGGTGAGTAGAAGGCGCAGAAGTCCAGTTGCTTATTTACTGACTGTCAAACAGAGAAAGGATGAAAGCCTAAAAGCATATTTGGCACGCTTTAACAAGGAAAAGATGACAGCTGATGATCAAGACGAGAAAATTATGTTGGCAGCATTGCTTGGAGGTGTTTGGCCGAGGAGCCCCTTTATGGCTGAACTGGCCAAGAAAACCCCTTCCACGCTGCAAGAATTCATGGATAGGGCTGACGACTTCATGAATGCTAAAGATATACTATTCACCCTAACGGCCCATGATGAAGGAAGGAGGGAACGGGAACCGGGAGTAGGTCAAAGGAAGGACATAGAAGGGGACCGGAAGGCAAGAAGAGCTCAACAGGACAAGAGGCATGATAGCAATTTGAGAAGACATAACGGTGGTTATGTACACTACTCCAGTACACATAACCGAGACAAAACAAAAGAAGAAGAACCAGCCAACAGTAGAGGGCGACAAACCGAGAAGTACTACACTTATCACAAAACAAGGGGCACAGAACCGAGGACTGCCACAACCTGAAGTGAAAAATAGAAGATATGAAAGACCGTGGCGAATTAGAACGCCTGGTTACCCAGAATACTACCCCCCCCAACGACGTACAAACGACCAAAAACTCAAGCACAAAAAATGAAGGAGTGAGAGCCCTAGGCGACAGGAATCACCGAGAAGAGAGAGGAGGTCACATGAACCTTGTGACCGAAGACTGAGAGTGGATGATAACCACAGAAACCCACCCTTAGGCGAGATACATACGATCGCTAGCAGGTATACGGGAGGTGGCTTGACTTCCTCAGAACAAAGGCATATGTTGGGTGGGCGAGGTATGAATAAGTTTATAATATGGAGAGACCCGTCAAGCAGCCCCGAGTGCAGACATCTCCCATAATATCTTTTGGTGACGAGGATTGCTGAGGGGTTGTATACCCTCATGATGATGCCTTGGTGGTAATAATGTTGGTGGAAAATTTTACCACAAGGAGAATATTAATTGACAATGGAAGTTCGGCAAATATCTTATTGTGGGACGCCTTCAGCAAAATAGGAATCGGTGTGGATCGATTGAAACTAGCACCAACTACGTTAAAAGGGTTCACTGGAGACGTGGTACAACCAATGGGGTCCATTGCATTGCCAATATCTGTAGGCACGAACCCTTATGTTACCACGGCGATGACTGAGTTTTTAGTGGTGAGAACTTGGTCATCATACAATGCAATCATTGGGCAACCCACGTTGAATGCCTTAAAGGCTATCACCTCGACCTATCATTTGAAAATGAAGTTCCCGATGAGAGCTGGAATAGGCGAGGTATGCGCCAAGCAGGTCCTAGCTAGAGAGTGTTATGTGCATGACCTCAGGCAAGGACAAGGAGAAGTCAGTATTGTGAATACTGAAGAGGGGGCAGTTGTCCCGCCAGCGCCCCAGGTAATGATGACAGAACCAGAAACTAGAGATGAAAGTACTTTGAAGCAAGAGGAAGCATATGAGCCCCTAGAGTTGGTCACTCTTAAGCAAGGTCAACCTGAGAGCCATGTGAAGATCAGGACTAAATTAACAAAGGAAGAAAGACAACAATTAATAGACTTCCTTTTAGACCATAAGAAATGTGTTCGCATGGAGTCATAAGGATATGCCCTGGATAGGTGGGGAGATCATTGAACACAAGTTGAGTGTAGATCCAAAGGTGCGCCTAGTAAAACAAAAAAAAAAAGAAACTTTAGTACCAAGAAGTACGAGCAATCGTGGAGGAAGTGGATCGATTGCTGGCAGCATGATTCATCAGAGAAGCACAATATCCGGAGTGGTTGTCCAATGTAGTAGCATTGAAAAAATCCAACGGGAAGTGACGAATGTGCGTGAATTTCACCGATCTCAACAAGGCATGCCCAAAAGACAGTTTTCCGTTACCGCGGATAGATTTAATAATAGACGCAACAACAGGGCAAAAGATGCTAAGTTTTATGGATGCCAACTCAGGATACAACCAAATCAGGATGAATGAGACTGATAAAAAAAAACCACTTTCATAACTGACTGAGGACTATACTGCTATAAAGTGATGCCCTTCGGCTTGAAGAACGCTGGGGCAACCTACCAGAGGTTAGTAAACAAAATGTTTAAAGACCAGATTGAGAGAAATATGGAAGTGTACGTCGATGATCTACTGGTAAAAAGTATGGAGTTTGCCCAGCATGTGGAGGACCTTAGGGAGGCTTTCTAGGTTTTGCGACAATATCAAATGAAGCTCAACCCAACGAAGTGTGCATTTGGAGTGCAATTGGGAAAGTTCCTCGATTTTATGGTGCAGAAAGAGGAATCGAAGCAAATCCCAAGAAACTAAGAGCAATAATAGAAATGAGGTCACCCACAAACCTGAAGAAAGTGCAGAAGCTAGCAGGAAAGATAACTGCTCTTAATAGGTTTGTATCCCAATCAACAGATAAATGTCTTCCATTCTTTCAGGTGCTTAAGAAAGCACAAGATTGGGATGCCAAGTGCGAGGAAGCGTTCACCCAGCTAAAGGAATATTTGGCTAACCCACCATTGCTCAGCCACACCAAGCAACGAGAGTTGTTGTCGTTATACTTGGTAGTAGCCCTGGACGCTGTGTCAGCGGCCTTGGTGCGAGAGGAGGGGAAGGAACAAAAGTCGGTGTATTACATAAGCAGGACCCTGAGAGGAGCTGAGACTAGGTACCCAAAAGTTGAGTTAGTCGCCTTCACCGTAGTGGTAGCAGCAAGGCGATTACGGCCATATTTCCAAGTCCATCCGATAAAGGTGATTACCTCATTGCCTCTACAAAAGGTGTTGCAAAAATGGGACACCTTGGGGCGGCTGGTCAAATGGTCAATCTAATTAAGTGAGTATCACATCAGTTACATGCCAAAAAGCGCTGTGAAAGGACAGATCTTGGTTGACTTCGTGGCAAAATTTTCAAATTTTCGAGAAGAAGTCTATAAGTCACCTGAGAGAAATCCATGACAAGTGTATGTGGAATGATCATTTTGTCGAGTAGGGGGAGGAGTTGGTGTGTACGTGGTGACAAATGAAAGGGGAGAGTCGTACCATGCAGTACGATTAGATTTCAAAGTAACAAACAACGAAGCTGAATATGAAGCAGTACTCGTCGGCTTAGTAGTAACGAGAGTGTTAGGGGGCGAGGAAGTTGAGATGAAAGCTGATTCACAAGTAGTAGTCCGGCAGATCATCAAGGAATATTTGGCGAGGGGTACCAAGCTAATAAAATACCTCCATCTAGTTCAAGAACAGCGCAAACCCTTCAAATACTTTCAAATCGAGAAGATACCTCAAGCAGATAATTTCAGAGTTGACCGATTGGCACGCGCAGCCTTAAGAAAGCATGGAGAGGCGCTGCCATGGGGAGTTGATTTGCGAACGGTAGCTAGTCCGGCTGTGGGAGAGAAGAGTTTACAGATTGGAGAGAGTATGCCAGGATGAACTAATGATATAAGAAAGTATTTAGAGACGGGTGATCTTCCCCCATCTCGGGAGGAGGTGAGAAAGTTAAAAAGCAGGGCGACTCGGATTACTTTGGTAGACGAGGTGCTTTACAGGTGGGGTTTTTCAAATCCATTATTGCGATGTATAACAAAGGAAGAAGCAGAGTACGTGATGAAGGAAGTACACAAGGAAATTTGCGGGAGTCATTCAGGAGGGTGATCATTCGTCACAAAGATTGTAAGGGCAGGACACTATTGGCAAAACGCGCTCAAAGATGCAAAGGAGTTAATGAAAAAGTGTGCCCAATGCTAGATTCATGCACCAATCCCAGGTGCACCTCTCGAGGAGCTGCAATCCATAACTTCATTATGGTCGTTCGCTCAATGGGGGATAGACTTGGTAGGCCCTATGCCCCCCCCCCCCAACAAAGGAGAAACCAAGTTCATTATCGTAGTCGTCGACTACTTTAAGAAGTGGGCAAAAGCTTAGGCGATGACTACAATAACAGCCTAAAGTGTGACGAAGTTCCTGTGGAAGGCAGTAGTGTGCAAATTCGAGATACCTAAGTGTATCATTTCTGATAATGGAAGCCAGTTCGATTCCGAACACTATCGCTAATGGTGTGTAGACTAGGAATCAAAGTCAAGTACTCTTCCTCAAGCCACCCTCAGGAAAATGGGCAAGTTGAAGCAACCAACAAAACCATCGTGGGGATATTAAAAAAAAGGAAGTGTGGGCCGACAAGCTCCCAGAGACCTTATGGGTTTATAGAACAACACCTAAAACCTCAACGGGAGCAACACCCTTTGCCCTAGGTTGCGGAAGTGAGGCAATGATTCCCGTAGAAGTAGGGTTACCAAGTTACAAAAGAGAAAGCTTTGACCCAGAAACAAACGTGACAAGGTTGGAAGAAAACCTAGATCTGTTGGAGGAAATAGGACAGATGTAGAGGCCAGAGTTGCAGCTTCTAAAAAGAAAGCAGAAAAGTACTTCAACAAGAAAGTGAGACCCAGATCTTTCAAAATCAGCGATTTGGTGCTTAAGGAGACTGGTGTCACCACAAAAGAAGAAGGAAAGCTGGGCCCATGATAGGAAGCCCTTGTGTCGTGATTGTAAGCCACAGGCCGGCATCTCACCACCTCAAAGATGCCGTGGGGTGTGAATTACCCCACCCATGGAATGCAGAGCATCTACGGAAATACTATGTCTAAGGGAAAGATATGTAAAATTTCTGTTTTATTGATTTACTTGTCACTCCCGTTTCCAATAATAAATGTCGGCATGTATTATCCATTTTCTTTTCCTTGTTGATTTTTGTGACAACTCTAAATGATGAGGTCTTTCACCAAAAAGGTAACGTGGTAGAAGAACTTTCCCTTCAGCCTCGAATTCAAAGGTAAAACAGTCGAGGGATCTCTCGTTAACACCTTTTTGCCAAAGGTGACGTGGTCGAGGAACCCTCCTACTAACCTCAAATTTAAAGGTAAAATGGTCGAGAGATCTCCCGTTAACACATTCTCGCCAAAATGTGACATGGTGTAGGAACCCTCCCACTAGCCTCGAATTTAAAGGTAAAACAGTTGAGAGATCT
This sequence comes from Cyclocarya paliurus, assembly GCA_029856935.1. Classification (NCBI taxonomy): domain Eukaryota; kingdom Viridiplantae; phylum Streptophyta; class Magnoliopsida; order Fagales; family Juglandaceae; genus Cyclocarya; species Cyclocarya paliurus. Next base: position 2,068,652 of record CM056960.1, on the reverse strand, counting down.
CCCGTTAATACATTCTAGCCAAAAGGTGACCTGATCAAGAAACTCTCCCACTAGCCTCAAATTTAAAGGTAAAACAGTCGAGGGATCTCACATTGACACTTTCTTGCCAAAAGGTGACGTGGTCAAGAAACTCTCCCACTAGCCTTGAATTTAAAGGTAAAACGGTCGACAGACCTCCCGTTAATACCTTCTTGCCAAAATGTGAAGTGGTTAAGGAACTCTCCCACTAGCCTAACACTTAAGGTATGAACAATATAGCCTAATACTTAAAGTATGAACAACATATGTTGATATCTTTGCGCGGGTTACCGAGAAACAGCAAATAATGCTTATTATCCAATAAACAAAGTTCAAAAGCACACAAGGTATAATAATTTTTTTTTTTTATTTTTTATAAAAATGGCTTACAAAGTTTCATGACATACAAAGCTTTAGAAAAGGTTAAACAAATCCCTCGCGGGGTGCAAAACCTTCAAAACACACAAAGCTTAAGATGGGCGAGGGAAAGCATCAAGCATCTCAGCTTAGCCAAGGGAGTCACAAAAATGAAGGGCAACCTCACTAGCTCGAATGGATTTCAAGTCCATAGTATTCAAGTATGTTGTGGGTTCATGAAGAAGTTCACGGAGCTGTTTGATACCCAGTTTAAAACCTATCCCCCAAGCTCGTAATCGGACTTTGGGGGCGGCAGCCAGGTGAGGAAGAGCCCGATTGAGGTCATTTTGAGAGCTCTCCAAAGCAGGGCCCAACTCAGACACTTTTTTCTCTAGGATAGAAATCTTCTTCTTAGCAGACTTCACAACTTCATCAAGTTGAAGATATTCACGGTCACTGTTTTTTAGAAGATTCTGGTCAAACTTTTCTCAGCTTTGGCCTTCACCCCTTTAGCCACCCCAGCTTTATGAGTAGCTCTTGATGTTCGTTTCCGACAGAGGCCAGGCGAGAAGCATAGTTGGAATTGGATTTGTTTAGTACTTCAATCTCTGTCTTTGCACGGTCAAAACTGGCAGCTAAGTCATCCTGCTTTTTTAAGGCAAGCTCTACCCGAGCAGCCAACTCATCTCGCTCTTTATTAGAGGCCTCCACCTGAGTAGCTAAGTTGTTCCGTTCTTGCACAACTCCCTTTTCTTGATTTAGGTGAGTAGCAAGTTCATCTCGCTCTCTCCCTGATTGTTGTCACTTCTTGACGGTAGTTGTTGGCATCCGCAGCAAAATTCACCAATTCCTCCTGAAGTGAAGCAACTCGGGCACGGAGGGCAACCAACTCACCATCTTATGTGTGGGAACGAGCCCCAAGCTGATTCAACTCATTGGCCATTTGGCTCTTCTCATCCTTTAGTTGTAACCTATCGTCCACCAAGTCGGTGGCAAGGCAATAAACTCCCTAAAGAAAAAAAAAAGGTTCTTTAGAACTGATGATCAAAGCATTGAGAAAAAGGGAAATGCGTTCGAAGAGATTATTGGCACAAAAACACTTCGGAGATGTTGAACAAAGGCATTGATGGCCTCTGCACGTTGAGTATGTAGGGACACCGAATGAAAACTAGAGGAACCCCTCGGATTGGTGGTTGGCAAGGAGGCATTAGCAAAACACCCTTGAGGAAAAGCAACATCGGTTAGGACAAAAGAAGGAACACTGACAGGTGCATCAACAGGAGGACCGAGCAGTTTTCAGCTTCATCCCTAGCCTCAGCTTCATCCTGGCGGGGAGCTACCTGATCAATTCTAAGATCCTCCTCGGGAGATGTCAAGAATGGTTCACCACTTCCTTGGAGAGAAATACTAAATGGTGGAGAAGGAATCAAAACCTTACTGCCACTGACAGAGGAAAGTGCTGGAAACATAAAGGGCAGGTCAGGAGTAACTCCACCAGAAATAGTTGAGGTGAGGGGGGAACTAGACACTGCTACTGTCTCTTTAACACATTCCTCCTTACCATGTTCCAACTGTGGAGGTTCCAAGGAAGCATCAGAGGGCCCAGTGACGACCGATGGGGGCAAAATAAATAAAGGCATAGAAGCCTCGAAAGACTGGAAGTTCGCAAAAGTGGATGGGGGCGCCGTAAGCAAGTCAAGATTCAAAATAATAATATCCCCCTCCACTGGAATGTTATCACCTTTTTGCAGCAAATCTCCGCCGCAATTATGCCTTCAAGAGCCTCCTCAGCCAAGGTCATGACATCATGCAAAGAAAGAGTTGGTGGGGCCATGAAAGTGGCCATTACGCTCAGTGTCTCCTGACAAGTGGCCAACTTAATGCTTCCACCTGTCTGAGATGTCGTTTTACTTGGTGTCTCCCTAGAAGAAGTCAACTTAACATTACTAATCACCTGAGATGTCGTCCTGCTCGGTTTCGCCCGAGAAGGTGCCAATTTGATACCTCCACTAGGCGCAGAGGGAAGTAAGGAACCACCCTTTGATGAAATGGACTCATCAAAGGGTGGTTCCTTACTTTTGCACACCTATGCCAGGGCGGTTTTTCCTCTTCAAATCGCCCGCAGGTGAGGGGGCACCCAAAAACTCCCAACCGGATATATGGGTCCAACTAGGAACCATCAAATACTTCTCAATATTACTGGGTGTTAAAAAGGCATCCGAGAAACATAACTTGAAATGAGCCTGGGCCCAAGACTCTACTAGCTTCACATGGGCCTCTTCACAAGGGGAAAGGATAACCTCAAACTCATCTCCATCGGGAACAGGAGACCAATAATAGGAAATTTCTGAGTGGAAGCTTCGTCAGTAGGGAATTCCCAGCCCGAGCTAGAGAGGAAGAACAATTTGTTAGTCCAATCTTTTGCATGAGAATACTTGCACTTTAGCTCAACCAATTTACTATTGGATCTAAGGTTCCCCTCCAAATGCCTAAACTTGTGTAGGGACAAAAATTCATAGGCGGTTAGGTTAGGGTATTCATCGCCCATGGATTCCAGTACCTTCTCCACAAGACAGAACAAACCATCAAAATTCTCCAAGCGTTGGGCACCAACTGAGCAGGGGCGAGCCTTAGGACGTCTAACACATCACGAACTGGTCGCACAAAGGGCAATCGAAGCCCCATGGTGAACATGGAAAAATAAAGGGCAACGGAGACGGCCATACCTTAGGCATTAACAACATTCTGGTTTGGAGTAGGGGCCCTCAAATCAATAAAATCGAGAATGTTGAAATTGTTTTGAGCATTCTCCAGTTCGCGAGAAGAAATGGTTGAAGACCAGTGAGAACCCGCGAATATGGAGGGCCACGAGCAGAAATCACTCCCTTGCCTTTGGAAGAAGAAGAAGCCATGAAAGAATGAAAGAAGTCACGAAGAGAAAAAGAAGACAAGAACTCAGAAATGAGAGCAAGAAACGCGAAAGAGACATAAGTTCAAAAGAGGACTGAAAACAAGAACCCAAGGGGCGTTAAATAGGAGTTTATGTGAGATGACGGTTGACATGCCTGAGGAATGGAAAGGAAACAATGCCTTGACATGCCTCGAAAAATGAAACAACGCTTAGATTCAAGTCCCATCAGACCGTGTGTACTAAGACTTCACGGGGTAACTGGAGAGGACATATCGAATGGTTAGCCCCCACATGGGCCTGGGCCTTTGCTCTAGGCTAGAGCATGTTCCATTACCGAAAAGCCCAATGTTATCAGGAGAACCCAACCCACTACAAATACCGACTGGGTAACCACCCAGTGGTGATAAAGGATAAGAATGGTTATCATTTGAAGTCTAAAAAGGGATAAACCTTCATCTCCAGATTTGAATTCGAATAATGGATAACTATTATCACCTAAGGAACAAAGGTAGTTCAGGGAGCTATATATAAGGAAAGAACCCAGGTACGTAAAGGGGATCGGATTCTTGGGAATTATACTTTTATTATTTTCAGTGACTGACTTAGGCATCAGTGGCTTCCCATCGAACCCCTAAGCTATCTACTCTTTGGTTGTAGGTGATCATGAGGTGGTGGCGGCGAAACACGTCCAAAACAACTGTGATAGTGAAGCTACAACATAGAAGCTTAATAGGCATGCTGGAACAACTGTTGCAATTAAAGTTCATAGTAGGAAAAATCTAATTTTCCTGGATTTTACTACGATGCACAAAAGATCCACTACTTCCCTATTAAATGTCCAATACCTGGATCTTCTCGCACTTGTTCTTCCATTACTGCTCAAGAACCAGACCAAAAGCCCACATAGGAGAACTGGTGTAAGAGCTTCTAAATTGCTTCGAGCTAGGGAGTTATACGGTAATCTTATCCCATTCAAAGGGGAATTCCAAAGAATATGAATACCACAATATGTGGATTTTGGCCGATATGATTTGTTCAACTACTTTGTTGCTAGTTCAGGGTAAGTTGACTTTGTTCAAGGCTTTTTCAATGGTGACCTGATGAATTGTGAGAATAGTTGTGACAAAAGGGAACGTATAGCTAAGAAGCCTATAACTAAGGTTGTTCCAGAAAATGGTTTAGAGGTTAGTTTATCAGGTTTAGGGGCAACTGGGACACCTCCTACAACTTTGTTTTCCACATTGGTGATTGTGGATTGGAGATGTGAGAAGGCCAGTGATAGTCCATATGAGAATGAGGATGAGGAAGTGGTTCTGGATGGTGAAGTGGATGAAGGTGATGTTCATATAAAGCCAACCTCACGAAAAGCCACTCCCTTGGAATTCTCTAAGGTCGAGGTGAAGTTGCTTTTTAAGGAAGCTTATCAGCTAGCTATGGTGGTGTTGTGCCTATTACCAACCTAGTTCATCGAGAAGCTGGGCCTTAATCTTGAATTGAGTTCATGTGTGGTTGGTGTTATGATTTTTGCTACTGACTTTGCACAACATGCTTTAGACCAGGTGGAAGAAATTCGCAACAGTTTAGCTACAACACCTTGTATGATCTAGAGTATGGGAAAATGGTTGACTGGACTTGCTACAAAATGGATGTCAATTCACAAGCTATAACAGAATTAAGAGTTGTTTGTAATGATGTTGGAAACACCACTTGTGATGCCCTCAGATTTCGTTTGGGATTAGACGGACATTTGAAGCGTCGAGACATGCAACACAAGGTTACTTGCTCCCGTTCATGACATATAAGATGCAATGTTCCTAACATGCAACTAGCATTATGCAATATTCGCAGCGGATAATTTTTTTTTTCTTTAGCAATACTATGCACCAAACTGAAATATCCCAAATACTTAAAACATACTTCATACATAATGACATACTAAACAACTGAGATCACAACACTAGTTCAAAATAGTTGCGATCAAAGAGTGCTGGAGATTGAACTCCACAAATACAAGTAGTAATCTGAGTTAACTACTGTACTATCATCTACGTCACACCGTCGCTTAGTCGGCCGTTTCCAGTTGGTCAATTCTCGGTTCTCCATCAAATCCTGTAACAAAATCTACCATTCGGGGGGAATGGCATTTGGGACTACCACAGTGAGATTTCATTACAAATCTCAGCAAGTTAACAAAAAACCTTCACATAAGTTAATGATGCATGCATGACAGTAAAATCATGAATGCATAATCAAAATCATAAGTAATCATAGCATAACTTGACATACAACATAACATAACTAACATAACTTAAACTAAAGCATGAACTGAACTTGACTTGCTTAAACTAAACTAGACTTAAACTGAGACATGACTTGACAAGAACTTGATCTGAAACTTGACTTAACATGAACTTAAATTTGAATTGAAACTTAACTTTGCATGACTTGAACTGACTTTTTTACTTAACATGAACTTGGACTTGAGTTCTGAAATTTAACTTCACATAAACTTGAACTTGAACTGAAATTTAACTTTGCATGACTTGAACTGACTTCTTTACTTAACATGAACTTGGACTTGAATTCTGAAATTTAACTTCACATAAACTTGAACTTGAACTGAAACTTAACTTTGCATGACTTGATCTGACTTCTTTACTTAACATGAACTTGAACTTGAATTCTGACAATCAAAATGATTTTGCCAGTCGTTTCGTCAAGAATAATGAACAATCATAATGATTCCGCCCAACATATTCCATCAGAGATACTCAGACAATCAGAATGATTCCATCATAAGTATTTTGAATCATGTACCCTAGCAATCAAAATGATTCCACCGGGAGTACCTAGTAATACTCTGACAATCAGAATGATTACATCAGGAGTATCTTAAATCACGTACCCTAGCAATCAAAATGATTCCACCAGGAGTACCTAGTAATACTCTGACAATCAGAATGATTACATTAGGAGTATCTGCATAACTGAACTTGAACTGAATTCTGACAATCAAAATGATTTCGCCAGAAGTACCTCACGTGAATTACAAATGAAGATGCTCAGACAATCATAGTGATTACATCATGAGTATCCTAAACATAACTGACTTGAACGTAATTCAAAAGATATGACTTACTTGAAATAGAAACATTTGTAACATGACAACATATAACATGCAACATACTTAACATGGCATACTTGCAACATTGAATATTACATTACATGACATACATGTAACAGATGACATACTTAATTTATGATGACATACTTGCAATGTATAGCAATACGTGACAGAATATCTTGTGTAACAGATGAATAACTCATGACAGAATAAATTCTGTGTAACAGATAATTATGTAATGACTTGACATGACACATGTTATAACATACATGCATACACTGCAGTTCCTTTACTTATCACCCATACACATTAAACTGCTAGTAAGTTAAAAGTTAACTTATCTCGATCTTCGCATTTTCTAGACAAAATTCAAGCACGATCACGAGGAACTGAAAGTAGTAATTTCTAAAAGTTAGAACTTAATCACTAACAATTAAAAATATGGAAAAATGTCATCTTAGAGTAAAATTACCATTTTATCCTCTTCATGTAGAAAAATGATTATTTTATTCCTAACTTAAGGATTTTGCATCCTAACTCCAAAAATCATCAAAATTTACATACCTCATGTAAATTTTGTCCTTAGCTCAAATATAAGCTCAGAAAAATTTAAAACTAAACATAACCATTAAAACTCTATAAGGTTGAAATTTTACATAGGTTATTCCTTTGATTTTTGTTTCTAACTTGTTTTGATCAACCTCTTGATCCATGACTTATAAAGATGTGATCTTCAAATAAAAACATCACATGGTTTAAAAATGTGTTCTAAAATAGATCCAAGCTTCAAACTCAAGATCTGGTTAAAAAAATCAACCAAAACATAAATTTAGCCAAGAACATCATCACTTTGGCCTAATCGAATATCTCCTTGCATAAAATTTCATATCTTCGAAACTAATATGAAATATATTTAAAACAACACTAACATGTATATAAGAGGCTTAGGATCCTCAAATAAAAATATCAAAGCCATTGGATTAGGATTAAACAATAAAAAATTTAAACTTTCTCAAAACATAAACTGTTTTTCCTCTTCCAGTTTCTAAGTTTCTAGATCTAAGAAAATCTTTCACGAAAACTTTTAATCATGCAACAAATCTTCAACAAATAATCATATACACATGTTAACAGTATTCCATAAAAATTTTGGACCAAAATCTATCCATTAGCTTGGTCAAATACTCCAAACTACAACACACTCTCCAATTTATCGCCCAGATTAACCTTTCTGGGATTTGAACAACTTTTGATCAATCAAATGATCTCCAAATGGAACAAATAAGATTTCCACGTAAACTAGACTCAAGGAAAAACTTTAATGAAGGAAACTTTGTGAGAAAACACTTACAAAAGCTTCAAATAAGGTTTGCAACAGAGATCAAAAAAACTGTCCAAGAGTGTCTTTGTGTTTTATCAAAGAAAAGTGTAAAGGAGGATTGTTTTTCGTGGGAAGTGGACAGGAGAGCCTCTTACAAAAGATATGGAAAGTGATAGGACTGAAATAGAGTTTGAGTGTTGGCCTTTTCTTCCCATTACACTAAACAAAAATCAGCCCAAGATCTTTTCTTAAGATGAAGTGTAAAAGTGAAAGAGTGAGGTGGCCCTTTAGATATTTTTCTTCAAAAACTTCTAAAATCTCTTTTGGAAAGATCTGGTCAGCCAAGTGGGGGTGCAAACTTAGCCAAGAAGCAATACTAATGAGACCAAATATGTGGGCCTTAATGGGCCTAAACCGAATGGGCCTACATTTTGGGGTTTTAAGAGAGTTTGGGTTGATATCAAGCCCAAATCTAATATCACTTGGTGCAATCAATTTTTCAAGGCTAACAAGGTTGGATAATGATTTTCTAATATAAATTTGAAGGATTAATAGCATGTGAAAGTAATTTAATCAAGCGATTACACATAATGTTAGAAATTGATTCATTTAGGTTTTGGAGGTCAACTTTATGGGTTGGATAAAATCATTTAGGATTTCGGTTTCAATCATGCTTTTGGGTTTACAGTTGGATTCCAACCATATAGGATTTCACTAGGGTGGAAATCCTCTTTGGTTTGGCACAATTCGATTGGTCGGATGTAATAGGGTTTTTGCTTAGGGTTTTGCTACACAACCTCCTATTATTCATCTACACTCCACACTCCACATTTTTTAATATTTTTTAATATTTTTTTAAAAAAAATTTTTGAATTTATTTTTTTTAAATATTTCAAATTTTTTATTTACTATTCATATAAAAATTATTTAATAAAAAAAATTTTAAAAAAAGATGGAGTGTGGAGTGTTGGGAAGTTGTGAAGATTTATTGTTTTGCTTAGGTGGCATGATCTCACACCTTGATTCCTTCATCAAACAGTCCTCATGCTGCCAAGTGTCTAATACTATTCACTATGTATGGCTAAGATCCTGCCAAGTGTCCAAATAAAATCTCTCTAATCTAATTTGGACATTCCACACTGTGATTTTGAAACACTGCAATTGGTGCGCTTATCGAGGCTACCATTCACTCTGAAAAAGTGAATATAAACTTAGTACTAAAAATTCTTAAATATTCATATTAACTTACAATGAAAATCGTTTACCGAAATTCAATCTTGAAATGCCCCTAAAAATAATTTCATAGTTTCAAACAGGCATTTCGTCCGAAAATATGAAAATTGACATATTGCCCCATAAAATCCTAAATAATCAACTGAGTCTAATGGCACAGACTATAACGCATTCTAACACTTATAACTATCTCAAATAATTAGAATCGCATTTCTGGCACCATAGTGAGTGATAACATAGATTATGTTGACAGACTAAAACCTATCCAATTGGTCGATTCATGAAAATTTATGGAGTTTTCACGAGATTCCTAAAGCCAAAAGAAATTCCACTTTTGAATTTCTAGTGGACTATTACACCACTACTGCAATTGACAAGAGAGTTGCTTATTACAAAATGAGTGATCAGGGTTGCTCAAAGGAAGAGGTTGCTGAATGGGAATGAATGGAACCTCGAGTTGTATTAACGCTCTTAACTTTGAGGACAAGGTTCTTTAACAGGGTGAGAATGTTAGGAGCTTAGGGTGGCGGGAGGAAATGGAATTTGAGTAAAGAATCCTTGTGTCTGGGCAAGCTGATGGGCTCATGTTATGTAGTCTTTAGTGTTTTAGTATGTGTCGTAGATGAGTCAAGATTCTATTCCTTGGGCCATTAGTGTTACTTGGTCTGTGTAATTGGTATTTCAAAACTGGCCTTTGACCTTTTGTTTGTTGGTCCATGAACTTTTAAGCTTGATGCCCACGGTAACAAAAAAAAAAAAAAAAAGATTAGAAAGAAAATAAAAAGAATTATAATTTGGAACAGCTTGAAGGTCAGATGTCCTTTTCTATTACTAATTGTGGTTGTGTTTGATGATGTTTTCTCATGGCCTATCTTGATTGAAAATAAATTATCAAAGTTAAAAGATAAAGAAACAAATAATTGTTCTAAAATTAGTATTTGACTTGTAAGAAAAGAAAAGAAAAAAAATAACCACAGAGTAGATGAAAGTATGACATGTGAATGTAAATAATATCATTCCATCTAATTATTCTTATATGAAAATTTAAGCCGTTGGTTCACTTTCAGAGGGTCTATTAGGCCAATGGTGATATATTGAGATATATATTCCATGGAATTTTTAATTTAGATTTTATACACTAGATTTGAGATATAAACCTTCCGACATGTTTTTAGCTTCTCCCATTTTGAAGAACACTTTTCCCTCATCTTATCATGGCTGCTGGCTCGTAGAGCTGAGATTTCTCCACAAGTCTGTCACTATCGTGTACACATAAGAGGTTTACAAGCAGCCTTTCTTTGCTCAGTTTCAAAAATTCCCCAATGGAAGTTTGGGTCGTGTCTCTCACCCTATTGTGGTTGTGCATCCAACCAGACTTGCCAAGCATCACTTGCATAGTAATCCTTACCTATCCAACTATTGTATATTGCTTAAACTTATTATTAATGCCTTTTAGCTTTCTTTAGGACTTTGCAATGTAGAATTTCATACATTATGCACTTATTTCTTTTTATTGGAACCTGGTATCCAAGAACAAAGTTCTGATTAATATCGAGAGTGCACAGGCAAGGGATAAGGAGTTTTCAGCAAGTGCACCTCGGGTAATTCAATGAGAAGTTTTCCCAGTCCAATGGTCCCTAGAAATTGTTGCACCCAAGAAGATTCAAACTTTAGACTTAGAGGGAGCATACCACCAAGACCAAAGCCTTTACCACTTGAGCCTAGCTACCATTTATGCACTTATTTGCCACTTAGTTACCTATTCTTGACACGTTCTGGGAGAGACAAGCTACCTTTAGGTAGCATCTAGTTTCACTTAAAACTACAGAAACGAAATGGTATTAACCTTAAAACATTTACATTTTAGAATCAAGTATAAAAGATTTCATAACATTTATGAAAAATAAAGTATTTTAATGAAATAAAACTCCTCAAAAATAAATTTGTCAGTAGCACTTATTAAAGGAAAATAAAAATGTCATGCGCTACAAAATCACTAAATATGAGAAATAATTCAAAAATATCCTCAGCGCCTCAAGCACTTATGTCATCTCCTGAAAAGCATCATGTCTCGTAGCATCCTCATAATCTTCCTCATCTCGGGTGAGAAAAACATAAAATGAGCCTAATAGTCAGTAAGAACCATATCAAGCAATAAACATGATAGCAATATAGGTTTTAGTTAATAATAACATTCTCAAGAAAAAATTACCTCATAGCATACATAAATATTAACCTCAAAGCATAAAAGAAACATTGATTCCTTAACCTCATTTCTATAATGACCATCACACACTATTATCCTTGTGTGTAAGGGTTAGTGACCCTAGCAGTCAATGCCTCTTTTTGTGGCTAGTGGATAAAAACCTAACCTAAAAAATGAGTCATAATTAGGTGCACAGTCAGTAATGCATTCCGGCATTGCAATTTGGCCCAACCTCATGGTACCATCTTCATTTTCATGGCTTGTACATTAACTTCATCAAACACATGCAGTCGTGCATTCTCATTTTCTTTTCTTTCCTTTAACCTTACCTTGCCTTGCCTTTCATTCTTTAAAATGTACAGTATGACTATATAATATTCAATCATATAATCATTCATGCATTTCTACAATCACATGCAATTACTTTCTCCATAGATAGGATTCACGAATAGGAGCTATCCACTAAGGCTAATATATATATATATATATATACACCTTTATAAACATTTACTTTACATATATAGTTGCGAAAGACCTTTCAATTTATATAAAATGATATATGGAAGAACATGATCAAGTTAGTAGTGCGTATCACCAATCGTTAAATGTAAACAATACGGGAAATATGCATTATGTAACTAATCCTAAAGATGACCCATGATGCCTAAGTCCTCCGAACCTCAACCCTAGTTTAGACACGACCTTTAACCTAACACATAGGGTTTCACTTTCTGTTCATTAACTTGTATAATGAGTATCGTATGACCTCAATCCAAAATGTACCAAACTTAGGCATAGATACTAATTTTACTGCACTTTCAAACACTTTCTCCCATGATCCACTTGTGCTAATATCACACATCAGCATGCTCTTGGATCCCTAGTTATCTACATTTAAAACTCGTATGTTCATAGTCTACCTACACAATATGAGCTCTCAATACAACAAACCCACACAACAAATACACAATATCATAGTATCCCGACACACCCATTGCGGTTTTCTCACCCAACTCTTTTCTCGCCTTACCCAACTCATACACGGTTTCAACCAGAACACACCCATCACCTAAATAAAAATGCAAATATCAGTCCACTGCGTGTGTACCTCCACACTTAAGCACAACACTCACACTATCTATCCCTACTTCACTCCTCTCTCTCTCAAGCCTTTAATCTAGTATCTTAAAGCCTGCCTAAGGTTCAACATGTGAGGGGGAGAATTAGCACAAATAAGAGAGGACGAGAGGAAACTTACAGCGTGTGGTGAGTGCAAATGTGGGACTGAAGGTGTGGTGACTATTCTTCCTCTGTTCCTTTCTGTTTTGGTGATTGAGTGATGACTGGGGACACCTAACCACAACGTTATGAGGTGGTTTAGTACGGTAGGGGTGCGTTACTTTAGCCTTGGTCTTCTTATATTTTTGATTAACAAAAACAGAGCATATATCTCATATAAGGGAAATGAATCACTGTGAAAGTTAGGGATTGGGTTGTAGGTGTGAAGGATACTGGCCTCCTGGCGATTGAGGTGTTCTCACTGTGGTCGGTGGTGGTCGAGAACAAAGATGGCTCAAGTGCGATATGTGAACATTGAGAAAACATCCATATGTGCGTTGGTGGCTTTTAGCCCTTGTCTCGTTGATGGGTGATGGTGTAAGGGGCTGCTCAATGGCATTGAGGTTTGGCAATGGTTAGTCTCACTTCCACAGTGGTTTTTGGGAAATCGAGAAAAACTCGTTGCGATCCTTGTGTTACGTACGTGTAGGGCATAGTTCTGCGAGGTGAAGACTTTACTAGTGGTCCTTGGGTGGCGTACCAAAGAGATCTAGCAATGCTTGAAAGTGTGGCAACTTGCGGTGAAGAACACACAATTAAACAACACAAACTCTTCGGTAAATCTCGCAGCGTTGCTCTTCTCCTATGGTTGATCTTGCATGTAATTCACAGTTGACGCAATGGTTCCCGGCGATGAACAATGGCTAGAAGGAGAAGATGATGAGAGGGGATCAAATGGAAGCTATTAGAACCATCAAGAGGAAGAAGAGATATAGAGGGCGATCGATCACCTGAACATATAGGCGTGATTCCTGCAGCAACTGGGTTGGGTTGAGAAATGGGTCATGGTTTTGGGTCATAGTTTGGGCCATCCAAAGGGTATTGGGTCTTAGTCTTGTGTTCTAAGTCATACCATAACCCAATGTCATCTCTTACTCCACTCTAACCTCAAGATATTTTACACACTAACACCTCTTAAAGGTCCAAATTCTTGTCATCTTCAAACTAATCTCAATAAAATAATCTAACCTAATAAAAATTCCCAAACTCTATTAGGTTCTAAAAGTAATGTACTTAAGTAACAACAAAATGAAAGTATCAAACAACTAAGATCACTAGCACTATATAATGACCTTAACTCGTGTTTAAAAATAATGGTATAAATTATGCATAATCATCAACCATAATAGACAGTCATACAATATAATAATCTAATGATTTATTTATAAATAATACTAGGGGGCTACAAACCACTTCCTCCTAATATCTCAAAATCGTCCTCCACTCAAACCAACCCGATTACACCAATTTGCGAATAGAATCTCAATCCACAAAATTTCCCTAGCCATCTAGAGATTTAACAACTCAAGTTAGCCATAGTTGGAATGACAATTACATGATAGAGAGAGATAAGAAAACACTTGCATGGCGAAGTGTTCTACAACATTGTGTGGCTACAAGGATGATGTTTATGAATATCGTGCTTTACTCAGAGGGTGATTCCTTGCCAAACTTAGGATGTGTGTATTCTTAGCCTTATTTACATGAACTTGTGCATTCATCTTCATTGACATTGTCTCTTATTGTTAGTATTATTATAGGTTTTAACTTACTGATATTACATTGAAATCTTACTGTGGTAGTCTCACTATGGTTCTGCTCCTCAGATTCATAGAATCTGATGCAAATGTAGCCCAGGAGAGTTATCCAAAGGAAGAAAGACCAGCCCAACCAGATGAGTAGCCACAGGGGCCTGTCTTCATTTAGCTTTAGTATTTTTGTAAATTTCACAATGTTTATTGTAGTTAGGCAACTGTGGCGCCTCCAGCCCCCGCTTGGGATTGGACGAAAACTGAAACGCCGGGACATGTAACACAAGACTACATACCCCTCGTACATGACAGATGATATGCTATGCACCTAAGTACACTAGCAGTAAGCAATATAACGTTGTAGCGGAAAATAAATAAAGGGTCAGAATTTCTAAGCAATGCACAATTAGCAATTGCAAAGTACATGGTACCAACTACAAAAGCACTAACACTTTGTCCATGTCCATAAAAATTTAGGATAAGACAAAATATCCCTAAGTATCAAGTATTAAGGTTTGTCTCCCAAAACATATGTGACCATATCAAAATATAAAGTATCTTCAAAAGTTGAGACCTAAAAACCATGAGCCCCATTTTTTTTTCTCTTAACAAATGGTTATTTTTCTTTTTCCTTCAAAGTTAAGCATTTGGAGCCAAGCACCACAAGACTCCATGAGACTTCTGTTGTCCGGGCGGAGAAGATTCTAATTCCTTAGCTACTTCCTTTGGGTCAAGTGAGGGCTTCGATGATTGCCCAAGATAAGCAGATATCTAGTCTACTAGTTTATTGAACCTCAAAAAGTCAGAACGAGCCTATATGGTATACTCGTCCCCCGTAGTAGAATTATCAATATTCATAATTCTTGAGTGTCTGGGGTACCTATAACAACTTCTACCATTCCAGTTTGGGGAATGGTAGTGTAAACTACCACAGTGAGATTTCAAGAAATTTCAGCAAGTAATCACACAACATACATTAATCAAAACAAGCATACAGAGGTACATCATGGAATGCGTGCATGAAACATATACTTGACTTTAAACAGAAACTTGACATATACATTTACCAATTTCAAAAGACTTGTACAGAGACTTTGACTTTTTTAGAAAACTTCTTTGACTTTCTTTTCATGTTGATCTTAATCAGAAACTTTTCTTTTCAGAGACATATCACAAGATTTGCATCGAGTGATTCTTATCACATGAGCTCTTATTCTTATTCAGAGGATGGACACAACACGGCTCCCCTCCTTACGCCACGTGTTCCTGCTAGTCATTATACCATCATTGACCTGTAGGTAGGAATCGCAGGTGGGACTACCACCATCCCTACTGCATGCACCATAGGCAGGAATCACAGGCGGGACTCTACCACCATCCC
The DNA here is from genome assembly GCA_029856935.1 of Cyclocarya paliurus. Lineage (NCBI taxonomy): Eukaryota > Viridiplantae > Streptophyta > Magnoliopsida > Fagales > Juglandaceae > Cyclocarya > Cyclocarya paliurus. The sequence continues at coordinate 2,053,231 of CM056960.1, read as the reverse complement.
TACCATATGCACTGTAGGCGAGAATCATTTGCGGGACTTTACCACCATCCCTGCTTACCACCATCCCTATAGTTCGTGATAGAACTTTTTGATTCTTTTCTTTTAAAAAGAACCACTTTCTTTTGGAAAACATTTCCCTAAACGCATGAGACATGGAACTTAAGAACTTCATACTTATACTTGACATGTGACATATGGATGCCATGCATGAATTGACCAAGCATAACATGTTCAAATCATAGCATGATTACATGGAATACAAAAAACATCTAGACTTATTCATGGAATCATGGAAACATGCTTAGGGTGAAACACATGGGGGTAAAAATCATGAGATTCATCACTTAAACATGTTCCAATCTTCAAGCATATAACATAGGAATCGAAGCATGATAAAACAAACATGAAATCATGACATTTAACTAAGATCCAAAACATACAATACATGTTATGGCCAAAACATTATGGCACATAGTTCTTCAATTTTAAACATGTGAAAATTGAAACATATGCCTAGTATTTCATGGCATTTTCATCACAAATTCCAAACATGTAATTCCTTTCATAGATTGATACAAGATCATAATGACATAATCAAGAAATCAAATAAGAGATAACCAACAAAACAAACATGGAAATGAAAACGATCTACACAATCATATACAAGTGTTAACCAAAGTAGGTTGAGTGTATATTTACCAAAAAAATCCATGTATAGCAATATTAGCAAGCTGTAAATCCGAGTATTCCATATTAGAAAAGCAACTAAAAACTTCACTTCGTGTTCTAAAGTTTGTTAAGTTGGTAATCTGATTATTTGTTATTGGTTTAGTTATTTCAGATTTATCATTTAAATGGCATAAATGCTTAAGTCTAGAAAAAATTCAAATTTGAACTTATTAAGTTAGCTTGTTAAGTTAATTTTTATTTGATTATTTTTCTAGATAGACCCTACAGAAGAAACAATTCCGGCAGACTACCATCGATGATGTTAATGAGTCAACGCAACGGTTTAGTGTCATTCCTTCATTCCCACCCAAACCCAATGTAAGTAGTAAAATGAGTGGTAGTGGACCTAGTGGTGGTAGAGCTAGGTCAATGGTTTAGGATCTTTTTACAAAAATACCAAAAGGTGATCTCACTAAACCTAGAGCTGCATGCAATTACTGTGGTGCTTCGTATGCATGTGATATGAAGACCAACGGTATAAAATCTATGAAGTACCACATTGAGAAATAGTGTAAAAAATGTCCGTTTAATAAAACGGACAAGTCCCAAACTACTTTAGATTGGAAGGCGATGGATGAAGGAAGTGGTAGTGGATGGCTTTTTCCCTTATCATTTAGTGTTAAGGCTTGTAGACAAACCTTAGCAGAGATGTTGATTCTTGATGAGTTGACCTTTAGGTTCGTTGAAGATGAGCATTTCAAAATATTTATGCTTGTTGTTTGCCCTAAGTGGGTAGGGATTTCATCCCGTATCATGATTGTAAAAGATTGTTTTAATGTGTATTTAAAGGAAAAAAGTAAGTTAAAAATGCTCTCACCATCAACAAATTTCCCTGGCCATGAATACAAAGACATCCGTACAAAACCTCAATTATATGTATGTCACTGCACATTTTTTTTATGGTGATTGGAATCTACACAAGAGAATAATTTCTTTTTCTCGCCGCAATAAGTGAAAAAGTCGCCACAAATAAGTGATCAGTGAATTCAGCATCATGATTTCGAATACAATGCATTGGAATTCAGTGGCGAATTAAAAATCGCCGCAAATAAGCACTATTTGCAACGATTTTTTTTTGCGACAATCTAAAAATCGCTGAAAAATGCCTGATTTCTTGTAATGAATCCTTGGATATTGGTTTTGACAATAATGGGTGGGGGCGGGGGGGTTTGATGGAAGAGTGTCACACATTCAGATCTAGTTTTACCCGGTTGAATGAAAAATATTTTGAATGTCTCTCAATATATATATATATATATATATATATATATCAAATATGTTAGTTGAACTTGATTTCACAAAAATGGATCAGAACCATGCATGCAAGGACTTTATTTTATTTTAAAAAAAAAAAGAATAACTAATATCATTGACAATCATTTGCAATGAGGCATTCATTCCGAATAATATTATATTGGAATTAAGCAATGACAAGAAAACCATTTGCAATGACACAATATATTGGTGAGTTGATCCCTAATCCATCCCATGCCAATAAATGCCTTTAAATGTTTTTATAATATATTATTGACTTTGGTTCTCACAAAGGGCTGATCCTTAGCTAGCCGCCCTCAAACTTTCAACTATATATGGAAGAGTTGTTTCCCACCATGTCCATGTTGGTTGGGCTTGGGCTGGACAATGAGCCTTACCCTAGTCGCCCATTTGGTTGTATTAGATAAAGAAAGTTCGCAATGCGGGAAATTGGGCTAAGGGGGATAGATGGGACGTAGACAGCCCTCCATTCTTTGACAGGGGGAATCAGAAATGACCACGCGGTTCGCCCACTGCCGGGACGCACCTTGGAAGCCATGCCACATTAAAGGTGCTATCTCAGAAGCCACGCCGTATTGAAAGCCTAATTTTAGAACACCATGTCGTAATATTAAATACTCAGGCAAAACAGCTGCGGTCGAGACATAAACCCTAACACCGGGTACAGAATGTCCCCGGCCCGCTAAAACCTCATATAAAAGCTATACCTCAAGTACAAGGAACTATCTATGGACTCTATGATTAGAAACCCAATACTCTAAACACACGAGACTAACTTAGACATCAGAGATTCTCCAAGCTACCCTAAGCCCACCTTCTTCCTTGTGTTTACAAGTAAAGATTCAGGCTTAAGTTGCTAGAACTTTGTTCAGGCATGCAAAAAACGAAGTCAACCATATATACATGATATATATGCAGTACGATCAAATTAAGTCCTGGCACTCCAACTTCGTTTCCTGCATCGTCGTACGTCCTTTTTCTTTGTTGTATTCAATTTAATTATTTTGCCACAACTACTTGTAGATATGTATTTACTAAACTAAATATAACATCTCCGGCCTACAAGCTGTTCCAAAGAGGTCTTGGTACTACGACATGCACTCTTGTAACATGCGCGCAGCTGCAAATATATATATATATACATACACACACACACCAGCGAATTAACCATGTACTACTGGGCGTAAGCCTTAAATATCATGTGTTCAAACAAAAAATCGAAATTGAAGCATAAGCCCAACCCCCACCCACTAATTCGGTAAAATCAACAAAAGTTCTTCGATCGAGGAAGAAAAAATTTAATTAAAATCTTTATATATATATCCAGCATCTTGATCGTTATCTTGCGTACATATATATAATATAATACTAATCAAATCTTAAACCTCAGGCAATAAAGCTGATGATTATGATCTTTTGACCTGCTTAGCGAGTAAAAGATAGTACTAGACGTTAATATCCTGATGATCTCGTGCTGATCTGTGTTGCCATAAAAATTTTTGTGATCTCTCCCGTCTTGATACACTGGCATTGAATCTCGGAAGAGGGGGGAGCTGATAGAGCTTCAAAATATTACCTTGATCAGTTACTTCACATGAATTATTGCACGAAAAGAGAGACTTACTCTTCCATAGTTAGGACCCAATATTGTTATTGCCTTTCTTAATTTGAGGAGGCGGCGGTTTATAAAAAGTTTCCACGCTTTTGGTGCACTCCTTGTAAGCCACAAGAAAAGGATCTTCCTGAAACTCGTGTCCCAGCTTTAATATTGAAGTGCTCCTGCGCGGAGGCTGTAGTAGTGGGCAAGGAGGGAGAGGAATCTTCATGTCATGATGAGCCGAAACCTTGGCGCTATCCCAAGATGAAGTACGAGAAATCGGTGACTGCGAAGATTTTAGTTTAAGGGCGTGTAGTCTTATATCGAAAGGCAGGAAGTCTTGGTGGTGGGTGACTTTGCAGACCCCGGGCGTGTCCTCCCATGAAAAGGGTATGCTTCCTTGTGAATTAACCTTTCTGTGACTCATTTATGAAATTAGTTAGAAAATGTCCGATCAGTTTGCTCAAACTTTCGAGAGAGGGAACAGTATATATATAGTTGTGATTTTCATGTACTTGGCACTCTCTAACGGCAGAGATACCTAATTAAAATGGTAATTACGCAAGTAAAACGTGAAGAGGAAGCTGGTTTTGCTATAGATGATCAACAAGTTCAAGAAAGCCGGCGATGATGAAAACGTAGAAAAATAAAGAGTTTCTTGAGGGTCTGACGCCCCATAATTTGGCCAAGGATTTAAGGGCGTGTAAACAAGAACAAGTTGATGGACATGGACGGATCAGGCTGAGAAATTCTAAGGATACATTATTGGGTAGGTATGGTGGATCAGGAGGATCCATTTTAATTTTAACTAATGTAATTTCAGTTTAAAACGTTCCAAGTGATATATATATATATATATATATATATATATATTATATTTTACTCCCTCAAGGCCGTTACAACTAGGGCAATTGTACTGCTACTGGCCCCCTACAATCGAAGCTGGCCTTTAGCTAGCCGACCATGTTCCATAAGTCTATACTGGCATTTCCACAGGTCAAGCAAGTCTGCTAGCAACCCTGTAGGCTATTGGCTTCTTCCTATATCCCTGTTCGGGCAAGCTATTGATTCCATTACCGGGCCAAACTATACTATTCCCTTAGTTCTACCTACCACCTTTTCACACTGGGGCAGCATCTATTGAGAGTGGATTGACGGTGTTGAGAGATTTCCAGCATAAGCAGTAGTTGAACCAGCATAATGAAAAAGCTAGCAAAAGGGCAGGCCCAGAGTCGGATTGGACTAGTTTCGAGCCCTTCTCGAACAAATTGAACCGGGTCTTGGTCGGGCTGACTCAAATACCAGTCCAGAAGCCATAGTTCTGCAGGAAGAACACCAAAAATGATGATATTGTGAAAAATGAGAAAGGACACTCGTGGAAAGACGAAAAAAATTCAAATAATATTAAACATTTTAAACATTTAAAAAAAATAAAATATATATATATATACAAATTTGGTAATAGTTATTTTCTTAACTATTAAAAACAATAATAGAAATAAAATAAAATAAAGGAGCAGTCAAAACTAGGGAACAAAATGATGGGTCATTTAGCAGTTTTCATATGAACTATGCCTTTTAAGGTCAATCGTAACACAGAAACAAAGAATGACAACTATATATTTTCCTTTGATGTACGGATGCATTAATTTGCTTCCAATACATGTGCATTTGTTGTACATACAGTGACTAGGGGTGATACCCGCATGGTGCGGGGCGGGGGGTACCCTCCCCCGCACCCCGCACCCCGCCCCGCACCATGCGGGTGATGGGGTTAGGACTCAAAGTAAAACCGTCTCTAAAGTTGTACCTTGGCCATATGCATACATATCGCTCGAGCGGAGTGTCGAGTGGAACTCTCTGGTTGTTTGCGCTCGAGCTAAGTCGAGCGGAGTGTCGAGCGAACACTGGCTCGAGCGAGTTTCGAGCGGAGCTCTCTGGTTGTATTCGCTCGAGCGGAGTCGAGCAGAGTGTCGAGCGAAACTTGGCTCGAGCCAGGGTCGAGCCACAGTCAAGCCAGACCTCAAAAATTGCATTTTCAGCATGAGAACAAGTCAGAGTTCGACCCCATGCACCCCTTAGCCGAATCATTGGCTCATGCATGCCACGGCCATGTGGTCCATGCCACTATCTTATTTATGTTATTTATTTATTTTATTTATTTCTTTTATTGCAAAGGGACCTTTTGGGAGTTTCCAAGTTGTAACCTTTATAAATAGGACCCTTAGTCATTTCTTTCACATTTTTTGGCAAATTCCCTAAGTGGGTAGACTATTGTTCTTGAGATCACTTTTCGGTGTTTAGCACTTGGGCTACTTGGGTGAAATTCGTGAATTCCTAGTAGAGGATCATCACCTTGCAATTCGTGAATAGGTGTGATCCAATCTATCTTGATTTATTTGCAACTTTGTGAAATTCGTGAATCAAAGTTGTTTTTATCCTTGTGTTCATTCAAGTTCTTGAGTATTCATACTTTTCTATTGTGTTCATTCATTGATCTTGAATGCTCATATTGTTTATCATCTTGTTCATCCATTGTTCATTGCCTTCATCCACGCATTGCCTCATTTGATCCACCCAAACACTAAGTCTCGCCCACTATAGTGTTTGCTCTAGTCCATTTACCATAAATTACCTTGCCTTATTTGAATTAACCCTAGACTCCTACAAGGTAATTCCTACCACTTAGGAATCCTTATCCCATCTTCCAAATAATCAAAATTCGAAATCCATCATTTGGCCTAGTCAAACTCCCAATTCCCAACAACTCTCATGCCTCTTATCATTTAGGATCAACTCTAGCCACCTTACTCATCATCCCAAACCTCTTCCAAATCAAATCCCTAGATTTAAGGAATTGTCAATCACATTCAATTCCTTAAATCTCCCTTTCCTAAAACAGCCAAGCCAACTTTTGACTTGCCTAAACACGCCAAAACCGAAATCTCCATACTTTCCATACTTAGCCACTTACCAAACACATATTCCCTCCTCATTCAAATTCAAATTTGGTCACTCTTGCCTAATTTGAATTAACCCTAGCTGCCACCATTCTTTCTATATTAGTGTTTCCATACTTGGAAACCCTAGTTGACTCCATCAACTCTTTTGGCTAGCCATCATCCAACCCATATTCAAATTCCAAGATTTTAGGAAACTTCCTAAAATTACTCAACCACTATTCGGCCAAGCCCTAGCCGCCGACCTCCAAACCCTAAACCTATCTTCCATCTCCTAAACCCTAAACCATCAACCAAACCCTAAACCTATCTTCCATCAACCAAACCCTAAACCATCAACCAAACCCTAGCATCATCCTAAACTCCAACCCTAAGCCAATTCTTCAAAATCTCGAAATCCACCCTAGCCACCTCACAAAACCCTAGCTACACTTCACCATAACAATCCTAATCACCATCCAAGTGGCCCAAACATCAAGGTCAACCCTCAAGCCATCCACCTTGCATCAAACACCCATAATCCTAAGCCAATCTTCAAAGACCACGTCAAACCTAATCCCACCATAGTCCACGGCAACCCTAGTTGCCTCCAACCCATAACCCTAGCCACATCATCCAAACCCTAACCCTAATCACCAAAATGGCGCCATCCATGCAAGCCACTATTGCCGTACACTCCATGCAAGCCTAGCCACCCAAACACTTAGCCATTTTCCACATTCCATACACTCATCCTAGCCTAAACACTTAACCTCACCTTGTCCACATTGCCACCATAGCCACCATTGTTCGAGAATCAAGCAAGAGAGGAACGGAGATTCGGTCATCACCAAGTTGCCCTTGGCGTGGAGATCCTAGTGTTTAGGGACTTGACCGAGGTCCCTAACAGTTTTCCCCCCGTCCCCCGGCCCCGTGAGGCGGGGGCGGGGGAAAACCCCCCATTCGCCCCGCCCCCCGCCTAGCCCAACACTTGTGTTTTAAAAAAAAAAATAGTCTAAAAATATTTTTTTAGACTCAAATTATAATATAATTTAAATAATAAATTAAAATTTATAAATATAAAAAAATTTTAAACTCATTAGAGTTAGATTTTGGATTGTCTTGGCCTCCTAGGCCAACCTTTATATAGGAGGCCAAGGCAATACAATAGTCATCCTTGAGCAATGTGGGACTTAGTAGTAAGTCCCACATTGCTCAAGGATGACTATTGTATTGCCTTGGCCTCCTATATAAAGGTTGGTTTAGGAGGCCAAGGCAATCCAATGACTTGAATACAATTTTAAGTCTTTAATAAATTGTATATATCTATATATAATATATTTATTTATATATATAAATATAAAAAAAAAATTTATATATGCAGTGCGGAGCGGGGGGCGGGGCGGGGTCCCACTAGGGTCATCCCGCCCCCGCCCCCGCTGATCCTTCTCCATGTGGGGCGGGGGACCCCGCCTCCGCATGTGCGGAGCGAGGTAGCCCGCCCGCCTGTGCGGGGGCGGGGCTGAAGCGGGGCGGGGCAACGGGGGCGGGGCCCCGCTGCCCACCCCTAACAGTGACCCCTGAATTAAGATCATCATGATCATGACTACTAGTCGATCGACAAATCACAAAATAGTGGCATATATGAGTGATACAGTCAATTATATTAATAGAATGCGTAAAGAATACACAAAAGTGTAAATTTTTTTTATAGATTAGATCATGTTTTATGTCAAAAAGAGCCAATGCTCAAGTCTCCTGGACTTTGCCTTTTTGTTTTTCTGTTGGTTGTATCATGGATTGTCGCACAGTTTTTCAAATAAGTGAAAATCATTTAGGCCCAAATACTCATTTGGGTCTGTCGTGGCATTATCGAGAAGGACCGGAGCCATGGGCCGTCTGACCCAGAAGTTATCGACAATTGAGGGGACAGTAACGTTATTTCGTGTAAATGCCTTTTCATCGTTGTATAAAACCCTCGTCTGGGATTAGGGTTCTCGTAGACCGGGAACTGATAGAGCTATTATCTACAGCAGCTGTGTGCTTTGTACTCGTCTGCTCACTGCCTTCTTCCCTGTTTTTCTGCTTTTTTTGCTTGTTTTACAATTCGATTATACTCTAATGATAATTTGTTGCGTTGCCTTTTTTGGTATTTGTGTTGTGAGTTGGTGTTTGATTTTTGACATGTACGAGGCTATGATGACAAACAACATTTCTCGATTCTGATTTATGCTGTTTGGTAATGTACCAAAAAGCGACGATACAACACTTGTGTTGTTCTTTGATGACTGCGTTTGTGCGTGTCTGAGCCTTATAAGTCCTCATTCATTGAGTATTTTTTTTTTTTACCCAAATTCAATTTGTTTTGTTTGCGGAGGGTATGTTCATGCCTCACAATGGTTTGGAAATTCGAGCGTGATCAAATATCGGCGCAAGCAATGTTGCCACAACCAGTTTTTGTCGACTGCTGTTGTGAAATCAAGGGGGTTGTGTATGGTCTTGTGAACATACATTCCCCCTTTTGCATTTCCAAGGATGTTGCGGAAGGGTTTAGGATAAAAGCATGATTCGACCCCCATTTTTGGTGGGAATGGCAAGGTGATTAGTCTGGCTGCAAATTGAACAACACAGAAAGCAATGGCATTTGTAGGGAGTTTTTTCTTTTTTCCTTTTCTTTTGCAATGGAGGAGTAAACGTGATCAAGTATGGAGGCAATGAACCATATTTTAGTTGATAGCTAGCATTGAAAGTTGTAGGATTCTCATAATCTGGATGGTTAGGAGTGGGGTCAATGAGATCGGAGAGATATGTGGGCATTGGATCCTCTAGTCCTTGGGTTGAGCTTCCGAGTCATGTGGAGTGGCACAACAAAACAAACAAACAAACAAACAAAAAGCTAGGGAAAAATATATATATTAACAAAGTTGAAATGCACGACTCACGAGGGTAGTAAGAAGGGCCCTCCCTCTTCTGGTCGAAGACGTTTTGCTCACAGGGATTTGGGTTTTGGAGGTTTCTTGCCCGAAGAGAAGTGGGAGAGAGAGAGAGAGAGACTATAGAGTATAGACGGGTTGATTTGTGTTCCACTGCAACTACTTGAAAAGCATCTAATTTCCCTCGTCTCTTCTCCATATCTAGTAATCTACAACTTAAGAATAACAAAACATGGATTAAACTCTTTGTTAGCTGCTTACACTAATTATTATGCACACGAACATTTTTTGCTATAGGAGAGATGAATCCCCCCTACTAGTTAATAACTTCTCTAAATAGTTTTATACCTACAAATTTAATGAACAAAACCATTTAAACTATGCTGCATCAACAATGTCATTGCAAGTAATTAAATTTAAGATGAATAATAACATTTTTCTTAATAGAAATTTTGTGATTTTAAATAGCTTTCTAAAAAATACACTATATTTTTTACTAAAAATAACTATGATTTTCGTAACTTTTTTTGCATCCCAATACTTAAAATTTATTGAGTTGTTGCTTTGCCGTAGAAAATAAATTTCAAAGTTTTTTTTTTTTTTTTAAATGGAGAGATTCCCCATCCTACAAGTTGGCAAACATGTAGGATTCATCCATGAACAAATACAATTAGAATGATATTCTCTAATGCACAAGCCATCACCTCATGAGTCATGAGTGATTATCCTTCTCAATGTGCACAAAGGGAATGAGAGATTTCTCCAACCTCAATTCGTGATGGAGTGGCACTTGGAGCTGGTCGGATGTGTAATGTTGATTTGCACCAGCCATTAAATAGCTGCCACGTGTAGATTTCAACTACATTGAGAATAGAACAAAATGCAGCAGATCAAATATTCACAGTAGATCAAGCCACAGAGAACTTGCAGCAAACAGCTTATCTCCACTAGTTTATTTTATCTCCCAGAAACTTGCAACAAACAGAGAAGTTTCAAAGTCACAAACTAACAATTTGTTAAGCAAACTAATAGACTACTCCCAGAAACAAAAACCGGAGTGCTATGTATGTATGTATGTATATTGAAGCTCTTCCTTCACACTGGCACCTCCTTCACATAGTATTGGTTTTTAACTTAAATCAACTGCTGTAACAATTTCTACGCATCACATTCATGAAAATGCATGCAAACTCCAGATCGTAATGGCTTTCCTTCTCACCCCATGATACATTCTCAAGCCTGTAACTAGTGTTTCCCCTCCTTCCCCCACCATGCTTTCCAAATAACTACAAAAATCCCTCCAGTAAAAGGAAAATCTACGCAGCACTAACTGTTTCAAAATTCAGACCCATTTTCCTGATGCTAGTGAACATCCCACCCCTTTCAAAATCCTCTGGATTTTTCATAATACTTCTATAGATGATAATTTTCCGTAAAATGATAAGAAAACACACGCACACGCATACCAATAAAATCAAGTTCATTCAATCAGAATAACATGAGATTTTAGAAGTAAAGAATTTCACTTTCTGCCCAAAAATGAAGATCTCGAATCTTAACATCTTGCAGTACTTCATTTGCTCAGCAATCAAACAAATGATTAATAAAATCACCATAGACTACAAAGGTTTTACAAACTATAGCACATCCAGTTGAATTGCTCAAGAACTATATTTGGGCGACCAGCTTTCGGGTTCTCTACCGATCAAGAACCATATTATTGCCTCTCTGCATGCAACTAGCTGAGAATCGCTCTATGGGAAAGGAGAATCGGGAGGGGAGGGGAGAGGCAGAGCTGAAGTTGATTTCGTGAGGTAAGATCCATTGGAAGAAAAATACATTTCATACATGTTGCAATCCTATTGGCCGGTGTGAAAATAGGTGTTACACTCGACCGATTTTAAGCTTTTCCCTTTATTATAAAAAAAAAAAAAAAAGATTTTCCCTTCATGATAACATAACTAGGGAAATTCCCTCTCTCACTAATTCCTCACAAGGAGAAAATGAACATTAAAAATGCTACTTTATATATGAAAGCAAAATTTTGTTTTGCATCTGCCAAATTATCATTCATCTTTTAAATTGCTCCAAACTATCAAATGCAACCATTTGGATCCTCAAGGTATTACATTTTTTTAAGTTTTCAACTTCAATGTAATTTGAAAAAACATTTGTGTTTTGTATGCTTGGACAAGGTCCTAGCAACTTGAGTTGGGGTCTTCACCTACAAACACAAGGGAGAAAATGAGTTCGGGGTGGTCCAGGGAACGTCTGAAGCCTAAGTTAGTCTTTTCATGTGTATGCATCACTGAAATCAAAGAGAGTTTCTCATACATGGAGTCTAGCCTTTATACGTGAACTCTGGGGAACATTTCGTACCCCATGTCAGGGAGTTCATGTCATTAATGCGACGTGGCCTTTAATGCGACGTAGGACCTGGGTGGCGCCATTGATGTGGCATGGCTCTCTGAGTGGAGCTTTTACAGTTGATGATCGAAGCTACTACTTTTCTTGTTCGACGTCGGTGCAAATCCTTAAATGACGAACGTTGTTGGGGGGGGGGGTGTTAGGGTCAGTGTGTCTTGTATGCCCCATTGGTATGGTTTCCCGCGCAATGCACCTATCCATGGTCGACAAACTGTGTGGGCCAAACTCCTTCTCCAACCCTAGGGCCGTAGGAGGATAGGGCCTAGACTGGAACAAGCCCCGATATTTTGCACAAGCACAACTCGTGGGTTCGAGGAGAAAGTCTCCCTTCCAGTTATCCCATCAATTCCTACTAAACAGGATTAGTGGGAATTTCTTCATTCATGAGGTGTCTTGATGGTGTCCTCTGAGAGGCCATGTTGCTCTGGAATGTGCCTGTTTGGCTCTTTCTCCTTGGGTAATGTTTGACTATTTCTCTCCCACGTCGCTTCTTGCAGTGCGCATCACAGAATATGTGTTCACCCACTCTCCCCCTGTAGGATATTCTTCTACCTAGGGAACTTCAAAGGTCGCGAACGTTTTTTTAACCCCAAGTCTCTTTTTGGCTTTGAGTCTATCTGTCTTCAGTTTCTTCCTGCTCCCTTGAATCTCATTTTCTTGTTATTCTCCCCATCTTCTCATTGTTTTGTATTTCATCTTCATTCTTTGTCCAATCATGGCACCTAAGAACGCTACTCACACCACTCCAAGGGGTCCCAAGAGGTCCTGGTAGTTTTGTTCGAGGTTGAGGTCTAGGAGGCAGTAGCAGAGGTCGATGAGGCTCCAGTGGTCTCTCCTGAGGTTGAGGTCTTGTTGACCTCCGTTGTTGCCATCATGGCCTCCGCCATAGTCTTGCGGGAGACTAAGGTCAAGGTGGTAGTAGGAGGAGCCCTTGAGGAGCCGACAGTGGAAGGATAAGTTGAGGTCGACATTGTTTTCTCAGAAACTAAGGTGGGGCTGATCTTAGGGCTAGTGTCGGGGAGATGATTAATGAGGTTCATGATGCTGAAGGGAGTAAGGTTCCATAAGTTGAGCCCGAGTTTGAGAGAGCCCGTAGTCCATCCAAGGGATGGTGGGCATGCTTAATGCATTCCATTTCGGGATAAGCCCTTAGGTGCCCTTTTATTTCTTCCATTGCCTCTTTTTGTTGTTGATTTGATTTGTGTTTTTTTTTTTTTTTTTTGAGGGAGCATAATAGTTGGCGACTTTCATCGTTGATGGCTAAGAGGCTTTAAAGGAGGAGAACTGGGTCCTCCGCTTTCTTCCCAAACTCCTTTCGACACCCTATCGTATTCCATGACAAAGGCAAGTCCCTCTCCGAGTCATTGAAGCGCAAGAAGGATACGCTGGGGTCCAAGGCCTAGCACTCGATAGAGGTCGAGGCCGAGATAATTGGGGTTCACGCCACAACACAAGAGGGGAAGTCGCGTGTAAAGGAGTTAGAAGCCAGGCCGGGTGGGATGGAGCGTCTGGTGTCTTCTCGCAACTTGGTTATTTAGGACCTGAAGTTAGATCTGTCCTAGGTTCGAGACCTTGTTCCCCGTTTGTACAATTAGCCGAGGTTGGTCAAGATAGTCCGTGATCAGGCTTGGTCCTTTGGCCATATCAAGAGCTTGGAGAGGATGTGGGACTATGCGCTGGTTAATCTGTAAGGTAACCTGAAGTTCCTTCCCCCCGAAGAGGCTGCCCAGGAGCATGATGTCGCTGGGGGCAAGGATCTGATACCAGATGCCTTCCCTGATGACCTTGCCGACTGAATTTTGTTCCTTCCTAGTTTTCTCTTCTTCTTCTTTTTATAAGCTCGCGCTCTTTGTACCACATTTATGCATTCATAATATACTTCTTCTTCTTCTTGAACTCCATGAGGGTGTCGAGCAGTAAGTTAGACTGGACTTGCCTCATTGACCCTAGCAGTCGTGAGGGGGATTGAGCAGTACGTTAGACTGGACTCACCCTGGAGACTTGGACACTCAACGAAGGTCGAGCAGTATGTTAACCTGGACTCGTCTCGTTAACCCTTGCAGGTGCGAGGAGGGGTCGAGCAGTACGTTAGATTGGACTCGCCTCGTGAAGCCTTGCAGGCGCGATGGGGGTTGAACAGTACGTTAGACTGGACTCACCTCATTGATCCTCACAGGAATGAGGGGGGGTCGAGGGGTCGAGCAATATGTTAGACTGAATTTGCCTTGGAGACTTGGACACTCGGCAAAAGTCGAGCAATACGTTAGACTGGACTCGCCATGGAGACTTGGACTAGACCAAACATATTCTAGGAGACAATCAACACTTCATTTATAGCTTTTACATTATCAAAATCAAACACAGCTTACACTTTCAATAAAAGTATTCCAACAAGTGCTTGGCCTTCCCTATGCTCATACGGGCCCAGAAAACTTATTGGAGAGTGGCTCGTTTAGCTCTATTAGTCAGAGAGCTTGCCGATCCTTGGCTTCCCCCCTGTGATGAACTTGGGAGGAGGTGGCGGGGCACAATTGTCATCTAGGGGCTCTATTTGTTTTCCTTAGTTCTTGCACATAGCATTCCCATGCCAGGACTTGTTTACCTCGAATCCCAACCACCCACTAGGGGTTGGGAACTTCATCTTCAGGTAGTAAGTTGATGTTGTCACCTAAATACTGTTGAGAGTAGGACGCCCCAGTATGGAGTTGTATGAGGCGACAACCTTCACCACTATAAAGCCAGTCATCATGGAGGTGGTGCGAGGGGCCTTTCTAATCATGAAAAAAAGAGTTATGTTCCTACTGGTTGAATGTCCCTCGTGATCCCTTCAGAGGTATGGGCGTCGGTCGCAAGAGGTCGAGATCAATCCCCATCCAAGAGAAGACATATCAAAAGAGGATGTCAGCGGAGCTGCTATTGTTGATGAGGATTCTCCTAGTGGTGAAGTTAGCAACCTGTATTGTCACCACCAAGGCGTCATCGTGGGGGTAGAGGACCCCTTCTTCTTCGCCCTTCCTAAAAGTGATGGTTGGTGCAGGCTCACTCCTCCTCTGCTTGGCGGGGCGATGTTGGACTAAATACACTTCCTCAAATCACACCCTTCTGGCTTGGGCTTTTCTACAGGAGGAAATGGGCCCACCCCTAGCGAACCCTCTAGATATGGTTCGAATCACGTCCATGGGGGCATTTTCGTAGGGTGGCGACCGAGGCCAGTTTCGCAGGGGTTCCCGCTCCACTTGCCTCCTTGAACTCTCGCTTCTTGTTCTAGCAAACCTTCCCCGGTTTCGCTCCCGTTCTTCCCACTAGCCAGCATGGCACCTAGGAGCCGAGTACACTGCTTTCAACCTCTCTCCCTTGAAGGAATTGAAGTCAGCTGCATTGTGAGTTTCAGAACGATGGTAAGTGCAATAATAGCGGCCACCATCCTGATGGTCTACTTCCCAGGCAAAGGGCCTGTTCTCCTCCTATATTGTCAATGTGGCCCGGGCATGTCGAGTGCTCGCTCCCTTAGTGGGGTGGGAGTCATCTCGCCTTTTTTTGCAGTGTCCTCATTTGGCCTTGTCTGTAGTCTTGGATTGGGCCAACGTCTTGGCTTTCCTGTCAGCCTGATCCAACTCCATAGTTTCTTAGCGTTGTCAACACTAGTAGTTTAAGCATTTATGAATTTTCGTAGTGTAGCAAGAGTCTTCTTGGCCAATTCAGCCATAAATGGGTTCTCGGGCCATACATCACTTGAAAGGGTGGCAAGAGTGGTCTTCTCATCTTGGTCATTGGTGGTCATGCACTCGTTGTTGAATCTGGCTAGGTAGGCCTCCAAACTCTTGTCCTCTTGTTGCTTAATGGTCAGGAGGTAAGCCTTCGAGTGTCTTCTCCTTCTGCTGGCCATAAACTGAGTGATGAAGAAGTGAGCTAGGTCCTCAAAGTTGTAGATTGAGTTTGGTGCTAGCGACGCGAACCGCGCCTACATCGTACCTGCATCACGCCTTTTAGGGTCAATGGGAAGGCCATGCATGCGATCTCCCTAGGAATCCGTGTAGGGTCATGAGAGCCTTAAAGGTGTTCAGATGCACCAAGAGATCCTTGGCTCCATCATATAGATCTATATGGGGAACCTTGAACTTTGGTGGTCGTGGCATGACTATCACCTCCGCACTGTAAGGCAGATTTGTGCTGGTGAGCATCTAATCTATCGAGGATGAGGCTCCCACCTTCTTGGCCATCTCCTCGTATTTGTCCATGAGGTTGCAACGCTCGTGCTGCATCTTCTTCTTGTCTTCATCATAGGTGTCATCCCTCCCATGGCTTGCGACTCGCCCTGTCCTTTGTGGCTGGGCTCAGTGTCTTTGGGCAGCTCAGTAGCGTCCACTTGTAGGGCTTCATTTTCCTTCTGAAGTGTTTCCACTTGTGCAATCAGGGTTTGTATCAACTGTTCCATTTATGCAAATTGCACTTCCATGTCTTACGATAAGGCTTCGAGTTCTTAAAATGTCTGAGAACGGGTTGTCGCTAGCATACAAAGTACACGTTATGCATATAGGAAAGATTCCATAGACGGTGCCACTATTAATATCGTGTTTTGTATACCTGGACAAGGTTCTAGCAAGTTGAGTCGAGGTATTCACCTACGAACACAAGGGAGAAAATGGGCTCGGGGTGGCTCGGGAAACCTCCAATGCCTAAGTTAGTCGCTTTGTGTAGTAAAGTTTGGAGCATCATTAAAATCAGAGAGAGTTTCTTATACCTAGGGGTTGGCCTTTATATGTGGTCTTTGGGGAACATTTCATAGCCCATGTCAGAGGGTTCACATCATCCTCTACAGTATCTCCTAGTTGGGGCCTTTAATGTGACGCAAGACTTGGGTAGGGCTATTAATGCAGTGTGGCTCCCCAGACAGAGCTTTTACGATGGATGATTGAAGCTGCCACTTTTCATGTTTGACTTTAGGGGATGGAGGGTTGTCCATGCTCCTCGTTCTCTTGCTAGCGCAAATCCTTAAATGCTGAACGTCGCTAGGAGGTGTTAGGGTTGGCATGTCTTGTTTGTCCCCATCAGTGTGGTTTCTCAAGTGATGCGCCTGTCCATGGTTGAAGAACTGCGCGGGCCAAATTCCTTCTGCAACCCTAGGGCCGTAAGAGGATGGGGCCTAGATCAGAACGAGCCTCAGTATTTTGCACAGGCCCAACTCGTGGGTTCGAGGGGAAATTCCCCCTTTCAATTATAATATAAAGTGTGAAAATGTTGATTTTGAAGAATAGGGACTTAACCTTCCTTACTAGTAACACGAGTGAAGAATAGGGACTTTGGCTGCTCCGTATGTTGCCATTCTTGATCAGATCAGCCACTACTTTCTCTCTCTCCTCCTTTTGGTAATACGAATACCTATAGGGTCTTACACATGTGGGTTTACAGCCCTCCTGCAATTTAATTTTATGATAAAAATTCCTAGGAGGTGGCAGCCCTTTTGGTTCAGCAAACACCCCTTTGAATCTGTCCAGAAGTTGATGTATTGCTCTCGGGATGTTAGGAATGGGACTTGCAGCATTTCCTTCCATAATTTGTAGCCATATTCCTTTTGCTATTCCCTTTTTGAGGTCGCCAATGTTGTCTTCCTCAATCACATTTATTGCTGGTCTCTTGATTCCCTGCAACTCTACAGCCTTTTCATCACACTAGAATCGCATAGTTAGATCAGAAAAATTCCATAAAATTGATCCCAATCCCCTTAGCCAATCAACCCCCAAAACTAAGTCACAACCCCCAAGATTCAACACATATGAATTAGCCTTACATGTGTAATCCTGTAACTTCAAAGAAACTGCCTTACAGTAACCAAGGCAAGGAAGAGTGGCACCATTAGCCACCTGAACTGTTAAGTGGCTCTCTTCCCTTGACAGATTGGCCTTCCTTGCTACATTTGGATCTATAAAACTATGAGTGCTTCCTGTGTCAATCAAGACCAATACTTGGTGGTGATTAAGTTCAGCAAACAATCTCATAGTTTTAGGGGCTAAGGATCCAGCAATAGCATGCAGGGTGATTCCTAACAATGCACCCACTTCCTCGTCATTAGTTTCTATCACAGCCAAAGTACCTTCTTCATTTTCTGGTTCCTCAGATTCTTCTACATCTCCCCTCATTCCTTCTAAAAGGTAAATCCTAGGTTTGGTACATTTATGTCCGAGATGGTACTTCTCATCACAAAACCAACATAGACCTTTTTTCCTTCCTTTCTTGCATTTGGGTAGGAGAGACTCTTTTTATAGGAAAGCTAGTTTTTCTGGGGTTATTAAAGGTTTGAGGTCTCGGGTTAGGTCTATTTGGAGATGCTGGAAGTCTCAAAATGGGAGCTGGTGCAGGTAATCTAGGCTGGTTGTTTAGGTTGGTGTTTTGATAATTTTGGAACTTGGCTGGATTTGACCTTACACGCTAAGCACTTCCTCCTCCTGTAACCTTGCCAAACCGAAGGCTGCTGAGAGTGTAGATGGCTTAAACATGGTGACAGTGATCTTTAAATCATCCCTAAGGCCACTGAGAAAGGTACTAATTCAAAACTCTTCAGATAATCCAGATATTTTATTAGATAGTATTTCAAATTGTGTCTGATATGCTTCTACAGTCCCATTTTGTCTTAATTTAGTAAATTCCCCTACAGGATCCTCATAGGCTAAGGGCCCAAATCTCACTTCTAAGGCTGTAATAAAATCATCCCAAGATTGAACTGGACTGGACTCCTTTAACCAACAATACCATGATAAGGCCTTTCCTTCCATATGGAAAAAGGCTATTTGAAGCCTTTGGTCATCGGGTGTTTTGTAATACTCAAAAAATTGTTGTGCCTTTAGAATCCATTCATTCAGATCAGTACCATCAAATTTAGGAAAATCCAACCTTAAGGATCTAGCCTGAATTTCCCCATTTCCCTCAAATAAAGTATTATTACTGACCTTAGAGTTGGAAGACCCTTCCCCATAATTGTGATGTGCTGCTAAAGCCTCATAGCTAGATGACAGATTATTGATCTGTTTAAGTACTGCAGCTAACATCTCCTTTTGTCGCTCATGTTCTTCACGCAAGTGGTTGTTCTTTCCTTTCAGTGCTGCCAAAGCTTCAGTCATCTGTGCATGCCTAGTACCTTCAGCCATTGTCGCAGAACCAAGGCTCTGAATACCACTATTATGTTAATGTAATCAGGTGGTGAAATCGTTTATGGTAATTCAAGGTTACCAGGCCTCTTTTTGATAATATGTAAATTGAACAAATGATTCCCAGTGCCTTTTGATCGAATAATAGCAAATATAAATAGGCCAGGAGATAATTGACCATTACACGACGTGGGCATTGCCCAGTAAACACGGACTGACTCAAACAGACTACAAATACTCAATAACTGCTTACTAGCCTTTCGACCCACTTACCAGGACTCAATCAACTAAATAAAAAACAATTGAAAGTAAAGTAAAACGACACAACTTAAGCCCCCTTAGACAAACACCGAATAACAAGGCTTTGGCATTCTCACTTTTGGAGCTCTCGCACATAACAGCCAAGTAAAAAGGTTCTCTTATTCCTCCATTTCCGTCTCTGCTATCGGGTTCATTTAGGGTTTTACTAATTGAACCCAGAAGAAACAAAAACACAAGAAATCATGCACGCGCCGGTGCTCGTTCTCAGTAAGTGTGTTCCTTCTTTCTTTTCTCTTACCGAACTTAATGGAACATGGATTCAATTGATTCAATTTTCGACATAATGAAATGAAATTGAATAGAGGACTCGATGAAACGCGAGTCCGGAAGCAAGGTGCAGCACGCTAACATCCAAGCTTCTAAGGTTCTTGCTTTCTTTTTTTCTTTGCCTAGCACTAGTGAGCAGATTTTGTTTTTTGTTTTTTTTTTCAAATTTTCAGTTTGCTTGATTAATACCTGGACAGGTTGTTGCTAACATTATTTGCACAACATTGGGTCTAAGATCCATGTTGAATATGCTGCTCGATGCTACTGGAGGTAAGAGATTTTTCCCTTCCTAGATTCGTAAATAGTACATAGTATATATGTCTTCATTTTAATTATAAAATAGTGTTGTGTTGAATTCATAAAATCGCCATTACAAAGCAAATATCTTTGCCAACATTTTGTATCTTCTATCTCGGATTCTTATTTCCTCTTCTCGTCTGTTTCAAATTTTGGGCATCTAACAGGAATTGTGGTGACTAATGATGGAAATGCTATTTTGCGTGAGTTAGATCTTGCACACCCAGCTACAAAGGCATGCGTCTCTCTTAATTATTTCATTTTTTTTTCCTTTTTCTACCTACGCTAAGATTTTCCTTTCAGTTACAAAATATTCTATGTGTTCTCTTGGCATTCTGACGTTCCATCACCATGGCCTCCTTTTTCTATTCTTATACATATATATTTTTTTGGTGGTAGTCAATGATTGAATTAAGCCGAACACAAGATGAAGAAGTGGGAGATGGACCAACTTCAATCATTGTTCTTGGTATGTTTTAGCATGCAACTACTGTACATGATTTTTTTTTTTTGGGTGGAGTGCAAATGTGGTGTTCTTTCTGAGTGTGTGATAACTGAAGATAAGTCTGTTACTAATTGTTCACCAATTTTATTCCATTGTTTCATGATTAGCATGTGTATTAATCAATTGTGTACATACTTGCATGAAGAATGCAATTGCTAGCGAGAAAGAAGAAAACATATAAGTTTATGTTGCAATGAATATTATTTAATGTCATTTCTTTGCATGGCTACGGACATCTGACGATAGGGTTTCAACCTCAGGTAAACCCAGTCCCCTTTCTTGAATTCCCTTTCAATTCTATTTTTATCAGCATAATATTTCATTTTGTTTTGGGCTTCCTGCAGGATTTCTTGTAAATAGAGCTATGCCTTGTTGTGTTATAGACATATTCTGCGAGGGGTAGCCATCGTGCCCAATCCCTTGGCCTGTCACTGGAAAAACATCATAAATAACATTCTAAACTTATGTTGGTTACCTCTGTTTGTCCGTCTGTCTGGGGATGATAGGCAGAGCTCATTAATAGCTCTGTTCCATAGATGCGAAACAATTCTTTCCAGAATTGACTTGTGAAGATTGGGTCCTTGTCACTAAGTATTGTTTGGGGCATACCATGTAGCTTGAAAATATTTTCCATGAAAACCTTGGCTACTGACAGTGCTGTATACGAGTGAGTTAGTGGAATAAAGTGAGCGTATTTGCTCAATCTATCCACAACTACCATTATAACAGTACATCCCTTAGCTGGGGGCAATCCTTCTATGAAGTCCATACTAATGTCATCCCAATTTCTCTGTGGTATAGGGAGAGGTTGAAGCAACCCTGTTGGGTGGAGGGTTTCAACCTTGTTCCTCTGGCATATATCACACTCTCAAATAAAAGTTCTGATATCACTACGCTGACCAGGCCAGAAAAACTCTCTTTTGATCTTTGAATTTGTTTTATGCATTCCCTTGTGGCCCCCCTAATGGACTGCTGTGAAAATACTGCAGGATCTGCTGCTGGAATGGCACAAGAGTTCCTAAGTGAAGCCTACCCTTGTAAAAGAGTAGATCATTGCGAACTTGGTATACTACTGAATCCAAGGTCCCTTGATGGTAGGGGTTAATTAACCTCTGCAACATTGGATCTTGGTGGTAAGATTTTTTTAACTCATCTATCCATGCTGCTTTGATCATACTGACTGCCTGAATTTCTTGATTTATGGTGATTCGGGTGCTGTTTGGCTATATGGTGTTTGGTGGGGTAAACTCTATAGGGTGGATTTGGGAGTGTGGATCTGTATTTTTGCTTGGGTGTTCTGAGTAGGGTAATCTGGACAGGGCATCAGCTACTGTATTAGTCTTACCACTCTTGTATTCGATCACAAAATCATAACCAAGTAGTTTGGAAACCCACTTCTGTTGAGCAGGGGTACCCACCCTTTGTTCTAGAAGATATTTCAAGGCACGTTGATCAATGCGTACCTTAAAAGTTTGTCCCAATAAATAGTGTCTCCACTTCCTTATGGCCATCCCTAGAGCAAGTAGTTCTTTCTCATATCTTGATAATGAGAGACTCCTTCCCTTCAAAGCTTGGCTGAGATATGCAATAGGTTGTCCTTCTTGCATGAGAACTGCTCCCAACCTTTCTCCTGAAACATCACACTCAATAACAAAACATTTAGTAAAGTTAGGCAGCCTTAATACTAGGGGATTCATCATAGCTTCCTTTAATTTCAAAAAGGCTTATGAGCCTTTTCATTCCAACAAAAAGCATCCTTCTTTAGTAGAGCTGTCAAAGGAGCAGCAATCTTCCCATAGTCTTGCACAAACTTTCTGTAATACCCTGTAAGTCCCAAGAATCCTCTTAAAGCCTTGAGGTTCTTAGATTCCTTCCACTCCAACATGGCTACAATTTTCTGAGGGTCGGCTTTCACACCTTCATTGGAAATGATATGCCCAAGATACTTTACTTCTTTGCTTCCAAAAATACACTTTGATGCCATAACAAAAAACTGATGAGTCTTCATAACTTCTAAAGCAGTTTGTAAATGTACCAAGTGATCCTGTAGACTTTTACTATAAACCAAAATATCATCAAAGAATACCAAGAAAAATTTCCTTAAATAAGGCCTAAACACTTGATTCATTAGCCCCTGAAAAGTAGAAGGTGCATTAGTCAATCCAAAGGGCATAACCAAGAACTCATAGTAACCCTCATGGGTCCTGAAAGCTGTTTTTGGAATATCTTCAGGGTTCATTTGAATCTAGTGATAACCTGATCGCAGATCCAGCTTGAAAAAAACTTGAGCCCCATGTAATTCATCTAAAATTTCATCAATGTTGGGTATGAGATATTTATCCTTAATAGTGTCCTTGTTAAGAGCACCGTAATCCATACACATTCTCCAACCTCCATCAGCTTTCCTTACCAATAAAACTGGTGAGGAGTAGGGGCTTTGGCTGCCTCTGATAATTCCTCCTCTTAACATCTCAGCTACCAACCTCTCAATTTCTTCTTTTTGGTAGTAGGGATATCTATAGGGTCTTACACAGGTGGGTTTAGAACCTGGTAAAAGGGTTATCTTATGGTCATGACTCCTTGAGGGGGGGGGGGGTAAGCCACTGGGTTCCTCGAAAACAGTTTGAAATTGGTCAAGAATCCCCTACACAGATGCTGGTATGAACCCAATATCCTCTGATTTGTTTCCTTCCAAAAATTGAACCCAAACTCCCCTAGCAGAATTTCTTTTTAGAGTTTCCACATACTCAGTCTCCTCAACTACTCTACTGGGTAGTTGTATTCCTCTTAGGGTGGCAGTATCATTCCCAAGTGTAAAACTCATAATTAGGTCATTGAAGTTCCACACTACAGTTCCCAATGTTCTCAGCCAATCCATACCTAAAACAGCATCACAACCTCCCAAAGATAGTAAGTATAAATTAGGAGTAACTTCTAGACTTTGTAGTTGGAGTGGGGTAGCCTTACAGAAACCATCAGCCATCAGCCAACTTGACTGATTGATTGGTATCCTCAACTGTCAGTCTAGCCTTCCTTGCTACATTTGGATCAATAAAACTATGCGTACTCCATGTGTCAATGAGAGTAATCACACTAATTTTATTAATGATTCCCGCTATAATCATGATCTTAGGAGCATAAGCCCCTGCTAAGGCATGCAATGAAATTCCTAAAAGTTTCCCTTTTTCTTCCTCTTTGGGTTCTTCTAATTTAAGGACAGCCATGGATTCTTCTATCTCCTCATCCTCAATTTCCTCTATCTTCATCCCCTCTAACAGAAAGAGTTTAGGTTTATTGCATCTATGGCCTGGTAGGAACCTTTCATCACAATAATAACAAAGTCCTTTTGCCCTTCTCTCTTACATTTGACCAGGAGATATTCTTTGGATTGGAATGGTTGGTCTTCTGTTGTTATTGGGAAATCTGGGATTGGTGTTTTGGTAATGGTTACTGTTTTTGGATGGTGGTGGTGGTAGTCGAAGTATAGGTGCTGAGGGTGGAAATTTGGGACTTGGATTGGTGTTTGAGGTTGGGGAATGGTTTTGCTGGGTATATGGTGAATTCCTCCTCATTACTTCCACTTCTTGTAATTTTGATAAACCAAAGGTAGCATGTAAAGTGTTTGGTTTAAACATGGTTACCATTATCCTGAGGTCTTCTCTCAAACCACTCAAAAAGGTACTTATCCTAAACTCTTCTGTTAATCCTTTGATTTTGTTGGATAATTCCTCAAATTGGGTTTGATATTCTTCTACTGTACTTGTTTTCTTTAGTTTAGTAAATTGCCCCACAGGATCCTCATAAGCAGAGGGTCCAAACCTGATTTCTAAAGCACTAATGAACTCATCCCAAGTGGTTATTGGGCTGGATTCCTTAAGCCATGTATACCATGATAAAGCTTTTCCTTCCATATGGAAGAAAGCTATCTGAATTTTTTGGTTATCTGGGATGTCATAGTAAGAGAAGAATTGATTTGCTTTTAAAACCCATTGGACAGGATCAATTCCATCAAATCTAGGAAATTCAAGCCTAAGGGATCTAGCTTGTATACCCCCATTATTCTCAAATAAAGGATTGGTACTAACCTTTGTATTTGAGGATCCTCCTCTTGAAACTGATTTGCCTGACTTTATCACCATTTGCTCATAAGTTGAAGCTAAATTGTTGAGCTGTTGTAAAACTGCCTCTAACATGCATTTTTGCCTTTGTTGCTCTTCTCGCAGGATCTCATTCTCCCCTTTCATAGCTGCCAGCATTTCATTCACATGAGCTTGCCTGGTTCCCTCAGCCATGTCACAGGAACACGGCTCTGATACCAATTTTTATGTGCACAAATATAGTCTGTTTGTGGTTATGTCACAGCCGAGATAAATTAAGTGCTTTTCTGGTTGTGATGAATTAATGATGTCTAGTTGAAGCTAGAGATGGTATTTTTTTTTTTGAATGGTTTCAGCACACTCTCTCTCTCTCTCTCTCATGCACGTGCACACACACCCTTCCGCCCACACAAATATGCACGCTCACTCACCCACCCCCTCAAATTAAAAAAGAAGAAGCAGTTCACACACATGCATGCACACATGTTAGACATCCTTTTTCATTCATCACAACATATTTATTATAGGTTTAATTTTTTGTTAGAAAAAGGCTTGTAGATTCCTTCTGAAGAATTTAGCTTGTTTTTGTATTGTGCACATGATTTTTGGAATTATGTGGCAGGTGGAACAATGTTGGGGCTAGTCAAGAGCTGTATAGGTACCAAATTTACTAGTCAATTTGGGGATTTAATTGCTGTAAGTATCTTGTGGTTATCAGGGTTAAACATGTGTGTGTCTTTACAGCTGTTTCTCTCTCTCTTTTCCTTTATTCATCATAAAACTCTCTAAAAATGTTTAGATCCTTTAGAGGTTGCCTAAAACAGTGGCCTTATGAAGTTGCTGCCATGGCTTTCGAGGCTATACCACGTACTTTAGCACAGAATTGTGGGGTAAATGTGATTGAACTACGACTGCACTGCAAGGAAAGGCAAGAATCCCTAACTCATTTTTACATGCGGAAGTATTTTCAAATTTATGCTAAACCTGTTCCTATCTGTTGGTGTTAAACTACTCCTGTAGCATGCAAGTGGTGACAATGCCTGGATTGGCATAGACGGAAACACTGGTGTGATTAGTGAGATGAAAGATCGGAAGGTATGTTCAAAATGTTAAATGAAAGCTTCTGTTCTTTATTTGTACGTGTCCTTTTTTTCAATATTATTTTTTATAAGCAACCCTAAAAAGGCAGTGGTTCTACCCAATACAACACCTAGAGGGGGTGAATAAGTGTAGTTCAATTTTTCTGGTCTAATAAAAAATATTGACAAGAAATTAAACAATTAAACAAACAACACAAATAATCAACACAAAAATTTGGTCACGAAGTGAAAACTCATTTGAAGAACCTCTTCAAAATCTAAAACTACTCCGGGTGTAAGACACCACCTCAAATCCACTATGGAAAAATATTTGTTACAACCAATTTAGAGACACTCACAAAACTTTTGTAGTTCCTAAACTTGGACTGCAACACCACGAGTGACCCACTTGATCTCTACACGCATGTAGTGCCTGAACTCCGACCTTTCTATAGCATCCCACGAGAACCTCTCGATCTCTGCATCAACAAAAGCTTCGGACTCTTCTGGATGATGAACACGTCCACTTCAATGGACTTAAATAAGATTTGATCTTGATTGTGGTGTAGTGGAGATATGATTGTCCAAGAGAGATTCAATAATGTGGAATAAGTTCTCTCAATGGCTCTTGGAAGCACTTAGGGTTTTTTGCTCAGTTTCTCCACTCCAAGAAAGAACTAGAAACTCCCCTTTTATACTTCTGAAAAAAGAGGTGCTCAAACCTAAGGATAAATTAGGTTTCCAGAACATTGGCTTGAGCAAAGTGTCGAGCGAAGTCGAGTGAACTCTCTGACTTGAAGATTGGCTCGAGCGAAGTGTTGAGTGTAGTCGAGCGAACTCTCTGATTTGAAGTTAGCTCAAGCGAAGTGTCGAGCAGAGTTGAGCGAACTCTCTGACTTGAATGTAGCTCGAGCAAAGTGTTGAGCGTAGTCGAGCGAACTCTCTGACTTAAAGTTCGTTCGAGCGAAGTGTCGAGCGGAGTTGAGCAAACTCTTTGACTTGAATGTAGCTCGAGCGAAGTGTTGAGCATAGTCGAGCTCACTCGAGCGAATTCGAGCGGAATCTAGCGAATTCTCTGATTTAGTTGACACCCTCTTTTTCACTTTGACACACTTCAACACTTGTTACAACACAATTTTAGTTTTTACAAGAATATGCCAACACACTCATTTTTCCCTCAACAAACCCAATTTGAATTTTGAGTTATTTATTAAGTTTCTCTTTACTAAGTTGTATAAAGTAATGAACTAAATTATTGGTTTCTGAGATTGAGCGTTGAATGCCTGGTTATTTAAACGATGTCAGATATGGGATGCATATAATGTAAAAGCTCAAACCTTTAAGACAGCCATAGAAGCAGCTTGCATGCTCCTTAGGATCGATGACATTGTGAGTGGGATAAAGAAGAAGCAAGCCCCCGGTGCAGGCCAGGCTCCATCAAAGCCTAAGATTGAGACTGAAGCAGATGCTGACAATGAGCAAATACTTCCTGACTAAAGACCTCCCAATTGTCGAAACTGATCTTTTTTTAAGTATTTGAAGCAAAGCGGTTGGTCTCGCTGGCTGTACAAGGGTTTTGTTGAGCTGAGCTTTTGACTTGAGCACTTCCTAGTTCGGATTCTGGCCTTCGCTGTTTTTTGTTGAGATCCCCGTCTGTTATGGGAGCTACTGTAAGCTACCAGTCACTTTCACTTGAACAATTTGTTCGGGATTTCGTTCTTGTGAACATGATCAACATCAGTATCGCTATAATTTCTGCTTTTTCTGTGCATTGCTTGTCTAGTATAATCCGGATTTCTTTCATGAACACCATGCATTTCTTGCCCAATTCTTGCTTCCCGGTGGCATCGACACAAAATTGCACGTCTAAGTTGTTGGAACCCAAAACTTCACACAAAAAAAAAAAAAAAAATGTAAATTCTCAAGACAAACAGCCATCCGTCAAACAAGATCAAGCCATTAAAAGTGCCTTATGCCTGATTTGGCCAACATACAGTTAGGTTAGGTTTGGATGTTGAGATTAGAATTTTTAATTTGAGATGAAAGTTAAAAATTAAATAAAATATTATTTTTTAATATTATTATTGTTTTAAAATTTGAAAAAGTTTGAATTGAGATTTGACTTTTATCTACATTATTAACTCTCTTGTAAAACATTATATATTTTTATTGTTTTTACATAACTCTCTTGTAAAACATTATTATTTTTTTAAAATTTGTTTGATTGGTCTAAATTCAAAAAATAGTAATATTTGTTCGAAAAGTTGTATAAAAATGATTAAATAGTCATGTATGCACATTTTCCTTTTAGTAGGTTGACAATTTAACAAACAAAACATCACGTGAGCATATTAAAGAACTTAATAATTAAAATTAAATTAAATACCACACGGAATCTGTCATATTATCTTCATTCTAAAATTAAATATCTAATTAGTGCTGTAACTTGTTTCATGAATAGAGCATAATTTTTTAATACGCTATTCGAGAGACAATTCGAATTTGATTAAGCTAAATTAACGCTTATGCTCGATTTATTTATTTAAATAGAAATTATTTGCCTATTCTTTTAGAAGAAATAGACAAATTTAAAGTATATAAAAAAATTCATTTTTTAATAATACATCTATTTTTTTAAAATGGAGTATACAACCTTGACCAGCTTAAAATTACGAGTAATGTTATTTTAAGACATCTACACTACATATCATCCACATAACATAATTTGATTTAAAAGATAAATATTAAAATTTAAATATTAAAAATTAAAAAAAAATATTATTTATACTTATAATTTTTATTAAAATAATCATATGTGCTGAGTGTCAAATATTTATATTTTGAAAATTATCAAATTAGATTTAAGAAAAAATGATAATACGACTGTTGCAAGTAAAATGTTGTATAGTGCAGATGCTTTATAATAGCATTGCCGGAAAATGATAAGAAAACACAATCCAAAGTGCGTCAGCGTGATCACCAATCACCGATAAAAGGACGAAAAAAAAAAAAAATTATTTATCATTTTCATACACTACATATTATATATATATATATATATATTTTTTTTTTTTAATCTTACTAAATATATAGTATATGAATAATGAATAGAAGAATTCAATAAATTTAAAAAAAATAAAAAAAAAATATATAATTCTTAAAGATGATGAATAACAAAATTTAAAAAATATAAAAATAAAAATAAAAAGACAACCATTCGTAAGTTCTTTGTCTCGCAGTCTCTCGCTCCGTCTTTGCCCTTTGGTAAAACGCGAAGGGAAGCGCCATGGCCTTGAGAATAACTCCAGCTCCTCCTCAAACTCTACGTACCACAGCCCTGCGACCACTCTCTCTCCTCCTCGTCAATAACTCTCATGCTCCAGTTCCTCCTCCAAATTCAACTAACCCCAAATTTGGCCTTACTATTCTTACTAATACTAGAACACCGCGTCGTCTCCTTGCGAGGGCCTCCTCCACTTCGGAATTTGTCCCTAATATCGGTGACATCCTCGGTGATATTAGCATTTTCAAAGCTTCCGGTGACCCCATCTTCTTCAAGCACCTCCGGGATCAGAACCAGGTACACACACATCTATCTTCTTCAATCCCTTGAATTTCTTCCTTCTACTTTTGCCCTTAATTACTTCATTTCCTCCCAGGGTGTAGCTGTTGTTGCGCTTTTAAGGCACTTCGGATGCCCTTGCTGGTAAATCAACAATTATACTCTTTCATCGTTGGGTTATTCACAATATTATTCTTTTTATATTAAAAGGAAAAAAAAGGACTTTGTTCTGACTTGTCGACTGTTTTGCTTGTTCTTGTTTCAAAGTTGGGAACTTGCTTCTGCTTTGAAAGAAGCGAAACCGAAATTTGACACCGCTGGTGTAAAGTTGGTTGCAGTTGGTGTTGGCACTCCTAACAAAGCTCGGATTCTTGCCGATCGGGTGGGTCTGCTTATTTCCCTTCACTTATAAAGTTGAGTGTGTTTTCAGCACCAGTTGTTTATGAATCGAAATTTCCCACTATTTTAGCGAGAGTAGCCGCGCGCCGCGTTTTAGCATTTATAAAGAGCGAGGCCAGTGTTATGTTAATGTAATCAAGTGCTGAAATCGTTTATGGTAATTCGAGGTTACCAGGCCTCCTTTTGATAATATGTAAATTGAACGAATGATTCCCGGAGCCTTTCGATTGAATAATAGCAAATATAAATAGGCCAGGTGATAACTGACCATTACACGACGTGGGCATTGCTCAGTAAACACGGACTGACTCAAACGGACTACAAATACTCAATAACTGCTTACTAGCCTTTCGGCCCACTTACCAGGACTCAGTCAACTAAATAAAAAACAATTGAAAGTAAAGTAAAACGACACAACTTAAGCCTCCTTAGACAAACACCGAATAACAAGCCAAGGGCTTGTTAGAGAGATATGTGTTCCACAATGAATAAGTAAACTCAGAAAAGCCCCTTTGGTTAGAGGTTCCACAATGAGTTGCAACCACTGCAGTCACGACTTTTGACTTTTTGCATTTTGGGAAACTCACAAAACCAGCTTCCGCAGAGTGTTTCACCCTAGCTTCATCTCCACAATGCACTTAATATAGTCCCAGATCATTTGGAGCTCATGTGCAAACCTTTCCCATATCTTCGCTTCTCTAACTCCTGGCACAGCAATTGAGTTCTTTTTCTTCCACTCTTTCCATAGTCAGCTAAGGCCAAACAGAGACACTTGATCTTAGAACCTCAATGTGCGACAAATGCCCTGTGGCCAACTGTAGAGGATTTAACAAACTCCTTGGTCTCCTTCTGAAGTAAAGGTTCCACGGTGGTCAATAAGCAGCTCCTAGTAACCTTGCCAAGAGATACTGAACTACTAATTACCTTTGATATTTTCAGAAATCTTGATTAATTGATGCCCTCATCTGCTGAAAACTCAACATATTTTGTCTCAATCACCATCCAGCATGAGAAACCCATCATCACATACCTAAACAAAAAGTTATAAATGCAAAACTGTTGGAAAAAAAGGTGCAGTAGTGGTGGGAACAAGGGAAGAAGAGAATGATTCTCATCTTGCAATTAGGGTTTCAGAAAATTACAATAAACCTGAACACATTTGTAGGGAAAGGTTTTCGGGTCTGTTTTTAAGGAATTTGAAGAGAGAAATTGATGAAAAACAATTGGATTTCTTAGCTGAAAGGGAGAAGCTGATCTGGAGGTGATTCTGGTGTCTTTTTTCTGGCTTAGGGTCTCTGAGTCGGAGAGGTTTGGGTTTGAGTGCTAGAGAAGTTCTAGAGAGGAGCAGCAGACTTGGGCAAAGGATCTGATTTTCACTTTTAAAGATTAATGTTTCCCTTTAAAACTACTCAACAATCCTGGGCACGTCAAATAAAATTCAGACAAAGAACACCCATGAAAATACCAAAAGTATAATTCAAACAAAGTCTTGAACCGTAGGTTTCCTGATACAACAGGTGGGGCGTGTTTGATTTCTTCTAAGTTGCAATTGCTGCCTTAGAAAAGTCATGTGGTTTGCTCCAGGCTATACTTTACTTTAGGGGATTGAGTTTGAGTTGAACTTTTATATTTTTGGTTTGTCGTCTACCTCTTTCTAGTACTAGGTGTGTGCATTAGAAGATGGGAAGGCATAGTTTTTACATAAATCCATAATTAATCTTGGTACCTCTAAAGAAAAACCGTTGTAGGTTTCCCCACTGTTCTGTTTGATTCCTGCTTTCCATCCTCACCAGTTGTCAGTTCATTGAATTTGGAAGCTGTTCCTTCGGCACTCGAAATCAGGGTTCTTCCTTGAACATTTCATAGCAAGAGATGTGAGGTTATTGAATAGAAATTTTAATTTCATATTTGACATGATGGACATAGAATGATTAATGATAACTGGCGCTCTGTACAATATGCGCATGCGCACAAATATATTACCTGAAAAGAAAAACAAGAGCAAAATACTTGTAATGAACCCAACTCTTATACGATCTTGAGAAGGAAGGAGGCAAGGAATTGAGAAAGAAGAAGATTACGTAAGAGCAGAAGGGAGTAGAAAGCAGAGAAGAAAAGAGAGAAATCAGAAGGGAGATCAGTTTGAATAAACCTCGTTGCCTTTTCCTTCTCATTCATTCTGTTTTTATAGTTACAGTGATGCCGTGCGACACCGTTTCATACTTACATCAAAACGTGCGTTTCAGTTATTTCACTTATTAGCCGAACGACTGGTAGCACTTATTGTTTCTATTACAATTAAACATGTAAACGACACTTAGTAAACTATTAACAGAATTAACTAACAGCTTCACAGCTTCTTCATACACACGATGCTTTCACACAGCTGCCTTCCCAATTGTCCAGACCATTACAATACTCTTCTCCAGTATTTATATAATTAATGGCGTCCTTTTGATTTTTGCAGTTACGATCTGAGGGTAATGAATACATTGTACGGGAAGGAGATGTAATGCTGTTTCGTTTCAATGTATAATGCCTAATATTGTTGTGGCTGTAGTTATTTAGTTATTCCTCAACCCAGTAAGCTGGCAAGAATTTATGTCCATGATTACACAATTAGAAAATGTTCTTACTGCAGAAAAAAAATAGCGTATTGGGACTCCTGTATAACCCTCTAGGAGTATCACTATTGGGTTCTTTCTAACATTTTGGTACTGTGTTTGCTTATTGGACTGTATTTGCTTTTTTCCGCTACTTTCTATTTTTGTGCATTATCTTCTTCTTCATTGTGCCCATACTTTGGGTACACGACATGAGTGACATGAAATTTTACTCCAATAATTACACGCATGTCAATAATTAACCACTGTACTTGCCTAACGGATTGAGATTTCCTACAATTTTCTTACAACATGTGGATCCTATTGCATTAAATGTTGTCCATGGGCAATGTAGACCCTAACATTAAATCGAGCAGGGTCCACACACTGCTCACTTCAAATTATAAAAAATATTTGGATTAGAAAATGGTAGGAAATCTTATACCTTGTCTATCTTATAAAAATATGGTTATGTCGACAGGTGTAATGAAGGTTAACAAACTGTTAGGAGCTTAGGGTGGCGGGAGGAAATGGAACTTGAGTAAAGACTCCTTGTGTCTGGGCCAAGCTGATGGGCTCATGTTATTTAGTCTTTAGTGTTTTAGCCTGTGTTGTAGATGGGCCGAGATTCTGTTCCTTGGGCCATTAGTGTTATTTAGTCTGTGTAATTGGTATTTTAGAACTGGCCTCGGCTCTTGTTTGTTGGCCCATGGCCTTTTAACATTTGCTAGTCTATGTTATCTTGCCTGGTAGTAGTATATGAGGAGAGGGGGCAGATAGGATCTTTTATATTTTGAATAGTTAAATTTTGAAAGTTTGTTAAACCTTGTGGTTTCATCTAGAGGAATTGGGTGGCCTTAAACTCACCCATACGTATATGGAATTGTTCAATTACTTCTTCACCTTTTAATCACTACCATTACCCCAATCTCTTTATTATACTATTACCTAGTAATTTCTAGTAGGAGGCGAGTGAGAACCATAATAATTGGTAGTAGAGAGCCAACGATCCATGGAGGATGCAACACGTTCTGAGCATCAACAAGAAATCTTATAGCGGCAGGTAGACTCCAAGAGAAGAGTCTTCAAGAGATCAAGAAATGCTTGAACTAGTTGATGGAGATGGTGTTGAAGTTGATGGCAAATCAGAACAATATTCATAATCGGAATATTGTTATAGAAAAATCAACGGATTCAATGGAAGGAAAACAAAAATAAATAGTTATTGAAGAAAAAGTCGCAATCGACGATGACCCCACTAGCTCCATCACTGACAAATTAGAAGAGACTGCAAAGTTGTTTCCGAATCTGTTCGGGCAACCATTGGCAGAGTTGGTTCCTGGCAAATCAAATGCTTTTTGTGCAAAGCATTTGATCGGCAGGATGTACAATGAACCCTGCAGCCTAAAGTTGTGGCTGTTCAAGGTGACTATTGGTCCTAGGGATAAGCCCTTGATTGTGGTCCATTACACAGAAAAAGAAGCAAGATTTTGCTGAAGAAATTTCTTCCGTGGTTCTCATAGAGATGAAGGAGATGTCTGAGGCATACCTGGGTACGGCCATTAAGAATGCAGTTGCCACCGTCCCTGCTTATTTCATTGACTCGCAACGTCAAACCCCAAAAGAAACTAGTCATTTTTTTGCCTCAAATTGATGCGTATTATCCATGAGCTTAACAAGGAAAAAAGCAATTCGGGTGAAACGAATATGCTCATCTTCGACCTACGTGGCGGGACATTTGACGTCTCTCTCCTCACCATTGAAGATGGTGTCTATGAAGTGAATGCCATAGCTGGTGATACCCACTTAGGCAGTGAAGATTCTGATAACAGGAGGGTGAACCATTTCATTCAGTAATTCAAGAGGAAGCACAAGAAGGATGGTAAGCACAAAAAATGTAGTGCTTGGCTACAATATGAAGAGGCTACCAACTCAAGCAAAGTACGAGATGAGTGTGTTGGATGAAATGACTTTTGCATGGTTATCAATTTTAGTTTTCAAGTTGAAGAAGTTACTCTCATCTCTGACCCAACGGAAGAATGTGGTGCGAACCAAAGCTTTTTCACTAATGGAGTTGATGGATTATTGGCTTCAGTTTCTTTAAGGTGAATACACTTCCAGGCACACTTGTGGAGGCTTGGGGTTTGATTCGAGAAACATTGATAGACCCATCATTTAATCATCAATATTGGAATAAAAAGTTGCAACTGGAAAATTATCTTTTGTGATCAATGGTTAGCCCCCACATGGGCTTGGGCCTTTGCTCTAGGCTAGAGCATGTTCCATTATTGAAAAGCCCAATGTTATCAGGAGAACTTAGCCCACTGCAAATACCGATTGGGTAACCACCTAGCGGCAATAAAGGATAAGAACAGTTATCATTTGAAGTCTAAAAATGGATAAACCTCCATCTCCAGATTTGAATTCAAATAATGGATAACTATTATCACCTAAGGAACAAAGGCAGTTTAGGGAAAGAACCCATGTACGTAAAGGGGATTGGATTATTAGGAATTATACTTTTATTACTTTCAGTGATTGATTTAGGCATCAGAGGCTTCCCATCAAACCTCCAAGCCATCTACTCTTTGGCTGCAGGTGATCATGAGGTGGTGGCGGTGAAACACGTCCAAAATAGTTGGCGCCGTCTATAGGATTAATACGTCTCACAATCAATGTACTTTTCACATGCCCACCACTACTAGATCTCAGGCGACCAGAGATTAGGGAGAGACTTTGCAAAAAATGGAAGGGAGGTTGGCAAAGATGGAAGAGATAATAAAGAAGCTCACGACTGAAGTGGACTCATTAAGAAAGGAGAATGAGGTCCTCAAGGCACGAAATGGGCCATCAGGAGAAGATGCAACACCCAATTAGGTTGATTGGGTGGAAATAGAGGCGAACAACACAGGTGTCGGTAAAGGCCACCAGGAGGATGAGGAAACGAGGAAGCTGCACCATGATCTACTTAGTCTAATGGACAAGTATGAAGAAATGGCCAAAAAGATAGGAACATCCTCCTAGGTCGACCAACTGTTGTCCAGCACAAATCTGTCATTCTTAGCAGAATCATGGCAATGTCTCTACCCCCAAAGTTCAAGATTCCTTCAGTCGAGCTGTATGATGGCACCTTGAAACCTTTAAAGCTCATATGATGCTTCATGGTTTTTCGGGAGAAATTGCGTGTAGGGCTTTCCCTTTAACTCTAAAGGGATCAGCGAGAGATTAGTTGGGAGCATTGCAGCCGCGTTTGATAGTGTAATACCCTGCTCTTTCCTTTCTTCTGACGTAAGCAATTACGTCAGATGCGTCAGCCTGCCCACTCCTCTCTCTAGTGTCTAAGAGCCCCGTTACGCGTGCCAGACCCCGATGACGTATTTTTAAAGATACTACGTAATTTATAAAGCTATCTTTGTGTTTTAAAGTAATGTGTATTTTTACATGAAAGATTCCTATCACTATCTCAATAAAGAATATTTTAAATAACTCAATTATAATATCTTTGAAGAGCTCCAAAAATATTATAATTGTAGGGAATCATTTTATATAAATGATTCCAGTTATTTAAAATATTAGGTGATTTAAATAATGATGGAATCTTTATTTATTTAATAGTTTTACTCTTTTAAATATTTTAAGTAAGACTTCATCATTTTATAAATGATGAGTGAATATTATTTTAAATAATATTCTATCTTAATTCCTCTTAGTGCTTTTAAATAAGTTAGCTTTTACGCATTTTCAAATCAGTATTTAAGGGTTATCGTAGACCATTTTTATAGACCCCCAGATATCGGGTTTTAGGATAAAACCCCAGTCCCTCTCTTTTTCCCCTCACTTTTCCCTCCCCTTTCTTTCTCCTCCCTTCGGCCTCCCCCCGGTACGTAGCCTCCTCTCTCTCTCGCCCGAACGGCCCCAGCCCTAGCCCGGCGCCGCCGTGCGCCAGTGTGCCTCACCGCCCACACCACCGGCCTCCTCTCCCTCCGGCAAGTCCCCCTGCACCGGTATCACCCCCGCACGCTCGGCCCTCCTCCTCCCTCGGCAGTGCAAGCCCGAACGGGCTTGATGGCTCCTGCGCCGCTGTGCGCCGTCCTCCAGCGCCACCACCTCTAGGGTAGCTTCCCTAGCCACCGACCGGCCTCCTCTAGTGATCTCGGCCTCCCTATCCCCACCGGTAGCCTCCTATGCCCGAGCACAAGTGCATCACGCACGGGTTTGGCCCGATCCGCCGCCGTCTGCCGCCACCCACGGTGAGCGACCACCCTAGCTGGCATCCTTAGGCCACCACGAACCCAATGGTACCACCCACGGCCCCGATCTACCACCCACGGCCCCACACTCTCTCGCACTCTCCCACAGTTTCTCCTCCTCCGCAATGCACGGCCAGCCCTCATCCACCACCACGGACCACCGTGCCGACCACCACCTAGCCTCCACGGCTCTACTAGCAACCTCCCCTAGCCTAGCCCAAACTTAAACCACCACTTTACGTGGTGGGTAATCACTGCACGTGATGGACAGTCACTGCGCGTGACTGACTGCCACTGTACACGGCAAGATCCGCCGTGATACATTCATTGCCATCATCATCAAGGTCACCGTAGACCCTTCCAAGACCACACCTAGCTATCCAAACACTTAAACAGTCACTGTACGCGGTGTAGCCACCCCGTACGTTCCTCCGGCGTGTTCGCTATGACGGTCAACAAGCGACGCTCGGGTTATCCCTTCGATGGTATATTCTCCATCCCTCGCTATTTATGCTAGATGTTAGCTAGTTGACTAAGTTGTGGACTGTGCTGCTAGTATTATAGGATGGCTGTGTAGTATGATAGTGATGTGATAGGCTGTGATGTGAAGTGTTGGGTGTATTGGGAAGTGTGATGTGTAGTGTTGTGGACTGTGCTGTGACGTGTAGTTGTAGTGCCTTGAGTGGAGTACACGTAGGGTGTACTCTATGTGGTGAAGCGATGCACCATATGGCGTGTGTGCCGTATTGGTGATGTAGCGGAGTGTCGTAAATGGGGTATATGTGGGATGTACTCCATGTGGTGGAGCGACGCACCATATGGCATGTAAGCCATAGTGGTGACGTGGCGTAGTGTTGTGAATGGAGTACACGTGGAGTGTACTCTATGTTGTGTGACGATGCACCGTATGACATATGTGCCATATTGGTGACGTGGCGTAGTGTTGTGAATGTAGTACACTAGGATTGTACTCCATATTGTGAGACGATGCACCATATGGCGTGTGTGCCATAATGGTGATGTGGCGTAGTTTGGTGAATGGAGTATACGCGGAGTATACTCTATGTGGTAAGTGCTGCACCGTATGGCGTGTATGCCATAACGGTGACGTGACATAGTTCTGTGAATGGAGTACACGAGGAATGTACTCCATGTTGTGAGACGATACACCGTATGGCGTGTAGGCCATAGCGGTGATGTAGCGTAGTGTTGTGAAGGGAATATATATGGAGTGTACTCCCTGAGGTGCAGCGATACACCGTATGGCGTGTCTCAAGGATAAGGATGGTTGCGTAATTGTTAGGGGAAGAACTTGGTATATGGTGTCGGGAACTGTGGAACAGTGTCCCGAAATGGCTGCGAAGTATGGCTGTAATCCAAGGCGACGGGTGTCTCCATGTGATTGGCTTATGGCCGGGAATAAGTGCGAAGTGGCTAAGAAGTATCAGAGCAGTGCAGCGGAAGCATGATTGGGCAACGTTATGAAGTGACGTGGTCCATCATGGAGTTGTCTGTGATGACCTAAGATGTAAGTGAGGTGATGTGACAAGGTCACGGTGTAACTTGAGAATAGTCTCGAGCTATATGGCGTGATGTAAAGTGTGTTTATGAACAGAGTCCCATCGTGTCAATAGTTGGGATGAACTGTCATGAGGTTCGGGTAGCACGGAGAGTCGTGCTAGCCGGGTAAGAGAAGGATGGTATCGGAGTATGACGCTTGTCCATATGACCCGATGGCCAATGAAAAGTATGTGGGTCTTAGATGATAAAAGGGTAAAGTACGTGTGCTGTCTGGTTAGACACATGTGCCAAACGGATTTACTGTATATAATGGGTAATCTGTCCTATGTATGATGACGCGGTAATTAAGTCTCCGAGTGGCTTAGAGCCGTGTGATGTGTACGGATGATCATGAGAAGTAGAGTGAGCTAAGATGCATGAGGGTAAGGATGAATGTACTGTCTAAGAATGGGATGCATGACTTGGTTGGTCTAAGTCGTGCGTCGGAATGTGGTTAGTAAGAAGAATAGGACAAAGGTCCTAGTGTCTTAATCCTAAGATGAACATGAGTTCATCCTAGTGAGTAAGCACTCGAAGTAGAATGTTAAGGTTGAAGGAAATAGAGACCATAATGGGTCCCTAAGGGTTTTTATCATAGTAAGAAACGTGAAAGAGCACGGTATAGAAGGAGAGTGTTCTCTAAGTAAAGTATAACTCTATTTTTAGTCAGTTGCTTATGCACTAGGTAGAGAATAACATTAAGGTTATGTATGCATGTAGGTTGCCATCTGACACACGCATGAATGGACTGTACAGTATGAACGGACTGTATGGTATGAAAATAGCATGGAGTCCAGGTAAGTGTTACGTTCATACTCTTCTAGAGTTTTCTAAAGATATGAAAAAGAAAAAGAAATATTTTTCCTTATGAAAATGAAGAAAAGAACTGGTCTCCCTTTTCAAGGGCAGACGTTTTACGAAAAGAAGAATGAAAAGTAACGCATTTAAAGTATAAGTATGTACGGCCCCCTTTGGCAGCCCTTGTTCATGCACCCAAAAGTATTAACTGTATGCATGTGAATGGATGACTATACATAATACCTATTGTATGTATTTTTAAAGGAAAAGACGATGCACGAAAAGATGTTTTTCGGGCTCTTGCCCCAAACGGACGTTTTTCCACGAAAAGATGTTTTTCCATGAAAGCATGAACGAAATAAAAAGAAAGGAAAGGCATGCTCATGCACATGAAATGAATGAAAGCTGCGGCTTTCTAGAGCTGCCATGAATGAATGAACGTAAGAAAGAATGAAAGAAAGGCATTAGCACGCATAAATGTATGAAAATACGTAACGGTCACATGAAATGAATGAACGGGATATCCAAAATGAATGAATGGGCAGATTGCAATGCCGGGCGGTAGTATCTGGTAATGCACCCAGTGCTGCATCCCTGACGGAAAGGGATTCCAACCCGTGGCCACGGGCGAATCCATCGGCCCAAAAGGCTGCTAACCCCAGCACACGGGGCGTAACAGTGTGCACTGACCTATGAAAGTGATAAGAAAAGAATGTATGAATGCATGACACTCTTCAAGAAATGAAGGCAGTAACGAGGGAAGGTTTTACTAAAAGAAAAACACGTTTTAAATATGAAAATCCTCGTCTACTGACGTTTACGAAAAGGAAAAGTAATGTATGAATGCACGGCATTCTTTAAGAAATGGAGGCACTGACGGGGGAAACGTTTTAAGAAAAGAAGACCAGTTTTAAAGAAGAAAAAATCCCGTCAGTGATGTTTCCAAATGAAAGCATGTATGCATGTACGTATAGTATGTATGGAATGATGAATGCATGATTGAAAACCTATGTTTTTATATTTTAACGGTATGAAGTAATGTTACTGAATATTCGACTCATTTTAGTTTTTATGTGTGCCCCTCCCCCACAGGAACTGAATGAGCAGTACGCTCAGGAGGGACACGGCCAAAAGGAGAAGGGCACGGAAGTCTAGGCATGATGGTTTTGAATGTAAGAAAGGTCATTTTATTTTAAAGATTTTATTTCCCACTCCAAAACTCTTTTATTATAGAAGAACTTTTTATTTTATAAAATAGAGTCTTGCACCCTGGGAAGGATTGTAAAAGATGTTTTAAATCGGATAGTAATTCCCGTCGTATTTTCTAAAATATTTTGTAAAAATACCCACCACGAGGACAGGCGTTACAGATAGACAGTTTCAATAAATTAGGACGGTAGTTCTTGACCCAATTTATGGCGAGTAGAAGGTGCAGAAGGCCAGCCGCGTATTTATTGACTATCAAACAGAGAAAGGATGAAAGCTTGAAAGCGTATCTGATGCGCTTTAACAAGGAAAAGATGACAGTTGATGATCAAGATAAGAAGATTATACTGGCGGCATTGCTAGGAGGTGTTTGGCCGAGGAGCCCCTTTATGGTTGAACTGGCCAGGAAAATCCCTTCCACACTGCGAGAATTATGGACAGGGCTGATGACTTTGTGAATGTTGAAGATACACTAGTCACCCTAACAATCCGTGATGAAGGAAGAAGCGAATGGGAACCAGGAGGAGGTTAGAGGAAGGATAGAGAAGAGGGTCAAAAGGCAAGAAGAGCTCAATAGGACCAAGGCATGATAACAATTTGAGAAGACAAAACGGCGGTTATGTACACTACTCCAACACACATAACTGAGACAAAACAAAAGAAGAAGAACCAGCCAACAGTAACAGGCAACAAACCGAGAAAGACCGTGGTGAATTAGAACACTTGGTCGCCCAAAACACTACCCCCCCCCCCACAACGTACAAACGATCGAAAACTCGAGCACAAAAAATGAAGGAGTGAGAGCCTTAGACAATGGTCACATGAACCTTGTGATCAAAGATCGAGAGCAGATGATAACCACAGAAACCCACTCTTGGGTGAGATGCATACGATCGTCGATAGGTATGCAGGAGGTGGCCCGACTTGCTAGGTAGGCGAGGTATGAAGAAGTTTATAATGTGGAGAGACCTGTCAAACAGCCCTGAGTGCAGACATCTCCCACAGTATCTGTTGGCGATGAGGATTGTTGAGAGGTTGTATATCCTCATGATAATGCCTTGGTGGTAACACTGTTGGTGGCAAATTTTACCACAAGGAGAATATTAATTGACAATGGAAATTCAGCAGGTATCCTATTTTGGGAATCCTTTAGCAAAATGGGAATCGATGCGGATTAATAGAAACCAGAACCAACTAGGTTAAGAGCATTCACTGGAGACGAGTTACAACCAATGTGGTCCACTGCATTGCCAATATCTGTAGGCACGGACCCTCATGTCACCACGACGATGACAAAGTTTTTACTGGTGAGAACTCAGTCAGCATACAATGCAATCATTGAGTGACCTATGTTGAATGCCTTAAAGGCTATCACCTTGACCTATCATTTAAAAATGAAGTTCCCGACGAGAGCTGGAATAGGCGAGGTACATGGCGAGTAGGTCCTAGCTAGAGAGTGTTATGTGCAGGAACTCAACCAAGGACAAGGAGAAGTCAATATTGTGGATAATGAAGAGGGGGCGGTCCTCCCGCCAGCGCCCTAGGTAATGATGACGGGACTGGAAACTAGAGATGAAAGTACTTTGAAGCAAGGGGAGGCAGATGAGCCCCTAGAGTTGGTCACTCTTTAGCAGGGTCACCCTGAGAGCCATGTGAAGATCGGGACTAAATTAACAAAGGAAGAAATACAACAATTAATAGACTTCCTTTTAGACCATAAAGAGGTGTTCACATGGAGTCATAAGGATATGCCCGAGATAGGCGAGGAGATCATTGAACACAAGTTGAGTGTAGATCCAAAGGTGTGCCCAGTAAAACAAAAGAAAAGAAACTTCAGTACCGCGAAGTATGAGGCAATTGCAAAGGAAGTGGATCGATTGCTGGCAACAGGATTCATCAGAGAAGCACAATATCTGGAGTGGTTGTCCAACGTAGTATTGGTGAAAAAATCCAACAAGAAGTGACGAATGTGCGTAGATTTCACCAATCTCAACAAGGCTTGCCCAAAAGACAGTTTTTCATTACTGCAGATAGATTTAATAGTAGACACAACAACAGGGTATAAGATACTAAGCTTTATGGATGCCTACTTAGGATACAACCAAATTAGGATGAATGAGGCTGATCAAGAAAAAACCGCTTTCATAACTAACCGAGGACTATACTGCTATAAAATGATGCCCTTCGCCTTGAAGAACGCTGGGGCAACCTACCAGAGGCTAGTAAAAAAAATATTTAAAGACCAGATTGAGAGAAACATGGAAGTATACGTCGATGATTTGTTGGAAAAAAGTATGAAGTTTGCCCAGCATGTGGAGGACCTAAGGGAGGCTTTCCAGGTTTTGCAGCAATATTGAATGAAGCTCAACTCAATGAAGCGTCCATTTGGAGTGCAATTAGGAAAGCTCCTCAGTTTTATGGTGTTAGAAAGAGGAATCGAAGCAAATCCTAAGAAACTAAGAGCAATAATAGAAATGAGGTCGCCCATGAACCTAAACGAAGTGCAGAAGCTAGCAGGAAAGATAGTTGCTCTTAACAGGTTTGTATCCTGATCAACAGATAAATATCTTTCATTCTTTCAGGTGCTTAAGAAAGCACAAGATTGGAATGCCAAGTGCGAGAAGCGTTGACCCAGCTAAATGGCTATTTGGCTAACCCACCATTGCTCAGCCATACCAAGCAAGGAGAGTTGTTGTCATTATACCTGGCAGTAACCCTGGATACTGTGTCAACAGCCTTGATGCGAGAGGAGGGGAAGGAACAAAAGCTGGTGTATTACGCAAGCAGGGCCCTGAGAGGAGCTGAGACCAGGTACCCAAATGTTGAGTTAGTCGCCTTCGCCATAGTGATAGTAGCAAGGTGATTACAGCCATATTTTCAAGCCCATCCAATAAAGGTGATTACCTCATCACCTCTACAAAAGGTGTTGCAAAAAGTGGACACCTCGAGGCTGCTGGTAAAATGGTTAATCGAATTAAGTGAGTATGACATCAGTTGCATACCAAAAAGCGCCATGAAAGGATAAATCTTGGCCGACTTCATGGTGGAATTTTCAAATTTTTGAGAAGAAGTCCATAAGTCACCCGAGAGGAATCCATGGCAAGTGTATGTGGATGGATCATTCTGCCAAGTAGGGGGATGAGTTGGTGTGTACGTAGTGACAAATGAAAGGGAGAGTCGTACCATGCAGTATAATTAGACTTCAAAGTAACAAACAACGAAGCCGAATATGAAGCAGTACTCGTTGGCCTAGTAGTAACAAGGGTGTTAAGGGCGAGGAAGTTGAGATGAAAGCTGATTTACAGGTAGTAGTCGGGCAGATCATCGAGAAATATTTGGCGAGGGGGACCAAGCTAAAAAATACCTCCATCTAGTTCAAGAAAAATGCAAATGCTTCAAATACTTTTGAATCGAGAAGATACCTAGAGTAGATAATTTCAAAGTTGACCGATTGCCATGCGTGGCCTCAGCAAAGCATGAAGAGGCACTGCCATGGGAGGTTGATTTGCGAACGGTAGCTAGTTCGGTGGTGGGAGAGGAGAGTTTGCAGATTTGAGAGAGTACGCAAGGATGGGCTGATGATATAAGAAAGTATTTATAGGCAGGTGATCTTCCCCCATCTCGAGAGGAGGCGAGAAAGTTAAAAAGCAGGGTGACCCGGTTTACTATTGTAGACGGGGTGCTTTACAGGCGGGGTTTTTCAAACCCATTATTGCGATGTATAACAAAGGAAGAAGCAAAGTACGTGATGAAGGAAGTACATGAGGGAATTTGCAGGAGTCATTCAAGAGGGTGATCACTCGCTGCAAAGATTGTAAAGACAGGATACTATTGGCCAAACATGCTCAAAGATGTGAAGGAGTTCGTGAAAATGTGTGCCCAATGCCAGATTCATGCACCAATCCTAGGTGCACCTCCATAACTTCATCATGGTTGTTCACCCAATGGAGGATAGACTTAGTAGGCCCTATGCCCCC
Source organism: Cyclocarya paliurus (assembly GCA_029856935.1). Taxonomy (NCBI): domain Eukaryota; kingdom Viridiplantae; phylum Streptophyta; class Magnoliopsida; order Fagales; family Juglandaceae; genus Cyclocarya; species Cyclocarya paliurus. Next base: position 2,009,268 of record CM056960.1, on the reverse strand, counting down.
CCAGCAAAGGAGGAACCAAGTTCATCATTGTAGCCATCAATTACTTTATGAAGTGGGTAGAAGCTGAGGTGATGACTACAATAACAGCCCAAAGTATAACAAAGTTCCTGTGGAAGGCAGTAGTGTGCAGATTTGGGATACCTCAGTGTATTATTTCTAATAATGGAAAACAATTCGATTTTGAACACTATCGCTAATGGTGTATGGAGCTAGGAATCAAAGTCAAATACTCTTCCCTAGGCCATCCTCAGGCGAATAGGCAAGTTGAAACAACCAACAAAACTATCACGGGGATATTAAAAAAAAAAAAGATGGGCAATAGAGAGGGAGTGTGGGCCTACAGCTCCCGGAGACCTTATGGGCTTACAGAACAACACCTAAAACCTCAACGGGAGAAACAACCTTTGCCCTAGCTTACGAAAGTGAGGCAATGATAGGTTTTGTGCCCATATTATGAACCTCATTGTGAATGATGGGCTAAAAGATTGTAATGATTCAATCACAAGGGTGCACAATGCTGTTAGGTATGTTAGATCATCTCCCACAAGAATAGATAAATTCAAAAAGTGTATAGAGAATGAGAAAATTGGTTGTACAAAATTAGTATGCCTTGATGTTTCCACAAGATGGAATTCGACTTCTCTAATGCTAGAAATTGCAAAAACATTTAAAAATTTGCGATTAGAGAAGGATGATGATTCTTTTTTTCGTTATTGTCGTAGTGTGAACTTGAGCCCCCCTAACTCTACTGATTGGGAGAGAGTTAGAGTATTGATAAAGTTTTTGAAGATTTTTTATGATGCTACTGTGAGACTTTCTGGCTCTTTGTATGTCACATCTAATGCATATTTTCAGAAGATTTGTGGCATCCAATCACATTTGTCAAAAATGTGTCAAAGTAATGATGCAGTGTTGAAATGTATGGCGGTGAATATGAAGATTAAGTATGACAAATATTGGGGATCAATCGAAAAGACTAACTTGATGATATTTATTGCCGTTGTTCTTGACCCAAGATGCAAATTTAGTCTTTTGCATTTTTGGTTCAAACAAATATATGGTGGTAATTTAGTCGAAGAGATAATTGCAAAATTGAAACAATTGATGATTAACATTTACGGAGAGTATAATGTTTTGTATGGGAGTTCAAGTGGAGTTTCCTATTATGAGCCTAGTATGATTGATTTTGATTCTTAACAGAGTTTTTGGGTTGAGTATGAGTAAAAAATTATTGAATCTAATTTGATAAACAAATCAAAGATCGATTAGTACTTGGAACATGGTTGTGAGGCACAAGCTCTCAATTTTGATATTTTAGATTGGTGGAAAATCAATGAAGTAAAGTATCCTATTTTGGCAAGAGTTGCACGGGATGTAATGGCCATTCCTGTTTTTACTGTTTTTTTTGAGTCAGTCTTCAATGCAGTGGGTCAAGTGTTTGACTCATTTCGTAGATCACTATCTCCATGAACAGTCGAGGCACTTGTTTGTACACAAAATTGGTTGAGAGATCCAATACCGATTGACCTTCGTGCCTCTTTGGATAATATTGAAAGTTTTGAGGCAGAATTGGGTAATAAACTTATTTCTTATTTACATATTTATTAAAAATTTTCATAATGTTTATTTTTATATTATTTAATAATCATCATGTGTTTTTTTAGAGTTTGATCCAAAATCAAACTTTACTTATGTTGATGAGGAATAACTCAAGGCTTATGGTCTACGACTTTGCATGATGGTATGCTTTTCATTTTCACTCATTTGTTAGAGAAACTAAACCACTTTGTATTGACTTGAATTATGTGCTATTATTGATTTGGTGTTAGACTTTTTCTTAATGGCATATATAGAGAAAGAGATGTGAAGCTGCTATAATTTGATTGTTGGATGCTCTTTAGTCTTTGTAATAGATGACTTTTGTACATTTTTTTTTATTAGTTTTTGTACAAATTTAACCTATATGTTAGTCATTAAATCAAATAGTTCTAAAGAAGGACCTAAGGTGATTAGTGGTATCATGGGCAGTATGGATAACGTCCATCCAAGGGTCTCGTTATCTTGATGAAAGTTTATCTTTTAGTAAGTTTTGTTGAAGTGAGGTTGGCATAAATTTAGTCTACAAAAATATGATGTTTTAACCATTGGTAATACACAATAACCACTATGGCATGTAGTAGGCAGAAGCAAGGAAAAAAAAAAAAGGATCGACTTGACCTGCACAGTAGTGGGTAGTGCCGTACGGGCCCAGACCCGGTTAAATGTCATCGGGTTGCAGACCTAGTTTCAGTACAAAGTTGCTGGTTGGAAATTCAAGTTGCTTTCTCCAGCACAACTCCCCTCTAGGTAGTTGTGGAGGGGGTGGGGTTATAAGGGATGATAGAGGAAGATTTTTGGCAGCCTTCTCTACCAAATTTGGCTTTGGAACAAATAACGAAGTGGAGTTAAGGGCGCTCAATTGTGGTTTAGTCCTTTTTAAGGAGTTGGGATTCTAGAATATTGTGATTGAAAGTGATTCAGCGTTGGTGGTTAATTGGCTTAGGAAAAAGAAGTGTACAGTGTGGTATCTAAGGGATTTTTGGGATGTAGGGGCCGAATGGTTTTCAATACATGGTGATACACCAATTTAGGGAGGGGAATAAAGTTGCTGATTTCCTCGCTAGGCAAGACGAGGAGTGGATGGATTGTATTTATATGGATTCTATTGAATTACCTCGTCATGCTTGAGGTTCGCTTCGGTTGGAATTTCTGGGTTTGCCTAGTCTTAGGCTGTGAGTAGTTGGTAGTCGTTTAAGGGTTATTGTTGGTGTCCTGGTGTATTGGTTTATTTGTTGGTTTGTTATTCCTTGGTCATAAGGTTGAGTTTGGTTGGACTTGTAACCACGGTTTCCCTTTACCATAAGCGATGATTTATTAATAAATGCCGGGGGGGGTCACTCTTGGACATATGACCCTGACTCTTAAAAAAAAGAAAAAAGAAAAAAAAGATACCCTAGTTTTATTGGAATTGAAGGACCTATAAGAGCCAATAAGTGGTTACTTGAACTCGAAAGGAAATTTGAGATCAACAGCTACTTTGAGGAACGAAAGGTGCACAATGCTGAGCACTTACTACAAGGAGAAGCTGGTATTTGGTGGGATAAGAAAACAAAGTTATTGATAAGGGAACTAGGTAACATAGATGCCTTAACCCAAGAGAGATTTAAAGAAAAGTTTGATAATTGCTTCTTCCCAGAAACGATTAAACAACAAAAGGTATAGGAGTTCGCGACTTTGGTGTAAGGGAATTCCATTGCTGAGCTTGGAAGGTTCACTCTGCAATTAATAGCCACTTAATAGCTTGCTTTCGTATCGATAACATTCAAGAATTTGTTAATGAGGCTTCCATAACTAAAGTTGAGCAAAGGAGTGTTGTTGCTCAGATTAACCTAGAAAGAAAAAGGTATTCTCCCTTTGCTGCTGGTGGAAGTAGCGACAAAAGGAGGATGGTACCAGAAGCCAACAGAGGAAAGAGCATAATGCTCTCTCCCTCTGTTACATGCAGAAAGTGTGGAAGAGCTCATGGTGGAGAATTCATATTTGGCTTAGAAACGTGCTTTAGATGTGGACAATCAAGTCATATGATTTAGAATTACCCTAAGAATATGCGACGAGGAATTGCCAATAATAACAAGCCAAATTAGAGATGTTGACGTCAATACACCAGAGGTTGAGGAAATAAGTCTTTACTGGTATTTCCCTAAGAACCCCTCCTTATTAATAAACGGCCGGGTTTATTTTTGTAGATGAGATGAGCTGAGATTAGAGTTGAAAATTGAATAAAATATTGTTAAAATATATTTTTTAATATTATTTCTATTTTAGAATTTAAAATTTAAAATTTTTTATTTTCTTTTATGTGAAAATTTGAGAAATTTGTAATGATTAGAAGAGATGAAATGATTTGAGAAGTGTTGTGAAAACAAACGACATTTCTTTTAGATTATTGAAATTGATTAGGTGTTTTAATTAGGCTCAATAATTAGGTTAAATCTCATTTATTATTTATTGAACGAGTTAGACTCCTTTTAGAATTTAAAGATCGGCCATTAAAATTTTATTTCAATTTAAAATCATCACTGATTGAAGTCTCCTATACAGTCTCAGTCACTGTCAATCCTATATTAAATGAACTACTAGATCATGTTTTTAAATTCAAACTCTCTTCTTAGATGATCAAGACTGAGTGTTTAGCAGATTGGTGTCACTACATGTATTAACCTAGTCCAACTCAAACTGGTCGTCACCCTTTCCCAAATCTCTCTATAAATATCTTCATTCCGAGTGTTATTTGGAAAAAATGATAAACCTCCTAGTCCAACACCGTGATCGATTTTGTGTCAAAGAAATTAGGAAGCAATACTACTAGATAAGTAGCTTAATTATAAATTAAGATTAGTATACATTAGCTAGTAATATATATTATTATTAAAGCCAGTTCTTTCGAAGCCAGTGTTTACATACCACACATGTCATGATATTTGCAAGCACAACCTCACACACAGGGTTAAGTGTGTTGGCTAGTCAGATCAGTCAGATAATCAAATTAGTCAGTAAATTCAGATAAATTAATCATGCAAAGAATAAGGATTATATGATCAGTCATGATTTTAAGCTCATCATGAAATATTTTATGAAAACTTTATGTTAAGTATGTTTACGTTATGATGGGTTTCTTACTGAGTTATCGACTCATTTTAGTTTGTTTTTATGTTTTTAAACAATCCCTGGTCAGAATATTTATGAAGATAGAGTTGTAGGAACTTAGTCCAGGGAAGCAAGAAAAAGGCCTAAACATGTACAGAGATTTTAAGTTATGATTTTTGTAGCACAGATTTTGAAAAATTTTAAATAAATGCTTCCGCAGACTCTCATCTATGTTTTCAGTATTTTAATACAAAGCGATTCTATTTATTGTAAGGAATCTTTGTACTTGGCACTTCGTTTAGAATAAAAGAAAATATTTTTAAGTCAAGGTTTAGTAGTAGCACTCCGGCTTCGTATTTTTTTTTTTAAAAAAATGACATATTTATTAACTGTGGGGAGTGGGGTATTACAATATGGTAGGTAATGATTACACTTTAGGTAATATAAAACTATTTGGATATATGGCATGTGCATTATTTGACTTTAGAGCAACACAATCCTTTGTGTTAGTGGCATTTGCATGAATGTGTAACCTACTGACAGAATTGCTACCTCAGACCGTAGTAGTGACAATTCCGGATGGAATTGCAATTAGGTGTACCCGGGTAATTAGAGATTGTGCTATAAGTTTCAAAGGGCAGATTATGAAATCAGATCTTATTGTCTTTTACTTATTGGGGTTTGACTTGATATTGGGAATGGACTGGTTATCCAAACATTATGCCAGGGTAGATTGTCGGAAGAAGGAGATTGTGTTTGACTCACCTGATGTTGGTTGGATTCGTTATGTGTGAGGAAGTGTAAAGATTGTTCCCTCATTAATCTTAGCTTTGCAAGTAGGAAATTGCATTGCAAACTGTGCTATAGCTTATTTGGCTTTGATAGTTGAGGAGTCCAGTAGGAATAAGGAAATTCAGGGAATACTTGTGGTTGAAGATTCTCCAGAAGTATTCATAGATGATTTACCAGGGTTGCCCTCTAATAGGGAAACATAGTTTATTATAGAGTTGGAAACTACCACAACTCCCATCCACAGAGCACTGTACCATATGGCTTCATCCAAGTCATAGGAATTGAAAGTGCAAATTGAGGAACTTTTGGGAAAAGGATTTATTTGTCCTAGTTCTTTGCCTTGGGGTGCACCACTGTTGTTTGTAAAGAAGAAAGATGGATCAATGAGGATGTGTATTGATTATAAGTAATTGAACAAGGTAACGATAAAGAATAAGTATTTTTTACCACGTATCGATAACCTATTAGATCAATTACAGGAAGCATCGATATTCTAAAAAATAGATCTAAGATCAAGATACCATCAGCTTAAGATCAGGGAATGGGATATCCCTAAGAATGCTTTTCAGACACGATATAGGCACTATAATTTTGTAGTGGTGCCCTTTGGATTAACTAATGCTCCTGCAGCATTCATGGATATGATGAACAGAGTATTCAAACCCTATCTAGATAGCTTTGTAGTCTTTTTCATTGATGACATACTGATCTGCTCAAAAAGTGATGATGAACATAAGAAATATCTCAGTTTGGTAGTAGAAAGGTCAAAGGAGCATAAGTTGTATGCCAAGCTTAGTAAATGTGAATTCTGGCTCCATGAAGTGAAATTTTTAGGGTAGTCAATCCTAGTAAGATTAAAGTAGTGATGAATTAGAAGTGTTATACCATCGTGCATGAAATCCAGAGTTTCCTAGGACTAGCTGGATACTATAGAAGGTTTGTGGAGGGATTCTACAAACTCTCTGGGCCGCTCACTCATTTAACTGAAAAGAATGTCAAATATGTTTAGATAGAGAAGTGTAAGCAAATTTTTCTAGAACTTAAGAAAAGGTTGACAACCACACCATTGCTAGCGTTGCCAGAACCTCATAAGCCTTATATGGTCTATAGCAATGCATTTAAATGAAGACTTGGATGCGTGCTTAAATAGGAAGGACAGGTTGTTGCTTGTGCTTCTCGTCAATTAAAGAACCATGAATAGAATTACTCCACCCACTAATTAGAACTAGCAACCGTGATTTTAGCCTTGAAGATATGAAGGCATTATTTGTATGGAAATATTTACGAGATATTCACTGACCATAAGAGCCTCAAGTATTTGTTCATCTAAAGGAAGCTGAATATAAGGCAAAGGAGATGGTTAGAAATGATTAGTGACTACTAGAGTGAGATTAAATATAAAGCTAACCTTGTGGCCGACACATTAAGTCGTAAAATGTAACCAAAAGGTTCTTCAGAATCCACCCCAGAAATGGAGTCTCTTCTTAACAACATAAGAAACTTGCAAATTAAAAGTCTACAACAAGATGCAACTCTTACTGTAATACAAGAGATCATACACTTAGATTAGGAGGAGGTAAAGGAGCGTCAGATAGAAGATAGCAAATTGTTAGATATCAGACAGAAGGTGGAAAAAAAGGAAGGGCCAAAAGGATTCAGGATAAGAGAAGATGGTTTATTGTACTTCAAAAATTGAAAGGTAATCCTGATTGATCCTGAGGTCAAGGATTTTAAAGGAAGCACATCAGACTCCGTACATAACTCATCCCAGAAGTACAAAGATGTACTGTGATTTGAAGCAGCCTTTTTGGTGGGATGGTATGAAAAAGGAAATAACGGAGTTTGCAAATAAATATTCTATATGTAGAGTTGTAAAAGATGAACATCAGAAACCAGATGGAGAGTTGCAACCACTACCAATCCCAAAATGAAATGGGAACATATTTCCCTAAATTTCATGGTTGGACTACAGAAAACATTAGCAGGAAATAATTCTATATGGGTTGCCATTAATTGATTAATAAAAAGTGCTCACTTTTTGCCTGTTAAGAACACAAACTCTATGGAGAAGTTGAATCGATTATTTGTAGCTTAAATAGTTTGCCTGCATGATGTTCCCAAGACAATTGTGTCAGATAGAGACATGCATTTTATGTCACAATTTTGGCAAGGTCTTCGAAGTGTGATGGGCATGAAATCAAAATTTAATAGTGCTTATCAACCCCTAACAGTTGGACAAACCGAGCGGACTATACAAACTTTAGAAGATATGCTAAGAGGCTATGTTCTACAAGAAAAGGGTGATTAGGAGAAATAATTGCCACTAATAGAAGTTTCTTATAATAATAGCTTTCAAGCCACCATCCAAATGGTGCCATATGAAGCATTGTATGGTAGGAAATAGTGCCAAAGTGTTTGGTTGAATGGAATAGTGTATCACTTAGGTGGCATGATCACAATGCTTGATTTTTCTTCCATTCCTTCACATTTCCATCTCATGGTTCCTCTTAGTGCCAAATATTCTACACTATTCACCAAGTGTTGTTAAGATCTTACTAAGTGTCTACTAAGAACTCCTCGAGATTGATTTGGACAATTAACACAGGGATTTGACAATCGACTGAACTAGGTGCCACATGGTGCTATTTTGGTGTTACTATTCACTCCGGAAAAGACAAAAATAAACATTGCACCATAAAATCATAAATAATCATACAAACCTAGTAGTGTAATTCATTTTGCAAAATCTGATTCCTATGTGTCCCGAATAAATGAAAATTTTATAGCACTTTTCATTTAGAAAATGAAAAATGTATTATTGCTTCTTAAAATCCTAAATTTTCATCTAACACAAATGGTGCAATTCATTTCTCCCACTCATACTCATAAGTACCTCAAATAATTAAAATGGTACTTTTGTTGACATAGTGGGTAGAAAATCGACTATGCTGACAAACTAAAACCTAAGTGGTTACTTGATTCATGCATTTGTATACTACTAGTTAAGTTGGTAGTTCATTTTTTGAGATTTGTAATCAAATCTCACTTGATAGTTCCAACTACTATTCCTCCTGAAATGGTAGACTATGTATCAAAACCTGGAGAGCCAGTTGAGGACTAACTCGATAAGGTCGATTAGGCCCCAATGCGATGACGAAGAGCTTATTCATTTAGTCCTCTAGTTTTTAGATAGGATTATAGCTATCTTAGCCGTGTTGCGCTAGCGGCTCAATTAGGGGTGTAACCGGTCCGGTCCGGTCCGGTTTTAGACAAAATCTTGGACCGAACCGGTATGACCGGTTTTGTATTTTTCAAAACCGATTACGCCCCGGTTACCCTCCTAAACCCGTACTTCCGGTTTTACCGGTTTCCGGTCCGGTCCGGTCTGATTTTCCGGTTTTTTTTAAATGTAAGTTTGACATTTTGTCATTAAAAATATGTTTAAAAAAAACTGTTTTAAAAAAATCTATTATACTTTTATTAATCTATATTAGACTATTAATATAATTATAACTATAGTCTATATTAGATTATTAGTACAAGTTATAAACTTATATATTAGTATAACTATATATTAGTATATATTAGTATTAGTGATAAACTATATATTAGTATAGATATATAATACATTTTTTTTTATAAGTAGTATAGCTATATAATACATGATCAATTATATTTTCATTTTTAATATTAAAATTTTATTTTATAATAACATTATTTTATATATAATTATATTAATAGTATATGATCAAACAAATTACATATGTTCATATTTAAATTAACATTTTATGTTATATTTTATAAATTATGATATGAAATTATTTCATATATGATATATAATTATATATAAAAATTTCACATATAATTATACATTATATATAAAACTTATATATTAATATATAAAAAATATTTTGTATAATTTTAATTTTGTATAAAACTTATATATAAAATATTATTTTTTATATATTTTTTATCAACCGGTTCGGTCCGGTCTGGTCCGGTCCAAAAAATCTTAAAACCGGAACCGGACCGGTTCCAACCGGTTTATGAATTATAAAAACCGGTTCCGGACCGGACCGATTCAAAACCGGTAAAACCAGTCCGGTCCGGTCCGGTTCGGTCCGGTTTACCGGTTTTTCGGTTTAAATTTACACCCCTAGGCTCAATGAGTTAGCTCAATAGTTATGCTTTTCAGTACTTTACTTTGGGAGTGTTGTCTCCAATACTTATTTATGTTATAGTCATGATTGACAAGTTTTGTATCATTATAGTTATCAGCTTGTTATGAAGTTATGAATCATGTTATATTTTGGGATATAGTTTTTGGTATAATGTTATTTATTCAAGGAAAAAATATTACGCTACATATATTGCATACTATTATATACATGCTATGTGCATTGCATCTTTATTTGCCATGACCAGGCATGTAATATTGTGTTGTATATCTCGACGCTTTAGTCTATCCAATCCCAAACGGAATCTTGGGCATCACAAATTTGCTTGGGATCAAATGGATTCTGAAGTGTTGAGACATGAAATACAAGTTTAGTGGAATATTTTTTTTCTTTGAATAAAAACACTGTACCATAAACTATATCCAAAACATAACATAATTCATAACAGACCGATAACTATAATGATACAAAACTTGCTCGTCATGACTATAACATAAATAAATATTGGAGATAGCACTCTCTAAGTAAAGTATTGAAAGCATAACTATTGAGCTAACTCATTGAGCTGCTCACGTAACTCGGCTAATATAGCCATAATACTGTCTAAAAATTGGAGGACTGAAGTAAGAAGCTTCTCGTCGTTGCGTCGGGGCCTAACCGACCTAATCCAGTCGGTCCTCAACTGGCTCTCCAGGTTCTGACACATACCATTTAAGGGGGAATGATAGTTGTGATTACTAAGTGAGATTTGATTACAAGTCTCAGCCAGTTAACTATTAACTTAACAAGCAGTATACAAATGTTTGCATGACAGTAAAATGACATAATGCGATGTGACATGAACATGAATGGTGCATGAAGTGAGTTGAAAAATAGTATGACATGTGCTGACATAAGTTGAAAACTGACATAAACTGAAACCCACATGAATTGGAACCGATATGAATTGAAAGATGTTTGACATTAACTGAACATGAACTAAAAACACATGATATGAACCGAAGTTGACATGAACTGAACTTGATTTGAATTAACATGAACGTGTCGCCATTAGTCTCAGTTGAATATTTAGGACAACTGTTCGAAAACATGTTTTTGATTTATTTGAGAGACTTGGGAGTTAAAACTCCCAAAATGAAGTGCACTCCTAATTTTGTAGGATTATTTAAGATTTTTTGGTGTAAAGTTATTTTTACCATTTTTGGAGTGAATTGTAACTTTTGTGTTAGCACCATGTCGCATGCAGCCCAGCCATTTTCAGATCACATAGTGGATTGGTCAAATCAGTCTAGAGACTTTTTATTTGGACACATGGAAAACTCTTAGCCACACTTGGTGAATGGTTTATGACACTTGGCACCAAGAGCAACCATGAGATGGAAATGTGAAGGAAAGAAAGGAAAACAAGCATTGTGATCATGCCATTTAAGCCAAATACTATTCCATCCAAGCATTCAATTTTGTGCCAAACCAAACCCTAGTGAAATCCAAAGATCTTGCCAAAAGCTCCATAACTAGTGAAATCCCAAATACCTTGTGGAAACTGAAACCCTAAATGGTATATTTTGGAGTCTAGTTTCCATTGGCATATTTTGTACGATTTAACATGAAGTTTTGATCAGTGCTAAGTTTGTTTAAGCATGCAAAGGCCATACTGGGCAATAATCTGGATAATGTGTGATTATTTGATTTTTGTTTTTTTTTTTTATGGAGTTTTTGGCAAGATTTTGGTCCAATATTTTTATGGTTTATAATTAACATATTAAAATGCAAGTTGGACAATTTGTTGCATATTGAGTGTTTTACTTAGAGTTTTGCATAATATAAGAAAGTCGGAAACTGGAGGTGTAAAAATAGCTTTTGTTTTTAGTAAGCTTGGATATTTTGTTATGGAAGCATACTCCTATGGTCTTTATTATCATATATGTTGTTCTTAAGACTTTTATCTATGTGTTAGGAAGTTATTTTAAGATTTATTGTTGTGATCTTGAGGAACTTAAGAGAGAAAATATTGAAGGAGCTCACTGTACCCCTTATACTATCAATCCCAGTAGTACGAATATGTATCGGGATTTGAAGGGGCACTACTAGTGGGACGGAATGAGGAGAGATCTAGTAGAGTTTGTGGCCAAATGCCCAGTTTGCCAGCTGGTGAAAGTTGAACATCAAAGGCTAGCAGGGAAATTACAGTTGTTACCAATCCTGGAGTGGAAATGGGAAGATATATCTATAGATTTTATGGTAAATTTGTCAAGGACATCAACAAGGAAGAATACCATATGGGTCATAGTCAACAAATTGACAAAGAGCGCCCACTTTTTGCCAATCACCAACATTGATTCTATGAATAAACTCTCCAGACTATATGTTAAGGAAATAGTATGACTACATGGAGTACCCAAATCCATAATGTTAGATAGAGATACAAGGTTCACTTCGCATTTCTGGTAGAGCTTACAAAAGTTGCTACATACCGGCTTAAGGTTTAGTAATGCGTATCACCTGCAAACTAATGGACAAATTGAGTGGACAATATAGACATTGGAAGATATGTTGTGGGCATGGGTATTAGAATTATGTGGTGATTGGGAAGGACACCTACCTTTGATAAAGTTTACTTATAATAACAGTTACCAAGCCACAATCCAAATGGCACCTTACGAGGCCCTGTACGGAAGAAAGTGTAGGTCTCTGTTGTATTGGGACGAGGTCAGAGAAAAGAGGATACTTGGACCCAAATACCTACAAAAAGCTCAAAAACCAATAGCCTTGATTAGAGAAAGCATATAGACAGCCCAGAATCGACAAAAAAGTTATGCCAATAACCGAATGAGAAGTTTGGAGTTTGCAGTAGGAGATTGGGTATATGTTAAAGTATCGCCAATGAAAGGAGTGGTTCGTTTTGTTAAAAGAGGGAAGCTAAGTCCTCGATATGTAGGACCCTATGAAGTCGTAGAACGGATTGGATCTGTAGCCTATCGACCAAATTTGCTAGCAAAAATGCAGGGTATACATGACGTATTTCACAAATCTTCTCTGAAGAAGAGTTTTAGAGAAAGAAAACCAGTTGTTATAGCCAAGCAGTATTATGCTCCAATACCATGCTAGTGATAACAGGGCATGGCATGAACTAGGAACACCGCACATATGTCCACATTGTAGGTGGCTAGGATTAGGGAAATACGAGAGTGCAGTCATAGGAACTGATGTGAAAGAAGAGATCGAATGATGGCAACACATTGGTAATGGAGGAATTTAAGCATCATCACACCTATGTGCTGGATGCATATTTCAGAGGGAATATCTTCTCATGGCGTTACCACATGAAGAGCGACAACCTACACATGATTCGTTATTATGGAAGGACGCTACAAGGATGCGATTGCTCAAACTTAATCTAGAGGCAGAAACCAATCGTGCTGCAGAAGATAGTGCTAGGTGATATATGACGTTTGAGACCTCAGATACCTCTGTCGATCGTATTCACCTCTGTGAGGAAGGTTAGCCTGTAGAAGATAGTGAGCTTGTAGTAGTACATAAGTTGAACGAGATGATTGTGAATATGTATTATGACTACAATTTGGGTGCAATATTCTACATGTCACGGGACTCGGTAACGGAAGAGGAGGATGAAGTACCATTCCCTTCATCATTTGAGGATTCCACAACTACCAGTAAGATAGGTAAGTTTCGAGTAATATTGACACCTTTATTTGTTTAGTGAATTTTTTTCATAGTTAATGGTTGCGATACCAGTTTTGAGGATGAAATCTTTTCTTAAGGGGGGAGGATGTGACGACCTGGATTTTTTTCAAAATCCTCACTTGTTTTATTTATTTATTTATATTTAAATTTAGCTTAGTTAGAGTCGGCCCAATGTTTTAACAAGCCAAGAAGATTCTAAAACCATGAAGGAAACACTTGGACCTAACATCATAGGCGTCCAAGCCCAATAAAGGCCCAAAGGGGCTAAGTGGTAATCGGCCATTAAAGACAAAAAGGAAATTAGGCAAAACCCTAACTAAGGTTTAGGGCATGGTGGCCCCTACTTGGAAGAAGGAAGGCTATTTTGTGCTTTCCCTAGAAATCTCATCATTTGTGACCTAGGGAAGGGCCACTCTTGGTTAGCACAAAGTTGCTACTTGGCAAACATGCATGAAGGCTTCTAGAAGAAGCCAAAGGAAGGGAAGAGAATGAAGGGTTCGGCACACATAGGGCTCATGCCCCACTCAACCACCCACATGCCTAGTCCACCACTAAGATACAATGAACCTAGACGTGAAAGTGGAAGAAGGGGAAGAGGTGCATGAGGGATATCAAGGGGTTCAAGCACGAGTCTCCAAGAGATCTTAGGGATTCGGCCAAGGGCTTCACACCTATCCAAGGGAAACCCACCATCACTTTGCCATGTGTCACGCATGCACTAAGTTTGGGGATTTTCTATAAGAAGGAAATTATGAGGAACAGGAAGGGTTGCATGGGGAAGGGGCACAGCACTCTCCAAGGTTCTAGAAGAATCTTTGTAAGAAGAGAGGAAGAGAGAGGGTTGGCTATGGGCATAAACACACACACGCCACTTGCCACATGGCAAGCATGCACATGCCTAACCCTAGGTTTTGGTTTAGAGTTTTTGTATAAAGATATACATGCCCCGAAGCTTCATTGATGATTGAGCTGCATTATTGCATATTTTATACATTTAAAATCAATATATTTTTAATTGTTTTATTATTTTATGATTGGTTTTAGATGGAAAATTTGATTAAGAGGCATAAATCCAAGTTGTGATTTAAATTGATTAAAAGCATAATTTATGCTTGATTTTAATACTTATGATTTAATTTGATAATATTCTCTCTATGCACAACACAATTTTAATATTTTATTTTCCATCTTTTGTCTAATTTTATTTTTTATTTTTTTAAATTATTTCTTTATTTTATTTTCTTTGTCTAGTTTTATTTTTGTTTCTTTAATTATTTATTATTTATTTTGCTTGTCTAAGTTTTCTTCTATTTATTTAATTTAATTTTTTTATTTTTATTTTTGTTTTACAACTTGTCATAAACGACATGTCGTTTTGCCTGCACGAAAAAATGACTTGTCATTTTTCTGGAATTAAGAAAAGCCGTCTGCTAAACGACGTGTCGTTTTAGCCATAGACAAAAACGACACGTCGTTTTTGGTCATCTTCAACCTCCAAACTCTACACTGCCGAACGTCCACAACTGCAGCCAAGACCAACCACTCTGCCAAGCACCAACCACCGTCTGAAGTTCCTTTTCAGCCACCACGACGACGCCAAGAAAGCCACCTCAAGCCATCCATGCATGCAGCCACCACGCCGCAGTGCTTCACATAGTAGCACCACCACTGCGCTGCCCCAGCTGTGCCCACTGCTCCTCCAAAGTTAATTCTGCAACCTGTATAGACCACAGCTTCACCTCCTCCTGCAACTCAGCCTGTTGTCCTCTGTTTTAGCCCTAAAACAGAGCATCCAAACCAGCCACTGTACCTCTACTACCGACGACGGAAGCTGTCAACCTTTGCCTCGACTGCCTGACCTGCCGCCCAGTTGGCTACCTCGTCGTGGTCTCCATCTCTCGGTAATGAAGAAATTTTAGACACCAAAAGAAAACAAAAGGAAAAAAAAAGGAAGAAGAAATGAGCTGCCAACTTGCAGCGTCTGTCTTCATGCGTGTGTGCGTGCGTAAGTTGGCTGAACCAGACTAAAAGCATTGGACAGCAACGCAACGAGGAACTCACGAATGCACAACAGAAAGAAAACAAAAAGAAAAAATAAACTGGAAAGAGGCCGAAAGCTTTTCTTCTGCATTTGGGGAACAAGATAGACGCATATGGGCCAGCGACAAATGGAATATTGTTTTTTGAGTAGGGACGAGGTCACGGACATGGGCAGTGCGGACATATGCAATGCAGAAGCTTTTGAACCCTATATAAGAGCTTGTAAATGGACAGAGAAACGGATCAAGAGTCATAGTAGATTTTAGTGTTGAGTAAGAGCCAGGAGTTAGAGTTAGAAATTAGGAGTTCACAGTAGAGAATAAAACAGTCAGTTAGTTTTTAGTCAGTTTTTATTTTTGTTCAGTTGTTAGTTTTGAGTAATTTATTTATCAGTTTCAGAGTCAGTTTTAGTTTATAGCTCAGTAAACTTAATTTTCGTAAGTCTTAAATTCCAGTCTTGAGTTTGTTTAGTGAGTAAATTTTTAGTCCTCTTTGAGAAATGTTGAGAGTTCATTTTATTTCAGTTGAGAGTTCATATTAATTGGAAGTTTAGATTTTTGGGTTGGAGAACGCAATCTCTATTTCCAAACATCAAGTTTATTCCTCACAATTCCTGTTCTTATTTAATTTCAAATTTATGTCATTTAATTTCACGCACTTTTAATTTCTGCAATTTAAATTAATGCCATTTAAATTCCCCACACTTTTAATTTCCTGCAATTTAAATTTATGTTATTTAATTTCTCGCGCTTTTAATTTCCTGCAATTTAAATTTATGTCATTTAATTTTCTTACACTTTTAATTTCTTGCATTTTAAATTTACTTCATTTAATTTTCCTGCACCTTTAATTTTTGCAATTTACTTTTATGTCATTTAATTTTGTTGTTCCTTTAAATTTTAGTTATTTAATTTTCAGCAATTTTAATTTATTGTCTTGCATTTTAATTTCTTACTTTTCATCGCCCACTCAAAACCAACAAACATGAATCTAGTCCATGACTAGTAAATTTTCATTTCCATTGCACTCCCATATTCATTGTATATATCATCACTTTTATTTTTATTCTCTTATTATAGATATTTTCACCATTTTACACGAGTTTGATTTTTAAGCACTTTTCTTGAGGAGACGATCTAAGAATTTATTCCTAATTATTACACGACACGCTCCTACATTTGGGATAGCTTTTGTGCTGTTCATTTTTGAGCGAGTCAATTGAGCCTAGACACAAAGGGAGGATGCAAAGGGACTCTTAGGGTTTCGGAGTAGGGCAAGAACATGCCAGTTGTCATGCATGATGAAGAGTCTTTTGGTTTTCCAAAGAAAAGCAATGATCATGAGAGAAAGTGGGAAGTTTTGGCCAAGAGAGTAAGGGCATGCCACATGGCGCCCATGCATATAGACTATTGAGTTTCCAATGTTAGAAATGATGATATGAGAGAGAGAGAGAGAGAGAGTATGTGGGAAATTGAGAAGTATATAAGGACTTCTTTTAGGGGCCGACGCCCTACACCCTCCAAAGAAGTCACCCACAGATCATTTTGTGATTTTGCAAAGAGCTTCTCACCTCCCTTCTCTCTCAAGCACATCCGCCAAAGGGGAAGAACAAGTCTTTTTTCTTTCACCTTCTCTCCAACCAAACATTACACACGCCCATACCATCTCCATTCATCTAACCACACAATGGAGAAGAGAATCAAGAAGCCCACGTTAGAAGGAAATCCGCACGGTAACAACCACTAAGTCTCTACTACGTTCATTTCTTCAAAGTGCACACGTTCAAAAGGGTTCTTTTGGAAGAAAGGGTTCGGCTTGTGTGAATAAAGACACCACTCTACCTCAAGATTTGAAGAAGACGAGTGTTAAGGGTTTCGTTTGGATTGTTGTCAAACCATGGAAAAACTAGGGTTTTCTTCAAGAGGAAAACTCTTGAGGAAAACCAAACCACCATTAGCAAAGGACGAGTGAACAAGAGACCTATGGATGGAAGAGAGACTTTAGGACACCACTTAAGTCCAAACTAGGGTTTCCTTTCTCTATAAGGTTTTGGCCATGAGAGTGATGATCACCACACATGGCAATGTGCACCATACAATCGGATTAGGGTTTATGATTTCCTTATTTCTAATAAGTTGAACAAACATTTTTTAGCTTGCTTGATTGTGTTCTTTTCATCATTGTTTGTAAGTTAGCTCTTAACCTACATTTGGATAATGTTCGTATGTATTACATAAACATTGCATGTTATCAAACAAATTGAGTTATGGAATTGTGGAATTTCAAATGTTCTATATGAGAGTTCTCATGTCATTGCCATGCTTGTATGTGTTGCTTGGGGATATTGTGATACTTGGCCTTAATTAATTTGACATGCTTGTATTTGTTGTCTATGGATATTGTGATACTTGGCCTCAACTAGTTTGCCAAGATCCGAATGTTGTTGCTTATCATGCTATGCACTGAACGTAGTTTTATGTCAAGTATATTGTGTGTTTGAATGTTTTCAAGCCGTAAACATGATATGCTTAAAGGTGCTGCATGAAATTATGTAACTCATGACCATGCATGATTGGGTCTTTCATAAAAGAAGAAGAATCTCAAACTTCATGTCACATGCATTTCAGGTTGTGCATCATTTCTCAAAAAATTGTCATTTCAAGTTTTGTCATGACCCTAAATGAAAGATGGGGGAATGTCCACTCTGGATTGCATAAATTGAAAGTAGTAACCCCTAGATCTACGAAGCACAATCGGCGAACCTCGAATGGGTTCTTTCTAAAGGACACAGGAGTAAGGTATCACCTAACACTAGTGGGTGCCATAAGATGATGTGGTGAAAGCAAAATGCAAACTGCCGCATAATGATAAGAACTCTGACCTAGACACCACCGGTCAAGTTGGCCGTAAAGTAATGTGGTAACTAGCAGGGAGCCCACGGTGTGTAAGGGAGCCTTGAGGTGTCCACCTATATGTTAAAAGGACTATATGGCTATGAGTAGTGAGTGTTGTGAAAAGAAGATAAATATTTTTTTGAAAGGTCAAACGTGATTTCCTATCACTAATTTATTTAACGTATATGTATAAGGCAAGTCTTCGGGTCAAGTACATGTCCATGCATAAATTCTCATGGTTTGCCTTTATATGCTGATATTATCTATTTGTATGTTATTTGTTAACTTATTGAGATTTTTCAAAATCTCACCATGGTAGTTTCCACTACCATTCCCCATTCGAAATGGTAGAAATTGTAACAGAACATTGAACCAACCATGGGGAAATGCAAGAGGCAAGATCCCCCAGTAGTTAAAAAGGCCCTGAAGCGCTCTGAGCGCTTAGCGGAGCTATCCTTGGAAGATAGGCTAGAGGCAGCCGATCCATTCATATGTGACGTGCTAAAGCTATTTGAGGATTTACATAAAATCATCAACAAGGATAAGGCGAAGTAGGGCTCAAGAGAAGGACTTTGTAGGATTTTGAAAGAAAGAAAAATGAAGAAATGATTGAAAGAGGGATATGGTTTATTTCTTTTTAGAACCCTCGTGTATTTTTGAGGTGCCTTAAACAACTACGACATTTTGGGATTTATAGTTTAATTGGTACCATGCTTTTGAAATTGCTCATGATCTTACTTAGATTTTTTTTATGAATTTCCATAATGATTGTTGCATACTACTAGAAATATGCGAGGTGCATTACATATTAACTGTCATGTATGGGGGTATGTAGTCTTGAGTTACATGTCCTGACGCTTCAATCACCATCCAATCCCAAGCAGGGCTGGGGCATCGCAATTATATTGGTTGATGTTTTGTGATTTTTCTGATATTTGTATGCCCCCACTTCGCTTCTGCACTCTCCAGTATGTGCACGATTACAAAACTTACAGAAGTTATTCGATTGATTTCCCTGCATTTGCTATTGCCCCAAGCTGCTTCCATCATTTCTCTTTTTCCACGGCCCTTGATCCATTGCAGATTGAGACCCCTATAGCGTAGTCCTCTTCCTCTGTCCCAACAGTGCAGCGCTTCTTTGAAGGCTCTGTTCAAATACTGTGGCCTTATTCACCAACTCTGAAAAGTTTCAAATTTAAAAGCCCACAATTTGTTCGTAAATCTTTTCGTTCAACCCCTGTTCAAACTTAAGAGCCTTCTTCTCCTCATCAAGGATCATATATACAGAAAAACGCGATAACTCGATAAATCTGCCTGCGTACTAGTACTATCATAGCTCCCTGCACCAAATTATCAAACTCTATAGCCTTGTCATCTTTGACTGAGGTTGGGAAAAAGCATTGCAGAAAAATCTGCTTGAAGTGCAGCCAATGGACTATTTCCATCCCTTTAGCTTCTCTGATAGTTCTTTAAGAAATCCACCATCTTTTTGCTTCTCCTGTTAGTTTGAAAGCTAAGTATAAAACCTTTTCTTCGTTCGCGCAGTTTATAGTGTGGAGTATCTCCTCAATGTCTTGGATCTAGTCTTCTGCTAAGGTTGCGTTGCCCCGACCATCGAAGGTGGGGGGATGCATTTGATTAAACTGGTCTATGGTGCATCCCCATTCATCATTTGTCCCATTCATACCCGATACACTTCTTTAGAGACGACGAGGTGGCATCCTGACAACTTGGATTATTAAAAAAAATCATTACAAGAATAAAGAGTTTATACAAAAATAAACATAAACATAAATATTTATAAAATGTGTACACGCAATAGTAGTAACAATATATCTTCAGACTATAAACCTTCAATTCTAACAAAAGCCTTATATGCGGTCTACAGAATCAAAACGAACCTCAATCAACATGAACATCTCAAAAGATCTATAAAATCCGACCCCTCAAATTCCATAGGACATCTTGCCTAACGCCTGAAGATTCTAAAACCTAAAGTACCGATAAAATCACATCTTACAGTCCACAAATGCCTACACCTCAACTCTGGAAAGTATTTCCTCAAAGTCATGACCCAATGCCTACTAATCAGTGTACGAAAGTGCACTCTAAATACCTTATTATTAGATTAAAATGCTAAAATGTGAAGAGAAATCATAGGAATTAATTTGTATTCTTAAATTGAGTTTCTATTTACTTTGGGATACTCCTGACCAGATTTTTTATGTTTAATTTCAGAGTTTATAAAAGAGCAAGTCAAAATCCAGTCAAATTCAAAGGATTTTCAAGTGGACAAGATGTTAGAACAACTTAAGAACTTTCAAAGAGTCTAGACTTCTTCAAATAAGGATAATGATGGGGTTTGAGAGTAATTCGGATCAAGAAAAAAAGTTAGTCCGAAATTCGCTAAAAGACAGCTTGTATATACTTTAGTATTTTGATCGTAACTGTCTACTCAAATATTGGATTGACAAGATTCTAGATGCGTTGGAAAGATATCTTAAAGCGATACAACTTTATCTCTAATAAATATTTCTGAATTCAAACTCCTGAAGCATCTACGTGGCTGCCAAATGGAGTCCTAAAAATTTAGGTGATTTTTTGATGCGGGAATATGAAGACATTAGGGTTTATTTCCTATCCTATATAAGCATTTCATTGGCATGAAATTAGATTTTTTTTTTTTTTGGGAGGGGGGAACCAGACTAAAGAAAGAGGAGAACCAGATTGAAGACGAAGGAGACGAAATTAATTGCCATGGCCGCCGTTTACTTTACTTTTCTCTTGAGATTTTTGTTATCCATTATATTTATGAGTAACTAAATTCTCAAGTAGGGATAGGGATGAACTTGCACATTAGATGGCATTTTTAATTTATTTTTTATTTATGTATTTGATTTTCAATAACTAAAACTCTTTTATTTTATCATTCTCAATTCATTGTTGATGTTTTCTTCTCCGAATAATCATAGAATTTATTCTGTTTATGGATTCAATCATGCTTTTTCTATTGAATGGATTAGCTCTTTGATTATGTTTGAATCAATTATTTATCTATATTGATTTAATCTTTTGCTCCAATATCGCTTCCTGAGTATATTGTCATTGTTGGATTTTCTCAATAGTGATAATAATTTACGTATTTTAAAAGTGGTGAATGATTCTTCATGGGGTTACATTTGGTTTAATCTTGGTTTCTAAATTTATATCTTCCGATTAGAAATTTTGGGAATTGAGTTCCCAATTGAGTTATTCAATGAATTAAGAATAATTAAAATACCAGATTTGTACAAGGGATTTCCGATGCTTTACTGTTTGTCAAATTTGAATACTTTTTTCGTTAGTCACTTTGGTTCACTTTAATTTACATTTAAAATTAATCTTTGTTCTCCATTAATCATTTAATATTTTTTCTTAGTTTTTTTTGTTCCTTCTACTATTCTTTAAATTTGTCTCTCTATGGAATCGACACCCCAAATCTGTGCTACAATTACCGCGTTATTCTTTGGGCGTAATCACCTACAAAATTCTAACACCTTAACTTTCATCAATCACCTCATTGTAGTATGCAAAATCTCAAGTCTGGCTCTGATACCAACTCTAACGCCCTGGTCCTGGAGGTTTGGAAAGTTAGCTCTTAATATTTAATATCAATTCAAATACCACAACTATAAAATCTAGAAAACTCAATAAAATATTAATTCATTTGCTCAACCCAAATATCCATGTTCCTTCATAGGTACAATAAAGAAATTCTCAATAACATAAAATAAAAACTCAAAAAATCCTTAATTAAACACATCAAAATATCTGAAAATAATCAATTTACTAACTATGACTCTCAAATAAGTACTTGTACTCTTGGGTACTTATTCCTCTATAATCATCACACCTTGTTAAAATTTCCTATTCTTGTTCTCTAGCTGAACCATCAAAATTATATAAAAAATATTTAGAGATAAGGGGTGAGTTATCAACAACTCAGTAAGTAGAGGACATAAACTAGTGTGCAAATATGAGCATTTACAAAGTTCAGAATGCAAAATAAAACACTTTTTATTTTCAGAATGCAGAGTCAGAACATGTTATCAAAAATATCAGAGCAAAAGTTCAAAAATATTCATAATCAAAATTCCTTTGGCATAGTATAAACTTGAAACATCACATTTTATCTTATCATATCAGAACAGAGACCGTGTTTAACCCCCATGGTAGGGTTGTGTAAACCTCGGCAGCCAACTGAACAGAAACAAAATGTGAATCTTCCCTTATTATTCTCGGAGCCCCGAGTGTTCACATAGAAAAGACTACACAGAAAACCACTTTGCTTCCAAAGTGGGTGCACTGAAAATAGAAAAGTTGATACCAATTCGAACAGAAGCCACAGTTTTACACCCGTGATAAGGTCAAAACAGAACAGAAACAGAAACAGAATGTTATGCTAAAGGTTTTCAAAAATCACATCATATCATATCAAAGTACAGAACATCTTCAGAACAGAACAGAATCAGATCACAAAATATAATTTATGCACAAAATTTTATATTCGCTCTTTTTTGTACAATTCAGAAATAAAATGCCAAGAAAGCTCATGTCTACCCCAATCATGCCAGTAAATACTTTGTTCTTGAACAGAATCTCATAAGTAATGCAGAATAAATAACTGAGGTAGTTCAAATCTCTTTTCATAACAAAACATACATATTTTTCAAAAATCAACCTCTGCCCATTTTATTTTTATGCAAAGTCTAGCATAGAAACCCTGCTTACCTGGACTTCTTAGCTTTTTTAGAATTTTTCTCAAAAATACCGAACAATAATTAATCGTCACCTATAAAATAATCACATAATTTCTGTAAATTTCAAATCAATCGCGTATTTCGATATTTAAGCCTAAGCTTCTAAAATAACCTTTTTTAATTCCTCAAAACCTAAAATTCTCATAACCTCAAAATATATCAGATCATCACCTTCTAAAATCATCAATGTTCATTTAATAACTTCGACTAAAATATTTAAAAGTCTGACCTATTTACTATTGAAGTGTAATTTTAAAATTTGATACTAGATAATATAATTATACCAAAATATTTTAAATTATACAACAACAATATAATAAGCTAGATCATAATAAAAAAATACTATATTATTGTTTACTTTTTGAAAGAAAAACCTTGCTTGATACGAATTTAATTTACTTAAAAGATTTCTGTAAAACATAAATAAATTAGAGAGTACTAATACATAATAAAAGTTTAAAAGCACATTAATACAACTTGTAGTAAAGCGTACTAATGTAATTCAATTTAATTAATAGACCAACTATTTTTTTTTTTTATAAGAAATAGACTTCATTTCATCCATGAAAGAAATTACATTTGTGACTAGTCAATACAGAGAAAACTCCGAATACAAGCCAAATTACATATCTGTTGTATGCCTCCCCGCACATAAATTACTTTACGACGGGTAGTGTCTAAACTTCTAGAAACTCTCATAAGATAGTATCACTCTCTGTATAAAACAGAGATAAAAAAAACCATCCTCTCCTCCAAAAAAGGAGGGTATCCCAACCACCAAAGAGGAAGGGTATCCAAACCACCCCATCCTCCAAAAGGGGAGGGGTATCCAACCACCTGCTATGGACATAAGTTCAATAGCCTCTTTCATTTATTCACCTCATCCTCTAACTTTACCTTACCACCTATTCGGTAAGGTAAAGTTAGGCATTTTGTTGTTTGAAAACATATATAACATGCATGAAATTAGCTTTGCATGGTAGGGGCTCACCGAGAAGGGAACATGTGACGGCACAGGGAGCTGGCTGTGGTCAATGGCGGTGCCTGGGTAGCTGAAAATGATAGAGAGGGAGAGAGAGTGATGAACAAGAGAAGCACACAGTGAGAGAATGAGGGAGAGACTGAGAGAAAATAGAGAAACAAAAAGAAATGGCGTGAGCTTACCGAGGCCTGAGGCGATGTTCGGCGGACTAGGGTGACGGGAAGTCTTCACCGGTAGTTTCTGTGCACACTTGCTGTGGTTGATGGCACCGAGAAGGAGCTGGAGATGGCTGTAAGTGGTGGCTCTATTTTGGTGTGGAAAAAATAGAGGACAGCGGTTGGTGGCTTTCCACGAGATGGGGGAGGGGTGGTGGCGTGGATGGCTTCTATCGTGTGAAGGAAGTCTCGTCTTGATGCTCGAGGTTGTTGTGCCACGAGGTGGAATGGTGGTGCACGGCTAGGTGGGTTAGGGAGATGAAGGCTGGGCGGTTTCTGTTCAGGGCTAGGTGGTGCACGGCTAGGCCAATCGTGTGGGTTGCGGTGTGGAAGAGCTTGGCAGTGGGACTGCCCTTTGGTGGTGGTTGTGCTGTTTCTCGTGGGGCTCAAGTAGTGGCTATCACATGGTGGTACGCATGGCTGGGTTGGTGAATAAGCATGAAGGGTGGTGTTTGGCAGCGTGTGTGAAACAACCAATTTGTTGCTGGTTGCTGGGCGTTCTTGGACAACGAGGCGTGGAGGCTTGGAAATGCTAGTTGTGGCAGTGGTGGTTTTAAATGGAAGGCTCACTTGTGGCAGTGGGAAGCCAAGAGAAGCTTGGGCAGCACAGAGGTTCGACGGCAATGGGGAGAGCTTGACAGGAGTTTCTTGATGGTTGCTGGCCAGTGGGGGGAAGGGTCCGAGACGGTTAATCTGGTGGTACAGCGGCACTCCAGTCTAGGTTAAAGATCATTTATGTCTACGACATACGAGTTCTATATATATAGGGACGGTTGCCACGAAAATAGAATGGAGATGTGCGTGAACTATGAAGTTAAAGTGTGAATATATAGGTGATTGGATCAAAAAACAAAACCCTAAAGCTGAGGAGAAGAGCGACATACGTGCATGGGAGTGCTAGAGTCATGCGTGGTGGGGGTTTAAAAAAAAGTAACCTAATTATCAAGGCCAATAAAATCATAATCTGCCAAAACAAAGATTTTAAGCTTGTAGTCTATTCCAAAAAAAAAATACTCAAACACTCAATTGGGTTTTTTATACACATAAGTCCAAAAATATTTAAAAAATGGGGTTTGACTGTGCTTGGGTGTTACAATCAACATCCCAAAAAAAATTAACTTAATTATCAAGCCCAATAAAATCATAATCCGCCAAAACAAAGATTTTAAACCCGTAGTCTATTCCAAAAAAAAAAACTCGAACACTCAATTGGGTTTTTCATACACATAAGTCCAAAAATATTTTAAAAATCGAGTTTGGTTGGTCCGGGTGCTACAATCAACATCCCAATAAACCAAATAAACTTAATAAATCCAATCTACCAAATAAAATACTCTAATAGTAATTGTACCCTTAGGTACTCAATCCGTTATCTTTAGCTAATTTCGCCCATGCTTCCTAAACTTGATCCTCAGTCGAACCATCAAAATTATCTAAAAATTTTGTACATATAAAGGGTAAGTTATCAACAACTCAGTAAGTAGAGAACATATACTAGTATGTAAACATGAGTATTTACAAAATTCAAAATGCAGAACAAAATATTTTTAGTTTTGGAATTCAGAACCAAAACATGTTATCAAAATATCAGAGTGACAGTTCAAAATATTCATATTAAAAATTCTTTGGCATAGCATAACTGAGCATCATCGTCATATCATATCATATTAAAGCAACATATCATAACAGAAACCATGTTTAACCCCGGTGGTAGGGTTGTGCATGTCTGTGGTTAACCAAACAGAACCGATCATTATTCGTCACCAAGGTGATGCACTAAGAGCAGATACCACTATTATATCCCCTGGCGAGCCAATGACCACTATTGTATCATGTGGCAAGATCAGAGACCACTATTATATCCCGTGGCAGGGTCAAAGAACACGATTATGTCCCATGGTAGGGTCATAAATTGGAGCAAAATAGAGATGTTGATACCAACACATTAACAGAATAAAAAATATTGAAATAAAAAATAGAAATTGTGATGACCAAGACTTTCTAAACTTTTGTGTAAATTTCTTTTTTCTTATATAAGCCCATGAGAGTTTCGACCCTTATAGGAAATTAGGGTTTTGAAGCACAATAGAATTAGGGCTCACGCCCAACTTGAGGTTATGTTGCTACTTGTCATCCAATGAGACCATGTATAGGACTTGATGAATCTAGATGGAAATAAGAGAAGAGAGATGAGAAGGAGCTAGGGTTGTCTTACACGCCTACCACAGGAAGATCTACCACTTTTTTCCACGTGTCATGCATGCATGAAGATCTTTGCTTATAAGAGAAAGCTTTTTGACACATATCACTATAGGAAAGAGGTTCTAGAAGAAAATTATTAGGTTAAGAAAAAGTATAACCTAGGAAAGGCCAAGAGGCCATGGACAGCAACAAGAAGAAAGGGGAGTTGCTTTTTGCCATGTGTAATACATACACAAGAGGTAGGTAAAAAGTTTCTTGGGAAAGAGCAAGATCAAGGTTGGAAGAAGGCTACACACCTAAGGGCTTCTAGAAAAATATTTTGTGTGTAAGAACACTTGAGGTGGACGGCTAGGGCATGGTTCTTGGTGCAAAAATGGACCAATCATGTAACATCCCAGATTTTAGTGTATTTTTAATGGTGGATTTATTTAATTTATTTTGTGATTATTTATCTTGTTTTAAAATTTTGGGAGTTTTTAAATATTATTTCTTAATATTTTATGTTGTGAAAATTATTTTTTATGCGCTTTCTAGATTTTATTTACTGTTTTGGCTTTTAAAATGATCTTTAAATTAAATTGATTTATTTTTGGGTTTTAAATTTTTATTGTTGCATTTAAAATATTTCACTGCGTTTGGTTTATTTTATTTAGCTTTCGGTTTTAATTTCATTTTCGTTGGATTTTTCGGGACCCAGCTTGAAAGACTGGATCTTCCTTTTTCCCCTCTTCTTTTTCTTTTCTTTCCTTTTTCTTCTTTCCTTTTTTCTTTTTCCCCTCCTTTCCCCCGCGTGCCCGACCCCCTCTCCCTTCTCTCTCTTCTCTCTCCTCTCTCCTCCGTGTGAAACGGATCAACCGTCGCTGCGCCGCCTCCCGGCCGCCGTGCACTACACCGCTGGCACCAGCCCCTTCCCCGTCCGCCGCCGTTAGCCGCCACGAGCCGATCGAATCCGCGGTGGGTTTTTCCCCATTCCGCCGCCGTCCGGCCACCTCCGGCTACCATTTTTTCACCACATCTTCATCGGTCCAATACCAAGCTTTTCCACCCATTCCCGACCCCGATCCGTCGCCGGAGCCGGTCATACGAGCATCACTTCCGATTTGACATTTCGGCCTTAAAACTGCCTGTTTCCGCCACTATTCTCGGCCAACCACCACCACCATTAGATTCCCCACCTTCCATAGGCCCTACCCTATCAATTTCGAGTCTTCGTTTGAACCCGTGTAAAATTCCAATTTCACTGCATTTCGGCCAGTGTTTTTACACTATGTGAATTTGCTGTTTTGGCGATTTCCTGTGCCTTGGACCCTCCGTAAAATTGTTTTAAAGCGCTGTAAGTATTTCCTAAACAATTCTTTGAGATTTAATTATATTTTTGTAATTAACTGCTATATTTTATATATATGTATCCTGGTTGGTTCCGGATTGAGTCCGAGGAGTTCGGGGGTGGATGGATTGATCGGAGTATTTGTTGTGTGTGATTAATTGTGGTTGGATTAATTGTTGGAGTTTGGTTATGTGATTTCTATATTGGATATTTTGATTGTATTGTGATTTTGGGAGTTGATCATTGGTTGTGAGGATTGATCTGGTTCATTGCATATTGCACACATGGCATGTTTGTAAATGGAAAACTGAGTTTTCGTGTATTGCATTCATGTTCATGTGGTTATTTTGAAAACTGAGTTTTCATGAGAATTGGACTTTTGGGTGCATGTGTATCACGACCCCAAGCCGAGATGGGGCATTATCTCGGTGGAGCTCTTCTGGTCACTCGGGAGCGTAATATACTGAGTGACGTCCCCTGGGTTGTCGCCGGGCGACAACGGGATCGGACGTTGGACATGCCGACTCCGTGTCCCTTCTGCTGGCGGGGGCTAGAGGATGACCTGGCCACGAACGCACCGGGTGCGGAACTGGGCATCTCTCGTAAAGTAGCCAGGACGTGCGGATGGTCCATAGGGGAGGCCATGGTGCATATGGTTTAATTGGACAATGGAAAATGGCTGTTTTCTGGGAAAATAGCGTGAGTTGGTTTTGTGTATCATTTTCTGGGAAAATGATGGATTTTGATTTTTGGGTCATTTTCTGGGAAAATGGTGGAAATGATTTTATTCAAAATATTTTTGGGCTAAAAGAGATTTTTGGCGTGTGTTGCATATTGCATCATGTGCATGCATGGTTAATTGTTTAGATATGATTTTATCTCAGGACTTGATTAGGTTATAACTTACCTGTGGTACCATTTCATGGTACTGCAGACTTTGTTGATGATGCAGATGCCGAGTCTGAGGATTTGGGTCCGCCGGAGGAGTGATCTGGGATCACTCATGCTGTAGATTTTTATTATCAGACTTGTATTTTATTTTGGGATTTGGCTTTATTTTTAAGGTATTTGTATTTTGGATATCTGTATTAACTAAAATTCTGGTACTAGTTGACTTAATTACCTTCCGCTGTGTTTTAAATTGTGCACTGTTTATTTGTTGCACACACTTGACACTTGTCGTTGGGATGCGTGACCGGGTTGTCATCATCCTGACGTCACGATTCACGAGATTTTTTGTACGTGGGAGTCGGGGAGTCACAGGTGGTATCAGAGCAGTTTGGCTCTGGGTAAAGCCACTTGTCCCTTAGGAGAAGTACCAGAAATTTTTAAAAGTTGTGATTTGAAATTATTTTGATTTGAAATAAGTTATTTTTAATGGTTTTAATTTATTGTTGATAGTTTGATTGATTTTATTTTATTTTAATTATCTTATGTTGTTTTATTTTATTTTTATTTGGATGTTACTATTACTCTTAATTAAATTTTGTCCGGGACTAAAGTGGGGTTGAGGAGGCAGGATAAGGAACCCATGGGGGAATCTTCCAACAATGAGGTGGATAATACCATTGCTAGGGCATTGAATAGGATGGCTAACCTCTTCCATCAAAATATCAGGCCGCCACCAGTTGACCAAAATCTGGTTGTACAAGTGGGGTGCTCCTATGAGAGGTTTCTTAAATATCGGACCCCAATGTTTTTTGGAGTTGAGGATCCACTTCAAGCTGAAGGGTGAATCAATGGAATAGAGAGGACTTTTGAAATTTGTGGATGTACAGAAGAGCAGCAAGTGTTGTATGCCAGTTATTTGCTGCAAGGTGAAGCAGCCAATTGGTGGAGAATGAAGAGGAATCTTTTGGAAAGAGAATTTGGAACTATGGCTGCTGTGTCATGGCATTGTTTTAAGAAGGAGTTTGATGACAGATTCTTCCCACCTGCTGTGAGGAGGCAGAAGGCCCGAGAATTTAGTAATCTGGTTCAGGGAGGTATGACTGTGGATCAGTACTCCCGTGCTTTCGTGGAGCTTGGGCGTTTTGCGCCCCATCTTATCGCCACTGAGGATCTTCAGGTGGAGCGTTTCAGAGAGGGTCTGCGTCCCGAGATACGCAGATTTGTGATATGCCATCAGGTTTCCTCTCTTAGTGAGTTGATCGATTTGGCTACCATGGTTGAGAGGGAAAACAGTTTGGCGGTAGGATCCCCTCCAGGTCAGCAAAGAAGAAGTTTTGCTGGTGAAGGCAGTAGTTCTGGGTCGCCTCAGAAATTTGTGCAAAGGATTGGAGCCCGTCCGCAAGCATCTTTTGGAGTGCGCACTGGAGGTCGAGCCCCAGTTTGCAGTAGATGTAATAGAGCTCACGAGGGTGAGTGTCGTCAGAGTGGGGCCACTCATTGTTTTAGATGTGGTCAGACGGGACACTTTGCTCGAGATTGTCCCAATCAGCCTCAAGCAAGCCGCGGAGGTGGTCATGGAGGAAGAAATAATCAGAGGCAAGTCACGCAGGCTCGAGTTTATGCGGTGACTCCTGGAGACATCGACTATGACACACCAGAGACCCAGGATGCTGGTGTGATTACTGGTAAGTGTTTAATTAATTATTTGGATTTGATGTTTGGTGTGGTTTGATGTTTCTTTTGGATTTCATTGGTGTGTGTGTTTGATTCAGGTAGAGTCCGTTTGTATGATTTTTATGCTTGCACCTTGTTTGATTCTGGAGCGTCCAAATCTTTTGTGTCTACCACTTTTGCACGGATGTGCAACTTAGTCTCGGAACCCTTATCGCAACCTTTGGTAGTAAGTCTTCCCAATGGTGAGTTGGTGTGGTGTTCTAAAGTCGCGATGGGGTATCCTTTGGATTTTAGTGGAAGGACACTAGATGCGGATTTAATTGTATTCAAGTTGCTCGAGTTTGACATTATTCTTGGAATGGACTGGTTATACCGGTATTCGGCATGTATTAATTGTAGAAGTCGGGTTATTGGATTCCAGCTTTCGGAAGATGATTATTTGGAATATGTGGGAAGTAAGTTGAAGGCGAAGCCGATAGTTATATCTGCAGTTCAAGCAAAGAAAGATATAGCTTGTGGAGCTTACGCGTTTTTGGTTCAAGTGGTGTCCTCGCCGTCCGAGAAGAAGTCTATAGCGGATATTCCAATTGTAGAAGAATTTTCAGATATTTTTGTTGATGATTTGCCAGGGTTGCCTCCAGTTCGGGAATTGGAGTTTACCATTGATTTGGAACCTGGAGCCGCTCCTGTGCATAAAGCTCCTTATCGTATGGCGCCGGCTGAATTAAAGGAATTAAAAATTCAGTTGCAAGAGTTAGTTGACAAGGGTTTTATTCAGCCTAGTACGTCACCTTGGGGAGCACCGGTGTTGTTTGTCAAGAAGAAGGATGGACTCTCAGAATGTGTATCGATTATCGGGAACTTAATAAAGTGACCATCAAGAATAAGTACCCGCTTCCCCGTATAGATGATTTGTTTGATCAGCTACAAGGAGCAGCTGTTTTCTCCAAGATTGACTTGAGATCGGGATATTATCAGTTGAGAATAAGAGATAAGGATATTCCCAAGACTGCTTTCAGATCTCGGTATGGTCATTATGAATTTAAGGTGATGCCTTTTGGGTTGACCAACGCTCCTGCAGCTTTTATGGATTTGATGAACCGAGTCTTCCAACCGTATCTGGATTCTTTTGTGGTTGTCTTCATTGATGATATCATGATTTATTCTCGAGACTTGGAAGAGCATGCTTATCATCTTCGCCTGGTACTTGGAAAATTGAGAGAGCATCAGTTATATGCCAAGCTTAGCAAGTGTGACTTTTGGCTGGAGGAAGTCAGATTTCTTGGTCATGTGATCTCCCGAGATGGAGTGGCTGTTGATCCTAGTAAGATAGAAGCTGTTTTGTCATGGCCACGTCCTTCTACAGTGCGCGAGATCCGGAGTTTCTTGGGACTTGCTAGATATTACCGAAGATTTGTTGAAAGTTTTTCCAGATTATCCAGACCTCTCACAGTTTTGACCAGAAAGAATGTTGAATTTGTGTGGTCAGATCGTTGTGAGAGAAGCTTCCAAGAATTAAAGAAAAGATTGACAACAGCTCCTGTGTTGGCACTTCCAGAGCCACATAAGCCTTTTGTGGTTTTCAGCGATGCATCTAAGTTTGGGTTGGGATGTGTCCTTATGCAGGAAGGACGAGTTGTTGCCTATGCATCTCGTCAGTTGAAGGAGCATGAGAAGAATTATCCTACCCATGATTTAGAGTTGGCTGCTGTGGTGTTTGCTCTCAAGATTTGGCGTCATTATCTGTATGGTGAAGTTTGTGAAGTCTTCACTGATCACAAGAGTTTGAAGCATCTGTTTTCCCAGAAGAATCTTAATATGAGACAGAGGTGTTGGTTGGAGTTGATTAGCGACTACCAGTGTGAGATCAAGTATCATCCAGGAAAAGCTAATTTAGTTGTTGATGCCTTGAGTAGGAAATCTCAGTTAGTGGATGAAACAGAGTCGTCAGGTATGGACTCTCTCCTTTATGGAATGAGGAGACTGCTTATTGAGAGTTCGCAGCAGGAAGAATTGATCTCTTCAGTTTTGGATGTGCGGGTTGTGGATTTTGAGGAATTGAAGACTCTCCAGAGAAAGGATCCTAAGTTGTTAAATATCAGGAAAAGAGTCAGGAAGTCTAAAGGACCCGTGCACTACAGTTTGGACAATGATGGTGTGCTTCGTTTTCGGGATCGAAGAGTGATACCTCGAGATTCTGAATTTAAAGAGCGAATCTTGGCAGAAGCCCATGCAGCTCCATACTCAGTTCATCCAGGAAGTACGAAGATGTATCGGGACTTAAAGAAGAATTTTTGGTGGGAAGGTATGAAGTTGGACATTGCTTCGTTTGCTGAGAAATGTGATACTTGTCGCCAAGTTAAAGCTGAGCACCAGAGACCTGCTGGTAATCTTCAACCTCTCCCTATTCCTGAGTGGAAGTGGGATGACATCACTATGGATTTTGTAGTAGGCCTTCCAAGAACTCCTAGTGGAAAGAATTCAGTTTGGGTGATTGTGGATCGTTTGACCAAGAGTGCCCACTTCTTGCCTGTGAATAATGCTGACTCTTTGGGTAAGTTAGCGCGGTTGTATGTTAAAGAGATTGTGAGATTGCATAGAGTACCCAAGAGCGTTGTGTCATACAGGGACCCGTGGTTTACGTCGCCTTGTTGGAGGAGTTTGCAGGCAGCTTTAGGCACTAATTTGAAGTTCAGTACTGCTTATCATCCTCAGACTGATGGTCAATCTGAGCGTACAATTCAGACTTTGGAAGATATGCTGAGAGCATGTGTTATGGAATTTCAGGGAAGCTGGGAAAATCATTTGCCGCTCATAGAATTCTCCTATAATAACAGTTTTCATGCTTCTATTCAGATGGCTCCTTATGAAGCATTGTATGGAAGGAAGTGTAGATCGCCATTATGTTGGGATGAAGTCGGCGAGAGGAAAATAGTTGGGCCTGAATTAATTGAAGAAATGCAAGGGCAGATTCGAGTTATAAGAGCTAAGATGGCAGAAGCGCAAAGTCGTCAGAAAAGTTATGCTGACACGAGGAGAAGAGACTTATCTTTTGAGGAAGGTGATTGGGTTTATCTTAAAGTCTCTCCGATGAAAGGTGTTAAGCGCTTTGGTAAGAAAGGAAAACTCAGCCCGAGGTATGTTGGTCCTTTTCAGATTGTGGAGAAGGTTGGGCTTGTTGCTTATAGGGTTGCATTGCCGGATTATTTCGGAGATGTGCATGATGTGTTCCATGTTTCGTCGTTGAAGAAGAGTTTTGGTTAGCAAGAGCCGCATTTTGTTGACCCGGAGCATATTCAACTTCAGCCTAATCTTACCTATGAAGTTGTTCCGACTTAGATTGTAGATTGGAAAGTGCAGAAGTTAAGATCCAAGACGATACCTTTGGTGAAGGTGTCATGGGGTGATCCTGTGGCTCAAGATTTATCTTGGGAGCGAGAGGCCGATATGAGGGAGCAGTATCCGTATTTGTTTGGTTGACCCTCCTGGTATGCTTCTTAAGCCTACTCTTAGTTGAACCTTATCTTTGTCTTAGTCTTAATGATTGACCTTACCAATTTCGAGGACGAAATTTTATTTAAGGGGGTAAGATTGTAACATCCTGAATTTTAGTGTATTTTTAATGGTAGATTTATTTAATTTATTTTGTGATTATTTATCTTGTTTTTAAATTTTGGGAGTTTTTAAATATTATTTCTTAATATTTTATGTTGTGAAAATTATTTTTTATGCGCTTTCTAGATTTTATTTACTGTTTTGGCTTTTAAAATGATCTTTAAATTAAATTGATTTATTTTTGGGTTTTAAATTTTTATTGTTGCATTTAAAATATTTCACTGCGTTTGATTTATTTTATTTAGCTTTCGTTTTTAATTTCATCTTCGTTGGATTTTTCGGGACCCAGCTTGAAAGACTGGATCTTCCTTTTTTCCCTCTTCTTTTTCTTTTCTTTCCTTTTTCTTCTTTTCTTTTTTCTTTTTCCCCTACTTTCCCCTGCGTGCCCGACCCCCTCTCCCTTCTCTCTCTTCTCTCTCCTCTCTCCTCCGTGTGAAACGGATCAACCGTCGCTGCGCCGCCTCCCGGCCGTCGTGTACTACACCGCTGGCACCAGCCCTTTCCCCGTCCGGCGGCGAGTCTACCCTACCAATATCCGGCCGGCTAACGCCGCCGTTAGCCGCCACGAGCCGATCGAATCCGCGGTGGGTTTTTCCCCATTCCGCCGCCGTCCGGCCACTTCCGGCCACCATTTCTTCACCACATCTTCACCGGCTCAATACCAAGCTTTTCCACCCATTCCCAGCCCCGATCCGTTGCCGGAGCCGGTCATACGAGCATCACTTCCGATTTGACATTTCGGCATTAAAACCGCCTGTTTCCGCCACTATTCTCGGCCAACCACCACCACCATTAGATTCCCCACCTTCCATAGGCCCTACCCTATCAATTTCGAGTCTTCGTTTGAACCCGTGTAAAATTTCAATTTCACTGCATTTCGGCTAGTGTTTTTACACTGTGTGAATTTACTGTTTTGGCAATTTCCTGTGCCTCGGACCCTCCGTAAAATTGTTTTAAAGCGCTGTAAGTATTTCCTAAACAATTCTTTGAGATTTAATTATATTTTTGCAATTAACTGCTATATTTTATATATATGTATCCTGGTTGGTTCCGGACTGAGTCCGAGGAGTTCGGGGGTGGATGGATTGATCGGAGTATTTGTTGTGTGTGATTAATTGTGGTTGGATTAATTGTTGGAGTTTGGTTATGTGATTTGGATATTGGATATTTTGATTGTATTGTGATTTTGGGAGTTGATCATTGGTTGTGAGGATTGATCTGGTTCATTGCATATTGCACACATGGCATGTTTGTAAATGGAAAACTGGGTTTTCGTGTATTGCATTCATGTTCATGTGGTTATTTTGAAAACTGGGTTTTCATGATAATTGGACTTTTGGGTGCGTGTTTATCACGACCCCAAGCCGAGATGGGGCATTATCTCGGTGGAGCTCCTCTGGTCACTCGGGAGCGTAATATACTGAGTGACATCCCCTGGGTTGTCGCCGGGCGACAACAGGATCGGACGTTGGACGTGCCGACTCCGTGGCCCTTCTACTGGCGGGGGCTAGAGGATGACCTGGCCACGAACGCACCAGGTGCGGAACTGGGCATCTCTCGTAAAGTAGCCAGGACGTGCGGATGATCCATAGGGGAGGCCATGGTGCATATGGTTTAATTGGACAATGGAAAATGGTTGTTTTCTGGGAAAATAGTGTGAGTTGGTTTTGTGTATCATTTTTTGGAAAAATGATGAATTTTGATTTTTGGGCCATTTTCTGGGAAAATTGTGGAAATGATTTTATTGAAAATATTTTTGGGCCAAAAGAGATTTTTGGCGTGTATTGCATATTGCATCATGTGCATGCATGGTTAATTGTTTAGATATGATTTTATCTCAGGACTTGATTAGGTTATAACTTACCTGTGGTACCATTTAATGGTACTGCAGACTTTGTTGATGATGCAGATGCCGAGCCTGAGGATTTGGCTCCGCCGGAGGAGTGATTTGGGATCACTCATGCTGTAGATTTTTATTATCAGACTTCTATTTTATTTTGGGACTTGGCTTTGTTTTTAAGGTATTCGTATTTTGCATATCTGTATTAACTAAAATTCTGGTACTAGTTGACTTAATTACCTTCCGCTGTGTTTTAAATTGTGCACTGTTTATTTGTTGCACACACTTGACACTTGTCGTTGGGATGCGTGACCGGGTTGTCATCATCCTGACGTCACGATTCCCGAGATTTTTTGTACGTGGGAGTCGGGGCGTCACAAATCACATGCTTGTCCAAAAGTATGGTGAAAAGAAGATCTCCTAGGGAAGAGAAGGGTTTGGCAGCCCATGCACTTACACACACACTCCTCACATGCCACTTGGCACTCATGCACACATGTACAAGATTGAGGTGGATTTGAGTTGATAAAAGACCTTATAGCCACTAGATACATTGAACCAAGACATGAAATAAAAGGAAGAAACCAAAAACCCTAGGACCTTAGGCCATTTTGTGCATTCTCTTGAGGGTTTTAGCCACCACACATTTCCTCCCAAGTTTCCATCATTTTCTCACCAACCGAACACTCACCTCAATATTCTCTTCTCACCCAAACATTCTCTTAAGGATAAGCAAAGTGAGGATACTTTCAAGAAGAGAAACTAAGGAGGTAAAAGGCTAACTTTTCTTTTGTTCTACACACACATGCACGGCTTCAAGAGAGAAGAGAGGTTTCTAGCCAAATTCATCTAGAACTTATGCTAACTTTTACACATTTGAGCTAGTGGAAATAGCATGTATCTTTGGATGATTTTCACATGAATCCACAACCTCACATACACAACTAGGTTAGGGTTTTCATCAAAGAAAGATGAATGTAACCCTACTTGTTTTAAATCTTAAATTATGGTGTTTTGAGGTAAGAAGGTCACGGCATTAGTGATTTGTAGCTTGGGTTTTTGTTGAAGATAAGTTTCGGATTCAAGGGGAAGGGTCCGAAGACTTGGAGCTTTTTCTTGGAAAGAAAAAGGTGTAGGGAGCACCACACTTGAACACATGAGTTAGGGTTTTCTTGAACAATGATCCTAACTAGTATTACATGTAATTTTTTCAGCTTGCTTACTGTAGATAAATATTTCAGATTTTTGTAAGTACACCTATAACTTGTACTTTGATATTTTAAGCATATGGCTTGTGAACTTGTTGATTTTTGTATGGTCATTTGTGATATTATTGTTCTTCTATGTGCTATGAATATCTCTTGATATGATTATTTTAAAGCATGATTAAAATGGTTTATGGAAGATGTGTATGATGTGGAAGGAAATGGAGTAAGAAGTCATGCTATTCGGGTTGCTCTATGTTGTTGAACATGAATGTTGTCATTTCACCCTCTAGGTATGGGACTAAGTTCATGAAAAGATCACCCATAACCACTAGAAAATATTTCTACACTCATGAGGTTTCTTTATGAAAAACTTTGCTCAATACATTAGAAGATTCTAAGTTCATGAAAATTGATTGGAATGTATGGTTCCCTACATAAAAAAATTTTGGCCAACCTTCCACATCATACATGAAAATTGATGAAGTGAGATCATTGGTGTTTTAAAGATTAATGTGTCAAGAATGATTTTTGGCTATATTAGGGTTTATATGTTTCGGCCCTTACATGATTATTATTGGAATATATGCCTTTGATTGATATGAATGCCTTTGAAATGTTATAAAGGAACATGTCTGCATGTTCTAATATTTTCAAGCCGTAACGCAATATGTATTGCATGCATGAATGTTTTATGGTTATGATGATGAAGCATTTCGGCATTTCATGTGTCTTATGAAAGTTCTAAGATTCATTGTTATGTCACATACATTGGGATTGTGAAAACCTTATGGAAAGGAAAATAGTCTTTTTAAAAAGTAAAATTTTTATTTCGACCCCAAATGCTGGGACGGGGGAATGTCCGAGTAGAACTCTTTTGTCATCTCAGGAGTGTTTAAAATGGAGGGATACCCCTGGGTCAATGAAGTACTATCGGTGGATCTCAAATGGTTCCTAAAAGAAAAGGATACCGGAGCAGGATCACACCTAAAGCTAGTGGGTGCACCTACAATGAAGGTGAAATGCGAGCTACTGTATGTGAAAGTCAAGACATAGTCACCTTGATCAAAATGGCCAGTGGTTGATGCGGTAACTAGCGGAGAACACACGGTGCATAGGGGAGCCGTGAGGTATCCAATATTATGTTATAAGTCAAGAAAGGCCAAAAGCTCATAAGTATGTAAATCAACAAGTATGAAATGATAAAAGAATGTTTACGAAAGCAAAAGTTATGAAATGTCATGTTTTTACACGATGTCTTTGAAAGGTCAAGTGCATAAGTATAAGTTCATGTCCATACATTTATTGTTGAGTTTGCTTCATATGCTTACGATATCCATTACACGTTATTTGTTTACTTACTGAGATTTTCTGAAATCTCACTGTTGTATCTACCCACTATCATTCCAGGTCATTCCTCACTCAAAATGATAGAAGCTGTGATAGGTGTAGTCAACACAAATAACGAAGTGCAAGAGGACGATACCTCTTCTGGAGAGGATCATGCCTAAGATGATTATAGGCTCGTCTGAGCCTTCCATTCTGGACCATTTCGAGTCGATTGACAAAGAAATTACTAAAATAATTGAAGACTGAAAATTTTAGAAGGACTCATAATAGGGACAAGGACCAGGCTTTAGAGAAGCTAGTGAGGCCCAAATTTCACTAAAGATCAAGACAATGTTATGGGACCTATTTTGGGAAAGGACCTTCTGTTTAGCTTTAAATGTTTTGGTCCCGTGTTTTTGGGAGTTCTTTAGAAACTTGTTGTAACTATGATCTCTTTTACAAATTATGAAACAGTATTGGGATCTTATGTTTTCGGTACCATGACTAATGTTTCCCTTAAATTGACTTAAGTCAACTTTCTGCTATGATATATTGCATATTGCTAGTTATCTTTAGGTGTATTGCATCTTATCTATCATGTACGAGGGGCAAGTAACCTTGGTGTTGCATGTCCCGATGTTTCAGTTTCTGTCAAATCCCAAGCGGAAGCTGGGGGTGCCACAAAGACATAAACAAATACAAAATCAGAAATTCATGCCAAATATTTTTTAGACGCCACATCATATGAAAACAGAGTACTGAACAAATTCATATCACCTTCACATAATCAAAAACAGATTCAAAGCATCTTCACTTAATCATACAAAAATTTTCAGATTCATATTCACTTTTTTTGCACATTTCAGAAATAGAATGCCAAAAATATTTTTGCTCATGTTTATACCCGTCATGACAAAAAATATTTTTCTCTTTTTATACGAATTTCATGAGTAATGCTGATAAATAACCGAAGTTGCTTTCAAGTTTTCTTTCTATAACAAAACATGCAACTTTTTCATAAAATCAACCTCAGTACAATCGTTTTATGTAAAACCTAGCATAGAAATCTCGCTTACCTAACTCTTGCAGTATATTATTAAAGCCTTGGGTCCGACCTCTGGCAGTATCACCACCTAAACCAGAGAACATTTTCTAACGTCTTAATAACCCAAACAAGCACAAAACTAACTTTACTAACGAAAATCCATAACCCGAACTACAGATTCAGCATGCACAAATCCATCACAACATTCACAAAAATTCACTACTTCTTGATAATTAGTCCATCCTCCTCGTATTTGCTTAACTATTTACCACAAGCTCACTACATCAATATTTAGCCCACCCTCTTCAAATTCACTTAACAAAATCTCACACACGAGTTAGTTGAAACAACCACACTTTCAAGCCAACCAACTCACTCTCGACATGTCACACAACCAAACAACCCACAACTGACATATCAAGAATTCAATAGCCCAAAAATGACATAAGAAGGGATCAAACAATCTAAATAGCCACCCGACAACCCCAAACAGCCACACGTCAACCCCAAAAGACATGCAAAAATCATGAACAACCACACGTCAACCCCCAAACAAGCACACAACAATCCTTAACAGCTGCACATTAACCCCCAAAAAGCCACACTTTTAAGTCTTCTCCGCACACAACACTACATCCAGCGAGTCCTAACATGTCAGACAACAACCACCTCACAGACTAACCTATCTAGCATTTGCAATCAACCCATAATACTACCACAACAACTCCTAATAAGTCACACAGCCACATCTCACCAAGAATTTCACAGTCCATAGATTCTATTATACAAACAGAGACCAACTAATCTCCAATGAACACAAATCATGTCACGACATTAACAGTGAAAAGTGAAACTAACACTCAGGTACAATACCTAATTTTGTATGGTGGCTAGTGGAATTAGAGAGTGAAACAACGCTACATAGAAATGAAATCACTACCCTTGGTGGTGAGAGAGGTATAAACTTCAGTTGGCTTTTGTCCGCCGTGGCACAAAACAAAGTTTGTGTGCTTATGTGAGAAGAACACCTAAGGAGTTAAAGAGTAACATGTAATAGAGAAAATCACAGAGAGATTAAGCTAGGTAGGAACCGATACCACCAATAGAGACTCATCGACGTTGGCAGTGTGCAATAGGAATAGAGGCATCGGCGACGAAAACCTGTGAACGTGGTGTTGATGCTCTGTGTCCAGTAAGAAATAATTTTTCATTTCGAGCAAGGAGGAAGAGAGAGATAGAGAAAGAGAATCTGTAAGAGCATTGCAAGACAGAGAAAATGTTAGATGCACAATGAAGAACAAGGAGGAGATGTCTAAAGGGTAGGGTTACGAATTAGGGATGTTTAAGATGAATTTATACTATGGCATGAGTTGTAATTATGTTGTCTTTGGAGTCCTTTATTTAGTTTTTGAGTCCAGTTGTGGGTCGTGGGCTAATAAGTCGTGGGTCTTTTATCAGTCTAGTTACGTAGGACTCGGTCAAAGCCTGTTAAGGTTATTTGTTAGATGGTTATAGGCCATGTTGGGCCTCATTGATTATGGGTAGTTATTCCAAAGTATTGAGTCTTCTATTTAAATCCATTTACGTTCATCAATGAAATTTTATCGAGTGTTCATCCAAATATTGTGAGAAGGAGGTTACTGGCACCTCATATTGGCCAGATTTATCCTTTTTTATTACAAACCATATTTGTGCACATAACAATTGGTATCCAAAGCCGCGTTCCTATGACATGGCTGAGGGAATAGGCAAACTCATGTGAATGAAATACTGGCAACTTTGAAAGGAGAGAATGGGATCCTACGAGAAGAGCAACAAAGGCAAAAAGGCATGTTAAAGGCAGTTCTACAACAACTCAACAATTTGGCTTGAACTTATGAGCAAATGGTGATAAAGTTAGACAAATCAGCTTTGGGAGAAGGATCCTCAAATACAAAGGTTAGTACCAATCATCTATTTGAAAATAATGGGGGGATACAAGCTAGATCCCATAGGCTTGAATTTCCTAGATTTGATGGAACTGATCCTGTCCAATGGGTCTTAAAAGCAAATCAATTTTTCTCTTACTATGATATCCCCAATAACCAAAAAATTCAAATAGCTTTCTTCCATATGGAAGGAAAAGCTCTATCATGGTAGACATGGCTTAAGGAATCCAGCCAAGTAACTACTTGGGATGAGTTCATTAGTGCTTTAGAAATCAGGTTTGGACCCTCTACTTATGAGGATCCTATGGGGCAATTTACTAAACTAAAGCAAACTAGTATAATAGAAGAATATCAAACCCAATTTGAGGAATTATCTAATAAAATCAAAGGATTAGCAGAAGAGTTTAGGATAAGTACCTTCTTGAGTGGTTTGAGATAAGATATCAGGATAATGGTAACCATGTTTAAACCAAACACTTTACATGCTGCCTTTGGTTTAGCAAACTTACAAGAGGTGGAAGTAATAAGGAGAAATTCACCATATATCCAACGAAACCA
Source organism: Cyclocarya paliurus (assembly GCA_029856935.1). Classification (NCBI taxonomy): domain Eukaryota; kingdom Viridiplantae; phylum Streptophyta; class Magnoliopsida; order Fagales; family Juglandaceae; genus Cyclocarya; species Cyclocarya paliurus. Next base: position 1,967,363 of record CM056960.1, on the reverse strand, counting down.
TTCCCTGCCTCAAACACCAATCAAACTCCCAAATTTCCCCCTTTAGCACCCATACTACGGCTTCCACCACCCCCACCCAAAAATAGTAACCATTACCAAAACACCAACCCCAGATTTCCCAACACCAACAGAAGACCAACCATTCCAATCCAAAGAATATCTCCAGGTCAAATGCAAGAGAGAAGGGGAAAAGAACTTTGTTATTATTGTGATGAGAGGTTCCAACCAGGCCATAAATGCAATAAACCTAAACTCTTTTCTATTAGAGGAGATGAAGATAAAGGAAATTGAGGATGAGGAGATAGATGAATCCATGGTTGTCCTTAACTTAGAAGAACCCAAAGAGGAAGAGGAAGAAAAAGGAGAACTTTTAGGGATTTCATTGCATGCCTTAGCAGGGGCTTATGCTCCTAAGACCATGAGAATAGCGGGGGTCATCAATAAAATTAGTGTGATTACTCTCATTGACACAGGAAGTACGCATAGTTTTATTGATCTAAATGTAGCAAGGAAGGCTAGACTGACAGTTGAGGATACCAATCAATCAGTCAAGTTGGCTGATGGATCAACCCTTCCTTACTAGTTTCTGTAAGGCTGCCCCACTCCAACTACAAAGTCTAGAAGTTACTCCTAATTTATACTTACTAGCTTTGAGAGGTTGTGATGCTGTTTTAGGGATGGACTAGCTGAAAATACTAGTAACTGTAGTGTGGAACTTCAATGACTTAATTATGAATTTTACACTTGGGAATGATACTGCCACCCTAAGAGGAATACAACTACCTAGTAGAGTAGTTGAGGAGACTGAGTATGTGGAAACTCTAAAAGGGAATTCTACTAAGGGAGTTTGGGTTCAATTTTTGGAAGGAAAAAAATTAGAGGGTACTGGGTCTATACCAGCGGCTGTGCAAGGGATTCTTGACCAATTTCAAACTGTTTTTGAGGAACCCAATGGTTTACACCCCCCCCCCCATAAGGAGTCATTACCATAAGATAACCCTTATACCAGGTTCTAAACCTACCTGTGAAAGACCCTATAGATATCCCTACTACCAAAAGGAATAAATTGAAAAGTTGGTAGCTGAGATGTTAAGAGGAGGAATTATCAGAGGTAGCCAAAGCCCATACTCTTCACTGGTTTTATTGGTAAGGGAAGCTGATGGAGGTTGGAGAATGTGTGTGGATTATCGTGCTCTTAACAAGGATACTATTAAGGATAAATATCCCATACCCAACATTGATGAACTTTTAGATGAATTACATGGGACTCAAAATTTTTTCCAAGCTGGATCTGTGTTCAGGTTAACACCAAATTCGAATAAACCCTGAAGATATTCCAAAAACAGCTTTCAGGACCCATGAGGGTCACTTTGAGTTTTTGGTCATGCCATTTGGATTGACTAATGCACCTTTTACTTTTTAGGGGCTAATGAATCAAGTGTTTAGGCCCTATTTAAGGAAATTTTTCTTGGTATTCTTTGATGATAATCTGGTTTATAGTAAAAGTCTGCAGGATCACTTGGCACATTTACAAACTATTTTAGAAGTTATGAAGACTCATCAGTTTTTTGCCAAGGCATCAAAGTGTGTTTTCAAAAGTAAAGAAGTAGAGTATCTTGGGCATATCATTTCCAGTGAAGGTGTGAAGGCTGACCCTCAGAAAATTGCAGCTATATAGGAGTGGAAGGAACCTAAGAACCTCAAGGCATTAAGAGGATTCTTGGGACTTACAGGGTATTACAGAAATTTTGTGAAAGACTATAGAAGGATTGCTGACCCTTTGATAGCTCTACTAAAGAATGATGCTTTTTGCTGGAATGAAAAGGCTCAACAAGCCTTTTTGAAGTTAAAGGAAGCTATGATGAAGCCCCCAGTATTAAGACTGCCTAACTTTACTAAATGTTTTATTATTAAGTGTGATGCCTCAGGTGATGGATTGGGAGCAGTTCTCATGCAAGAAGGACAACCTATTGCATATCTCAGCCAAGCTTTGAAGGGAATGAGTCTCTCTCTATCAACATATGAGAAAGAACTACTTGCTCTAGTGATGGCCATAAGGAAGTGGAGACACTATTTACTGGGACAAACTTTCAAGGTATGGACTGATCAATGTGCCTTGAAATATCTTTTGGAACAAAGGGTGGGTACTCCTGCTCAACAAAAATGGGTTTCTAAACTACTCGATTATGATTTTGTGATAGAATACAAGAGTGGTAAGACTAATATAGTAACTAATTCCCTGTCTAGATTACCCTACTCAGAACATCCAAACAGCAATACAGATCCACACTCCCACACCCACCATAAAGAGTTTACCCCACCAAACACCAATCAACCAAACAACCCCAATTACCATAAATCCAGAAATTCAAGCAGTCAATATGATCAAAGCAGCATGGATAGATGAATTAAAAAAGTCTTACCACCAAGATCCAATGTTGCAAAGGTTAATTAACCTCTACCATCAAGGGACATTGGATTTAGTAGTATACCAAGTTCGTAACGAACTACTCTTTTACAAGGGTAGGCTTCACTTAGGAACCCTCGTGCCATTCCAGCAACAGATCCTAAAGTATTTTCACAATAATCCATTAGGGGGCCACACGGGAGTGTATAAAACAAATTCAAAGATCAAAAGGGAGTTTTTCTGGCCTGGTCAGCGCAGTGATGTAAGAACTTTCATTCGGGAGTGTGATGTATGCTAGAGGAACAAGGTTGAAACCTTCCACCCTGCAGGGTTGCTTCAACCTCTCCCTATACCATAGCAAAATTGGGAAGACATTAGTCTGGACTTTATCGAAGGATTGCCCCTAGCTGAGGGACGTACTGTTATAATGGTAGTTGTGGATAGACTGAGCAAATATGCCCACTTCATTCCTCTAACTCACCCTTATACAACACTGTCAGTAGCCAAGCTTTTCATGGAAAATATTTTCAAGCTACATGGTATGCCCCAAACCATAGTTAGTGACAAGGACCTAATATTCACAAGTCAGTTCTGGAAAGAATTATTTTGCATCTGTGGAACAGAGCTATTAATGAGCTCTGCCTATCATCTCCAGACAGATGGACAAACAGAGGTAACAACAAAAGTTTAGAATGTTATTTACGATGTTTTTCCAGTGACAGGCCAAAGGATTGGGCACGATGGCTACCTCTCGTAGAATATGTCTATAACACAACAAGGCATAGTTCTATTCAGATCTCACCATATGAGGCTGTTTACGGACAACTCTCACCCCAAATATTGCCTTATGAGCTAGGAACAACCCACGTGCACGCAGTAGAGGAGGAGATGCAAAATAGGGATTTCATCGCAAAACTGATACAAGAAAATCTACAATAAGCCCAAAACAAGATGAAATATTATGCTGACAAGAATAGAATCGAAAGGGAATTCGAGGAAGGAGACTGGGTTTACATGAGATTGAAATCCTATAATCAGATGTCCATAGCTATGCGAAGAAACTTGAAGTTGTCACCTCGCTACTATGGGCCTTTCCAGATCCTTTGAAGGATCGGGAAAGTTGCTTATACACTGGATCTCCCCAAAGAATATCAGATCTTTCCCACTTTCCATGTTTCGTGTCTTAAGAAACATATCGGAGATAAAATCCAGCCTATACCAACACTTCCTCAAGTAACCATTGAAAGAATCCTCATTCCTGAGCCATAACTTGTTCTACAGCGGAGACTCAAAAGGAACGGGCACAGAGTTGGAACTAAACTACTCGTCCAATGGAAATGAGCAACCATCGAAGATGCAACTTGGGAAGACATCGACGATCTAAGAAGGCAATATCCTGATCTTGTGGGCAAGATCTTTTGAAGGGGAAAGGAATGTTAGATGCGCAGCAAAGAACAAGGAGGAGATGTCTGAAGGGTAGGGTTACGAATTAAGGATGTTTAGGATGAATTTATATTATGCATGAGTTGTAATTACGTTGTCTTTGGAGTCCTTTATTTGGTTGTTGAGTTCGGTTGTGGGTCGTGAGCTAATAAGTCGTGGGTCGTTTATCAGTCTAGTTACGTAGGACTTGGTCAAAGTCTATTAAGATTATTTGTTAGGTGGTTATAGGCCATGTTGGGCCACATTGATTATGGGTAGTTATTCCAGAGTATTGAGTCTTCTATTTAAGTCCATTTACATTCATCAATGAAGTTTTATCGAGTGTTCATCCAAATATTGTGAGAGGGAGGTTACTGGCACCTCATATTGGCCAGATTTATCATTTTTTATTACAAACCATATTTGTGCACATAACAGAAAGCAAAACATAGGGTATGAGAGAGAGAGAGAGATGCAGATCGGTGGTGGAGAGACAAAGTTGGAAAGAAGGAACTTACCGGCATGATGGGGGGTGACTGTCGTTGACTCCGTAGTGATGCGCGATGGGAAAACAAACATGGGGACAACTGGCATCACTCAAGCGGTGGGGCTCAAATTTGAACCGTGAGAGAGAGTGTGGTGAATCTGGGGTGGTTGATCCAAAATCAATGGTTGCTGGTGGTGGTTCTCGGTGTTGGGGTTGCTTTGGTGGCTTGCTCGATGTGTGGTGGTGGTGAGGCTCACGATGGCATTGCTATGAGAAGTGTGACAGGGTTGGGCATGGGCTTTGGTGGAGAAACCAAAGGGTTGAAATGGTGAGCCATCGACTTAGTGGTCACCGTGCGACAGTCATGTTTGGGTCTTCAGCACAAGAGAGAGGGATTGGCTGAGAGAGAAATTGTAAGAGTGAGAGAGAGAAACTCATTGGGAGGGATTTGTGAGAGAGAGGTTTAGGGGTGAGAACAAACTGAAGAGGCGTGGGTGAATGGGGAAGAGAAATAGGGGGAAGGGAGCGACGGGGAAGAGGAATATTTAGGAGGGAAATAAATCGTCCGCAGGGGGCAACTGACGGGGAGAGGGGGAGATAAAAGACGGAATAGGGAAAGAATTTTCTGACCTCAAAACGATGACATTTCAGGCGAGTGGGTTGTCCTCCTGGACAGTATGGGCCTGGTGTTACACTTAAATTAAAAACAATATAACCATTACGTCAGTCCTCTTTCTCCATCAAATACCCTCTCTCTAAATCTCATGCTGATTTCACTCTCTTCCTCAATAAATTTAAAATCCCCACATAAATATAACATAAACCCCTCTCTTATGGTCAGTTTTGAGTCAATTGGCCGGGGAGTATAGTACGTGGACCTTTTTAGTTTTTGAATCTATCGACTTATTACAATGACGAATAAAGCGCTATAATAGGCATATATATATATATATATATATAGAAGTATGAATGATCTTTTTGTATGGTGATTTATATAATCCTTTTTCATAATCTAACACTTTCTCATTTAATAGTTTGAGAGTCTACATTAACATAATTGAGAAGAGATATTCTATATCTACAAAAATATTTTATAAAAGTAAATGTATAGATTGATATGACTCGATATATAAGACGTCAGATCTACTTTATAATAATAAAAATTTTATAATTTGACATATCACATCAAATTACGAGCGAAGTTTATAAGATTATTTGTTTAGTGGTATTTCCTCCTCTACTCTTGCTTTCATTCTTTGTTAACGTACGTCAAACTTCAGATCAATAAAAACAACTGCTTTATGGTTTAGAAGACAAAAAGAGCGAAGATCAAGTTATTTTGTAAATCTCATTTTTTTAATAAGCGAATTGGAGGGTCTTGGGAATCAATCTGACATATATATCCCTCGTGAGAAAAGGGATCAGATAACAACTTCAAGTCTTCAAGGCTATAGAGCATTTTGTAAAGCTCACTTTTAAATAGAAAGAACCATCATTTAAATATATTTAGAAAGTCTGATAAATTTCATAAATCTAAGACTCGACAACCAAAAATATTAATGACTCTACCAAAAATGGTAAATCACATTGCCTTTTACAGTTTTACTATATAATTTTCCAAGGCGAATGCATGCTAAACTTTCAAACTCCACCTCTACATGAGAAAGGGAAAAATTATATAAAATAAGAAACTCGAATTTATGAACATTTCCTAAAATTATAAATAACATTTTGACTTATTACTGTACGTAAGTTGTGTAGATATTGTCATGAGGAGAGCAGTCTATCGCTTCTGTTACTGTGATTCGACGTAGACATTGCCCTCTTCTTCTTCTTCTTCTTCAACAAAAACCCAAGTTTCTTCCACCAACACCAGTTCTGCCTTGATATCTTGATCGTCTGGTTAGCCCCGACACTCACGTCTCCGTTCATGTTCGTCTTTTCCTTCCTTAGAAGCCCCCGTACTTCCGGCGGCGGCCTGTACGTCCGGATCAACGGCCACTTTATCCCATCAAAGAAAGGGTGCCGCTTGATGTCGGTTGCACCCCGGTCGCAACCTAGCCTCCTCCTTGGGTCCTTCACCAGTAACTTTTCTATCAAATCCCTTGCCTCCGCCGCAGCCCGCTCATGATCCTCCTTTCTCTCCCCCACGTCGACGGGGAATCTAACTTGCCTGCTCGATGCTATATTGCGCAGGGTGGTCTCTTTGCTCCCTCCTCTGAAGGGCGTGGTCCCGTACCACAGTTCGTAAATGAACATCCCGAAAGCCCACCAGTCAACGCCATTACTGTGACCGTTCCCGGAGACTAACTCCGGCGCCAAGTACTCGTGGGTCCCGACGCAGGACCTGGAAAATGCCGTTGTCGGCTCTGCAACAAACTCTGCCTTCACGTCCTCCCGTATCCGGTTGACATTTTTTGTAGTGGAGCCGAAGCAAGTGCGCCTGCGGCTCCTGTACATGCTTGTTTTGGCTCGGATCTTCTCCAGTGTGGGGACTACGTCGGCCATGAAGCACAAGTCGAAGTCAGACAGCATGATGTGGCCGTCTTCCCGTAGCAACACGTTTTCCGGCTTCAGATCCCGGTAAACAACACCTAGAGCGTGCAAATACTCCAAGGCTACTAAGACCTCTGCGGCGAAGAACCTGACGGCATGAAGCGGGAGCCGGTTGCCAGGCTGTTTGCGGAGGAGGGAGTGAAGGTCCCCACCCGGGCAGTAGTCAATGAGGAGACAGGTGTAGTGAGAAACCTGGAGGTGGGCGTAGAGTGTAGGGAGGAAAGGGTGGTCTAGCATGGAGAGGATGCGGGCCTCCATCTGAACGTGGGAAAGCTTTTTGGTGTTAAGAGAATCCATGTCAACCACCTTGAGAGCGAAGTTGGCGTGCTCATAGTCTCTGAGACGGCAGAGGAAGACACGCCCGAGGTTTCCAGTGCCGAGGTGCCGGAGGAGCTTTAGATGGCTGAGGTGGAGTTTGCCATCGGAGGAGATGTTGGTGGCAGCTTTGATGGCGGACCAATGTGGGTCAGCGTTGCTGTGGGGACGGCGGTAGTGGGGAGTACTAGTGCTGGTGGTGGTGGTAGTTGGGGTTGTTGAGAGGCGGGACTCGTTGAAGCTGAGAGTCAAGCTGCTGCGTGCTAAGCTACTGCGGGCGCTTGAGCAAGCGAAGGTGCGGTCGGTGGTGGTAGAGGTGCAGCTGGTGAAGCTAAGGTCTAGATCTGCCTCACAGGGAAAAAGGGTGTCTTCGTCCATCGCGGGCTAGCTCTGCTAATTCTTTATCAATTAGGATCGATCTTACGGAGGCTATGGTTCATGTATATAAATTAACACACAGGGAGAGAAAGAGAGAGGTGGGACTCAGCGGTGGGGCCTACCCGCCGAGGGAGAAGGGATAAAGAAAGTGTTTCGTTGACCCAGCTAGAGTGAGAGAGAGAGAGAGAGAGAGAGAGAGATAAACGGAAAGAATGGCCGGGAAACCAGAATGAAATGACGCTGACAAAAAAAAGGGCCGCGTTCGTATCGGGGTGCGCAAGAAATAACGTAAGAAAGAACAGCCAGCGATCGATTATAAAGGCAACGGCTAGTCGGCTATCTATATACGTATGTATCGCGCATGCACACAAACAGTCGGTGATCATCCACATCACTTTGATCCTAGTTTTTCTATCTAATCTCAATTATATTACATCCCTCATTCTCCGTATCATTATTCTTTCAGGTTTACGTACCTTAATTATATTCTTTAGTTTATTAATTAGGACCGTCTACATGCAGCTAGCTAGCGATCTTGAGTTTTACCCATCAGTAATGTTTTATACATATACAATGTGCGTAACTCCCGTACGTACAAATTATTTACATAAATAAAAATTACTATAAAAGAGTACTTTCACAAGATTTACATTCTGATTAGCCTATTCAAAACCATTAATTTTCTTTATATATAATGGACAGTTTGATGTTTGTTTATTGTTTATTTAATTATAATGTGATGATCATCATGAGATCCAAGGCATGCATTGGTGGGTCAATGAGAGTCGGCCGGTACATGCAATTAATGTGAATATCATTATTTATCATTTATAATATCTTATATATATACGACCTTGAAGAGCTTATTATAATATAAATATATATAATATGTCAAAGATGTGTTATTAATATTATTATAATCACTACAACAAATTATGTTTTTTGGAATGAAAAATTTTATCCCAAAATATTGGCATTTCATCTCAAAATATTTTTTGGAAAGAAAAAAAAAGTGTCGTAAGGTTGTCCCTATAAAACTGTCCCAAAAGATATTTTGGGACGAAAATCACAAATTCATCCCAAAAAATATCTTTTGGGACGAAATTAAGTTTGACCGTTCGAAATTGTTCGAACGGATTTTTTTTAAACGAATTAAATTCATCTTGGAATAACGTTCGAACATATAAAATAACATTCGAACATATGTGACTATTCGAAAGGTTGGAGTAAATAACGTTCGAACGGGTAATTCATGAAGAAACGTTCGAATTGAGAAATTGATGATCGAACATAAATAGTGAATTTCTTGTTTGAACGGCGCGCAAATTTTTCATTTCGAACGATAATGTATGATGTTCGAACGGTTATGTCCGATTTGAATACGTTCGAACGGATGATGAGTGTTTGAACGGTTATTATTTTCATGGACAATCAATACTAATTTAGAACCAAATAGATATTTATATTTTAAAAATACAATACAAATTGTTCAATAAAATACTAATAATACTAATAAAATTCTCAGTACATGATATATAATTGTTCAATATGCAAAACCATTTCTAATGAAAATTAATTGCTTGGAGGCCTAAATTGTTGCATAAGTATTTGCATTTGAAGCTTCATCTCTTTTTGTTCATCGTCTTATTGTTTCATGCGCATCTCCATCTCTGCTTGTTTTGTCAATTGAACCTCTAACTCATGTTGTTTTGTAATCTCCATCTCTGCTTGTTTTGTCAATTGAGTCTCTAACTCATACTGTTTTGTAAGCAATTCTTGAATCGTAGAATTTGCATTTTCTAACGCAATAGCAGTAGTACTTGATGTTGATGAAGAGCTTGAAGGCTTTATACAGCAATCCAAACCTCTCAAATATCCTGAATGTTGCCCTAGAACTTGTGTAAAAATTTCAATATCACTTGTTGATGAATTATGATCTGAAGCAGCTTCAGCACGTATGGCAAGCATTTTATCCTACACACAACATATACGTTTAATATTGACACAATAATTTAAATATGTTTAATTAAAAGAAATTATAATACTTACATAATTTTCACAAGTATCGGGATGAGTCCACTCTCCATTACTATTAGTATGTGATGCAGCATATAATTTTGTTAGATCATAATTGGTGTCTGACGCTGCCATTCGGGATCCTGATCACCCGATATTTATTATTTGCCGGTGTTGTGCCTGATGTTGCCGAGCGTAAAGGACAGCCGATGGGACCGATCAACAGCACTACCCTATCGCGTAGCACAGGACACTCGAGACTGCATCTTCGTGGACAGCATCCAGACCCGGTTGATCCTCAGAGAAATGCACAGCCAGGAGATTATGGACCACAGGCCGATGCATCAGTACATAGCGCTACACGTGATGACATGGCTGAGATCGTGCGTGCATCGATTAGCAGACAGACATCAACGCTGATCGATGCAGTGCGTATTAAGGTCCGTTCTGCTATGTCTGATTTTCGTACTGAGATTATTGGTAGCATCTCTGAGTTACGTACGATGGTTGATGCCATGTCTGCGGCTCAGGTCACTATTAGTACTCGACTGACACAGATAGAGGAACGTTTAGCTGCAGTGGAGGAACTGTGCAAAGAGTTGGGTCTTAGTATTTTCTATTTTTTATTTATTTTTTCTTTTGTTTTTAGAATGGACAATATTTAGTATTTTATAAATTCACTATTTATTTATGAAATAGTCTTATTTTATATTTCCTCAACTAATTATTGATTTATATTATTCATATTATTTAATCAATAAATTTATTATAATTATTAGTTAATATAAATATAATTCTCTTTTTTATTAAAAAAAAATATGCTCATCGTTCGAACGGTATATCAATTTTCCGCTATAATAATCTAACTTATCGCACCAAATATACGTTCGAACGATAAAATTAAGCGTTCGAATGATGAATCACCTGAAATTTACGTTCGAACGATAAAATTATACGTTCGAATGATAAAATTACGTAAAAAGTCATTGTTCGAACGTTTCTATTTTTAGGGACGCCATATTTCGTCCCTAAATATAACGTTCGAACGATGTATGAAGCGTTCGAACGGAAAACGTCTTTTTGGGATAAAAAAAAAAATTTATCCCTAAATCTCACTTTTTGGAACGATTTTTATTTCATCTCAAAATAAAATCGTCCCAAAATGTCATTTTTGTTATAGTGTAATATATAACATTACAAAAAAAATGAATATTTGTGACAAATTATTTACGACGAAAATGACTATTTATGATGAAAACAAACTCATTTTAATAAAAAATAATTATTTTCGCTAGTCACAAATAAATAATTTTTTTTATAATAATAATAATACGGAACGTATTTCAACAGAAATATTGTTAATGTTTTGTCTTGAAATTTCTTTTTTTCGTTTTGGCTTGTTGAGATTAAGAATCACTCAATCAATTTAAATGCCTCTTCGTTTCATTAATTTTCAAGTCCATCCACTAATATATTTTTACGCTTGAGGATATTAATCAGATAGCTAGATAATATATATTAATTCAGATTAATTATGCCTTGCGGCTTCCCCCGGTCTCTATTTTTTTTTTTTTCATTTTATTATTTGTTAGGAACAACATAAATATTATATCCAACTTGATTAATATATATGCAAAAATTTAAATTAGGAGCACAGTGCTCCAATTAATACAAGCACCTGCTCTTTTGGACGGTTATATAAAATTCCTTATTAATTTTCAATAATGTTAAAATTAACAAATTAACTATCATGTTCGTTTTGTTTTATTAATTAACAGGGCTGGCTCAATAAGTTCCGGAGCCGAGTGAGACTTTTTTTTAAAGTAAAATTAAATATATTTATTTATTTTTATATTATATTTTTATTTAAAAATAATTCCTATCATTTTGTAAAGTAAAATTATTGATTAAGATTTTGTACCGCATTTTCAATTAATAATTGACTTAATCTTTATTAGGAAATTTTTGATTTAGAGAAAATTTTATCAAATCTAGTTTTACAAATACTTTAGACTCTTAGACACAATTATAATCATTATTATCAATAAAGTTCTATAAACAACTTACACATTTAAAAAAAAAAAAAAGTGGGCCCTTGCCTCTTCAAATGATCATACAAAAACCTATTATGAACATTGAAAAATTAAATTTTACTATTTATAATTTTCATATTAATTATATATTAAACTAATAATGACAAAAAAAAGTGTATTCTTAGAAGGAGAATAAGTAAAATAATTATTATATGTGACACTTTTAAAAACTAATAATGATATAATATCTATTTGATCTTGTTTATATTATCATTTTTATTGAATTAATTAAAGTTTTTTATAAGATTTAAATTTTTTTAAAATAAATTCTACTTTATATATATATATATTTGGGGGTGATCTTCCATTAGGAGCCTTAGGCAGTTGCCTAACTGGCTTAATGGAAGAGCCGGGCTGTTAATTAACTAATTCAAGGGTGAATATATAATAATAATATTGTGCATGCATATTATATGGGTTGTGAAAACAAATTAATTAATACCCAAACAGAAATTAAACCACATCGAACCATATATATAGTGACCAAATTTTATATATTTTTTTTAAAGAATAAGATTTATTATTGAAAAAATTATTATTTTTTAAATCAATTCTATATTTATCTATTTTTTAAAAAAACAATTATGCAAATCTTATATACTCTAAGATTTACTGTAAATATTAATTGTATTTAAAAAGTAAACCTTTAGAAGTTTATATATATTAATTAAAATCAAGGATAAATATAAATGGAATTTACCTCTTCATTGGGTAATTATTAGGTATGATTGCACTGAAATGGGAGAGGGGTGGCCCCATGTGATCATGGAGGGAAGAGGATGCTGTCTGCCACGTGGTCAACAGTGCACCATCGTTGTCGCTTACACCACTGAATAATTTCAATTGGTTCATGACTCTTAAGTGAATCTGCATTTAAACAAAAGAAAAAAAAAATTGCTTTATAATATAAAATAATACTGCATTTATAATAGTATTGATCTAAATAAATGTACCTGTTTGCCACTTTTATAATTAAGCAATAATGTGTTCAGCTTTCGAAGCCACTATTAAGTGATGCTACTAATAATGCAGACACTAAAAACGACGAACCTGTCCTCCTTTTCTGATAAGGGAGATCGAGCCGTGGCCCCTGGCTTTAGAGTTGACTCAACAGTAGACGGGGCCGGGCATGAATTGATCTCTTATTTAATTGTTATAATATAAGAAAAATATTAGTATGTCGTACATTTTTATCTCTTTATTTTAAACGTTTTTGTATTTAAATTTTATTTTATTTTATTTTTATTTAATATTTAAGAAAGTAACTTTTATTCTTTTAATGTATTGGTATATTTTTTTTATTTTAAAAAATATTTAAATATGTTTAAAAAATATGAAATAAAAAAAAAATTTATATATAAAATTTATATTAATGGATACACTCACGATCAAAACTGGACGACACACCTACCATCACTAATAATATAACAGAAACATAAAGTGGAACACTATTAAGAAAGAAACTCATAAATTAACAGGTGAGGTATTAATTAATATATCGAGCCGCCACCCTTTGAGTTTTCATTTTATAGGGATCACATACCCAATTAAAATTATATATGAATTTATACTGATTTAAAATAAAAGGATTAAAAAACAGGAGCCACAATAGAGAAGAAAAAAAAAAAAAAAACTGTTAGATCTCAAGCAATTTATACACGCGAAAAATGTATACCTCAAGCGGACTTATTTGGTTACACAATGAAAAGTAATGATGGGATCAATTCTAACGGAGCTCACCAATCTCTATAATCTCAAAGTTCTCAAAGTTTTAGGTAACTATCTTTTAGTTGATCTTGCTTCTAATGGGTATTTGGAATAGATACAATGTTCCATAAAATGGGTGTTAAAGGTGTTTTTCTTAGCACTCTTGGGTTTGGTGTGTTTATATCGAGGTTTAGTAGAAATTGCAAGATTGATATTGATGTTTATGCTTACACTCCTTTGATTACTGCTTGTGCTAGTAATGGGAGGTATGGAGGGACTGTAAAGTTTCTTAAGAAGATGGGAAGTGAACCTATTATAGTTACAATACCCTTCTAATGGTTTATGGTAAGGCTGAATTTTTTGGGGAAGCCATACATCTTTTTCAGTTGATGCAAAAGAAGCATGAAAATTTAATTGTAATTCATACATCTTTTGCTTCCCAGTTGTTTGATGTTTTAGCCCTTCAAATTATTTTTAGGCTTTTTGATAGAGGAGGGAAAAAAATAATAATGGAAGGAATCCCTACCACCATGAATAAAGTTGAGGTCAGGGACTTCTTTACACAATTTTGAGAGGACAAGGAACACCAGATCATGTGGGACCATTATACTAGTCAATCTCGTAGCTTTGGATTTATTACCTTTGACGCAGACCAAGCTGTTGATAGTCTCTTGTCTAATAATGCCTATTATGTCAAACAATTTCATACTCGTGTTGTGAAGTTGGGAATTCTTGGGGATTCCTTTGGGTGCAATGGCCTTCTTGCAATTTATACGGAAGGTAGGGCACCTTAGTTTGTTAGATGAAATGCTTGAGCAAGTTGAAGAAATAGTAGCTTGTTGACAAGCAACTCATGTTATTGGAGTGGCATGGCTAGGAAGACTTTTTTCTCTCGACTTTGAGGCATCCTAGGGCTTTCGTGCATGGCGCTGGGCACCGGCCCTGTGCCTCCGCTGGATGGTTCTGGGTGGGAAGGGGTGGTTTTGACTCGTTCTTCAAAACAGCGGGTAATTAACACAAATGGGACGGATCTAATGGAAGCCTCAGGGAGGCGTTTTGCCGATGTGGTGGGATCAAATCCTTAGTTGCTACCAAACGTGAATATCCCACATCGTGATCCAAAGTTTCAAGATGGTACATGTTTTGTTTTCTCTAAAGCGGAAGTGCAGCTATCTTCTGAGCTATTTCGTTTCTTGGTAGTTTTGAAATTCTTACATCGAAGACCTTCACTTGATCATATTCGAGGCTTTATAAATAATCGGTGGAGATTGAAAACAATACCAATTATTGGTCAATTGAGAAACCCACGTAATGTGTTGGTCCGGATGGCTAAGGAAGAGGATTTTATCTCTGTGATGGTGAAAGGAAATTCTGAAATCCTTGGCATGTCTTTTCGAGTTTTTCACTAGACTCCAGATTATGTGGAAGATGAGGATTCACCTTGGGTCTTGGTGTGGACGAATTTTCCGGGTTTGCCCTCGAATTATTTTCAGGAATCAATGTTGCGTAGTATTGGTGATGGTTTTGCTAAATATTTGTAGCGGGATAACACTACAGCTTGTGTTTCTAGGTCAGAGGCTCGGATCTGTGTGGAGGTAAATCTTTCTGCTCCTTTGAGGCATTCATTTTGGCTGGGTCCTCCACATGGGAGTTCTAGTCATTTTCAGGAAGTCTTTTATGAGGCGGTGTCGAGTTACTGCGGCTCTTGTTGCAAATAGGGCCATACGGAACTCAAATGCAAACAAGGTTGTGATATCAAGCGGCAAATTAATGAAGTGGTAGGAGGTGGCAATAAGAAATCGGGTAAACTAAAGTGGAAGGAGGTTGATAATAAGGAAAGAATGGAACAGAAGCCTATTGCGCAGGTAGAGATTGGGGAGGCGTCGAGGTCTTGGCATCAAAAAATTTTGGAGACTCTCCAGGCTAAAAAAAATGCTCAATCAGGGCGATCAGCTATAATTTTATTTATATCACAGTTGGGAGTGGCGTATGAGAATTGTGAGGCTGTCATTAGAGAGGCCGATATGGTTGTCTCATCAAAGGATAACCCTAAGATGCGTATATATGATGTGAGTAGCTCGAGCCCATCTGGAAATCACCGGCAGCAACAGGATGAGAAAGATGATGTGATGGAGGTTCTATCGCATACCCAAACGCCTGTAGTACACTCAGAAAAATGGTGTGATATGGCTGAAGATGTTTCAGAAGAAGAGGCAATACAAAATATGGCTAATTCTGTTCCTAGGAGCTCGCTGAGGGTGGTTGATGAGACCTTGGAGTTTGAGCTAGGTGGGTTGGGAAGAGAAGAGTTTTTTGCAATTAAGGATATTCTTGAGGAGGATGCTCTGTGCTAGGTGGTTTCTAATGAGGAGCAAGAAGGTGAGTTGAATGAGTTGGCTATAAAAATTTTAGAATTTGACCCAGAGATGCATGTTCCTTTGAAAAAGGTAAAAGAGGTAGGAAAAGAGAAGTTTATTGTTGTCTTGGAACGTCGTACTCGTTCCAAAAAATTTATTTGATTTTTTTATATCTATTCTCATTTGGAATATTAGGGGAATTCTTTCATCGAAACATAGGCTTCAACATATTTTGAATAAAAGCCGTCCATTGGTGGTGGCTATTTTTGAACCTTTTCTTAATGCGAATAAATGTAGTACATGGGCGAGAGATGGTTGCATTTACCATCTTTTGTTAATAATGCGGATGTGGGTGAGAAAATATGGTTGTTTTGGGTAGAAGATCTTGAGTTTAAGCTGATTTCAACTTTAGCACAAGCTATTTCGGGTTGGTTCTCTTATGGGAATAGGCATGTGTTGACAAATTTTGTGTATGCTAGCTGCTTCCATGATAGACAACAAGATCTATGGGATTATCTCAGGTTGCAAGACCCTCATGGGCTACCTTGGCTCATTGGGGAGGATTTTAATATTATCTGGAATGATAGCAAAAAAGTTAGGGGTTTGTTACAGGCTTCTTGGGCTAAGGCTGATTTTAATGGGTGCATTAACGATTGTGCTTTGCTGGATCTCCCTTTCAAATGTAATCGTTTATCTTGGTGTAATGGAAGACTTGGAGGAAGGCGTATATGGGCTCGATTGGATCGAGTTTTGGTTAATATGCAATTTCAATTTATTTGGGGGTGCGAATATTGGCTACCTTCTGCAAACGACGTCAAAAAACTCCCCGATGTTGATTCAATTATTTTCTAATATAGAGGTTTATGCCAGGCCTTTTTGATTTATTCGAGTGTGGGGTTCTCACGCTGATTTTCTTCCGTTGGTGAGGCAGATTTGGGAGGAGAATGTCGAAGGTTATGCTATGGTGCAGATTAATAAAAAGTTAAAGAGATTAAAAGGTGTGTTGCTGCAATGGAATAGAGATGTCTTTGGGTGTGTTGAGGTTGAAATCAAGAGGCTGGAAGATCGGATTATTTGGTTGGAAGAGGAAGTAACAAAAAAAATTTCTGCTCTGACCGAAAATGAGTTAATGCTTTGTAAACAAGAGCACTTGTAGTGGGTTCACAGGGAGGAAATCTTGGCTTGTCAGAAATCTAGGATCAAATGGATTATGGAAGGGGATGCTAATACAAGTTTTTTTCATGCTGTTCTAAAAGTGAAGAAGAAGAACAAAAAAAATCGAGAAAATGTCTCTTAATGATGTGAGTGTCTTAGATTCGGCGGACAAAGTGCATGATGAGGCCATGGAATTTTTTTAGCGGTTTTTTTCCTCAACTGACGTTCTATTAGATGTTCCAGAGTTGGACCTGCTCGTTCCATCCGTGACAATGGAAAAAAATGAATTGTGTGTGTGACGCCGTCTGTTGAAGAAGTTAAGCATGCTCTTTGGTCAATTTCTAACGATAGCAACCCAGGACTTGACGGGTATTCAGCTTCATTTTTTTTTCTCTTTCTTGGGATATTGTTAAAGAGGATCTTGTAGAGATGGCAAAGGATTTTTTTTATGGGCAACCTTTTTCTACTTTTTATGGGGCTACAAATTTGTTCTTGATTCCTAAGGTAGAGGAACCTGTGGGATTTGGACAATTTCGGCCTATTAGCCTTTGCTCGGTGGTGTATAAAATTATGACGAAGATTATGGTTGTGAGATTGGGGTCCATACTTGAAAGAATTATTTCGAAAGAGCAAGCAGCATTTATCCCAAGTCGAAGCATTTTTTATAATATGGGTTTGGCTCAAGAATTGTCTCAGGGAATAAATCGGAAGGTGCGAGGGGGTGATGTGATGATGAAGATTGATATGGCCAAGGCATACGACCGTGTTAATTGGAGGTTCCTTATGGAATTTTTACGTAGATTAGGCTTCTCTAATAATTGGAGAAATCTAGTTTACAATGCGGTTGCTTCTCCGTACTACTCGGTGATGTTGAATGGTTGCACTAAAGGTTTTTTTCAGGCATCACGTGGGCTACGGCAATGTGATCCTTTATCGCCTTACCTATTTATTTTGTCGCAGGAGATACTCTCTCATATGCTACATCAAAAATTTAGTGCGAGTCATATTAAACCTTACCATCTGAATGGGGGTACCCTTATTTCTCATCTATTGTACGCAGATGATGTCCTGATTTTTGCAAATGGTGGAAAGGTGTCCATCCGGAATCTCATGTCAACGTTGCACCGGTATGAAACTATGTTTGTTCAGTTGATTAGCCCGAGTAAGTCTACAATTTTTTCTCATCTTTCATCTCTACGGATAGGAAAAATAGCCTCAAGCTGATTTCCGATTTTGAAGAGGGATCATGGCCTTGTTTATATCTAGGAATTCCACTTTATGTGGGGTAGATGAAGATTAGATTATTTGATTTTTTGTTGGCTAAAATTTAGAAAAAGTTAGCAGGTTGGAAAAGTAAGATTTTATCCTTTGGGGGGAAGATCATTCTTATTAAACATGTGTTGAACAACACGCCAATCCACATGTTATATGTTTTGAAGGTGCTGAAAGCCATGTTTGCAACTCTTTAAAGAATTTTTTCTGATTTCCTTTGGGGCTCTTCGATGGAGATTAGAAAGCACAAGTGGATTTCATGGAAGAGTGTTTGTAAGCCAACGGAGGAAGGAGGTCTTGGTATTAGAGATCTAATGGAGGTGAAAGATTTTTTGCTAATAAAATTTGGTTGGAAATTACTACAGGGGGAATCTATGTGGATAGAATTTTTCTGGAAAAAGTACCTTGGGAGGGATCATATTTATAACGTAATTTAGGGGAACAAAGGATCCCGACTCTAGAAGGGAATTATAGCGTTATTGCCAAAAGTGATGCTGAACTCTCAATAGCTTGTTAGGAATGGGCAGTTAAATTTTTGGATGGATAATTGGGTGGGGTGTGGTCCTTTAAGGAATCTTTGTCCGGTGGTAGGCAGTTGTAATCTGATAGTTGCTGAAGTGATTGATGATAGGGGGTCGAAAATTGAAGAAATTCAAAACCTGGTCACGCTTGAGGTAGTGCAAATAATTTATGAATCTGGTGTGAGGCTTCAGCAGGGGAGGGATGTGCTGATATGGAAGCATTCTTTGGATGGAGAATTCACCACTAAATCTGCCTAGGATATTTCTAGGCAACATGAACAAGTTTGTGAATGGAGAAAGTGGCTTTGGCAAGCGGAAATACCCAAGAAAATGTAATTCATCTGTTGGAGGGCAAAGCGTAAAGCTGTGCCAACTGATGATTCTATTCAACGTCTGGGCATCTCGTTGGCCTCTAAATGCCACTGTTGTATCATGCCTCAAGTGGAAACAATGAATCATATTTTATGTGAGGGGACAAATGCTCAAAAGGTATGGAAGTTTTTTGCAAACCTTTTTCAGATAAGATTGCCACTGATCCGGAACTGGGAGGGTATGGTGTCTTTTTGGTGGCAGCAAGCGATGGCGCACTCTCAAGCTGGGTGGATACGTGGAGCTCTTCCCATTCTTATTTCTTGGCTTTATGGAAGTCTCGGTGTGCAGCTAGAATGGAAAGTGAGTTGTTTAAGATCGAAGATGTTATTAGAAATGTGAAGTTTTTACTTAAAGATGCTTCTTGCAATCTGAAAAAATTTCAGTATATGAGAAAGAATGAGAGGTCGATGATGGAGAGCTTAAAGATTCCGATTGTTCCTATTCATAAGAAAAGAGCTTCGGTTATTAAATGGAACTTGCCGCCAACAGGTAGGATGAAGCTTAATGTAGACGGTGGTGCTTGTAATAATCTGGGAGACGCAAGGGATGGAGGGGTCATCCAAGATTCCAATGGTAGACTAATAGCAGGTTTTGCACACTCCTACGGCGTTGCATCAAATACTATCGCAGAATGTCGAGCGTTACTTGATGGTCTTCGGTTATGCAAAAGTTTAAGGTTTCGGGATGTCATAGTAGAATCGGATTTGATGGTTAACATGAATTGGTTTGCATTTGGAATTTGTCAACTTTGGTTCCTTTGGGATTTTTGGGAGGAGATTAAAAAGCTTGCTCTTGAGCTCAATGCACAGTTTAGTCATATCTTCTGAGAAGCAAATATGGTAGCGGATTTTTTGACAGGGTCGCATGGAGTCATCATAGATTTTATTGGGGTGGAAATATTACAACCTCATTTGAGAGGATTGTTGCGAATGGATCGCTTGGGAATTCTTTTTATTGGAGAGAAATGAGGCTTGTCGTAAAAAAGAAAGAGGTAGGAAGGGTTCAGCTGGGTCGTATATGGCAGGTTACCCATATGGAGTTTATCGTTGGAGTTAATGCTCAAATTGACGTTGGCATTGCGCGTTTACATACGTCTGGCGTTCGTTCACGTTGGTGCGGGAGGTTTGTAGTTCGTTCACATACGTTTGGAGGCTTTAGCTTGGGTATTGGTTTTTTTTTTCCGTGTTTTTGGTCATTGCTTCATGGAATGGTTTGTGTTGAATATATGCAAATCCTGTGAAGTCTGGATGTTGATATGGTATTTCTCTACCATAAGTAAGGTTTTTCTCTAATAAATGTGGACTGGGGTCACTCTTGGACATGTGATCTTATCTCTCTCTTTTTTTTAAAAAAGAAAAAACAAAAGTTGAAGAAATACCATTGAAGCTTGACTGGGATGGGCTTATTGTTATTGGTGGTAATGACTCCAAAACAAATACTTACCTCCTTGCTGAGAATTTCAGGGATATAGATGATTATTGGCAAATACTTTTCTATTGGCTCCACTGCTCTTGCCTCCTAGGCTATACTCGCGCATTTGCTCTCAATCTTGAGGACAAGGTTCTTTGAAGGGGTAGACAATGTAATGAACCCAATCAAGTGAAGTGGAGTCGTTAGGAAGGAAGATCATATCCAGACTTCAAAACGGCAGTTCTTAATAAAGATCTCAACGACGTCGTATTATAGGCCTTAAACGGAACTGTTACATTTAGTGCTTTAAGTTATATTTCCTGTTACGTAAAACACTGCATTTCGACAGTTACTTAGATGTAGAGAAGGGTCTTATAGTAATTTCCTCCATTGTTTGTTAGAGAGTATTGCGGGGAGTTAAGTGCTAGGAAGGGGAAAGAAAAAGGTAGTCTGAATCTTGTATGAACTTTTACAGTATTTTGGAGGATTGGGTTTGCCTCGAACCAACACAGATTATCAATGCATTTACAGTGAATTTCTATCTGTTCATCTTCATTCCATTTTCGTGTTCTTTCATACGTCAATTGAGCAAGGTCCATAGCATTGATCAATTTCGATTGTTAATTTGCTATATATATATATATATGTATGTTTTTTACAGCATGGATGTGAACTGTGCAATTCTATGTCCACCACTGGATGAAAAGGCTCTCTTTGGCCAGACCAGGATCAATATCCTCAAGTCTTTTTATGATATTTGATGATAATGGAAATAAAATGCACAAACTCGAGTCACGTAGCGTGAAATCATCACTTGTCTCAAAGCTTAAGCTAATCGGAAGAGGCAAATTTTAATTATTTGTATGATATTCTTAACACTCCCTTGCATATGGGCCAAACTGATCTCCTTCAATGGGTAACTCAATACCTAAAATATTTAATTAAATGTGATAAAATGTAGAGTCATGACTTAAACTTAGAACTTCTGATCTAGTACCATGTGAAATCACCACTTATCTACAAATTTAAGATGATAGAAAGAGGTGGATTTAATTATTGACATTATATTTTTAACGGTAGAAATATGGTCAAGCAAATGCGGAGGGTCATAGAAGTGTTGAAGCCCAACTGGGAGTTTTGTGCACTTTCAAGACATCCTTCAGTACTTTCCGATTAGAAGGACAAACCTGAGCGTCATGGGAATGAAATGCAAAAGCGGCACAAAAAAGTAGTTACGAAGCCAAACCGAGAGATATTTTTAGAAGTTGAGGTCAACAATAAGTCAAAGAACACTTTCGTTACTGAATCGTATCAACCGGAGTTGAAACTCGAGTCGTCAAAAGGAACACTGCATCAAGCTTATGATCACGAAAACATTGAAAATGTGAAGAAAGAGAAGGCCATACAGAGCACAGACTTCCAAACTACACCTAAGCCTGAGAAATGTCCAGGCCATGAGAAACCTCGGCTGCTCAAAGTAGTCTTGACTCTTGAATGAAAATGCTCTGAAACGGGAGAATATTTTTCATAAGTAGTACTACCCAAGTCCGCCGATACGTCATCGACAAGAAAGCTCCGTCAACCTCACAAAGACACTAAAAATAAGAAAAGAAAAATTCAGGTAATTGACTTCTGAACTGCACCAAAGCCAGAGGAGTGTCGAGAGAAACCTGATCGGAGAGAATTATCTTCTAGAAGGCTGGCCAAGAAATCACGTTTATGTGGAGTATCATGGGGCAAGCAAAAAGGTAATGTTTAAGCTTGAATAGCACTTAAAGTAATTAATAATTTAAGTACTATTGTAAGTCTTTTGAGGTAAACTCTTATTGATGCGTAAATTCTGATCGAAAAATCTGGAGTGATGGAGTTCAACCCTCGAAAGTAATTGAGTTTTTCAGCTCTTAATACATACAATTAATATATACAATGATTTTCATTATAAGATGCATGATTGATTATGCACGTGCGTCATGTGTGTTTTAGGTCGCAATATCAGAGCAGACGCTAGGATGATTGATTGTCATGGTGATCTTGGTGATGATAGTGATCGAGCTCCTCAGAGAGTAGATTATTATTAGTGTTGGTATTATTATCTCAATTTTTATCGAGTACTCAAGTTTTGGGCAAAGACTTGAGTCAATGTAACATTTTTATCATAGTGGATTTGGTCGGAATTTGCCCTGTGGTTTTTTCCTCTACACTAAAAGGCTTTCCACATAAATTTTGATGTTTTCTTGTATGTTACTTTGTTCTCCTCTCGTGCATGCTCGAAGCGAAACAAATTGAAACGCAGAACTTCAATCTCTCTAACAATGGGCTAGGCAATGAAGGCCCACAACTTAGCCCATTTGTCAAATCTGCTCAACCTATATGGATAACCAACCACCATAATTTTTCCATCCATCACCTTAAATGAATAGAATTTTTTTTTTTTTAAGTACAATTGGAGAGTCCTTATAGTCCATAGTAAGAAATGAGCCTAGTCTAGAGGCCCAACTGATGTGAGACTAAGGTCAGAATGAAGTAGTGGTCTAGGTCTTAGAGACCAATACGACTCCATTCTGTAACCACCAAGTATGATGGGTAGGACAATCAAACCAAACAATGGGAATAAACCCAATATCTCGAGGATGACTATCATACCAAAGAAACAATTTGATAAGAACAACTAGAGGGTCAAACCTACCCCTTGTACTTATTTGTAATCTACCATGCCTATATATACATGATAAAAAGGGGACAAAAGGACACATTCTAAAGGCTTTTGGATGATAGCTCTTTCTACATATCACTGACTTAGGCCTCGAAGGTACATCATGCACCCTGAGCCTCCATCTTTATTTGTTGCAAGTAGAAAGTTTTGATGGAACAATGTCCTTAACAGTGGCGCCGTCTGTAGAATTCTAAAAGTAATCATTTTAGTTTCTCATTTGACTCTAGCGTAATTTACACATGCCAACCACCACGCGCTCTCAAGTGACTCGTGGTCTAGACATGAAGCCCGCAGACATAAAGACTAAACTCGTAGAAACCAAGGAGAAATTAAGGATGGAAACAGTGGAAGACTTACAGTGGGAGAATGAAGAGCTGAAATACCGTAACGTTGAACTTATCGAAGCCACTTTACGGAGCCATAATGAGCAAGTAGAAGGAGAAGCACAAAGCATCAGAGGGACAAATTCCGAAGAGTTGGAAAAGAACATACTGCAAGACGAGTTACGTAGTCTTATCGATAAATACAAAGAGATGGCGAAAAAGATGGGGGATCTTCCTTAGTCGAACAACTGCTAAACCACACGGACCTACCCTATAGTGCGGAAGTGATGGTTGTATCACTCCTGCCAAAATTCAAAGTACCGCAAATTGAGATGTATGACAGATCCCGAGACCCAATCAATCATCTAGAGAACCTCAAAGCACACATGACTCTCCATAGTTTTCTCGAAGAGATAGTCTGTCGGGCTTTTCCATTAACGTTAAAAGGGCGTGGCGAGAGGATGGTTTGAGCACTGCAACCTAGGTCAATTAATAGTTTTGAAGAATTAGCCAAGCAGTTCCTAACGTAGTTTATGGCGAGTAGAAGGCATCGATGACCTGCAACATACCTCTTGACCCTCAAGCAAAGAGAGGAGGAAAGCCTAAAAGCATACCTCAACCAATTCAACAAGGAGAGGTTGACCACCGACGACCAAGACAAAAAATTACCTTGGCAACCCTTTCTCCTCCGCCTTCCGCTGAGTTGGCTGGAGAGATTGTGGGAAGCTCAAAAGAAGGTGAATGGGCAACAACTAAATCAGTAAGTGCCTAGCCCATCAAATTGTCAAGATTGTTAAGCCTAAGGGAAGTCCCACTTGTCGGAGATTGTGAGATGGTAGAAGGCGGGGTCAACAGAGGATGGTTGTCGGCACGATAGAAGTTTCTGTGTCTGCCTGGTACGACTCTGGCTATGGGCCAAAGGAAACTCAGGCGCCTCAATGCCCCTGCGACAAAGGGAATCCCCTTCCTCTTAGTTGATGACACGTGCCGAGCAAGGGCGTTTACTTACTTTCTTAGGCAGAGATGGGGCGAGCCTTTTCTTGGGAGAAGCCACTGCCTTAATTAAGAACAGTCGACCACTCACATGGGAACAGTTAGGCATAACCAAAAATGGTTGATGTTGGCTACAGTTAAGAACCTCAGTCCAATTGGCATCCTCATTCTCCTGAACCCAAGCAAGGACCATATCAACTCAAGCTTGCTTCGGCTCCAGCTTCGTCTCTGAAAAAGTGACTATCATTATTTTGTCGTCAAGAACTCTACGCTAATTAGCATTAACAGGGAATTCTCCCTTTAGGGCCTCACAACTAGGGAACTACCAACCTTGATCAGAAGCAAAAAAGAACTTCCCTTACCATTGTTTAGCATTGGAATGGCGAGATTCGAATCGTACAAGGTGCCCAAAAAGCATACAAAAGCTGCAAATGTTGCCCACAGAGCCCCTAATCAAGTAAACCACAAGGAATTCTTGGGCGGTCAAATCTGTGTATTCCTCCCAAGCGGGCTCCAAAACCATCTTCCACACAATACAACTACATAGGAGGACCCTCCAAGCATGAAAGTGAATTTGGGCAGGAGCCAACTTCAAAAAATCAAGAACGTAGTGCACCGAGCGACAGAAGGGAAGTCGTAAGCCATGCATGAAAGTGCAGGCTGGCAGAGCAACCTTCTCAGCAAAGCCTTCCTCATCAACAACACCTTGGCGAGGGAGTTCAAAAATCACAGAGTTGGAATCCCATAAGAATTCCTCAACCTAGTGAGATACTTAGTGGTGAGAACCGAGTGCAAGTCAATGCCCTCAAAATAAGTAAACTCTCTCTAAATGGATGATTCTGGGGTCAACGAGTGGGTGTCGTGAGTGGGAAGTTGAGCTGAACCTTGTTAGTCCATTGTAAGACAAAGAAAGCTAGAGTCTCACAACAAGAAAATGAGGAGAAAAGCGCAAGAATGTAAAGGAAAGAGGGAAGAAAAAGATGAAGAAGGGTAAATAAATGGTTATAAAGAAGGAACGGAGCAACGATTACATGCTTAAGAGGGAAAACCTAGAGTCTAACAACAGCATCATTACACAATTTGATGATGTAATAGAAAAGGGTATTCACTAAATCTTGGAGACACGTGTCACGAAAGTGGGTGACTTTTGAAATCTCCAAGGCCCCCGGGAAATGAATTTTCAAGTGGGGTGCTGGCCAAATTCCCGCCCAAAGGGAGTGTTAGTCTGTTACCCGTTTAATAACCACCACATCTGCACAATGAAATGAACGAAACGTGGATAGTTACACATCTAGATGGGGGGAGGTGCAGCAGACTAGCAGCGACATCATAGCCCAAGATACGAGAAGGTCAGCCAACAAGAGGGGTAGCACCTTCAATCATTTAGTTCCCCTCGCGCCTATGCAAAGGGAATTAGCAGAGTAACTAGAGAGTCCTTATAGTTCCTAGTAGGAAACGGGCCTAGTCTAGAGGCCCAACTGGTGGTCAGTATAGAGGCCTAACTGATACGAGACTAAGGTCAAAATGAAATAGTCTCTAGATCTTAGAGACCAATACGAATCCATTTTGTAACCACCAAGTATGATGGGTAGGACGATCACACCAAACAGTGGGGATAAACCCAATATCTTTGGGATGACTATCATATCAAAGATACAAGTTGATAAGAACAACTAGAGGGTCAAACCTATCGCTGGTACTTAGCGGTAATGAACCATGCCTATATATACATGATAAAAAAGGGACAAAAGGACACATTCTAAAGGTTTTTGGGTGATAACTCTTTCTACATATCACTGATTGTTGCAATCTTTATTTGTTGCAGGTAGAGAGCTTTGGTGGACCATGGAACACATCCTTAACAACAATAATAAAAGGATTGGTAGATGGGATATGAGTTGATAAAAATAACCTCTTTCTACTACACAGCCTCTCATTGCAATCAAGAAAGCTTTAATTTTGGAGTTTTGAGGTTCTAGACTATAGCTCCAGGCCGCTCACATTACTCACAACTATTGATTCTTGCTTTTTATCTCATGGTAAAGAGGAGAAAGATGGCAACTACGATGGCCAACTAGCCACCAGACATTACACAGGTGGTCTTCTCTAGCTGCATCTAATATTCACCTCCCCTTTATGTTCCCATCATTTTTTATTTTTTTAATAATTTTATTTAAAAGTGTTTATACCACACATCACTCCTTTGCATTAAACACGTGCTCCAAGATGGAGTATCCTACACCAGCTACACCACATTCATGATGTTTGGCTTTCATGGCGTTCATATTCTCAGCATGTTCAGCATTCATGGTGTTCATATCCTTAGCATGTGCACAATCACTGATCACGTGAGGCCACACATTGTGACATTGCCATGCAATCAATGCCTCTATTTTACTTTTCTACTTTCTCAACACTTTTTCGCCTCAACTTTGCCCTTTTTGTTTTGATGAAAAGAACCATAGATCTGTCGCAGCCCACGGCTCCACCATATATTGCATGCACCCCATTTCTACCATTCTCCACCACCTAATCAGGAATACACCCAAAAAGTAATGCCCATGTGCTACCCTAAACATAGGGACTTGTCAAGTTTCTCCTCTCTCCTCTCTAAGAGATAGCCTTCTATTTTCTCCTCTCTCCTTCTCTATATGAGAAATGGACATCAGTATTTATTTCTTATTATGAGGATCTAGAAGATAAAGGATATGAAAATCTATATTGAATGCTTGGGATTAGTCAATTACAGTGCACAATTGTACACCACTGCTTCCAGTCGTAGTGTTGCAAATCCAAGCACTTGCATTGGTGTAGGAAAATACGAATGCAAACCTAGGTTTGGCTAATAAGTCGATTAAGGCTGCGTTTGGATGTTAAGTTGAGCTCAACTGAGTTGAATTCTTTATGAACAGTAATGACTTGAGTAGTAGAGGGAGTTTTGCGGAGCCCATCTAAATTGAGTTTAAATTGTGTTTGGATGTTAAGATGAGTTTGATACTTTTTATGAAAATTGAAAAAGGTTATGGGTCCCACGTATAAAAATTTTTAAGTTGAAAAAGATTGTGGGTCCCACGTGTAAGAAAGTTTTGACTTGGGATGAGCTAAAAAGAGAGTTGGGTGTTTGGATGTTAGACTTAGCTTAAAATTAGGCTGAACTCAGCTAAGTTTAGGAACCAAACGTAACATAAATCTACTACATTGGATTAGGCAAAGGTTTTTTTTTTCCTTGAAAGCTAAGTAAATATGCATGTTTGGATAAATTATATTCATCATCTATACATTATTTTATCACTTATTTATCTCTCATCTCTCTATCTCTCTCTCTCTCTAGACAAACTGTTCTTCTCTCTAGACAAAAGCCCCAACAACTATCTCTTTCGATGGAACCCCACCGGCGTAGGCTCGATCTCGCGACGGAATCAGTAAGATTTCTTCGTTTTGGATCTTGCGACAGACGACTCTTCTCTCTGGATTTCTTCATTCTCTCTCTTTCTGGCTGAGTGAAGCTTTCGTATTTCTCGCTTCCAAAATCAAAACATTTGATCATTTCCAAGCTATAGGTATTCATTGACATAACTATTCATCACCATTGTCGCTGCACTTTCTTGTGGGTCCTCCATCAACAAATCTAGGGTAAATGAAACTCTCTCAGTCTCTCTTTGTTTGCTATCATTTTTATTACTATGATTTGAGGATGAAATTGATTTTGCCCTAGTTTTTCTTAATCTAGGATTGATTTTTAGGGATGATTTTAGGGATTTGATTTATTTTTTTTTAAATAAATCAGTTATGCATTTGCTTCAACTTTGTTATAATTTTCTATAATTATAATTTGTTATGATATCATTTGCTATAACTTTGTGAGCTAATTGGTCCTCTATTATAATTCGCTATTTTGCTCAATCTAGGGTTAATGTTTGAGGGATGATTTTGTCCATTTTATTTACTTTTTCTGAACTTTTGCTCTCTCAGTTTTACCTATGTTTTGGTTGCTGTTTTAATTTGTTGTTTTTAATTGGTAATTTGCTTGCTATTTTGCATGGTCCTTTGATTTTAATTGGTGTTTTATTCTAATGGACTTGCTAGTTTTGAGTGGCTGGTGGACTTGGCAGTGATCACTTTTTTGACCTGCTAGTGGACTATTTTCTCTTGTATGTTAATTGTTGGTAGACTATTTTCTATTTGCTGTTTGAATTGCTGGTGGAGTTGCTGGTAAAGTTGGTGGTTGGTGGTTGGTTCTTGGTGGGGTTGCTGGTGGACTTGCTACTTGCAAGCTATGATGGCCACCAAGATGGACCTAGCCTTAAAGATCTTTTGCAAATCACAGATGGGCCAATTACAAGGTCAAGAGCCAAGAAGATCAATGAGACAATGTAAGGATTGGTGCAATCCACTTAGGATGAAACTAGCAAGACTCCAACACTCAAGATGGGCTTCAGAGAAGGAGATCCAGTTTTGATCCACTTGATACAAGCTAAGGAAGACATGAGCTAGAGTTATTGTTTGGACCTTGTTTAATTTATCAAAAGGGCTTATGTTATTAGTTATAAGAATTAGTCTAGAATAATAGGACTTGAGGATGTTTGGCCCACATATGTTTTATGCTTTAAGAACTAGGGTTTCAAAAGAAGTTTTTAAAGGTAGTTTAGGGATTGTTTTAATTTTCAGCTAGGGTATTTTGGGAACAAAGGGACCTTATTTTGGCCTAGGGTTTATTTTGTTTAGGGGAAGGGATATATAAGTTACTGTAGCCACGACACTATTCATTAGTTTTATGAAATTTGATGAATTTATTCATTGTGAGTTAAGTTTATCTCTCATCTTGTTCTTGAATGAACTTTTGAACTTATTAAAGTCAAATCACAACTTTTGTAGAGTTCTTCTTTACAATTTAGGGTCTTGAAACAGGTTTTTCAACAGGTCTAGATTTTCATATAATCTAGGTTCTTAAAACGAGTTCCTCAACGGGTCTAAATTTTTCATTGGCTTGATTTTGACTTTCTTGGGTGAGTTTTCAAATTGATTGTGAGTTCAAGGAATTTCATTCCCACGGGTTCACATCATTTGTTATTCAGAGCTAGGTTTCCAATCAGGTCTGATTCTATCTTTTAATTCTTGCATCTTTAAATTTAATTCTAGGGCTCCATTATTCTAGGGTTGCAAAATAAAAATAAAAAAGAAAAGAAAAAAAGGTAGGCTGTCAAAATTCTTAGAGTTTTTGGTTTGGCTAAAATTTGCGTCACCTAGGATTTCTTGCATCTCTAAGTTTTTCAATTGCTTGGAGTGCCATTCCATTGATTCTCTTCTACTTCATTGTCAATTCTTGTGTGTTTGAATTCAATTGCTTGATTTTTGCAATTGAATATTGCGGTTTATGATTGAATTAGAGAAAAGAAAAGAAAGAAAGAAAAGAAAATTAAAAAAAAATGAAAAAAAAGGAAATGAAAAGAAAAGAAAGGAAAAAAAGAAAAGAAAATTGAAA
Source organism: Cyclocarya paliurus (assembly GCA_029856935.1). Taxonomy (NCBI): domain Eukaryota; kingdom Viridiplantae; phylum Streptophyta; class Magnoliopsida; order Fagales; family Juglandaceae; genus Cyclocarya; species Cyclocarya paliurus. The sequence goes on along the minus strand of CM056960.1, from coordinate 1,937,384 downwards.
AAAAAAATGAAAAGAAAATATAGCATATTCAAAGGTTGCTACATAATTACAACAAAGAGAAAAAAAGACATTTGTTATTTGAGTTTTATCATCAAAGGGGCTAAATACATCTTTCTAGTTAGTATCTTGTTTTATAATTACTCTTTTTCTCGTATAAATTCTATGAGTCTCGTGCCATTTTATTCATTCCTTATTTCTTACTCTTGTTTCTTGAATCTATATTACTGGTTGGAATAATATAAGGTTGTATTGTCTTGATTTAGTTCAACTAATTCTTAAAGAATTTGAGGGAGAAAACTCTTGAGGTAAAAGGCAAGAGAGTGTGAGACTATTATCAGGAAAAAAATATTATTAGGAAAAAAATCAATTAAGAGTGAAACACGAGTGAAGTGCCATTATTCAAGTGTAAATACGTAAGGGAGTGTGTGAGGTTTTTTACTAACATTATTTTTGTACAAAGCATTACGATGTCTCACAAGAGTGACTCATCACCAAAGGGGATGGCAGATAACTCATTCTTTCTATTACATGCCATGCAACAAGAACGGTTGAATTTGGTGTTGCGGGAAGTGAGGGATATGATGGATCAATGAGATGCAGTGTGCAGAAAACTGCAAGTTAGGAGAGATAGGAGGAGACGTGAGCCTAATATTGAACACAAGTGTAAGAATGAAGAGTATGATTAGTCTCTTGTTGCCAAGCGTATTCTCAATACACAAATTAAGATAGATGATACAAAGTATCAGAGCGAGAACATTTTTTATACTAGATGCCACATAAACAATAAGGTATGTAGTATGATTATTGATGTAAGGAGTTGTATTAATTTGGCTTGCACTACTTTAGTTGAGAAATTGAATTTACCTACCTTGAAACACCCTAGACCATACAAGTTGCAGTGGTTAAGTGATTGTGGGGAGGTTAGAATAAATAAGCAAGTGCTAGTTTCTTTTTCAATTAGAAAATACCAGGATGTGATGCTTTGTGATGTAGTGCCTATGCATGCTGGCTATATTTTGTTGGGAAAACCGTGACAATATGATAAGAAGGTGATCCATAATGGGTTAAGGAACATGTACAATTTTGAAAATGATGAAAAAATAATCAAACTTGCTTCTTTAACTCCAACACAGGTCCATGGGGACCAACTGAAACTGAAAAGTGAGATTTCTCAAAAAAAAAAAAAAAAAGTGAAAATGAGAATGATCAAAAAAGAAAAAGTGAAAAAAAGATTGAGCTAAATAGCAAGAGTGGAAGTGAGATTGAGCTAAAAAGTAAAAGTGAATGTGAGATTGAGAAACAAGAAATAGTGAAGCTGAAAAGGAGAGAGAGAGAGAGAGAAGATGAGATTGAGGCTGAGATCTCAAGAAAAAGAGAGAATGAGTTGAAAAACAATTGTAAGATCAAGAGTTCAAAAAAAGATGAAGAAAAAGAGAATGACAAAAAAAAAGTGAAAAAGAAAAAGAGAGTGGAAAGAAAAGAGAGAGTGAAGAAAGTGAGAGAAAAATAAATAGAAAAGTAAATTTTTATGCTAAGGCTAGTCTTAATACTAACGAACTTGACGTATCTTTGTCTAGTATTTTGTCTCTTTGTTGCAAGGATATGAGGTCGTGTTTCCTAGCGGTGTGTTTAGTAGATTGCCACCTATAAGAGAGATAGAGCACTACATTGATTTTGTGCTAGGTGCGATAATTCCTACCCAACCTTTCTTTGAAGAACATGAGTCCTTGACACACTTGAAGGGTTAAGGTAAGTTGTTGACTAGAATGCATGCTAAGTGGGAGGACTGTACTGAGACTTTTCCTCATGTAATCAAATATACACATGATGAGGAAAATTTTGTGTTTAATGCATTAGCAAGAAGGTATATCCTTATCTTTATTTTAAATGCAAAGTTATTGAGATTTGAATATGAGAAGAAATTGCATGCTAATGACAACGACTTTGCTAGTGTGTATGGAACATGTGAGAAAGCATCGTTTGGTAAGTTCTATAAACTAGATTGGTACTTGTTTAGAGAGAATAGACTTTGTATGCCTACTAGTTTTATGTATAAGTTGCTTTTGTGTGATAGACATGGTGGTTTGTTGGGTAACTTTGGTGTAAGGAAGACTTTAAATGTGTTGCATGAACATTTGTAGGAGTATCATTTGTCATTCATTGACATGTTGCATGAACACTTGTGGGAGTATCATTTGCCATTCATTAACGTGTTGCATGAACATTTTTGAGAGTATTGCTTGCCATTCATTGAGTTTGCATATAATTGGAGTGGTCATTTTGTTGTAAAGAAAACTTTAGATGTGTTTCATGAACATTTGTGGGAGTTTCATTTGTCATTCATTGAATTGTTACATGGACGTTTGCGAACGTATCATTTTTCCTTATTAGAGTGTGCATATAATAAAACCTTGCATACTACTATTTCTTATTCTCCTTTTCAAATTGTTTATGGTTTTAATCTACTTACTCCTTTAGCTTTGATGCTTTTGCTTGTTGATGACAGGAGTAGCTTGAATGGACCTTTTCAAATTCTTGAGAAAATTAATGATAATTACATATAAAGTGGATCTTCCCGGTGAGTATCATGTTTTTACTACTTTCAATATTTTTAACCGTTTTCCATTTAATATAGGTGGAGATTTGAGGTCGAATCTTTTTTAGGAGAATGGGAATGAGGGGAGCCAAGGTGAACCTAGTCTTAAAAATCTTTTGCAAGTTCCAGATGGGCCAATTATAAGATCAAGAGCCAAGAAGATTAAAGAGGCAATGCAAGGATTGGTGCAATCCACTTGAGATAAAACTAGCAAGACACCAACACTCAAGATGGGCTTCAAAGAAGGAGATCCAGTTTTGATCCACTTGATACAAGCCATGGAAGACATGAGCTAGAGTTATTGTTTGGACCTTGTTTAATTTATTAAAAGAGTTTATGTTATTAGTTATAGTAATTAGTCTAGAATAATGGGGTTTGAAGATGTTTGGCCCACATATATTTTATATTTTATGAACTAGGGTTTCAAGAGAATTTTTTAAGGGTAGTTTAGGGATTGTTTTAATTTTCAACTAAGGTTTCTTTTGGGAAGGCCTTGGATTTCACCCAATGGTATTTTGGGAACAAGGGGGCCTTATTTTGGCCTAGGGTTTATTTTGTTTAGGGGAAGGGATATATAAGTTACTGTAGCCGAGACACTATTCATTAGTTTTATGACATTTGATGAATTTATTCATTGTTAGTTAAGTTTATATCCTCTTGTCCTTAAATGAACTTTTGAACTTATCGAAGACAAATCACAACTTTTGTAACATTTTTCCTTATAATTTAGGTTTTTGAGACAGGTGGTTTTTCAATGAGTCTAAATTTTCATATAATTTAGGATCTTGAAACGAGTTCCTTAACAGGTCTAAATTTTTCATTAGCTTGATTTTGGCTTTCTTGGGTGAGTTTTCAAATTGATTGTGGGTTCAAGGGATTCCATTCCTACAGGTTCATATCAAGCTGGTTTCTAGTGGAGCTGCTTGTTGAGCTTGCTGCTTGCTAGTTGTTGCTGGACTTGAGCTTGCTACTTGTTGGAGTTGCTTGCTAGTTGCATGTTAATTGCTGGTGGACTATTTTGTAATGGATTTTGATACATGACATTTGTAATGGATTATTTTGGTTATCATTATGTATTGGATTTTGATGGATTTTGATACATGGATTTTGTAATGGATTTTGATGATAGTGGTTATCATTTGTAATGGCTTTTGATGGTTATAATAGTTATGGATGTTCATGTACACAAGTTATCATTAGTTTCTTCATGTAGATCTTGTTATAGATCTTATGTAGTGGGTTTGAATTGCAAAATATGAAAAACAAATTTGAGAAAATACTATTATTATTAAAAAATATATTTATTATTATTTTGACTAATCTAATGTAGGAATCTATCTTGAATGCCAAAGGCAGAAGGCAAAACAAGTGATTTTAGTCAAATTTTCGCTTTGCCTTTGCCTACACCATTACTAATGCTCTTAGTGCTCTAATTGCATCCAAAACCACCTTTTGTTGGTTATTTCCTCAATTTTTTTTTTATTGGAAAAACTTACTTCATTATCATAATCAAAACTTACACAAGAGAATCAATCCAAAGGATATTAGTGATTACATCCGAATATGAACCCCACCATAAACTAATCTCCTTAACACATAAACCAAACTTGGCTAGTGATTGTGCTGCTTCATTGCAGCTTCTATTAGCATATTGGACAGCACAAGAGTTGAAGAGTGCCATCAGTTCCTTTGCTTCCTTTATAATGTTTCCAACTGCCACCTTTGATGATCCTGGTTTAGCAAATTCATTAATAACCGACAGAGAGTCACTCTCAATCACTAGATGTTGAATGCCAAGGTGAACACTAAGCTGAAGGCCTCGCAAAATAGCCAAACCCTCTATCTCGACTGCATTCACAGCAGTCTGCTCCTTCCTTGCTGCAAACATTAGAACTGCCCCCTTCGAGTCCCTTAAAATTGCTCCAACTCACGCAACAGCTCCATTAGCAAAGAAAGCTCCATCAATATTAAGTTTGAAGATACCAGGAGGGGGAGCTTCCCATCTACAGGATGCCTTACAATAGGTAAAGGTGTGTGCTTTAGTTCTTTGAAGGATCTCTGCATTGCCAAACCATTTTCTAATACAACCTCTGCATTCACACACTTCTCTTCGTAGATCCTCATGTTTCTTCTATACCAACAACTCCAACAAATAAAAAAAAACAACTCAAAGATTTCTTGAGAACTGCCCTGTAGGATTCTGAGAACAACATTAAGAAACAGATCATCATTACTGGTATGGATCATCTTAGGAAAATGATTTAGCCAAACATCTTTGAAAGAGGGGTAGTTACATAGAGCATGCAAGACATCTTCCCTTTCGGCACCACAGAACACATTCTCCCTCAGGCAATACCTGTTTCTTCTTAAGATTATACTTAGTAGGCAGGATCTCTTTGACAACTTTCGAAGCAAAGATTTTCCCCTTAGATGAAAGTTGCATCTTCCAAATTTCTTTCCATAACCTCTTCAAAACTGCAGCATTCGAAGATTCACCACATTGCCTATTGTGATTTAAAGTTCAAAACAGCCTATATGCACTCTTTATAGTATAGGTACCATGTGTTTCCTGAATCCAACAGAACAGGTCAAGCCTTCCACGACTTAAAACAATATTCAAAATCTCTGAAGCCATACTAGGTGAAAACATAGTATTAATCTTGCCAACATCCCACAGTCGATGAGTAGCATCCAATAAAGAATCCACAGTGGCATCCTCCTTATGAGCCATAACCCCCCTTTCACTCTGTATAGTTGACAGCTTCGGCATCCCAAGTACCCAATAATCTTTCCAAATCCTCACACCATGACTAGTGCCAATCCTCCATCGACATCCAGCTGCCAATTTATGTATAGTGCTCCAAATGCCTTTCCACACAAAGGAAGGGTTGCAACCCAGTGTAGCATCCAAAAACTGGCCTCTAGGGAAGTATTTAGCTTTGAAGACTTTATGCAGCAGAGAAGTAGTATTTTGCATTATTATCCAACCTTGCTTGGCCAAGAGGGCATCATTGAACACCCTAAGATCCTTAAAACCCATGCCTCCAGCCTGCTTAGGCTCGCACATCTTGGACCAGCTCATCCAATGAATTTTTTGCTCATCCTTCTTCTGACCCCACCGAACTTAGCCATCAACTATTCAAGCTCAGTGCACAAGGTGGAAGGTAGTTTGAAGCAACTCATGGAATAGGTAGGGATGGACAAAGCAACAGCTTTAATCAAGATTTCCTTTCCATCAATTGAGAGCATATTTTCTTTCCATCCTTGCAGTTTTTCCACGCTTTATGTTTAATATAAAAAAAACCTTATATTTGGACCTTCCAACCAAAGGAGGAAGCCCTAAATACTTTTCAAACTCCTAGCTATGCTGCACCCCCCCAAAGCTCCAGTACCTCATCTTGTTTAGCAGTGTGCACATTACTACTAAAAACAATACTTGTCTTTTCTTTATTGATCTTTTGGTCTGAAGCTACCTCATAACAGTCCAATAAATCTTGAATCCTCTCATTTTCATCCACAGTAGCCATGCAAAACAAGAGGTTGTCATCAACAAAAAGAAGATGAGAAATTTTAAGAGCCCCTCTGCACACGTTTACAGTTGTGATATCACCTCTCCCCTCAGCTTTTTTTAGCAAAGATATTAATCCCTCAGTGTAGATGAGGAACAAATAAGGGGATAGAGGATCCCCTTGTCTAATGGGAACAATAGGTCCTTTAGGCTCTCCATTTATCAAAACTGAAAAAGAGATAGATTTAACATACATCATTACTAAAGCAGTCCATTGAGTAGCAAAACTCATTTTCTCCATAACAGATGCTAGATAGGACCATTCCACTCGATCATAAGGTTTACTCATGTCTAACTTAATGGACATAAAACCTTCTTTACCATTCCTCTTGTTCTTCAAAAAATGCATCAATTCATAAGCCACAAGGATGTTATCTGTTATAAGTCGACCAGGGACAAAAGCACACTGAGAGCTAGAAATGATCACATCAAGCACATTTTCAAGCCTATTTGCAAGTACTTTGGAGATTAATTTATACAACAGATTGCATAAACTACTAGGCCTAAACTCAGAAATCTTTTCTAGCTTACTTTTCTTGGGGATCGAAGTAATAAAAGTATGATTTAGGGAGGGAGGTAGGATACCAGTTCTGAGGATTTGTAAAACATCATTTGTTTGTCACATCATTCCCCACTTTGTGTCAATATTGTTGGAAAAAAATGGGGGTCATACCATCTGGTCCAAGTGGCTTAATAGGATGCATTTGATCTAAAGTTACCTTGACTTCATCTCTTGAAAAATCCTTCAGTAAATCATCATTCATTTCTGCAGTCACTTTACCACTCAAACCATCCAAAAAATCTCAGTTGTTGCTCTATTGCTCAAACTGAAACAAGGACTAAAAATAACTTAAGATGAGATGGTCTCTATTCTATTCATATTGCCATGTCCCATCCTCAGTTTTCAATCCTTTGATCATGTTCTTACTCTTCCTCTAAAGATGCCTTATGATGGAAGAATTTAGAGTTTCTGTCACCTCCCTTAAGCCATAGAGCTTTGCTCTTTACTTCCAAAGGATTTCCTCCCTCTCCAACCATGGCTAGAGATTGTTTCTAGCATCCAATAAAGCCTCCTTTAAGACCCTACTAGTATCCTCTTGTAGCAATCTCTAAATGTTAGTTTGAGCTCTCCTTATGTTTAAAAGTACATGTCCAAATTTTAGTTTGTTCCATTCTTCTAATCCCCTACTGCAACTATTTAATCTGTCAACTAGATCAACCATAGATCTTCCTTCAAAACTCCCTTGCCAATGCCTCAAAATGACATCTCCACACTCCTCATCCTCAACCCACATGGCCTCAAACCTGAATAGTTTATGTCTGGACTTATTAGCCTCAACCTAGGAAGTAATATAATTGGCAAGTGATCCAAGTGGGCTGCAAGGCCATGAATAACTCAAGAAAAAGGAAAGCATTCATTCCATCTGATATTGGCAATAAATCTATTAAGTCTTTCACTAATCACCAGTTGCTCATCCATTCTATTACACCAAGTAAATTTAGGTCCCTCAAAGCCCAAATCTATAAGGTTACAATCATCAAGCACATTTCTGAACTCTTGCATTTGTCTTTCTAGTCGTGGCCTGTCACCCATTTTCTCTTGTTGACATAGCACCTCATTAGTTTCTTCATGTAGATCTTGTTATAGATCTTATGTAGTGGGTTTTAATTGCAAAATATGAAAAATAAATTTTAAAAAATATTATTCTTATTAAAAAAATAATATTTATTATTATTTTGACTAATCCAATATAGGAATCTATCTTGAATGGCAAAGGCAAAAGGTAAAATAAGTGATTTTAGTCAAATTTTGCCTTTGCATTTGCCTACACAATTGCTAATGCTCTTAGTGTTCTAATTGCATCCAAAACCACCTTTTGTTGGTTATTTCCTCAATTAGTTGAGGAAAATCCATCCGGTCCAATATTTTGTGTAATATGGTGTTTTGTTGAGACTCTCCACCCCTTTTCTATAGAGAAATGATATATAGAAATTCTAAATGCACAAATTCCATGTAAACCCCAAATGATATAAAAAAGTGGACTCCACCATGACAAAAGCTTAAAAAATTCACTTTTTAAAGTGGGGCTCACATTTTTACAAAAAGCTTATACAAAACTTTTATATTTGAAACTTGTACTTAGTATTACTCTTTTCTATATCTATTTTTAGTTTAAATGAAATGGTATTCATAAAAAATTATAGTTATATATCTTCTTCAATATGTACGTTAACAAAGCCATTTAAGAGTAAAAAAATACAGAGAATCCAGAGAGATCCTAAAAAAAAAAATCCACACAATTCTGTCTCTCTTCAAGAAAACAACCTATGATTAATTTACAGTTAGGAATCAAAAGACGTCATGGGCTTCTAAACAACAGTTCTCCCAACAGTTCCAATATTCCATCCCCTCTCCTTTTCCTTTCGAATCTGCTTCTGCTGCGACTCCTTATTAGTTCCAGCTCTCATATTATTATTGCCCAGCAACGCTCTATGTGCCATCATCCTTCCCCGATTTCCTATGGAGACCCTAACCTTCTCCGTCCCAACATTTACACCACCCTTTCTGATGTGAATTTTCCTTTGGACGCTTCGTCTCAATATGCTGCTTAGCTTCTTATTACCTCCAATCTTCGTTCTTATGGGACTGTCACAAGGTATCTGCTCAGGCAAGCAGTTAGCTTCACACGCGTTTGTGTCTTCTTTCTTATCAGCTTGATATGGCGGGAATGGCAGCAATGATAATGGAAGTGTGGCTGAGCTTGGTGCAGCTGGGAGTGGGATTAATGAGCTGCGTCTTGGAGCAGGAGGTGCTGGAATCCTTCTTTCCATTGTGCAAATAGAGACTCTTCCTGTCCTTTTTGGTAGTAGGGGCTGTTCAGCCTTCTCAGGGTTGTTTTCCTTCTCTGCAGGATCCATGTATTTGATAAAGCCATCTGTCGGATGAAGAGGCATATGGGATTTCGAGACGTTGTTCTCCGAAAGTGGTCGTGTGAGATTTACTTGGTCTTTGCTCATTGTACTACTAATTGTTTCATTTAGGTTCTTGTGACTTCCTAATGGTCGATTCGCAAGTGGCAGCCTCATTGGCACTGTATTTTGCTCTTCTTCCTGATGTTTCATTTGTTGTTGCTGCTCAGCTATTTTTGTGTCTACATGTTGGCGAGCTAGCTTCCTTTCAATCAGCAGTTGCGATTCCAATTCTTTAACCTTTAATATGGAACAACCAATTATTACTAGAACATGTGAAAGCAAGGGAAAAAATGGTTAACAAAATACCTTGTCTTGCAGGTTTTTGGTTTTAAGATCTCTTTCTTTTATCTTCAAATCCAATACATGAATTGTTTCCTCCATCTTCTTGATGTGCACATCTTTACTCTTCGCATCTTGCTTGGTTCTCTCTACCTAACAAGTTACACAGACGTTTGACATGCAGTAGGCAAACAGAATCAACATTCAAACACAGTAACTAGACATAGATAAGATGAAATAAAGAAGTTCCTAATTTGAGGACTCATATACCATGTATTTGTATTTCAGAAGTTCGCTGGTGTCTAGTTGCCTCTTTGCTGGACCAAGTTCTATTCCTCTCACTCTACTCGCAAAGTTCAGTGAGCAAAGGGTCTCACCCAAATCATTTTCGTTAGGACTGATCTGTACAAACATTAGGGTCTTTGAATCTCCTCCTGACAAATATAAATTCATTGATCAGGTGCTTCATTTTCTATTCTGCATCTATATAAACCGATGCATAAATTATTGCCAATAATATAGAGCACAATAGAAGGAGCAAATCTAATATTACTTCCAAGGGAACATGGAGAAAAGAAGTACCTAGAGAGTCTTGAAGCAAGTGTGTGAGCTTGGAGTTCCTACGGATTGACAGAAAAAAATTAGCACCAAAAGTACACATCTAGGCTTCTCTATGTAGACATTTGGAAGTTAACAAACGCAAAGGCTAATCCTTATCTTTATAACCTGAAAGGAATGTGTGGACTTTTTGTCGCAAGAGCGGATATAACATCACCAAGTGCAGAAAGGGATCTATTAATATTTTGGGTTTCCTTGAGTCGTTCACCTTGCACTTCTGTCTTGGCAACTCTCTCACTTCCTGCCAGGTCCACCAACCATAACTTGCTTTTTGTACATTCCCCATTCAACAAATTCTCCCCCTTCACCATCACACAGTGTATGCTGTATTATGAAACAACCGAAGTCTATCCTCTCAGCAAAATCCTTACAACATCCTTTTCAGATATTTATTAAGTTGAGTTTATTAAAGATGAGATAAACAGACCAGTGGGATCGGCTGCTGTGCTCATTGGCATTAGTTGAGCCAACCGCCCTTGCATTACTGCCAGTCTGTAAAACTTCCCAGACCTCAGTCATGTTGTTAACATGTGCTTCAACCAGTCCCGGGACGTGATTTATTCCCTCTCCCACTTGCCTTATCTCAAGCCTACAAAAACAACCAAAACATTAATACCGCTGGATTGAAATCCCAAGCCTTTCCTCCCTTTGTTGTACTGAAAATGGCAATGGCATGGCTAACCTGCCAAAACATTGGTGAATCAGTCAAGCAGTGGTTTAAGATGGAAATGAATGGAAAATTAATTGTCATTACAAGGGAAAGAGAAAGTTCTCTTTAATCTTCTGATTACCAAAACTTCAAGCAGAACTTTTTCAAAAAAATTTTATAGGGAAATTCAACAATTTCTACACCAGCTTTTTGTGGAAAAGGAAAACACTAAATGGCAAACAATCAAGCATCTTTCCACTTGCCTTTTTGAAGCTGCTCCAGGCTGAGCTCCTGAGACTAGCAAATCTCGTATTTGCTCATTATAGACTTCCAAGACACTTACAGATACATCATAACGAAATAGCTTCTGTCTCTCTGTAATTATGTGAAAAAGTTCCTCGAGAGTCCTAAAATTTACTCCCCGAGCTTCTTCTGTACCCTCCATTGTAAAAGTTTTTCCTGTTCCTGTCTGCCCAAAAGCGAATATGCAGACATTGTAGCCATCTAGAACTGAGGTTGCAAATGCAGCCGTGTCTTGAAAAATGTCGGCTAGACATACAAATAAAAATGCAAGAAATGCATTGTCAAATATAAAGCATTTGTGTACCATTAATCAATCCATAGAAACCACATTTTGCTTAAACTATTGACTTGTAGTTACTTTGGGTTGCTTGGGGGCCAAATACAGCATCAAACTTGAAGGTCTTTCTTGGGGCGCCATTTGATCTTACAGTGAGTTCACCATCTTTAGCATATTCAAAATCAATGGCCATTGAAGTTCCTGCTGCAATTTCTTCCTTGTTCAGAGGCCTACACCTGCAGAAGACCCTTATGTTTCCTGCAAGTAAGCATACTTGATGTCAATAAGCCCTCTTCTGTTTCCTAGCATAATACTTCGAAATTAAATGTACCTTTCAACTCTAACACCTTGTTGTAAAGTTCTTTTCGTTCCTTGGCCCCTTCAACAAATTTAATCTTAAGGCCTTTGTGTAAATCAACTTGCTGGTTGACTAATGCGAGAGAAAAAAGTTAATATAGTGAAAGTAAAAAGGTAATATAATTGGAAATTAGGAATGTATGAGCATGCTAACTTACTTGCAGAGTGAATGGCAGTCCTCATTTCATCCATATCTGTAAGGCACTTCTTATAGGTCCTTGCCTCCTCTGCTAGCTTTATGTGTTCCATTTTCATGATCTGTTACATGAAACTTATTAAGAAAGTGAAATAATACTGCCAGATGCTCAAAGCGACATAGTTCTATTAACAATTTCTCTCTTATCTGAAGCATCGGTTTGGTTTTGGTACCTTAAGTTTTCTTGTCAAGTCTCTCAATGAAGAAAACCAATTGCTCTTCTCTTTCACTTGTCCCTCGATGGCAAAAGCTGCAAACAGGCAATCACTAATACAGTTGCACATGTTTGAACAGAAAAGAACAACAACAGCAACAACAAAAATAGATTTCCACACCCAAAGATCCAACATGCATTGACTTGCGCATGAGCTCATTTTGGAGCTCCTTTAAAGAATTCCAGGCTTCTTGGCATTCTCTAGTCTTAAGTTGGTTCTCCCTCTTAAGTTGCTCCAACATTCTCCTCGTCTCAGCTAGTTCAATTTTCTGAGACTCAAATTCTCTTTGGAGAGTTTGATAATCACCTTCCACATTGAAGGTACCATTATCCTACAATGGAAATCTTCAATTAGAGTTGAATTATCCTAGCTTTAGTTCTTAAAAACTAAACCTGCTCAGTTTTTTTTTTTTTCAAAAGAAATGTACTTTTGGTGCTTCGTGTTCTGCCACTTGAGACATTGCCATGCCTTTAAGCAAATCAACTTCTCCGGAATCTGACAACATCAATTCATCAGGATTCAACAAGGGAAAAGCTTGTAAAACAAAATTTGTAACATAGCCCTGGAAGAACAATTAAAACTTACCAGCATTAACGCTTAGAACCGGAAGACTGTCTTTCGCTGACATGTCTTCAGTCGTGGGCAGGGGATGAAGCTCGAAGGAGGTCTGAGGAGAGATGTCGTTAACTGTTTGGCACAATGTCGAAGAGGAATTTACAGCTGGGGTCCTCTGGGTATCTTCAATTTCAGACCCATTGATGCCATTCTCTAGAGATAGCTCTACAGAAGACCCTATGATAGGATGACATTTATTTTCCAAGAGCTGAGGAGAATCTTCATAGCTTATGTTGGGAATATCGGGGGATCCAGCGCAGATAACCAAATCAGGAGATGTAAGGGAAAATCCCAACAAGGAACGACCTGAAAATAAATGCAGAATTAAACACGAAACCATTAATGAAAACCATACAGCTTTTCTTGCAAATTATCCACCATCAACGGCATTCTTGTCTCTTGGTTAATTGGATGCCCCCCAACAAATGGCATACAAGCTTTATCTTTTACCGAGAAGAACAAATAATCGTTATTACGAACACCATTAAAACAATCTCAAGAAGGGTCTGTAAAGAAAGCAAATAAATAGGTAAAATGATCTTGGCCACATTACCATGATATATGTCGGGATCTGACATTGTCGAAGTGTGTGCGCTGGGAAATGGTGGCCAGTTGTCTGTCAAGAAACAAAACAGATATGGATCAAGAAATAAGAGGAGCTGCGGAAAAGATTTGGAGGTAGGAGTAGGGTTCGCGGATGGAGAACTTACATTGAGAGTAGGAGTGAGAGTTAGAGCTGTGTTGTTGGCAAGAAACGTCTGTGAGGAGAAGTGGGTCTTGCCATTGATTATCTTCCATTGACAAATTCAAATAAGGTAAGACTATTTTTGAACGAGCGCTAAAAAGGAGCTGGAAAAGAGAAAAAGAGAAAACAGAAAGCTTTCGAATCTCTGAGGAAAGAGAGATGGAGAGAGAGAGATCAAATTAAGCGGGGTGAAGAAAGTTTTGTTTACAATAATTAATCCTTTGGGTTTCCGTAGATTTCGTCGATTAGAGCTTACGCAGAATTTGATTCAAGTGCATCTGCGTTACTTGGGACATAGATGACCGTTGGCTGTTTGAATTTTGAAATTTCATAACCGGGCCATCCAAAAAGCACCAAATTTTGAATGAGCTTTTCATCTGCGTTATTAATCTTGTTTTTTTGGCAAAAATCACTTACTGGTTCTTGATTTTATGAATTTTAGTTTTTTTAATTACTTTTTCCCTTTTAAACTTCTTGATTTTTATTTAATTTACTTTTTTTTTAAACCTTTGTAGCTTTATTTTATTTTTAAGTTTTTTCTAATTTATTGTTTTTATTTTTTTTTAATATTTATGCTAAGGCATGATTACTGTGCATTTTTTCAATTAATATAAGTTGATTGTTTATAAGTATGACGCATGGAAAAAAAATGAGAAATTCTATTTGCAGTATTAAGTAGGGGAATTCTATTTGATGAATGATAGTAAAAGGAAAAAAAAACATCATTTTAAAAATTATATTATTGTAATTTTAATTTTTTTTAAACATAATTGTATGGGCATGAGTAGTTCTTATTTGGAGACTGTATGTAGATTAACTCTTAATTTTTTAATGTAAGTCTCACTCTTTTTTAAAATTAGTGTACAGCGCTTATGCACTTTATGAATTATGTATAATATAAAAATCACTTTAATTATAACAAATCCACATTTTTTACAAATGACTTGTACGAGGCTTGTGCACCTACAACTTGCACTAGCATTACTCAACATAATTTACTGAATTAGACTAAAATGAGAAATTATTTTCGAAAAATATTGTGATGTAAAATTTATCTCACATTCACTGAATTTGGAAAAAGTTAGACTATTTAACTCCTACAGTTTCTACAGGGAAGAGTTGAAGGAAAATTATTATTTTTCGTTAAGGAAGACTCCTGCTGTCTTATTGTAAAAGAATTGAGAATGAAATCTTTGTGATAATAAGAACAATAGATTTTTTTTTTTTTTTTTCAAACTTAGGATATGATTTTCTCTGCAATTTGAATTTTATTCTTGATTCATTTAAAGTTTAGAGTTTGTTTATTTCACTTCATATTTGATTTCTTACAATTGGTATTGAAAAATACTACATGATTTTCATGCATATATAATATATCAAGTTGAATCTTTTTTTTTTTTTTTCTCTAATGAAGTTTATTTATGCTATGAAAAGTCACACAAGTCTTACAAATCATACGCACATAATCTTGATAAACAACTAGGAGAGGTTACAAAGGTTGCAAATGTGCAGTTCAGAAGAGATGTTCTCTAGTTTCTTTTTCCGTCGTGCATGTGGACAAACAGAAGAAAATGAAGACAAGTTGTGGAAACTCACCTTAACGTGAGAGTGAGATAGTGATCTATTTATAAATGCGTCATGTGTCTGTACGTGTATATGGGACGTAATCACAGGGATTGTTTAGAAAATAAGAAGATTATAACATATTTACAATATTAAACAAGAATCTGGTCATGTAAGGCAAGATTCGGAATGGTGCTCACATGGCATCTCTTCAGTAGATGGAGCAGCAGGATGATTTCCTTCCATATAAAAGAGGTGTCAATGTGATTATTTCCTTCAAAACGCCCCCTCAAAGTTGGTCGTCGACAAGGCAAAGTTTGACCCAAAAAGGAGAGAGATCATGTTTTGAAAGAGTCTTGGTGAAGATATCAGCCAATTGTAAGGAAGAAGAGACCTGTTTGGTGTGCAAGAGACCAAGAGCAACATGTTCATGAACATAATGATAGTCCAGCTCAATGTTTTTACTCCGAGCGAGGACATTTTTAATAGTCATATGGAGGGCACTCAAGTTGTCACATAATAGAGTGGGAGGAGAGGTGAGGCGCACTCCCAAATTTTGAAATATAAAAGAAAACCAAGTAAGCTCAACAACAACGTATGCCATGGCATGGTACTCGGCTTCAATACTTGACCGAGAAACAATGAGTTGCTTCTTCGTGCTGCAAGAAATAAGATTACTGTCAAGAAAGGTACAATAGCCAGTCATAAGCGGCGGGTGTTGGGGGCATCCAACCCGATCCACATCGGAGAAGGCATAGAGGTCGAGGCTACAGTTAGAGGATGAATGAAGTCCCATATCAAGAGTCTCATGCACATAATGAAGAAGCCGTTTAACCAACTTGTAATGAGCTCCACTGGGATTTTGCATAAATTGGGAGACATAATTAATATTGAAGGTTATATCTGGACGAGTATGAGTAAGGTATTGTAGTGCACCAATGAGGCTCCAAAAGTGACGAGGATCAAAGTAGTGAGTATTGGAAGCAGTGAACTCGCTCTTTGGAGACAGAGGAGTAGAGCATAGTTTGCAATCCTTCATTTGTGCTCGGTTAAGTATTTCAAGAGCATACGTAAATTGAGACAAAAGCAACCCATCTGAAATAGAGGTGACTTGAATTCCCAAAAAATAGTTTACAGAGTCTAAGTCTCTTCATGGAGAACTCAGAGTGGAGAAGGGTGAGGAAGTGAGAAAGGAGCTCCTCATTAGACCCAGTGAGAATTATGTCATCCATGTAGAGGAGAAACACAATAGAACCGCTAGCTTGGTGACACACAAACAAGGAAGGATCAGCTATACTGCAAGAAAATCCATAATCAAGTAAAAGTGAGCTAAATCGATCAAACCAAGTTTGAGGAGCTTGTTAAGACCATACAAGGCCTTGTTTAACTTGCAAACATGATAGGAAAATAAAGGAATCCAAGAATCTAGGAGGTTGATCCATGAACACAGTCTCTATTACGTGGCCACACAAGAATGCGTTCTTAACATCGAGTTGACAGATTTGCCATCGTCGAGTGAGTGCCAAAGAAAGGACAAGAAGAATAGATCTGGGCTTAACAACAAGAGAGAATGTCTAAGAGAAATCTACTCCATCAACCTGATGAAATCCTTAGCAATGAGCCTCGCCTTGAGGCATTCTATAGTACCATCAGTCTTCAATTGGGTCTTGTAGACCCATTGACAACCTATAACATGCATATCGGGAGTGTGAGGGACCAACCACCATGTATGATTACCATGGAGAGCTGCCAGTTCATCAAGCATAGCTTGGTGCCACCTTGGATACTTCAAGGCAGAACAAACAAATCGTGGTTCCTAAGGAAGTGAAATGCATTGGTGAAGATTGGCATACTTTGGATTCGGTTTGTGGATCCCAGCATGAGCTCGAGTAAGTATGGGGTGCAAGGAAGCTACGAGAAGCGGTTCAGTGGGACTTGAAGGTGAAGAAGGTGAAGCAAATATGGACTCTTCCATAGGGAGATCAATCGGTGCAATGGGGTTGCTAGAAACATCCAAGGACAAGGAAGTGACAGGTTTTGTTATGGACACGACTGTAAATCCAAAAGGTGGAGTGATGAGGGATGGGTCTCCCATGGTATTAGAGTCAACTTGCAAAACTGAAGCACAAGGTGGATATAAATCATTGTCAGGAATAATAGGAGAAGCACGTGTGGTAGAAGCATTGGAAGGGGACAATGAAGACCAATCAGTGAAAACTGAAGAATGCCAACACTTGAGGGTGATGTGTACAATATAGAATGATTCTGAAAGAGAAACTCTTCTTCATTGAAGACCACATGTCAGGAAAGAAATATTCAACCAGCTGGAGGATGTAAACATTTGTAGCCTTTGTAGTTGTCACTGTAACCCATTGTTAGCGAGGAATTTGATGACCAAATCAAGCTTGACAATCAAATTGAGCAAATCAAGCCATCCAATAATGACCGACAATCCAGCTGATCTGCAATCAAACACTCTCCAACAAGTCAACACACTGTAGCTCTCACAATCTCATCTCTAGGAACTCTCGCAAGCAACACACTATAGCTAGTTCGAGTACTGAAGCAGAATAATGTGCTCTCGCCAACACCATTGCTGAAATTATTATGTTCCAGGATCTTCTCAAAAAAATTAGTATTTTTCTTCACTAACCTTCGACTGTGTGGTGTGACAACATTGGAGCTACATACCTTTCCGTTAATCCAATTTTTCACTCTCGAGCCCAACATGTTGCAATTGATTTTTATTTTGTTCGAGAACGTGTTACACGTGGTCAGCTTCAAGTTTGATTTGTTTCTGATAAGGACCAGCCTGCAGATATTCTCACTAAACCTTTGGTGGCATCCAAATTCAATCTACTTTGCATCAAGCTTATGGTTCGTACCTCCCCATTATGCTTGAGGGGGCGTGTTAGCGAGAAATCTAATGACCGAATCAAGCTTGAAAATCAAACTGAGCAAATCAAGCCATCCATTGATGACCGACAATCAAGTTAATCTACAATCAAACACTCTCCCGCAAGTCAAGGATATTTGCCTTACATGCAGCAAGCTAGCACTATCATAGTTATTGCAATTGTCCATAACTTTAGGCTTACACGTGTATTTAAGACAATCCATGCACATGTAATTGTGTGTCGAGAAATACAAATCATTTTTTAAATCTTTACCCATGAAGACATGGCAAGGACTCCAGATCAAACTTATTTTTCTTAATGTCCCAAATGTAAGGGAAGCACTTTGAGCCAACCTAATGCTCTCAAACCGTCTCTTGACATTTTTTTTTTTCTTAATGTTCCAAATGTAAAGGAAGCACTTCTCAACTTGTCTCTCGACATATTTTGCAAATCGAATAAAGTATGGAAAAAACTCAGACTTGCTACATAAGGGAATAATCCATATACATTGGCAAAAATCATCAACAAGACATGCATAGTATTTGAATTTATCAACAAAAGTGGTGGGTGCTGGGCCCTAAAGATCACATTGAACCTTTTTAAAAAGATTATTTGATTTATTTAATGAACTACAAAAGGGTAGTCTACTCTCCTTGCCCATTTGACAACTATCTCAAATGGACAAATCCTTTTTATTACTCAAAAGTTGAATGAAACCGTTGCTACTTAAATAGGACACAATGGCTGCATGTGGGTGGCCAAGCCTTTGGTGCCAAATGCTAAGAGGAGCTGCACGAAATCTAGTAGAAAAGTGGGCTTTAGGGACTGTTGTGGGAAGCATGTAGAGGTTACCCATTTTGTAACACCCAAGTCAAGCACGAGGGCTATAAATATTTTTTGTTTTGGGTTAATATGTATAAAAAGCCCATTGAGTTTTAAAGAGTAATTTTAGAGTAGATTACGAGTTCAAAATTTATTTTGATAGATTATAAATTTTATTAAGCTTAATAATTAAGTTAAAATCTTCTAATGGGTCAAGTGAAAATTGACCCGAGAAATTTATGGGATAAGTGAATTATTTTAGAAGTTAGTCGAGAAGTTAGTCGAGGCCATAAATGTTGGTTAAACTCTCAACTCATGAAAATACGGTTAATCCAAAGAAATTATTTGAATTTCGCTTACTTGCCCAGCCCATTTATTAACTCTTTAGACCACCCAAAACGAGCCCAAATATTTCAAAAGTGACCCAAAGCTCAAGCCCATGAACCAGGTCCAGAATGCAGGCACGTCTCCACTCCATCCAGGTTTCCCTCCCACTAGGGTTCACAGCAGCACCATATTTATACACGTTCATGCACACTCTCCCTTCCCCCCAACCACAGAATCACACGGCAAGTTTTCATCTTCTTCCTCTAGACCCTACTGCACTGCACGCACCACCACCTCTGTCCGCACGTCTCATTCCCATGCCTCCACACACAACTAACTCAACGTTGCATGCCCCCTTGTCCAACACAGCCACGGTTGCTCCCCAACCCCATGAAGACCAACAGTCGCAACCCACGTTCAGCAGCTTCTCCACACCTCCTTCCACAACTACACTGTTCTCCACCCCCCACCGTGCACTTCTACAATGCACCACCCACGGCCAGCAAAGGACGATCACCATCACGGGTAGCACCACGTAAGACGCCAAGCACAGGGATCGCACGGCAAGAGACCAACCACCGAGAGCCACTTCACGAAAGCCCAACCCCTTGTGCGTCCACCGCACGAAAACCACCCAACGTGCCGAGATCACCCTTGCAGGACAAAAGCTGCCAGGCCCACTGCCTTAAACCTCCGCCCTACACCACCATCGCCCAAGCTACCATTGATAGAAAGTTCAGGTAAACAGGATTCCTATACTAGACTTTGCATAAAAGAAAGGGACTGAAGTTAATTTTAAAAATATGCATGTTTTGTTATGAAAAGAAATTTAAAACAACCTTGGTTATTTGTTCTGCATTACTCATTAAATATGTATAAAGGAGAGAAGTATTTTTGTCATGACTGGTATAGACATGAGCAAATTTTTAGATTCTGTTTCTGAACTATACAAAAAGAGCAAATATGAAATTTATAAAAATTTGTGTATGTAATATGAAAATGTTTTGAATTTGTTTTTGAATATTTGAAATTATCTGAATCTATTTCAGTAATATGTTGTGATATGATGTGTCATTTGAAACCTTTGGAATGACTTTCTGATTTTGTTTTCGGTTCTGTTCTGTTTAGGCCTCGCCACGAGTGATAATAGTAGTATACGATCCTTCCATGGGTGATAGTAGTGATATACGGCTCTGTCACAGGTGACAATAGTGGTATACGGCCCTACCACGGATGATAATAGTGGTATACGACCCTACCACGGGTGATAATAATGGTATACGACCCTGCTACGAGTATAATGGTGGTTCATAACCCTATCACAGGAATTAAATATGGTGGTCTCTATCCCGATGTGATTCGGCCATCTTCCATAAAATCCATCAAAACTGGAAAAAAAAAATAGAATTACAAACAATATATAGATATGTAAAAAAATTAGAACATAAAATTGCAAGTACAAACCAAGATGAGATCATAAGCTTGTGGTTGTAGGCACTTCTATCAAGATTAGATTATTGGGAACTTGGGACTAGGATTAGGCAAATGAGACTATAAAATCTAAAAAAAATAAAGAAACAAAAATCTGAAACACAAACTTTATATAGATATGTAAAATAGTTAATGTGAGGGAGAGCCCTTCTGGGCCCGAGCCCAGGAAGAACAAGCCACAGAACCCATACAAGGAGGCCCTAAACACAAGAAAATCAAGCTATGGAACCCCGGGCTTGAAGGGGGGGGGGAGCCGAGGACCCTGAGCCCTAGGCTAGGAGACCAGGAACCAGCATTTTCGACTCTGGAAGGCCTTTCGACACGAGCTCGGAGGAACCAAGTAGAGCGTCTCGAGACTCGGCAACTTACTGAGCCCTACAGTATGGCATCGAGCAAGACAAGACATCCTACTTAAAGTGGATGGCCCGGTGTACCTAATTGTGACCTCATCAGACTCGAGGCACGCTGCACTCAATACGCATGTCAGAATGCCCAGCACACAGCGGCATACCTCTCAGAGCATGTAGGACGGCTTGGCCACAATCTGACACCCAACCCTGGCAAGAAGGAGGTGGCGAGTCTAACCTAGCACGATCTGACACAACATGATCTCCCTTAGCCACGGCCTGACAAGCTGTGGTAATAGGAAAATGAGTGGTGGCAGGTCTGGCACCTAACACACCACGATCTCCCTCGGTAGTAAAATCCGATTCAGGTATAGATAAGGGAAATCCCTTCTAGGGGAGCTCTCTCTCGCTCTCTGTTTGATCAACACTTTCTATTCATTCTGTATCTTAGAGCCTTCCTCATAGAATCATTATCTAACATGGGCATTGGAGCGACCCCGGCTGTCACTAGAGCCTCTTTTTCCTCTTAGTTGCAGGCAATGTAGAGCTTGGGCCTTGCAGTGCTGCTCGGGCTGTGAAACATGACATCAACAATGGCACTATCTGTGGGATATATTTTTCCATAAAAACATGTACTTTGCATGCCAGCAGCAATGCGGTCCCAAACTACAAGAATGGAAGATCGCGAGGAAGAAATAATGGAAGCAAGACTCACAAGTATAGAGGAGACCATAAGAAAGCTAATGGAGGAAATGGGGATGCTCTGCCAGGAGAACACGGTCCTCAGGTTCACCAACGAGGAGCTGACGGGGGGAGAAGAACCGAGCGGCAACGAGCATGAGGATTCACAGCGGGCCCAACAGACACTGCTGCAAAAGAAGAGAGACGGAAGATGCACCTCAAAATCTGAGAGCTTGGGGACAAATGTGTAGAAATGAAGAAGAAGATAGACACCCCATCAACCGTAGACCAGCTACTCGTTAGCTCTGACCTCCAGTACAGCACGGGAGTCATGGTTGTGCTACTCCTTCCCAAGTTCAAAGTCCCCCAAATGGAAGTGTATGACCAATCCAAAGACTCGCTGGAGCACCTGGAAACATTCAAGGCACACATGACCTTGCATGGTTTCCCAATAGAGGTCGCCTGTCGAGCCTTCCCACTAACTCTGAAGGGAGTTGCCAAGACCTGGTTTGGGTCGTTATCATTAGGAACACTAGAGAGCTTCAAGGAGCTCGCCCGCCTCTTTATGACACAGTTCCTGCCAGTCGCAAGACGAGACACCCAGCAGCTTACCTCCTAATTGTCAAATAATGGGATGGCAAAAATCAAAAGTCATATCTCTCGCAGTTCAATCTAGAGCACATGACCATAGATGACCAAGATGAGAAGATCACGTTGGCGGCACTCCTAGGAGGAATCTGGCCATTGAATCTATTTATGTCCAAAATAGCCTGGAAGACTCCTACCACACTAAGGGAGCTCATGGACCGAGCATATGGGTTCATTAATGTTGAAGACACTCTCAAGGCCCTGACTACCCTGCGACGATCTGAGGTAAAGTGGGCCGGCCAGAAGACGTCAGGGCAACGACCCAACTGTGACCGAGGTGGGGAAAGAATGGGAGCGTCAGATGCAAAGAGAATGAGAGAAGCACCAGCTCGGCCCTATAGAGGGGGCCACGCCCACACAAACTTGGTAGTAGTAGAGGGGAACCAAAAAGAGAACGACCTCGAGTGGTGGAGAACCACTCGTACTGTGAGTATCACATGAATAACCGGCACAACACCTTGGACTGTTATGCCCTGAAGAGGAGCAAAAGAACCAATCGCGCTCGACGGAGAATCAAATGGACCGACATGAAGGTAGGTGACCAGGCTTCCGATAGGGAGAGAGACCAAGGAGGCAGGAAGTAAGGGACGGAAGGTGAAGAAGCCCCTCAGTGGAGGACAGATCGCTCGAGGAGATCAGCACAATCACCGGGGGATATGCGGGAGGTGGAGCCACTTCATCGGCCCGAAAGGCACACGCCAGGAGGGCACGCTACAAGGATGTGTTCAGCACTGAAAGAGGTATAAGCAGGCTGCCATGGTGTACTAGAGGTACCGCGATAACCTTCAACGAAGGAGTTGAAGAAGGCATCCTTTACCCACATGACGATTTGTTGGTGATAACGATGCAGGTGGCAAACTTCAAAACCCGGAGGATCCTAATCGACAACGCTAATTCAGCCGACATCCTATTTTGGGAAGCTTTTATCAAAATGGGCATTAATCCAGATTGACTACACCTAGCTCCAATGCCATTCAAGGGATTCATGGGAGACGTCGTTCAACCAATGGGGGCTATTACTCTTTCAGTCCTGGCAGGGAATGTGCCCAGGACCGCGACCACCATGACCGACTTCTTAGTCGTCAAGGCCCCATCCTCGGTCAATGCCATACTGGGATGCCCCATCTTGAACAGCTTGAAGGTGGTGACGTCCACTTACCACCTCAAAATGAAGTTTCCTATCGAATCGAGAGTTGGCAAAATCTGTCGCGAGTAGATCCTGGCTCGAGAATGCTACAACCGAGAGTTGAGGCATGGGGTCAAAGTCATAGCATCGATCGAAAGGCCGGAAGAAGCACTCAAGTTAGGTTCACCTCCGGTCTTGACCAAATGGGATGAATAAGTCTGCGATGAACAAGCCCTCCGGCAGGCCACACCCAACGAGCTTTTGGAGCTCGTGACAGTCGATCAACAAGAACCAGGATGACAGGTCCAAATCTGGACTAAGCTAAACCTGGAGATGAGAGTAGCCCTGGTATCTCTCCTCATCAAACGCCAAGATGTGTTCACCTAGAGCCATGAGGACATGCCGGAATTGACAATTCCATCATAGAACACCAACTTTGTGTCAACCCAACGACGCGGAAAGTTAAGCAGAAACCGCGTAGCTTCAGCGCTAAGAAGTATGGGGCAATAGCTGAAGAGATAGATCGCCTCCTTGCAGCAGGATTCATCCGAAAGGTCCACTACCAGGAATGGCTATCTAAAGTGGTTTTGGTGAAGAAAGCCAACGGGAAATGGTAGATGTGTGTGGACTTCACCGACCTAAATAAAGCATGCCCAAAGGATAGCTTCCCCTTATCACGCATCAACCTAATAATGGACTCAATGGCAGGGCATCCCCTCCTTAGCTTTATGGATACTTATTCTGGGTACAACCAGATTAGGATGAACCAGGATGATGAAGAAAAGACAGTGTTCATAATGGACAGTGGTCTAGACAATCGATGCCCCATTCATCAGGAAGGAAGTGTTCGTTACGATCCCAACACCTCCCGAATGGGTGATAGACATTCATAGGTTCTTGCAGGAAGGGCAACTACCCAGCGACCCGGAAGAAGGGCGAAAGGTCAGGAACAGGGCGGCCCTGTTCACCCTGTTGGAATGAGTGCTGTATAAAAGAGATTTCTCCGAGCCGCTCCTTAGGTGCCTCTCACCGGATGAAGCCCAATACGAGCTAGCAGAGATCCACGAAGGAATCTGCAGAAGCCACTTAGAAGGAAGGGCTTTAGCTGCAAGCGTAACCCAGGCCGGATACTACTGGCCCCGTTCCCTCAAAGATGTATAAGAATTTGCCAAGAAATGTCTGAAGTGTCAAGAGCACAGACTGATTCCGCATTGCTCAGTAGAGGAGCTGACATCAATCATGGCCCCGTGGCCTTTCACCCAATGGGGCCTAGACCTGATCGGCCCCTTTCCGATAGCAAGGGGAGGAGCCAAGTTTGTCATAGTTGCGGTCGACTACTTCACTAAGTGGGTTGAAGCGGAGGCACTCGCAAGCATCACCTCCCAAACCATCAAGAAGTTCCTATGGAAGTCGGTAGTATGCCAATTCGGCATACCTCAGAGCTTCTTATCAGACAAAGGGAGACAGTTCGACTGCACACACTACAGAGAATGGTGCATAAAGCTTGGGATTAAGGTAAAATATTCCTCACCAAGGCACCCTCAAGCCAACGGGTGGGTCGAGGCAACCAACAAAACCCTATTCTCCACCCTCAAGAAAAGGATTGGGATGCACAAAGGAGCGTGGGCTGAAGAACTCCCATGCATACTGTGGGCATACCGGACCACTATCTAATCCCCCACCGGCTAGATGCATTTCGCTCTCACTTATAAGAGCGAAGTGGTAATTCTCGTAGAAGTCGGGATGCCCACATTCTGTATCCAACACAAGGCTAGTCGAGAACTTGGATGTCTTGGAGGAAAGGAGGGAGGAAGCAGCAATACGAACATCGAGTAATAAGCGGAAGGCAAAGCAGTACTTCAACAAACGAGTCAGGCCACGATCCTTCAAGATAGGCGACATGGTGTTGCGACAGACAGGAATAGCTACCCCGGAGGAAGGGAAGTTGGGGCCATAATAGAAAGGGCCTTATGTGGTCACTGCAAGCAACCGACCTAGCTCCTATCGCCTCAAGGACAGCCAAGGGCAAGAGCTACCTCACCCTTGGAATGTTGAATACTTAAAAAAGTACTATGTGTAGAATTGTAAGGCAGCAATTTGTACAAACAATTATGAATGAATGAGAATTTCAGGATGTTTTTCTCAAATATCTTGTTGTCTAAACGAAAAAAAGTTGAATCCTTACACTTGCAAGAAGAAGAATCCCTTAACTCACTGTGAGGTAAGGTTCCGAGTCCCAAGACTCGGCACTGACCCCTCGTCTAACAAAGTTGAGTCTTTACACTCACAAGAAGATGGGTCCCTTGACTCGATAAAATCCGAATACACTCGCAAGAAGATAGGTCTCTAGACTCTATATAAGCTGAGCCCTTACACTCGCAAGAACACGAGTCCCTTGACTCGCTGCGGGGTAAGGTTTCAAGTCTTAGGATTTGGTCCTGACCCCCCCGTTCAACAAAGTCGAGTCCTTACACTCCCAAGAAGACGGGTCCCTTAACACTATAAAAGCTTAGTACACTCACAAGAAGATGGGTCTCTAGACTCGATATAAACCGAACCCTTACGCTCACAAGAAGACGAGTCCCTTGACTCCCTGCGGGATAAAGTTCTAAGTCCCAGGACTCAGACTCGTCACCTTACCCTCGCAAGAAGACGGGTACCTTGATAAGTAGAGCCCTTTGGTCCCGATCCCCCGTCTGACAAAGTATGGTCCCGAGCCTTCGCTAGAATCGGGCAAAAATAGATGGAAGGGAGAAAAATAAAAACAAAAAAATACAACAGTTGTTAGAAACAAGCTTTCATTCAATTCGTCAAAGCGTATAAATTACAAGGTGCAACCCACAAAAAATGGAGGTTGTGCTATACAAGGCACTACAAAAAAACAAATAATAAAAGGGATAAAGGGTAGGGGCCCGAGCCCATCACTGGGACAAAGGAGGGGGAGGAGCGTCCGGAAGGAAGGGAGGATACCCTGGCTTCCCAAAGTTCTTGAGGAAAACCTGCTCCTTGGAACCTGGAGGGAGGGACACTAAAGATAAGGTATGCAGATCCAGCTCGGGATGCTGCAACAGGTGTTGGTGCATCCTCTTAAGGCTATCACGGTAGCCATATGACCAGGCCGTGTCCCGGATGGTGTTGGTGTTTGTGATCCTGGGCCGGACCTCCTCGCAATACTTGGCAACGTCGCCCATACGAGATTTCAAGTTGGCAATCTCCATGTCGTGGGACAGGAGGTCGATGTTTCTCTGGATCCCCGACTGCGAGAGCTCATTAATGCATACCTTCGCCCACCGCAGTTGTTCCCTCAAGTGTTGGGCCTCTTGAGAGTGTTCGCCTACTCTGTCGGGATTCCTCCAACTCCTTTCGGGCAGACTTCGTCTCCTCCCTAGACTTCTATAGTTCCTCCCGAGCCGACTGCAACTGTTCCCAAGCGGCCTCACCCTCTGCTTCCCAGTTGACTAAGCATCGCTCAGAAGCAACGCGAGCCTTTTCAAGTCGCATTTTCTTTGACGTCAAACAAAAGAATTCCTTGTCGACATCGCGCAAAAGGCCCTTGAGCTTCTTCTTTCTCTCTTTCTGCTTTGTGGGGACCATCTCCAAGTGCTGGTTCTACTCCTTTATGAACTCTACCTCATTGATCAACTCCTTCCGCTTGGTCTTCAAGTCCTTGATCTTCCAATCCACCTGCTTTAATTTGAAATACTCGAAACGCCCTAAGGACCCGAGCTCCCGGCTGGTCTCCTCCAACTCTCCCAATTCCTCCTCGATCGTCATGGCCAATTGGTCCGAGACCTACAAAAAGAAAGAGGAGAAAGAGAGTTTTGTGAATAATAATGAGTGAAAGGTAAGGTTGGGGCCTACTTCTATTTTGCCCCGAAGGAAGATGAGCATACCTGGGCGAACAAGGGTTGCAACATCTTGCCAACTCGCTCGGAGGCATCTGCATGAACTTTCTCCAGGGTCGAGGCAGGGGCTTGCATCCTCTCCACCCCGGAAGAAGATGATGGGTGGGCAACTGCTAGCTACCAAGAAAAATCGGGAAGGGACTCCCAGGTCTTGTTGCACAGCCCGAGCGCCACAGGAGTTGAAGGTCCAGAATGGTCATCGTCACTCAGGTCGATGATGTGGGGAGGATCCTCAACTGAGCTTTGAACTACAGCAGGAGGAGCTTCGAGACCAGACCCCTCTCCCTCTCCATCTCCATCTCCATCTTCTTTTTCTTCATCTCCCCCCCTCGTCATGGGAGACGAATTCTGCCCACATCCCTTATAAGCTTGTAGCTTGGGAAGGGCTTGGCTCTGCTTTTCGTGACTCGAGCTCTGGGGTTCGTTGCCCGTAGTGTCTCCGCGGGTGTCTCCATAAGTCGAGGCTCGAGAAGGTCTTGGCTCTTCCTCTTGTGACCCAGGCTCTAGGGTCGTCTCACCTTCCTCAGCCTTAGCATCTCCTTGAGTTGAGCCTCAATAAAGGGGGCTACCTTGAATCTCGAGGCCCGGCTGATGAACCCACCCCTAGCCGACAGTCTCCTCCTGAAGAGTATCCTCAAAAGAAGTAAAGAGCTTGAACAAGGTAGACTCGTGAGGGAAAGGGTGCTCGAGTGAGGCGAAAAATGCAGCCTGATGATCACAAACTTCCAACTCTTCTACAGAGGGATGCAATGAGTCCTAAAAAGGTTCGGTGGGTTGAAAACTGGTTGAAGCAGAAGGACCGACAATAGGGCTAGAACCGCTGGGAAATGACGTCGTCCCCCATGTCGAGGGAACCGAAATCTTCGCACGCAAGGACTTCCGAACGTGACTTTGGGAATGACTTCCAGATCCCCCGGCCTGACCACTAGAAGGAGTAGAGCCCCTGGCCTCACCACTTTGTGGGGAAGAATTTTTCTCACCTTCGATAGCTTGGCTCGGCGGGTAGAAAGGTGCAAGGTGCGTTTTCGGCAAGAGGGCCGAGTCTCAAGAGGCGGGATGCTACCTAAGAAATTTCGTCCGGCGTATAAACGGTTGGGCGTGGTCAAGTAATCACGAATGTTCTTGTAAAAAATGACCACATCGGTTTACAACTCGTTCGGGTGGGTCCTCACCCAAGCTGTGACCAACTCATACCGAGCCTCTTCCCTCCGGTTGAGGGTAAGTTCCAGGCTCTCCGCAGACGGGGGGTACCCCCAACACGCTTGAATGGGGAACTCCTTATGGGCAACTTCCCCTTCAGGATATTCTCAATCTGAGCCCAATGCGAAGAAGAACTTCCGGAACCATTCTTTTATGCTCGAGTGACACCCTTTGAGTGAAGCAATCTTTCGACCCGAAAATGGGGCCTAGAAGCTAACCTCGTTACCCGGTTGGTAGACAAGCCGATATGCGTAAAAGAACTCCCGGGGTGTTAGATCTGGATATTCTTTAGGGGTCTAGCTTAGTACCATTTGGTAGATGATACAACTGGAAATCAAGAGGCGCCATGCATTAGGATGGAGCTGCGCTAGGGCCAGTCCTAGGTAATGTAAAACCTCTTGAACCGGGTGACAAAACGGCAGGCGAAGACCATTGGTGAACATCAATTGGAAGAAAGCAACCCTCATTGCGGTGCCATCAGGGTTCACTGCATGCTCGCCCCAAGGCATCTCCAGAACCACGGAAGGGGGGATCCTATACTTAGAGCGAAATGCCCTGAGGTCAGAGCCAGAGTCAGAGGAAACTCAGCATTTCCCATTGAAGTATGGAGGAACAATACTAGCTTTGGGTGCCATCATGACAGTGAGAAGTAGCAGGAAGAAACAAAGTGAACTCGAAGGATTGGAAGAAATGAAGCGAACCTGAAGGAATTCGAAGGAGTGGATGAATTTGAAGGAAGTCGAGGAACACAGTTGAAAGAGAAATGGAGGAACTCGAAGGAACGGCAGACTACCTTTGAAGAAGGAAGTCGAGGCACACGGTGGCTGGAGAAATGGAGGAACTTGAGGGAGAACGTAAGGAAATCGAAAGAAGTCTATAAGAAAGCAAGGAACTCGAGGGAGAATTGGGTTAATAGGAACACGAAGGAAGACACTAAGAGAGGAAGAAGAGGGAGAAGTGGGGTTTATATAGTAGGGGTAGGTTGGATGGCGCAGGGGAAATGAAGCGACCCTGACAGTGATGATGCCAGTGAAAGCCATGCAGGTACAGCAGCCGAGGCGACGGCTCGAATGGTAGCCGTCACGACAGGCGTGTGGGGGGGGGGGGGCACGAACCAATAAGACTCCGGGGCGTGAAGAGAAAGACAACCGGCACATCCAATCAGCCGTTGGGAGATGGAACGATCACGGGAAACAAGGAAAAGCATTTATTAAAGCATGCAATTGGCCTAGGGAAGCCGAACCAGGAGGAGCCGAACATGCGGCCTTTATTGAAGCAGCAGAAGTTGAACGGGTTGAACCATGATCAAAAGCATTATGAATCCCTAACATGCACACGTGATAGGAATTTGCGGGGTACTATGAGGGAGAGCCCTTCCCAGAAGATCCTGAGCCCAGGAAGGACGAGCCACAAAACCCATACAAGGAGGCCCTAAACTCAGGAAAGTCGAGCTATGGAACCCCGGCCTGAGGGGGAGAGCTGGGGGCCCTGGGCCAGGAGACTAGGAACCAACATTTCTGACTTAGAAAGGCCTTTTGAAATGAGTTTGGAGGAACCAAGTAGAGCGTCTTGAGACTCGGCAATTTATCGAGCCCTACCATATGGCATCGAGCAGGACAAGACATCTTACTTAAAGCAGACAGCCCTGCATACCTAATTGCGGGCTCGTCAGACTCGAGGCATGCCGCACTCAATACTCATGTTAGAAGGCCCAACACACAATGGCGTACCTCCCAGATCTGACACCCGACCCTGGCAGGAAGGAGGCGGCGAGTCTGACATAGCACAATCTCCTCAGTCGCGGCCTTGACATGTTGTGGTAATAGAAAAATGAGTGGTGGAAGATCTGACACATGACACACCACGATCTCCCTCGGCAGCAGAACCCAAATAAGGTATAAATAAGGGCCATCCCTTACAGGGGAGCTCTTTCTCACTCTCTGTCTAATCAACACTTTCTATTCATTCTGTATCTTAGAGCCTTCCTCATAGAATCATTCACTAACTTTGGCATCGGAGTGACCTCGGCTGTCACTGGAGCCTCTTTTCCCTCTTAGTTGCAGGCGACGTAGAGATTGGACCTTGCGGTGCTGCTCGGGCTGTGAAACATGACATCATTAGTTAAAAATCAAGTACAAATTAAGATGAGATAAAGATAGATTATTGGAATTAGGATTGGATATGTGACAAAGTTCCAAATAAGCATTAGTCCGACATGGCAATAGATCAAAATGAGACACATGGCACATAAATGCCACGCCAGCCAATTCATTAATTTCTTTTTTAAAGTATGACATAATTTGAGAAATATTAATTTTTTTAAAATGAGAAAATAAAAAAAAATTAAGAAAAATGCATTAAAAATAAAATATTACTAAATTGAAAAACATTTTTTTTGTCAACAAATTCAAAAAAAGTTATTTAACTATTTAAAAAGAAAGAAATAAAAACCAAAATTAAAAAATATTAATTAATTCTACAAAATTAGTTACACGTTTTATTAAATATACAAATATTTTAAAAAAAATGAAACTTAAGCTTTGCAACTAACCAATATAAAAAAACCAAAAAGATTAAAAAAAAGAGAAAAAATAATTAAATTAAAAATAAAAAGTGAATAAATACAAAACAAATTATTTAATGATATCGCTGATATGAACTCGTGGGAATGAAATCCCTTAAACCTACAATCAATTTGAAAACTCACTTAAGAAAGTCAAAATCCAGCCAATAGAAAATTTAGACTCATTGAGGAACTTATTTCAAGAACCTAGATTATATGAAAATCTAGACTCGTTGAAAAACCTTCTCAAGAACCTAAATTATAAGAAAGAACGCTACAATGGTTGTGATTTACCTTTGATAAGTTCAAAAGTTCATCCAAGAACAAAAGGAGATAAACTCAACTCACAATAAATAAATTCATCAAATTTTATAAATTTCTTAAAATGAGACTACAAAGAGTATTTAACCTAAAACCTAATTAAAACCCTAGTCAAAATAAAGTCATTTCTCTAAAAAAATACTCCTGAATGAATAGTATTGCAGCTACAGTAATTTCTTGAAACCTTAGTTCAACAAAATAAAACATATGTGGGTTAAGCATCCTCAAGCTCAATTATTCTAGACTAATTCCTATAACTAATAAAATAAGCTCCTTTAATGAAATAAACAAATCCAAGGCCTTCAATCACATAAACATAATAATAGGCTCTAATTTATGTTGTACTCTTTCATAGCTTGTATCACGTGGATGATCACTGGATCTCCTTCTCTCAAACTTATCTTGAATATTCGGCTCTTGCTAGACTCATCCCAAGTGGATTGTACCAATCCTTGCATTGCCCTATCTGAAATTTGCAAAGTATCTTTAAGACTTGGTCCACCCTGGTGTTCATCATTCCCTCTCTCCTCAAAAGGATTCGACCTCAAATCTCTACCTGCATCAAAGGGAAAAAGATCAGAAACATTGAAAGTAACAGAAATATAATACTTACTTGGAAAATCCACTTGATATGAATTTTCATTAATTTTTTCAAAAATTTGGAAAAGTTTATCCAAGTTACTCCTGTCATCAACAAGCAAAAGTATCAAAACTAAAGGCTGCTAATCGACCAAAATGACCAAAATAAACACATTTAAAACCATAAAATTAGCAGGCTCACAAAGTTTATTCTCTCTAAACAAATACCAATTTAGTCTATAGCACTTACCAAACGATGCCTTCTCACACACTTCATACACACTTGCAAAGTCATCATCATTAGCATACAATTCTTTATCATATCAAAATCTCAATAACTTTGCATTTAAAATGAAGATAAGGACATACCTTCTTGCTAAAGCATCAACCACAAAATTTTCTTTATCTTGTGTGTATTTGATTGCAGAAGGAAAAGTATCAACGAATTCCTCCCACTTGGCATGCATTCTATTCAACTTATCTTGTCCCTCCAAGTACTTCAAGGACTTATATTTTTCAAAAAAAGGTCTGGTAGGAATTGTCGCACACGGCACAAAATTAATGTAATGCTATATCTCTCTAATAGGTGGCAATCTACTAAACACACTACTAGGAATCATGACCTCATATCCCTGCAACAAATAGACAACAATATTAGGCAATGGTTTGTCAAGTTCGTTAGTAGTAAAATTTGCCTTAGCATAAAAATTCATTTTTCTCTCATTTTCTTCACTCTCTCCTTTCTTTTCACTCTTTTTTTTTTCACCCTCTTTTTTTCTTTCACTTTCTTTTTTTTGTTCACTCTCTTTTTTTATTTCACTCTCTTTTTTATCTTCTTTTCTTGAACTCTCGGCCTCACAAGTATTTTTCAACTCATTCTCTCTTTTTAATTTCACTTGATCTTCATACACTTGTCTTCGAGTCAATGGAACAAGAGTAATAGTCTTATTGTCTTTTACCAAAGTATACCTATTCTTGAACCATCTCGAATCACTTTCCTATCATATAGCCATGGCCTTCCTAACAAAATATGGCCAACATGCATAGGCACTACATTACAAAACACTTCATCCATGTATTTTCCAATTGAAAAATAAACTAACACTTGCCTATTTACTCTAACCTCCCCACAATCATTCAACCATTACAACTTGTATGGTCTAGAGTGTTTCAAGGTAGGCAAATTCAATTTCTCAATTAAAATAGTGCTAGCAACATTAGTACAACTCCCCCATCAATGATCATACTACATGCCTTGTTGTTGATGTGGCCTCTAATATGAAAAATGTTATCTCCCTATTACCCCGTATCATCTACCTTGATTTGTGTATTGAGAGTACGTCTAGCAACAAGAGATTCACCTGTCACAGGGTACTCCACTCCATCATCATCACTAGTATCAATCAACCCGGGCATCTCCTCACTATCACTCTCACTCTCAATCATCACCTCTCCATTGTCACGCATAATCATCACCCACATATTTGGACCTTGAGATGTGGTGTGTCCTGAATCCAAATACTTAAAACATTTAATATCTCTATTTCATAAAGGCTGGGACTCTACCTTGAGTTTATTGCTAGTTCCCTAATCATTCCCCTTAGGTGGTTTGGTCTTCCCATTTATTACAGATTGATCATTTTTGTCTCATTTTGGTTTTCAATGAGTGCTAGAAAGCCGAAGTATACCTTATTGTACACTTTCTCTTTAACTGCCTCTCCACTTTCATAGTCATGTGCACTATGTCCTCTATCTTCACATAATGTTGCAATTCAACCCTTATGGTAATCATTCACACTCCTAGACCCCTTTGTAAGATTTTGTAATTTCTGGTGAAGGTCTCTTTAGTAATGGCTAGGTACAAATCTCAACCTCATGAGAGCTTTCAACTCTTCCCATGTCTCTACAGGCCTCTCATAATTCCTCTTCCTATTGGTCACTAATTGATCCCACCAAATAATAGCATAATCAGTGAACTCAATTACCGCCAACTTCACTTTCTTCTCATCTGAATAATTATGACAATAAAAGATCAACTCTATCTTTTTCTCCCACTCTAAATAAGCTTCAAGGTCACTTCTACCTTGGAAAGATGGTATTTTCATTTTGGTGCTCCCAAGGTTCTTATCTACTCCATCCCGACCCCTTGAGTTCCCCCTAGGTCCTCTTTCATGCCTAACTCCTCCTATGTCTACCCATTCCACCCATCCCAACTTTTGATGTTACATCTTCCTCCTCATCATCATATTCTTCATTCTCATATCTATTTTCAATATTAGACTCACGTCGCCTCCTATCTCTCTTGCCCTGACAATTTAACACCAATTTCAACCGCTCAAATTGTTGGTGCATGGCTTTATCACAAAAGAGAGTTATCTACTCTCGCCTTTGGTGATGAGTCACTCCTATAAGACATCGTAATGTGCTACACAAAAAGAATGTTAGTGGAAAACCTCACACACTCTCTTATGTGTTTACATTCGAATAATGGCATTCCACTCATATTTTACTCTTAATTGACTTTTTTTTTTCCCGATAATAGTCTCACACTCTCTTACCTTTTACCTCAATAGTTTTCCCAATCAAGTTTTTTAAGAATTAGTTGAACTAAATCAAGACAATACAAATTTGTATTATTCCAACCAATAATAGGTTCAAGAAACAAGAACAAGAAACAATGAAGGAATAAATGATATGAGATTCAATGAATTTATATGAGGGAAATAGTAATTATAAAACAAGATAGCAACTAGAAAGATGTATTCAGACCCTTTGATGATAAAACTCAATTAACAAATGTCTTTCTTTCTCTTTGTTGTAACTATGTAACAACCTTTGAATATGCTACATTTTCTTTTCTTTTTCTTTCTCTTTTTCGAATTTTTTTTTCTTTCCTTTCTTTTTTTTTTCTTTTCTTTAATTCAATCAACATCAATATTCAATTGTGAAAATCAAACAATTGAATTCAAATACATAAGAATTGACAATGAAGTAGAGAAAATCAATGGAACAACACTCCAAGCAATTGACAAACTTAGAGATGCAAGAAATTCTAGAATTTTGAAACCCTAGGTGATGTAAATTTCAGCCAAACCAAAAATCTTAAGAATTTCGGCAGCCTACTTTTTGTTTTTTTGTTTTTTTTTGCAACTCTAGAACAATGACACTTTAGAATTAAATTTAAAGATGCAAGAATTAAAAGATAGAATTAAACCTAATTGAAAACCTTGCTCTGAATACCAAATGATATGAACCCGTGGAAATGGAATCCCTTGGACCCACAATCAATTTGAAAACTCATCCAAAAAAGTCAAAATCAATCTAATGAAAAATTTAGACCCGTTGAGGAACTCGTTTCAAGAATCTAGATTATATGAAAATCTAGGCAGGTTGAAGAACCTGTCTCAAGAACCTAAATTATAAGAAAGAATGCCACAAAAGTTGTAATTTGCCTTTGATAAGTTCAAAAGTTCATCCAAGAACAAGAGCAGATAAACTTAACTCACAATGAATAAATTCATCAAATTTCATAAACTTTTTAAAATGAGGCTAAAAAGAGTATTTAAACCAAAACATAATTAAAACCTTAACCAAAATAAAGCCATTTCTTCTAAAAATACTCCTGAATAAATAGTGTCGTGGCTACAGTAACTTCTTGAAACCATTGTTTAACAAAATAAAATATATGTGGGCTAAGCATCCTCAAGCCCAATTATTCTAGACTAATTCTTATAACTCATAAAACAAGTCACTTTAATGAAATAAACAAGTTCAAGGCCTTCAATCACATAAACATAATAATAGGCCCTAATTTATGTTGCACTCTTCCATAGCTTGTATTATGTGGATAATCACTGGATCTCCTTCTCTTAAACCCATTTTAAATATTCGGCTCTTACTAGACTCGTCCTAAGTAGATTGCACCAATCTTTATATTGTTTCGTTGCACTTCTTAGCTCTCGATCTTATGATTGTCCCATCTGAAACTTGTAAAGGATTTTTAAGACTTGATCCACTTTAGTATCCATTAATCACTTGTTTAGCCTTTTATTTTTTCTTTTCTATTTTTTATTTGGGTAAATTTCAAATTTTAAGTTTCATTTCTAAATATTTGTAATGCTTATTTATGAAATTCGTAAATTATTGTGTTGAGTTAATTAATAAAATGTTTTTTTAATAATTTTTTTTATTTTAATTATTTTTGGAATTTGAATATTCAAATAACTTTTTTTGAATTAGTTGAGTTTTTTAAAAATACTTTAGCTTTATTTTTTATTTTTTATAAAATTAATATTTTCTTTAAATATTTCTCTTGATTTTCAATTTGTTATTATTTGCAAAATGATTTTTAGATTTGAAAATTATCTTATATTTTTAATGTTTTTTAATAATGTGACTCGCATGACATTTAAATGTTATGCGTTAGATTTTGATTGGTTACCAAATGGCAAACTTACGGCTAGTGAATTTGATGGAATATTGATGAAGTGAGTTAATTTAAAACAATTGTAAACACTCGAGGAGTTGAATGCTAAAATTAAAACCCTTACCTTTTGTAAATTCATAAAACCCCGGGGATTGATTTTGCTAAAGAATTATATAAAATTCTTAATTAAGAGAATTGTCTTTTCGTTTTCTTGTAATTAAACTCCTAAATAAGATAATAGAATGAAGGTTTTATAAAATTTAATATTTTTTCATTTCTTTCTATTCCCTTCTCGCATAAATATTCTTTTTAGTCTTCAAAAAGTTATATCTAAATTTGGTGATTGAAGTGGTCATAAGTTATTTTAAACTTTTGAGCTTCTAAATTTTGTAAAATGTGAACATATGTTTGAGAACATGTATGCTATGCAAAGACCAACTTAAAGGCAAAATGTTTGTGAAATTAATTGTGCTCAGCCTAACCAAGTGCAATACTTTTGCAAACAACATATAAACCTGAGATATTGTGATTTTGCTTTAATAAATGCAAATTATTTGAGGCTTTCCTTAGAGGATTTGATTTGTTGAGTGTAGTGACTTTCCACTATGGAAAAATATTGGGAGCAGCCACTATTTAAGATTATTTGAATCACACCTTATGTGGCATGAGCCAAGCCACTCACCTCGAAGTTCCCGAATTCGAAATACTATCGGGGCTATGAGAGAGAGAGAGATAGTTAATGAGAGAGAGACCTAAAGAGGGAGAGAGAGAGCTAATGAGTGAGAGAGCTTGATGATAGAGACTCGAGGAGTGAGAAAGAGAGCTTGATGAGAGAGAGTCATAGACGAGAGAGAGAGCTATTGAGAGAGAGAGAGAGGTAGATGAGGCGTCTGGCATTTAAAAGAAATAAAAAATAAAATGTGTGTAGTGTTTAACGGAATAGTTGCAAATGCATAGCAACTCTCTTCCTCTAATCCTCCCATCATTACAAAGCAAACTCAAATACTAGAAACTAGTTGTTGATACATATATATTGGAATTCATATAACAATGAGGAATAGCAAGAAAAAAATTCCCATGCATCACAACGCTGCTACCCACCATAGATGTAGTAAGGAATAGGTACATACATAGCTGTCGAAGAATCAAATGGAAAAATATTTGAAAATAAAGAAGCACAAGTCTGAGATTGCAGTAGTTACCTAGGATGGTGTCGAACTTTGATTGCACAAGTTTGAGATTGCAAGAGAAAGACCCTTGTGGCAT
The DNA here is from genome assembly GCA_029856935.1 of Cyclocarya paliurus. NCBI lineage: Eukaryota > Viridiplantae > Streptophyta > Magnoliopsida > Fagales > Juglandaceae > Cyclocarya > Cyclocarya paliurus. The sequence continues at coordinate 1,899,831 of CM056960.1, read as the reverse complement.
TCGGGTTAGGGTTGGGAACGAGAGTCGCACATAGAGAGGGCAGCGAAGAGAGATCGAGCAGGGAGAGAGAAACCAAGAAGCAGAAATTTGAAACGCACTGTTTGAAGAAGTTTTACACAATTTCGATTGGTTTCTCAATATACCGTTTTATTTATTTCAATATGGTGCGTTTGCCTCCACGTAAGATGTCATTCGCAGATTGGCCCGAATCTATGCTTGGGTTTAGAGTCGTGAAATAATAAGTTAAAAGGTAGAATGATTTTTCCTTTAAAAATTTTTTCCAATTTTTGATTTTTTTTAAAATTAAAAAATCAGTTATAAAAATAATTTTCTATTCGTACAAAAATTAAAAAAACAAAAGATAATCATTCGTATATTGGAAGTCAAAGTGCATTTTTTTCCCTATTAAATATTATAAGAGGAAGATTGTTGCTGATGATGATGGTTTCATAAAGGTTGATGCATGGAAATTATCAGTATTCATCTTCCGCTGCGGGGGAAAAGCTGCTTCGTGGAACTCTTTCTAACATTAGGCCGACGTGGCAAGCGACAGTAGCGGAGAGGAAACCGAGGGGAGAGGATGAGGATTCGAAATTCTGTCGCATCCATGTTTTTGCCGTCCAGCAGATAAGTCGTTTCACTTCCGACTCAATACTAAACCCTAATTCTGGTCAGTTTCTCAATTTCTCTCTCCGATATATTCATCCATTTATATAGATATGTATTACGTGTTTTGCTGCGCCTGACAATGGTCGATTTGTGAATGTAATTTGTCATACATGGGAAGTACAGGGTTGTGATTTTCGAATTATGTTCCTGGGTAATTGTTTCTTTTATTTTTCTGTTTTTATTTATTTATTTATCATTTCATCTTACTTTTTGGCTTCGAGATTTGGAGAGGTTTAGTGAATGGGTAAGTCTTTTTTCCTTTTAGAGCTAGTTTCTAATCTAAGTTGCTTATCTATGCGTTTTTAGTTGATTATTTATACATTTTTCTATAGTACTTTTTGAGAATGGCGCGTGAAAAATGGAAGCATTTTTAAGTTGTTTATTTTAGTTATGCAAGGGAGAGAGCGTATTTTCCTTGGTTTGGCATAATTAACATGGGTTTTGAAACTGAAAATATGAAATTTGGCAACTGATATCAAGCTATCGATAGTTACTACAAAGATTTGAACCATTGGACTTATATTTGTTGGGAAGTAAGTTGAGTTATCCATTCTGTTGGGGATGAAGGGTTAAAAGTTCTTGGCATGGATTGTCAATGTGTTTCTCAATGGAGCTTTGGTGGATTTTTTAGCCTTGGGAACTTCGATCAACGTGCAGGGAAATAAATATCTGTTCATAGATGTTGTTCATACCATCGCTTGGATTCAATATCTGGAACTTTGGAATTTGGTGGACCAAGGGTATACATTGTTTGTTTTAGTACTGAAATTAATGGGCTTGTGGGAAGTTTCTTGTTTTTGGCTTTTGTTTCCTTTTTCTCCCACTTGTTCTTAAAATTGTGAGAGAGAAAACAAAAATCTGGGCATTCTGTTTGGATTCATTGGTTGCAAAAACAATTCCAGAAAAATTATGTTTCTGCACAATTGGTTTTTATATCACACCTCTGAAAAGAAAGTCCAAAATTCGGCTAGAAAGAAGACATCATTTGTTTTACCTGGTAATGAATGACAGGAAGACATGAATGTTATCTCTAAGAGTTTGGAAAATAATTAGGAGATAAATACAAGATTATTGTACAAGTCATTGTCCGGCCACCACAAACCTTCCTGCGCCAACATACATCCAATGGCATAGAGTGATAAAACTGAGAACCACTGATGAAATTTTGATGCTATGCTGTTCGGTACTATTTTCAATTTCCAGGTGGTTTGGCTTGTTCGATTGTGTATGCAGCCATCAACCCATCATATTTCCTAATTTTATCCTTAAGTTGCTTGTGTACTACTATTTATTCTTTTTGGTGAGTGGACCATCAACTTTTTACTATAATGTTCTGTATCAGGCTAAGTGAATGATTTAAAATTTTCGACATGATAGATCATGATTGCACCTTTTGCTGTGACTGATGTTAATTTTCATCTGTTCTGAAGTGTGCACAGGAACCAGTCAGACTCAGGCAGCTGGCATATTGAAAGGATTTCATGGCAGGCAGTGGCCTGCCATCTTTGGGTCGTGTGAAGCTCACTGATCTAGTTCCCTCTGAAGGCCTTCCTTCTGATTCTTACAAATTATCAGTCTCGACTTTGTCTCAGTCACTAGCTCAATACTCTGCTGCCATCATTCAATTCCCAGCCAGTGATGGGGCTCTTTTAAGATCTGGGTTGGATTCTGCCCGCCTATACTTTCACCAAAGAGCCTCATACCCAGCTGCAGACATGATACATACCAATGATTCTCGTGAGTGGTGCAAGACATCTGGATACTATGCCGATCCTCAAATGTGGCAAGAATCTTATGATTACAGGCCAGGCCTGACTCCTAATGAACCAAACAATGCAATGGAATTCCCTCCAGCTGGTTTACCAGATATATTTGCCCTGCTTGGTAAGGCAGCTCGGGTTATACTGGATGCTATCAGCTTCTATTTGAACTTGCGCAGCTCTCCATTTATTGAGATTCTAGATAATGTTCCATTGAGACATCGGGAAATTTCATCTTCAGTATTATCTGTTTGCTGTCATGCAAGGCCGTCGTTTCAGGGAGCACAGCATGATTTAGCAACCCCAGAGGGTGGACAGTTAGTTATGTATCCGGACCATGAACACCAAGCTGATAAAAGCATGATATCTCTTGTTAAGTCAGATCGGGCAGGATTACACATAAGAGATTTCCAAGGCAGGTGGATTCTAGTCGATGGAGATCTTGGTCCCCAAGAAGCCATTGTTTATCCTGGACTAGCACTTTATCAGGCAACGGCAGGCTATATCAACCCTGCGTTACATAGAGCAGAGGTCAATAGTATGCAGGGCAGCATGCATGGAAGATGTTCTATATCTTTTAAACTAATGCCTAAATCAATGACCAGTCTCAGCTGTTCAGAGATGAGAGCAGCTGGTCACGGGGTTGAAGCTCAGTTCCAGCTTCCAGTACCTGTAGATGACTTCATGCAGAGATCCTATCCAACTGATCAGCTTTTTCACAGGCAGAATATCCACTGTTTTAATTTCCCTCCAGCCCAAGATGGTAGGCAGCATTCTAAGGATATCTAGTTTTCTGTTGTTTAGTCACTGGCGTTTAAGTTGCATACTTTTTTTCAAGAGCAGTATCGATGCACCAAGATAGTTGACAGAAAATTTTTATTAGGTGAATTTGTGTTTCAATTTTTTTATGCTAATGTAGGTTTTGTTTTGAAATTATCTAGGAGCAAGAACTTGCACCATATCTAGAGGTGTGATTGAGATATTGATGTCTGAATGACTTAAGATTATATTACTATGAGTTTGACCTTCTTAAATTTATTGATGGGTAGATTATGAGCTTTATGGGTTATAATGGATGCAACCAAAACTGTGATGGGTTACAACCAAAACTCTCTCCATACAACCAAAAGTCCGATGAGGTCTGTGGGGTTTAACGGTGAGTTTTATGGCTGAGCAGAGAGTTGTATGTGAGTTAGAGTGATATGGGGTTCCCGAAACAACTAGTTATAGAATCGAAACTTTTTGTTTTGATGAAGGATGGTGGCTCCTTGCTCATAACATAGAGAAGTTGGAAGGTAGTGAAGGAGATGAGACTTGGGATGGCATCAATGCATTGGTTTGTCAGAACACTATAGGATTGTCTGAGGGGTGGGACAAAGGACTTCTACACTACGTCAAGGGAGGGTGCTAGAAGTTTCATAGCGTAGAGGTGCTCAAATGCCCATAGTTGATTCATGGCGCCGGTGGAATATGGTGGGGGTGGAAGACAGAACTTTATCTTCACACCAGAAGAAATGGAGGGGAAGGGATGGAGGAGGATGGAAGTTGCACTGAGGGAGGCCATATCGGAGGAGGAAGTTGTGAACCACAATAGAGGTGGGGTATCGCCGGCGCTGCCAGTGGTGGGGATTCGAATTCTAAATCAGTCGTACAACATTGGTGCAGATGATGTCGCCAGTGTAGTCCAGAGAGTAGTAGAAGGGTGGAGCTATCGGCGGTGGGACAACTCAGCGTAGAGCCACCGTGAGACACAATAATGGCCAAGAGACTAAAATGGCTCCTCAAACCATTGGTACAGTACGTGCACAGTGGAATGGTGGCAATGGCAGGTGCTTTGTCGGTCTGCAGGAGGTGGTGTGCATAGTACTATGAAAGAAATGAAATCACAACTGGTGGCATTGCAGGAGAAAGTTGACACATTGATATGGTGCATTGAGGAAGAAGATGATGTGGGCCTGGGCTATGCAGTCCATAAGAGTATCGGGCTTGATAAGATTAATAGGCCAAAGGCAAGTGGAAAGGACATGGGTTGGTAATCTGGGCTTTAACCCGTGGGACATATTGAGGAAACTGTGGGCTTTAATCATGTGGATGGGCAGCCACAGTAAGTGGAAAGGACATGGGCCTCTAGGCCTCAACCCATGGGGCAAAATAAAGGCAAAGCAAAAGTAGGAGCCCAACCCGTTTGGAGAATTAGAGAGGGGGCAAGGCTAGGTGTTCCACTTGCAGGAGACAAGCAATCTTTCTGGAAAAGATCTTGGTAGCCGTGCTCCCGGTTGAGAAACCTTCGACAGTGGCCCAACTAGTGGAGACGACGGCGGTAGTGTTGACACCGGCAGAACCAGAAATGTTTCCTGTTGATGCTGCACAACTGAGTGCCAAGTATTAGGCCCAACAAGGACAGACAAGGCTGACGGACAGAGGGGGAGAGCCCGCTCTCGAGCTTTAGGTGGCATCTTCTCCAGCAATGGGTTTTTAGCCTCTGGATGTAGCCCATGTGTTATTTTCAGGGCTGGGAGTGACGAGGGAGAGGATCTAGGGCCATCATGGATGTTAGTCCCTACAGTTGGCTCCTCTGAGTGGGATGGTAGGCTTTCCTTGATGAGGAAGAGATGGGGTTGACGATGAAGTCACAGTGGATACCTAGGGATGAGATCTACATGGTTGGGGAGCCCATACCCCTAACTATCTACTGCCAGGTCAATCTAGCGTCTCTGATTGGGTGTTACATAAGGTAAAGGAAATCTAGCATTGTGTGGGAATTGAATGTGAGGGTTTTGAGGAACAATTCATAGCTTGCCTATAGCCATTGAGTTGGACATGTTCAATTAAAGAAATCAGGTTCTAAAAATAAGAAGGAGCTAAAGAGGTTAACATGGTCTCTCAACTATGAGGGCAGTTCAAGCAAACAAAGATCCAAAGGGAGGGGCCTAGCACCATCTTTATGAAGCCTAAAATCGTTTTTTGGAATGTCAGTGGGCTTAATGCAGCCAATAAACACCTTCGAATAAAAAATTTGCTTCATGAGTGGAAGGTAGACATTGTGTGTGAACACAAAACTATAAAATTCTCTTTTGTGATCAATTTTCTCTCTTTGTACGAAGCCCTAACCCGTGTGTGAACAGTGACTCGAGAGAAACCCTAACCCTCCTATCTCGCTGCCAACCCCCACCCACCATCGATAGGAGAGGGACGCCGCACCTTCGTCACAGACGAGTCCAACGGGCCTCGGCGTCCTCGTTGAGGGCTGTTCAGTTCCTCACCGGCGAACACTTTCGCTTTTGTTCTTTGCCGGCGTCGGTTGTCGTGCACTTTGAAACTACCACAGACCTGAACGACAGACCCAGACGACTTCGTTGTGGGGCCTCCGACGGCGGTCCTCCTCCGGTGATTGGGAATTTTCTGCTGCTCTTCCGTCACCTCCTCCAGCGAACTGCAATCTGAGCCTTTCCACTAGCCACTGCTACAAACTGTTTCGACGGACTCCAGTGACCACTTTGTGGGCCTCCGACGTCGGTCATCCTCCGGCGACTAGAAGTTTCTGTTTTGTTTCCGTTAACTCAGGGATTTTTGCAAGAAAATCCGTTAACTTAGGGCCTCCTACAGATCTGCGTTTTTTTTTTACCTTAAGAGGATGAAGCGGGAGCAATAGGGAGCAGTGGGAACAGTTTTGCAGTGGGATTTGATAGTGGAATAAAAAACTTTCGTTTTCACGAAAGAGGGAGGAAATTTCTTTTGTATTTCTGAATGTAGCAAAAGGATAGCTAAGTTCATGTGTCTAGGGTGGACGATAGTTTCGTGGGTGGCTAAGGGGATTGAGGATTGTTTAGAACTTAACTGCCATGAAGGTTTCTTTAGAGAGCTAAGGATGGGTAATGAAGTTTTTAGCATTCAACATCATGTTAATGCAAGGGGCAGTTTTTTGCAGCTCTCATTATTCCGAAATGGAAGGAGGAAATGTTTGTTGGTGATTCCAGATGGTGCAAATGGTATTGGATGGAAAGGCTTTCTGCAATCCATTCTAAGTGTCGCTGAATCCAAAGCCACTACTCGAAGTGGGGAGTTTGTTGATGGAAAATCAGTGGGAAGACCTTCCTCAATCAAAGGTGCTTCGTACGCAAAGGTGTTGAGGTCCTTGGTAGGTAGTCAGGCCGAGATCAGCTCAACGGTTGAAAGAAAGGGCAAGGCACTTGTAGGAGACAAATGACCTCAGGTGACATTGGGAGAGTTGGAGGGGGTCTTGTGGGATGTCAAATCTCAATTGAAGGGAGTTATGGATTTTGTAAGAGATCTAATTACTAAAGTGGATAAGGGGATGGACCTAGTCATGGGTACAAGTGTCGGCAAGTGTGCCGGAAAGTGTGCAGGCAAAGGGTGTGTCAACAATAGGGTCTTTGGATGCTGACATCTTTGTTCATGCCAGTGTCACTATGCCTTCTAAGGGAGCTGTAGGGTCTCAGGCACCAGTTGCAGATGAAGTTGGTTCTTCTGTCCAAGGTTCATTTGTAGTTGAAGACGGGAGTCCCTCCAAGGTCGAGCCTCTTTTAGAAGATGCAAACAGGGTAACAGAAGGTAGTGCTTCCCCTCTTGAGGAAGCAGTAGGGGAGGAACCTGTTATGGTAACAGATGGAGGGGACAAGAATCATATAGCTGTCAAGCAACCATTTGGCGGGAAGGAAATTATCAGTTTGTCATTGGTGCCTCGTGTGGGGGAAGGTTTAGAATTGTTGTTGGTGCCTTGTGTGGGGGAAGATTTAGAGTCGAGAGTGCAATCGGGTACTGTGGTTGGGGATAATGTTGTTCCCTTGGTTTCTCTTCCTCCTATTAACAATATAGCGGGTTTAACATTGGATTGGATTCTGAATAAAGATAACGAGTTTCTTCAAACCTTGGGACTTTCATATGGAGAACAGGGAGAGTATGAAGACCAATTTAAAGCACTACTCACTGCAATCGAGGCAAGCCACGTGCTTGAAACCAAATCTAAGTTTAAGAAAAGCAGGGAGTTAAAGAATCTTTCATGGGCAATCAACTACGATGCTAAGGGAGGTAGCTCAAGTCGAGGGAAGGTTAAAGGAAGGGCTTCGTGAAGACTTTCTTGTAGTGGGATGTTCGGGTAGAGGATTAGTTTTACAGAATCTAAGGGAGGGGGTTAGGGTGGTGTAACGATAGTTTTCCAATTCGGATTTGGTGTATTTTGGGTAGGTTTTCATGGCCTTTTGGGTCATTAGGGGCTTTCTTGTATGGGCTAGGTGTTTTTCTTGTATACGTCGAGTGTTCTTGGTTAGTCCTATTGATATATATATATAATATTATTACTTATCAAAAAAAGGTGGACATTGTGTTTACAGGAAATTAAGCTAAAATTTATTCCAAGGAGAATCGTTCGAAGTTTATGGAGCAGCACATATGTGGATTGGGCTTATCTTGCTTCCAATAGGGCTTCAGGAGGTGTCTTAGTGATGTGAGATAGAAGGATGGTGGAGAAAATGGAGGATTTCATTAGGGAGTATATAGTGTCATGTTCCTTTAAGAGTGTGGAAGACAATTTTTTGTGGGCTTTCGTTGGTATTTACGGGCCGAATTTGGACAGAAGCATAAGACTTTTATGGGAAGAAATTGCTGGAGTACAATAGATGGTGGGATTTACCATGGTGCATATGTGGTGACTTTAATGTTATAAGGTTCCCAAGTGAACATTCAGAAGAAAGTAGGCTGCGGCCAGCAATGATAGAATTCTCGAAGGGTATCTTCGACTTGGGTTTGGTGGATATCCCTCGCATGGGAGGAGCATATATGTGGTCTAGATTGGACAGCTTTTTAGTCTCATCTGAGTGGGAAATTCATTATCCAGACCTTTGCCAAAAGAGGTTGCCTTGCCTTTGTTCGGATCATTTTCCTCTTTTATTGGATTGTAGTGGTATTCAAAGAGGGCGACGGTACTTTAAATTAGAATATATGTGGCTGAAAACTAAAAGTTTTGTGGAAAGGGTTAGGCAATGGTGGTCTTCATTTCAGATTCATGGCACCCCTAGCTTCATTGTTGCAGGTAAATTGAAAGCTTTAAAAAGAGATTTAAAGTTGTGGAATGCTCAATCCTTTGGTGATATAGGTGATCGTAAGATGTCCATGTTAGAGAAGCTACAGGAGGTAGAGAGGATACAGGAGGGTCGGGTTCATTCTTTTGAAGAATTATCTCGGTAGTCTAAGTTAGCTTCAAAATTAGAGAGGATTATTTTATTGAATGAGATCTTTTGCGTCAAAAATCAAGAGCATTGTGGTTAAAAGGAGACTAAAGTACAAAATTCTTTCAGAGAGTGGCCAACTTTTATAGGAGAACCAATACCATTGAGAATATAGATGGTGTGGATTGTACGGAGGCTCTTGCGATTTGAGATCATGTTGCTGATATTTTTGAACACTTACTTACCGAATAGGTGGGGTGGTGGCCAAAGCTCGATGGACTAGCCTTTGAGTCCATTGATCTGCATAATGTTTCTTGGTTGGAGAAGCCCTTTGAGGAGATGGAGGTTCACGATGTGGTGAGGAGAATGGTCAAAGACAAAGTACCTGGTCCAGACAGTTTTTCTATGGGATTCTTTCAATCATGTTGGGATGTGGTGAATGAGGATTTATTGAAGGTGTTTCAAGAATTCTTTTTGGTTGGGAAATTTGAGAAAAACCTTAATGCCACTTTTGTCGCACTTATTCCCAAGAAGAATGGGGCATCGAAGCTGAAGGATTATCGGCCCATTAGTCTTGTGAATGGGGTGTATAAGATCATTTTCATGGTGCTTGCAAATTGCCTAGGGGAGGTTTTGGGGAGAATCATTACAAAATCCCAAAATGCATTTGTAAGGGGTAGACAAATTTTAGACTCAATTTTCATCGCCAATGAATGTCTAGATAGTAGGCTAAAATTTGGCAATCTGGGGACCCTATGCAAGTTGGATATGGAGAAGGTTTATGATCATGTCAATTTGGAATTCCTACTTTACTTGCTTGGGAGATGTGGATTTGAGGAGAGATAGTGCTTGTGGATCAGATGGTGATTTAAATGGTGAAGTTTTCAATCTTGGTGAATGGCAGTCTAGTTGCATTTAAACTAGGGAGGTACGTGGGGCATATGAAGTGGGAATATGGAAGCACATTAGATGAGGGTGGGGGGTTTTTGCTCGTCATGCTAGATTGGTGTTGGGAGCTGATTCTAGAATAAAATTCTGGAGCGACCTGTGGTGTGGAGATAATTCCCTTAATGACTCATTCCCTTCAGTTTTCAAGATTGCATGTGAGAAAGAAGCTTCAGTGTCTGCTTTATGGAGATATCTGGTGACCTAGTCAAATGGAATTTGAATTTCACTAGGGTGGCCCAAGATTGAGAAGTTGGCAGCTTTGAGGTTTTCTTTAGTTGTCTATACTCCATGAAATTGAGAACTCAAGGAGTTGACATGTTGTGGTGGGTACCCGCAAGTAAATGTACATTTTCGGTTCATTCTTTCTATAAGTCTCTCACTCAACAGTAGAACAATCAACCATGGAGAAGGATTTGGCGAAATAAGGCGCCTCCCAAAGCGGCATTTTTTGGGTAAGATTTTGATGATGGATAACTTACGGAAACGCAGGGTGATCATAGTGGATTTGACTGTATGTGCAAGAAAAGTGGTGAGACTGTGGATCATCTTCTACTGCACTATAAGGTTGCTAGAGCGTTATGGGATGAAGTGTTCAGCTGGTCTAGCTTGGGTTATGCCAGTGAAATGACCGGATGTTCGAAGACAAGGAGCCCTCATTAGAAGAACCTAGATTACTTTTTGTCAACACTATATTTCTGTGGGCCACAGCTGTGTATTTTGGTGGCCTTGATTTTCATGAATTTCTTGTTTCCATTTCTTCTTTCTAAATAGGTGTTACCTCTTGTATAACATTTTTTGTACTTAGGCTATGCCTATTTTTATTAATACAACCGTTTACTTATATATAAAAAAAATGGATGCAATGCTGATGGGCTTGTGAGTGACAAATAGATTACTTTCATACTTCAAAAAAATAAATTAATGGCGGCAGTCTGGAATTAACATGTGTTAAATGCCATGTCGTTTTTTCATGAAAAGAGAGAGGGATTCGATCATATGTAGGATTGTTTGTTGAACACTAAAAGACAGTTTCTTTCGCTAGAAGAGAGGATATCACTTCTAGCAATAACTTTCGCTGTGTCTTCAATCTCACCATCATGGTATTAAATTATGTTATATTCTGTCAAGTAGTCCTTAGTAAAAAGTTTTTAACAGCAGGTCCTTGGGTCGATGAAATGGTGGTACAGGGTCTATGAAGCCCTTGATGAGGAGAAGGAAAAATGATCCCAGAAGCAAACCGTTGCCACCTTCCAAAAGATTACGGCTCGAGGCTCAGAGGGTTCTGAAGGAGAGGGTTCAGGACATTGCAGATAAGAAGGGCATCAAGCTGAGGTTTTGTAACCTGAAGGAATGTGAGAATCATGTTCACACATTAGATAGCCCATGTGCCAACATAAGAATGGAAATTGGGTGGCCACCTGGAGTACCATTTGTTCATCCCCATGATCTACCTAATAAGGCAAAGATTGGTTTCCTTGAAGCATATGAACCTGGTTGGGCAGCAACTCATGATATGGAGTTAAGTCTAACTGAACCTGGGCAGGCCAGTCAACACCCGGTTAATTGTAACTGTAACTCTCCTATTCAAGTTTCATTGCGAATTTGTGATTTCACTAATATGATTAACTTTTTCTCAAATATTTGCCTGAAGATTGTGTTGTTAGTTCTCCATGGGCACACAAACACATGCATATTTTGTGTGTATCTATAATAAATATGGATATGCATAATCCTTTTTTGAGACGGGGGGGTGGGTGTAGAAAAAAGAGACTTCTTTTCATAATAGTACATTTTGTTTGACAATGCTAAAGTTGTATTGGCCATTAGTATTAGATATCTTTGCAGGTTAGGAAGGTAAGAGTGAACATTATATCATTTATGCGTTGAACAGATTGTACAAATAATTATAGGTTTTGCTCCTATCTCTGTCCTTCTGTTTTTCTGGTTCTGTTTTTTGCTCTTTGCTAGTACTAATTACAATAGTACTTGGTTGCTTACAGTGTCTTAGGGTGAAAAATGTCTGTCCAGCCTGTTAAAATGCACATACAGCTGTTGCAATGTCCCTTTTGCTCAAAAAATGTCCCTTACTTCTAGTTTGAAATTTATTTAAACTTATGATATCTGCAAAAAGATTTTAAAATGTGGGACAGAAACCATGACTGGTTGACAGAAAATACCTGTAGTATAAAGGACTTTGTATGATGAACATATGATTTACATTTTTTTTTTGGATCAGTAAATCTGCACTTCTTTTAGATCATTTTGGGTAAAATTTTTAACAAATAGCTAAACTAGTCATGTGGATTTAATTGGTGTCTTTGAGTTTCTCTTGCCAATTTTAGCTTATAAGATGATCTTAAAAACAAGCAACTCAAGCATTTGACATATCAGTTTATTTGTATGGTATTTTTATGATAGTGGACTTCTTTTTGAGTGACTAATAGCTTATTGAATCTGTTGATTGACATTTGCATACCTTTATGTAATGCATGCTTTAAATCACCATCTATCCTAAAAGCTCAAGCTGACAACAAGGGATGAAGATAATTATCAAATTGATATTTTTTAACACACTTGCATATATGTGCTATAGACCTTAAAAGCGAATCCAACTCATGGTTGAAATGAAACTAAAGAGTGGTGTCAGTGTTCTAGCTTAGGATCACTAAAATACAATGTTAAAACACCATTTGTTCTGAATGCCTAAATGCTTTTTGGAGTGATGAATTTAATCATTTATCAATACATTAACAGTTATATATATCACCTTTGGGTTTGCATGAAGTGTTAACTTTATTTCTTTTCTGGAGTATGACATGGCTAGATTTACCATTACATCTTATCTTGTTGAAGATGATTCGCAATTGAACAGTTGAAGTGATCTCTTGGTGTTGGGTTTAAACTTGGGAGAATAGCACAAAATTCATCATCCTGTTAATACCATTATCTTTAGTTTTATTACTCTGTCATGACCTGTGCATTGGTGCCTATAGTAGTGTACTAAAAAACTGAAAGGCTCTTTCATCCACATCTAATATTAAAGCTTTATCCAAGTTTTCATCAGAGTTTTGTGCCACAGAAGTAGCTTCATATCTTGCAACCATGGACCTAGCTGTTGTCTTTTATTAAATTTCTGTTTTATTTCAACTTTCTTTATTTTAGTATATTGTATTGATCTTGGTTCCTTGATTCATTGTAGTAACTTAAAACTCTGTATTAATTCTTATGCTTGCAGAAATCAATCTCCGTAGTTTCAAATACGTGGCCACCCTCGGTCAGCTTGTCGTTCGTTACATGGTTTGGAGGAACCCTCTAGTTTCTCCGTTCTGTTCTGTGCTCCTTGAACTAGCTTTTGACTGTTCGGCTTTATCCTCCTACCTTTCTGTTCTCTGGGTTCTGTATTGCTGCTTCCCAATTCAAGCTTCACCAAGACAGTGAAAGCATAAAGGTGTCATCCATAAACCTGTGATAGTTATCTGCAAATCTGCAATTTTAAGGAGAGCTTGGTATTGTTATGAAGTAGCGCACTAGATCATCTGGATTTGAGTTCTCGGAGAGAGTTCCCAACATATTGCTCCCTTTCCTTGACAGACTGCAGGTTTGATGCGACATCTATCTCAAATATCCAAATGCTTGATTGAAAAGGAAAAGATCAGTCAGAAATTAATAAAAAAGAGAAAATACGATCATTAGTTTTACAAAACATATCTTACTTTTTTGTTCTTCTTGTGATTATTTCTTTTGAAAAGGAACCTTCTTGTCATTGTATTTTTTATCTGAGCCATAAAACTAATTTTACGAGGGAAACAAGCCATGGGCATTTCAGATGAATGGGGGGGGGGGGGGGGGGGGGGGGGTGTGTGGGGGGGGAAGAATATTTGATCGAGATAGTCGCAGGGTTGTCTTTATTGGTGATCTTGAAACACTGTGCTTAAAACTAGGATTCCTTGTAATTTTTTTTTTCACACAAGGTTGTAAGATGAACAACTATAACGTCTTCCATCATTTTTGATAACTTTTATATATACCCTTCATAATAGGGAGACTGGTTATCATATTATTTTTCTTTCTTCGCCTCCTCTTTCTGACTTTCTGTTTTCTAAGTCTCATTTGTTTTCGTAGATAAGATGAGATGAGATGAGATAAGTTGAGATTAAAATTAAAAGTTAAATAAAATATTGTTTGAATATATTTTTTTAATATATATATATTTTTGTTTTTGTTTTGAGATTTGGAAAAATTGAATTGTTAATTTTATTTTGTATGAAAATTTAAAAAAATTGTAATGATTAGATGAAATGAGATAAAATGAGTAATAAAAACAAATGAGGCAACAAAGACAAACTAGGATCGTTTCGGTTTCATCAAGAATTGATGGAATCTTGACTTGAATATGGAAAGGAAACCATTGAAGTAGTGCATGCATTTAAAGAGGGAGACTCGTATATTGTAGCAGTGTATGGTACTATTTCAGTTTTATTAGCCTTCTTCAATGCATTTTTGGTATTTCACTGCATATTCGACCATATATATGATAGAAAGTCCATTTTTCTTGTTTTTTTACGACACTTGGGAACCACACGTTGGAAAGTCCATTGGGCAACTCATTCTAGCTGTTACTGAGTCAACCCTTCCTAGTATCATAATCTCTATGGGGCTAACATAACCAGGAATTAATGCAAACAGTTTTGAAAAACGATGTTTACAACCGAAGATGCCAAATCCTTCAATCGGATTCTAAACACAGAATCCATGAATCAATCAGGCTTTGTTTGTTAAAAAGTTTTCCAGAAAACACTAAACAATTTGTTTATGCGATTTGGCTGTCACACTAACGTTTTTTCAGGGAAAAAGAAAAATTCCGGTATTTGGCACAGATAATATTTTAGATAATTTCATATAATTAATAATTCTAGGATATGTTTGGAGGATGAGATTAGAATTTTGTGTTTTGTTTTAAAGTTTAAAATATTATTTTTTAGTTTTGAGATTTGAAAAAATTGAATTAGAATTTGAAAAAGTTGAATTATTTATTATATTTTGTATGGGGATTTGAAAAAGTGTAAAGATGAGATGAGATGAAGATGAAAATTTTGGGTGAAACATCTTTTCCAAACATATCCTTAATCTCTAACAGTACACTTAAATTCCTTGTGTTCATCGGTATAATTAGCAGTTCTTTACTCAAAAAAAGAGAAGAAAATCGACATGAATGGTTTTGAAAAGTAAAGTCCCTCCATTTGTCAAGTACCTTTTAACGTTTTGAATCATGTTGGTGTGGAATGCACATTCTAGACACCATCCATCATGTTTAACGTTTTGGATAATCCTGTATAAAAATTTTGTGAATAGTGGTGAAATGGTTTAAGTGAAAATATTTTATTGGATTTTGGGATATAAAAGAGAAAATTGAATAAAAATATTAAAAAATAAAAATTTGTTTGAATATAATTTTTATTTTGAAATTTGTAAAGTTGTATTAATTTTTGTATTTGAATAAAAATTAGGTAATGATTATAGGAAAATGTTAAAGATTTGAAATTGAAAAGTATTTTGTATTTGAATGATATTTGAGAATAAAATTAAGAGAAATTATAACAATTCTCAATGTCT
Source organism: Cyclocarya paliurus (assembly GCA_029856935.1). NCBI lineage: Eukaryota > Viridiplantae > Streptophyta > Magnoliopsida > Fagales > Juglandaceae > Cyclocarya > Cyclocarya paliurus. The sequence continues at coordinate 1,884,656 of CM056960.1, read as the reverse complement.
AAACATATCCTAAATCTCTCTGGTAAAATTTCTGCAAGAGAAGCTTATTACAAAAAGGGAACTAATCCCATTTTCTTTTCTTTTTGATTATAAACCTTCAGCGATCCAAAAAATAAGAAAAAATTTGCAAAGACTCGCCTATTGACACTATTGAGATTTTGCCTATTCTCTTAGGATTCTCTAAAAGATAAGTCTGCGCTATCTTCAAAGAGTTATTAGGATAAAAGAAATGATATTTATAGTCATAGAGTGCACAAGAGACATTCATTTTGAAAAAAGTAAGTAAATATATAACTCATATAAAAAAATTAATTTTTTAATGGTAGATTATACTTTTTTTTTTTAAGTTTTAAAAAGAGTGCGCGACATTGACATAACTCATGACTGTATCTAATATTACTCTTTTAGATAGAAATGTAAAATAGTTGTAGAATAGTCGTAAATTTATCATTTTTCTTAAGATATTGAACTAAATTGAATTGAAAAGGAAAAGTATAAAAAAAAATACTAAATTGTTGAGAAATAACGATAATCTATCATTAAATGCCTCATATTAATACTCGTCTTAGGCTAAAAAACGTGTTGAGCTGCCCTCGTGCTAGAGAAGGCCCTAAAATATCCTGTGGAATAAGCTGGTGGAAAAGTATTACAGATATGGAATAAGGTTCATCGTAATGTTAGATATAATTATAGATTATGTAAATATTGTACATTTTTCTTAAAAATAGTAAAATTTATCATTGAAAAATTAACTTTTTCATCTAGATCACATAGTTACTTTTTTCAAAAGTTATTAGGATAAGTTTGTGCTATCTTTCGAGGGTTATTAGGATTAGAGAAATTATATTTACAATCATAGAGTGCGAAAGCGCCGCACACTCTTTTTAAAGAAAATAAGTAAATATAAAATTCATATAAAAAAATTAATTTTTAAATAATGGACCATATTCTTTTTCAAAAAGAGTATACGACGCTTACTAAAAAACGTGTTGTATTCAAGGGTTCGAACTTTATGTGACTCCCCAACTCTTGCTTGAGATTTAACGAGAAATAAATCATTAGAATATGCAACTTAAGATTACATACCTTCGTATATGATAGTATATAATACACTTAGCATGTTTCTAACAATATGTAATAATCGTAGCGTAAAAGTACTATTCCATTTATAAGTTGTACCAAAATAAACTAAAAGACCAAAACATTCCCTTATAATCATAACCACAAAATAAATTGTACATGTTAACGTCGTGTTTCATATGCTTGGGCAAGGTTCTAGCAATCGGAGTCAAGGTCTTCCTCCTTGTAGACACAAAAAAAGTGGTGGCTCGGTGTGGTCCGAGGAACCTCCGACGCCCAAGTTAGTATATCTTCTTAGGGAATTGTGGAAGAATAACCGAGTTCAGAGCAAGTTCTTCGTACCTGGGGCATGGTTTTTATATGAGGTTTCTAGGGACATTTTGCATCTTATGTCAGAGGGCTCACGTTACCCCCATAGTAGTCTCAGTCAGGACCTTTAATGTGGTGTGGAGTTTGGAGTGGTACCATTAATGTAGCGTGGAATCTGGGGTGGCACCATTAATGCGGTGTGGCTCCCCGGGAGGTGGATGATTGGTGTTGCCATTTTTCCTACTGATCTTCAGAGAATGGAGGGTTGTCTGTGCTTCCCATTCACTCGTTGGCATAGATCCTTTAATGCTAGGTGTCATAGGGGGATGTCAAGATCTGCATGTCTTGCCTGTCCCCCTTAGTCTAGTTTCCCATGTGATGCACCCTCCTTTAGATGGCAGAATTCATGGGCCAAGCTCCTTCGATGATCCTAGGGCCACAGGGGGACGAGGCCTGAACTGGGACAGGCCTCAATGTCTTGCATATGCCCAACCCATGGGTCGTGAGGGGAATTCCCCTTTTCGTTACCCCGCCAATTCCTACTGAAAAGGTTCAGTGGGAATTTCTTTGTCGTTGAGACATCTTGGTGGCACATCTCTAACAGGTTATAGTGCACTTGATTGCGCCCATCTTGCTCCCTCTTTTTGTGTAAAGTTTGACGGTTTCTCTCCCACGTTGCTTCGTGCAGCGCGTATCGCGGGATTTTTGTTCGTCTACTCTCCTTCCAGCAGCACGTGCTCTCTCGTCATTTGGGGAACTTCAATCGTCATGGGTTCCTATTTAAACCCAACCCTCCTTCCGTTTTGAGCCTATTTGCCTTCTTTCTCTTTTTGAGCCTTTGAACTTGTCCCCTCACATTGAATCCTAGCATTTTGATGGGTATAGCTAGAGGTCAGAGACCACTTCGATGATTTTGAGGTTGCTGAAGGCTTCTTTCAGGGTCCTGGACTCGCCAGTCTTGGAGCTTCCTGCTCCCCGTGAAAAGGCTGTCGATTATGAGGGTTATGCCTCGAGGGTGGTGTTGTACCCCGACATGTTTACCTGTGGATTGAAGTTTTTGTTTTGCCGGTCGGTCCGCGAAGTGCTGGATTTCCTTCGTCTTGCTCCCAGGCAACTTCACCCCAATGCTTGAAGGATTTTGATCAGTTGCTGCATATTCTGGCCCCGGGCATTGGAGGAGGTTAGCCCGGAGTCCCAGATCTCACTGCCTAGGAGTTCCTTCTGACCCACAACATCTTGAAGCTAAAGGGGAACACTTGTAGTTTCCGATCACAACTAGGGCAAATGGTGGTTCGTTTGGAGCAGTGATACAACCGAGTTAAAGACTGGACCAGTCGGATTTTCTTTTTGTCCCGTAAGAGGTTGGAGTTCCTAACCTAATAGAATACTCAGCAGGAACTCCCCATTCGCTCCATCTAGGGGGTCGTGCTAGAAGATAAGAACGTCCGTCAGATGCCTGCCACCAGTCGAGTGGTTTCGCAGTTGCTAGTGACTCCTCGAGGGTGTTATTTCTGAGGTGGCCGAAGCCTCTAGGTCTGTGGTCCCCCCTCTTGTTTCTCGGGCCATTTCTTCCCCTACCTTGTTGGGAAACAGGGGGAAGGTCGAGATCCTTACTTCGGCCTCGAGTCCCCTTTCCATCACCGACCCTGGATTTGAAGTCTCTTCACCTAGATGTGGCCACGCTGAAGCATGGTGCTATTGTGGGATAGGATCTGATGCCGGATGCCTTCCCTGACAAACCCGCTGGCTAATCTTGCACTTTGTTTTTGTACATCTTGTTCTTTATTCCTTGTGCAATAAAAACACTATATATTCTTTTACATAATGGATGCCATTCTTTCTTTATGTGTCTTTGGCCTTGTTTTTTGTTTTTTTTTTCCTTTTGTACCCATTTCTTTGCTTTGTTTATCAGAGTGCGCAATAGATTAGGAGTTAAAGCTGAGACTTTCTTTGCTTCTTGTCTCATCGTGACCTTTCAATGGAAATGGCTATTTAGTCAACTAGCTGGACCCTCTTGCTACCGTTGACTCCAAGGGTTATGCCTCAAGGGTGGCTTTGTACCCATCATGTTTACTTGGGGAATGCGGCTTAATTTTTGCTAGCCGATCTGTGATGTGTTGGACTTCCTTCATCTTGCTCACGGGCAGCTTCACCCTAATGCCTTGAGGATTTTGACCAGTTGCTGCATCTTCTGGCACCAGGCATTAGAGGAGGTTAGCTCAGAGTCCCCAGATCTCACTGCTCGAGAGTTCCTTCTAACCCATAACATCTTAAAGCTAAAGGGGAACACTTGTAGTTTCCATTCGCGTCAAGGCTAGATGGTAGTTCATTTGGAGCAACAGCACAACCGGGTCAAAGACTGGACCCAATGGTTCTTTTTTTTTTCCTGACAAAGGGTTGGAGTTCCTAGCCGGATAGACTACTTGACAAGAATCCCCCATTTGCTCCATCTTGGGGGTCATACTAGAGGATAAGAAGGTCCGTTTAATGCCCACCAAAGAAGAGGAGAGTTAGCTAGATGTTGTCCGAGCCAGGGTTGACTAGCACGCAGAGGATGTTTACTCTGAGGCCTCGTTGGAGGAGGCTATTGTAAGGCGATACCTGGCCCCTCTCGGTGCACACTCATTTTGATGAACTGTTGTATCCCTGTGCAACCCATTGCTCCTTAAGGGCTGAAGAGGCCTCCGAGCCCCCCATTGGAAGGGAAGGGGAAAAAGCTTTTCACTGAGGAGCTTGGGGATAGTAGTTCTGATTCTGCTTTGCCACCCCCATCTAGGCAACCATTTGGCCCCGTGGTTGTTTATCGGCCGAGATCATCTTTGGCTACTGCTGGGGCTGCTACGACTACCCCGCCACCTCTTGCTTCCAAGACCATGATGCCCGCCACCCAATTGAGTGGTTCTATAAACTCTAGCGAGTCCCTAGGTTCTGTGTTATTTCTAAGGTGGCGAAAGCCCCAAGGCTCGTGGTCCCCTACCTCACTGGGCAAGGGGGGAAGCCCGTTTCTTCCCTTACCTCATTGAGGTCCTGACTTCAACTGAGGAGATGTTGTCACTGTATTTCTACGAGGCACTTTTGGAACGCCCCTTAAGAGATTCCAAGATTGTCGTCCCTCTGCCCAAGCTCAACATCGAGATGATTCCCTCCCCTGAGGGAGATGAGCACGTGGTTAGGAGGAAGGAGTCCCCATTCGTTGAGGGGCACATATAGGCAAGTGAGGGTGAATACGTCTTCGACCTTGGTGAAGATAGGGTTTCCATCCCTGAGTCCCTTTTCCATTGCCGACCCTAGATTTGAAGTCTCTTCCCACGGACGTGGCCAAGTTGAAGCATGGTATTATTATGGGAAAGGATCTGATGCTAGATGCCTTCCTTGACAAGCCGTTGGTTGATCTTGCACTTTTTTTTTGTACATCTTGTTCTTTATTCCTTGTGCAATAAAAACACTGTATATTCCGTGACATAATGGATGCCATTATTTCTTTATGTCTTTGACCTTCTTTTTCCTTCTGTTCCCATTTCTTTGCTTTGTTTATCGGAGTGCACAATAGATTAGGAGTTAAAGCTAGGGCTTTCTTTGCTTCTTGTCTCATCGTGACCTTTCAACGGGAATGGCCACTTAGTCAACTAGCTGGACCATTTTGCTACCGTCGACTTCGAGGGTTATGCCTCGAGGGTGGCGTTGTACCCTATCATGTTTATTTAGGGAATGCGGCCTAATTTTTGCTGGCCGGTTTGCGATGTGCTGGACTTCCTTCATCTTGCTCATGGGCAACTTCACCCCAATGCTTGGAGGATTTTGACCAGTTGTTGCATCGTCTGGCGCCAAGCATTAAAGGCGGTCATATTTGCATTTTCAGATTTCTCTCCTCTCCGCTCTTTCTTGCCCACCCTAAGAGAACCCAATACCATTTTCTCTCCACCCAAACACCAACCTTGTGCAGCAAAATGAAGAAAAGGTTCAAGAAGTCCCAAGTGGAGATTAACATGGTAAGAAAGCTCAACCCTAGTCTTCACCAAGTGCACATCACGAAAAAATACAAGAGGAATGAAGTTTTGAAGTTTCAGGTATGGGAAGAAGTGTGGTTTTGTTCGACCATAAGAGGACAGCCATGCTTAAATCCAATTGAGTATGGATTTTCCTAGGCTAAGAGCCCAAATCTTTGATGACAAAATGGAAGAGAATGGACCCTTTGTAGAGCTAAGTCATATTCGACCATGACTAGGGTTTCCATGAGAGTTTTCCTTTCTAGTCGTTCCATGAGGAAATCACAAGTTATAGTGCCTTGCACATCTCAAAGAACTTTCGGCCATGAGGTTCTTACACACACAAAAACTATGTCTTTCACACTTGGAGCACACATGGCCATTAGGGTTTTTGATCTTACAAGAATGACTTGTTACTTACACATTAGGGTTTCAACCAAGTGAAAGGAGTGCTATTACTGCTCAACCCTAGGGTTTTCTCATATCGTGTGTTTATGTGAATGAGGCATAAAACAAGAGAGAAGTTATGGAATGGATGGAAGGACCTTAGAACCGAATAGGGTTATAAGGATTAAAATCCTAGTACACGAGACACATGCTTGGTTATTAGCATTTTTATTTCACGAACCTAATAGTTTAAAACATACACTTTCAACTTGCTTGATCGTTGGAAGTCTTTATGGAAGCTTTGTAAGTTAGCTTCTAACTTACCCTTAGATAATGTTGTGAAATTTTGCAAGTGCACGAAATCGTAACAAGTAATATAGTGATAAGGAAAGATGTCAAACTCATGAGGACTATTTACCTATTAACTATTGAAATTGTTCTAATTCTAAATTATTTGAAAATCAAGAAAGGTGGTGGATTTTTTAATTTAAAAAATAAAAATTAAATTAAATTAAATTAAAGACACAAATAAAGAATTGACCAAACACTTAAAAAGAAGAAGATTTCACCCAAAAAAAAAATACTAAGGCATCCGACTCACCTAACCAATCCAAACCTAAATCCTAACTATACAATCAATCAATCATCATTCTATTTGACGACAAAATATTCTAATGTATCTAAGACCCTTTCTCTAGTAGAATTAGAACTACCCAACATACGATAACCCACTATATGTCTATGCGAATTTAAAAGCATTTAAGCATATTAATATTAATAATATTTCACATAAAAGCCGCACAAATCACGTTGCCACATTCCTGTCTTTCGTTCAATTCATGGCATACATCATACGAAACTAAACTACATGTATTATCTCTCGAATTAACATGCACAACAAATCACTCAACTATTGACCAAATAATTGAAGGCATTAAACTCAATGATGTATACTCAAAAGGAATAATAAAATTATGATCACATAGAAATAAGATTCGGAATTGTCATGGAGAGGCTACACCGTAGCCTTAGCAATAGAAATCAGTTCATAATAGAATCAAAACAAACCATAGTAATTCTGGAATTCATAATGAACATTGTACAAAGAGAAGATGAAAGATTTAAGAAGGAAACTGTATGTAGATCGAGAATATCAATCATCGACAAACTCCAATTTGGCCTCCATCTTCTTCTCCCATTTTCCAAGCCTTGAATTCCTCTCCAATAGTGAAAAACTCCTTTTCACAGGGCTTTGGTCGTCCTCCAAATTTCTCTCATTTTCCCAAAACAACATTCTCAATTCGGTAGTTTTTCAACCCCTGACTTGACACATTGCTTTTGCTATTAAGATCTTAGTTTTACGCAAAGTCTTCAACACAAAATTTGTAGGGTTTTCTCTTATTTTTTCGTAGACACTGTAATTGCCTTTTGGAGTTCTCTAGCAAAAGTTATGCTCCAAATACTGAGGGTATTTTAGACAATCCGAGAAAGGAATGTTTCTTATTCTCTTAATGACTTCTTCAATATCTATTACTCCTTCAATTTATTTATTCCCAAACAAAAATGAAAAAAATAAATAAAAACTCTAATAAATAAGAAAATTAAATACAAACTAGCATAAAATTAAGAGTAAAAGTATGACAAAACTTATATAGAAATTAAGCACATCATATAATATACTTATGTCTCTATGTGAAATTTGCATCCTATTGTTTGTATTGAATAATGAAAGATTATGATCAAATGTTACATGCTATGATTGCTTACACACTAGTATAATCATGTTATGCTCAAATGACACTTGCTAGAGTTTTTGGTTTAAATGACATGTTTGAAGTTTTGGAAAATGATATATGGCATGTTGAGTCTTTATGTGTTATATCCATGTATATGTATCTGAATATTCTAATTATTTCAACCCAATCATGTGGTGCATTCTTTGCATATTAAGTTTAAGTACATGACATAGTTACATAAAAGTTGCTTGGTCTCATCATAAGTACATGTCACAAGTTTTCGGGTTGTGCATTGAAAGAAAAAGATTTTTCTCACGACCCCAATGCTAGGATGAGGGAATATCCTAGTGGAACTCCCATGCCCACTCTAGAGTGCCTAAATGGGAGTAATAACTCCTGAGTTGATGAAGTACAGTAAACTAACTTTGGATGGGTTCTCTTAAAGGATTCTGAAGGGAAGTGCAGCTAACGTTGGTAGGTTCAACACATCGAAAGTACAATGAGGGTGAAATGATCTACCGTATCATATGGTATAAGATGTACTCACAACCGGTCAAATGGTTGGCAATATGATGTGGTAACTTGCAGGAAGCCGACAGTTCCTAAGGGTAGCCGAGAGGTATCCACCCATAATGTTATGTGGATTGAGATTACAAGAGGTTAATAAGAAATGAAACTTTGTTATATTGTTACTGTGTTACATGGTTACAAAATTAGTGTTTTTTTGGAAAATGAATCTATATGGGACAAAAGCGTGTTTTGTCAAAGTACATGTTCATGCTCATGCATTCATATTCTTGGCTTACCTTATACACGTTTATGTTATCTCTCTGTTTGTTTTTTGTTTAACTTGTTGGGATTTCATGAAATCTCACTGTGATAGTTTCCACTACCATCCTCTAAAATTTTCTATCATAATAATAATTTATTCTAAGAACTTTTAAATTTAATCAACTCCTCTATCTAATCCTGGGCCGCCTGCTTGTACTTATCATCCTCACCTGGGTGGTTAAAACATGAAATAAAATTAAAATGAGATGAAGACTTAGTAAGAAATCCATCACACATAAATGTAATAAACATAAGGTTTTCATAAAAATTTTCATGTTGGGAACTAAAAATCATGATCATTCGTACGTATGCTTATTTTATGCATTACTTATCTTGAATTATCTATCTTATTTGACTTATCTACTTGGCCAACACACTTATCGAGAAATCAGTGGAAAGAGCATTGTGTACCTTGAATTCAAGTGACTGAGCTACTATGGGGTCTTACCGAGGAGAAAGGCGTTGTGTACTTTGAATTTAGGTGGCTAAGCTATTGTGGGGATGAATCGATCTCCTCTGTGACACGGTGGAGGAGAACTGGGGTGAGAAAATTGTGCTATGGTTTTGTGGGTGTTGAGGAGTTGGCCGAGGAGAGATATATATATAGATGGGGAAACGTCTTGGATGTGTTTAAGTTGAAGTGTTTTCGATGAATTGTTGCAGGAGAAAGATTCGATATGATGATTGAAAATAGAGGGATAACGAAGGAAGGTGGTATGAACTGAAGAGTGTGACTTAAGCAGTTTATTTTTAGTAAATTTCGGTGTGGCTGAAACTGACAATGGCACGTTTTAACCATGTAGAGAGGATTTGGCATTTATCAGTGAGACTTGGTCAGTGGTGTTACGATCAAACATTGCAAGTCTTAATTGGCTATTTAATAATGTTCATCAATTAATAGTGAAATGATAACATGAATATTAATTTGAATTAAATATTAATAATATTTAATAAAAAATTAAAAAAATATATAAAATTAATAACAGTAACTAAATGTTTAAATTTATATTGTATGTCCCAATTTACGATCAACATGTCATAGAAAACCAATGCAGATCATTGATTGGAAAGAGAATGAATTGCGTAACTGCAAGATTCCACAGGTCAAAGTACTATGGCAGAATTATAATGTCCAAGAAACAACTTGGGAGAAAGAAGTTGATATGAAAGCCAAGCATCCTCATCTATTTGGATGATAGTAGCTTGGGTGGAGCAAAACGACAGTTCCACTTGGTTAGATGTTCTTTTGACCCGTGCCAATATCGATATGTTTGTAGTAATATGTATTACATGTTTGTATGGCCCCCTTCCCCTCCTTCCTCGATGATTGGGGAGGGCAGCTCGCCTCATCCCCAACCTTCACTAGTTGGCTGCCTTGAAGATATAATGGTGCAAGTTGAGGTGGATTTAGAATTGGTGTTGGAAGCTGAATCTGCCATGTCACCTCATCATGAGGCCGCCTTGCCGGTTCCACCTATTCTGGGGGGATAACACATGACCTCTGGTTCTGATGAGGGCGAGATAGAGGTGCGATGACCAAGAGTTTTTGCTAGACTTTTTATGTATTTTTTATATATTGTTAATTTAGGCCAAGAGAGAGATGGAGTAACCCAATTAAAAATGTGGTTTGGTACTTGGCATCTAAGGCCTTGAGAAAGGCCCAAGCCCATGAGTGTTTCAGCCTTTATAAGGAAGTAGGATTTTGAAGCCTAATAGAACTAGGGCACACACCCAACCTAAATTCTTGGACGCCACACGTCATCAAATGGAGTTTATAGCTATGACTTGATGAATCTGGATTAAATTGAGGGAAGAGAGGTGGGAGAGTCTAGGGTTTGACCATGCATGCCTACCATAGATGATCACCCACCTTCTTGTCATGTGTCATGCATGCAAGAAGGCTTGCTTGTAAGAAGAGGCATTGTGACACTTGTCATTATTAGAGAGAGATTCTAGAAGGAAGACGATGAGGTTATGGAAAGTGAAGCCTAGGGAAGGCCAAGAGGCCTTGCACAGCAACCATAGAGAAAAAGTGTTTTTCTTTTTCCCATGTGTCATGCACGCAAAAAGGAAAGAAATGATGTCTAGTCTTGGGAAGGGGCAAAATCTTCATGGGAAAATGAAGAGCCACACGCCTATGGAGCTTTTAGAAGAATTTTGTGTAGGGCATACTTGAGGTGGATGGATAGGGCAAGGGGACTAGTGCATTGCCACCCACAAGGACCAATCACATAATGTCCAAGACAATGATAGAAGAAAAATCTCTTTGGGAAGAGATGGAGAATTCGGCTGCCATGCACACACCCACATTCCTCACATGCCATTTAGCACACATGCACACACGTAAGAGATTGAGGAAGATCTTAGCTTGATGAAAGACCATATAGCAATGAGGTTCATTGAACCAAGACATGAGGTGAATGGCAAAAGTGGAATCGGGTTTCGGTTTTGAGGAAGGAGGTGCCACTTGTCCAAAAGTTCTATTGTGTTCCCAACACAATCAAACGATGGGGAAGAGGAAGACGCTTTAGGGTTAGATGCCACTTGGCATCCATGTAAATGAGCTTGGCTTGTGCTAGAAGCCTTTTTGTGTCTATAAAAAGGAGAGGGTGCTGAAAACACCATTCTTTTAGTCACTAGGAGGATTTCTTTTGAGAAGCATTCGGTTACCACCTTTCTCTCCAACTTTCCATCACTTTTTCACCATCCAAATACCCTTCACATTACTCTTTTCTCACCCAAACATCATTTTGAGGGCAAATAAGGCTAGAAGATACTTCTAAGGAGGAAATCATAGAAGGTATGAAGCCAAAACTACCTTTCCAATTCACACACACACACGGCCTTGAGAGGTGTGAAGTTTTGGTTCTTTGCAAGTTTATCATGAGCTCATGTTCTCACACACACACATTTGAGGTAGAAGAAGTTAGCTCATGTCTTGAGAAGTTTTCCACATGAACCCACACCTATATACACACGGTTTTAGGGTTTTGTTTTAGACTAGGGTTTTAGTTCATGCAAATTTCGAATTTGAGGAAGTGGAGGTCCAAAATATTGGAAGCTTTTTCTTAAACTATATGCCATGAGATTACACGTACACACACACGGGTTAGGGTTGAAATAACCAAACCTAATGATTTTTGTGTATATATTTTCAGTTTGCTTGTTTATCGATTGTGGATTTTTGTAAGTAAATTTATAACTTGTACTTGGATATTTTATGTATATATCATGTGAACTCGTTTGTTGTTCGGTTGCATGTTGATACTTGATATAATGATGTTTTTCCATATGATATAATCTTTTTCTTGTATGATTGTTCAATATATGGTTGAAATGTTTTATTGTTGTTAGTTCATATCATGAAAATGGAATGAGAAACCACCTTTAGGGTTTAGATTGCATAATGCTTAACATGTTCATGGATATTTGTTATATGATAGAATCTTTTATAGGATTAAACCCATGAAATACTTGCATTTTTATAAGTATGATCACTAGCATGTTTTGGCTACACATGTATGTTCATTGATAAAATTTTATTAAACACATTAGAAGATCCTAAGTTCCTAAAAAGTTGGTGTAATGTATATTTCAAGATTTTCAGGTCTCGGCCATGACCATGGATGAAGTATTAACATTTTGTGATTGAAGTTCTAATGATTTAAAAACACTTCTTGGATATGCTAGGGTTTATATGTTTTGGCCACGACATGTAAAGTTTTGAATATTTCTTTCTTACTTGTTATTCAAATGCCTCAGAAATTATGAAAAAGAGACATGGTCGCATGTTCTAATATTTTCAAGCCGTAATGCGAAATCTACAAGGATATGCATGATTATTTGTTATATGGTCATGATCAAGCTTTGGAATTGAATGTGTCCCATGGAAGTTTTAAGTTTCATAGCTCATGTCACATGAATTGGGATTGTGAAAATCTTTCAAAAAAAAAAAAATTCTTTTAAAAAGTTTTGTCACCAACCCAAAGGCTAGGACGGGAAAATGTCTTAGTGGAACTCACCTGTCCACTCGGGAGTGTCTAAAATGGAGTGATAACCTCTGGGTCGATGAAGTACAGTCAATGGATCTCGAATGGTTCCTAAAATAAAATGATATTGGAGTGGAGTTGCACCTAAAGCTAGTGAGTGCCCTATGGTGAAGGCGAAAAGCAAACTACTATAATATGAATGATTAAAAGGAAGACGTAGTCACATTGGTCAAAATGGCCAATGGTTGATGCGGTAACTAGCGAGAAACACATGGTGCATAGGGGAGCCATGAGGTATCCATTTATAAGTTAAAAAGTCAAAGAAAGGGCTTGAGCTCAAAGTTATGCTATGATATATGAACAAGAAACCAAACTCACAAGTAGGTTAAATGAACAAGTATGAAAATGACAAAAAGATGTTTTATGAAAGAAAAGGATTATGAAAATTTTGATGTACACGGTATCTTTTTGAAAAAATCAAATGCGTAAGTAAAGTCTCATGTCCATGCATTCATTTTTAAGTTTGCTTACATATGCTTACGATATCTGTTACACGTTATTTTTTTACTTACTAAGATTTCTTGAAATCTCACTGTTGTAATTTTCACTACCATCCTCTCCATCTCCTTCGTGTCCTCGCTCGAGTTCCCTGCCAATTAGTCTTTCAAGCAAGATGGGTGCCTTCGTTCCTTTCATCGGGAGAACTTCTGACGCATCGGAACTGCCTGGCCCTTCGAGTTCCCATCCCGCGTGTCCCTCCTCACCAATGGACAGCTTCAGGAAGGAGGCCATCCGAGCCATGGTGCATAGGCTCTGAGGTTTTTTTGTCCTCGATGAGTTTTCCTTTAGAATTTTTTTTTTTTGGTTTGCTTGTTTGCCAAAGTCGTGGGTCACTTGGCCACCATGCTAGTGGACATTTAGATTGACTTAGAGGAAGATAACCAGTCAATGCAGTCTTTCATTGGTAGGGCACATGGCGCTATTGTGGCTGCCTGAGTTAAACGGGAAGAAACGACAAGGAGTCTATCCCATGTGGAATTATATTCCCATACCTTGGAGGATCATATAGTTTCTCTTTGTGAGGAGATTTATTGACTCCAACATGATTTTGAGGAATCTTGGGAAGAGGTGGCTTGATGTCATAATGAAGCAAAGACCCATGGCGAGGAGCGTGAAGTCCTGCTTAATCGCCTTGAGCAAGTGGGAAAAGAGGTGGAAGAGGCTTGGTGACGTGGCTCTGATTATGCTACTTGCATTGCCAACTAGGAGGAAGACTGATGGGAACTAGCTATTTAGCTAAGCATTTCTTAGGACGAGAAGGTTAGTGCCGAGGCAAAACATAAGGAGGTGAAGTAGAAGCTCATGAGCCACAACTAGCGTTACACAAATTTGTATGAGATCTTCAAGAATTACAAAAAGAGACTGTTGAACTCAAAGTTGAAGGTGACCCAGCTGGCCGCTAAGCTGGAGGTTTCTCAGGAAGAAGTTGTCTGCCTTTCCCCTCAACTAGTAGTTGCCCATTCCATTTGGAACCGAGCTTGGGGCCAGGGCTACAAACTCATCATCAAATAGTTGTGGGAGTACCTACTCGCTCATCCTGGATCAGACTTGTGTGGGTTGGATTTGAAGTCCCTAAAATCTAGTTGAGCTTCCTACTAAGTTTTTGACTCTCTTGGCCGTGACGGGATGCCGGACACTTTTCCACCCCTCGATGTTGGAGCTCACCCTTGATTAGATATTTTATTTATAAGAAATGCTACTTATCACCCTCACACGACAAACCAACATGTGATTTGTCATTTTTTTTCCTTCTATTTAATGGTTTTCCTCCTACAGTTGCTTGGTGAGAGTGGAGACGCTCGGCTGGGATTTGGCCAGAGGTTACGTCGATTGTTTTGAAGGGACGAGGAGGGAAACACTCTGATTGGTGGTTTTCCTTCTATAGTCACTAGGTATGAGTGGAGACACTCAGCTTGGATTTGGCTGGAGGTTGCCTTGACCACACTAAAGGTCGCGAGTGGAGACATCTGGCTTATGTTTGGCAGAAAGTTGCCTTGATTGCTCTAAAGGTGGCAAGTGAAGACACTTAGCTTATATTTAGTGGGAAGTTGCCTTGAGCGCGCTAAAGGTGGCGAGTGGAGACACTTGGCTTATGTTTGTGAGGAGGTTTTCTCAACCACGCTAAAGGTGGTGAGTAGAGACGTTTGACTTATATTTGGTGGGAGCTTGCCTCGACTGCACTTAAAGGGGTGAGGAGGCAAAACACTCTGTTGAGTTACTTTCCTCCTATAATCGCCAGGCATGAAGACAGGTCATGGAATTCAACAACCTTTTTATTGCATCAAAATCATTACATGGGAAATCATACAAAGTACTTCCTTAGATGCTTAAAATTTCATGGGTGGGGTAGCTCCTTTCCTAGGGCGTCTTTCAGGCAGTACAATCCTGGTCTGTGGCTGGCTATTACAATGTAGGGGCCTTCCCATCGCGGACCGAGTTTTCCCACTTCTACAGTGGTGACTCTCGTTTCCTTCACAACTAGGTCTCCTATCTTGAAGGACCTCAGCCTAACTCTTTTATTAAAATACTGTTTCATCTTCCTTTTATTAGTTGTTATCCTGATCATTATTCCATCTCTTCTTTCCTCGAGCAGATCGAGGCTCTCCTCAAGTGCCCTCATGTTTTGTTCCTTATTGATGGGTTATGTGGCTAGGTATTCCCACCTCGACTAGTATTACTGCATCATTTCATACGCCAAGGCGAAGGGTGTTTCTGTGGTCGGGATTTTGACAATAGTTCTGTAGGCCTAAAGCACTCTACGCAGTTCCTCAGTCCAAGCATCCTTTTTTTCTTCTAACCTTTTCTTCAATATGCTCATGATGGTTTTATTCATTGTCACAACTTGTACCTTAGCCTAAGGGTGCCCCGATGAAGAGTATTTAGTTTTGATTCCGAGCTTGGAGCACCAATTCTGATAGTGCTCTAAATCGAATTGCCAACCATTGTTTGAGATAATACTCTGTGATATCCCAAATCGGCATATGATTGTCTTCCACAGGGATTTTGTGATGTTCTGGGAGGTTATTGTTGCCATGGCTTCAGCCTCTGCCCACTTCATGAAGTAGTCAACGAATGACACTGACGTATTTTGCTCCTCATTTTCTTGGCGGCATGGGGCCCACTAGGTCCACCCCCCGCTAAGTGAATGGCCATGAGGAGGTGATTAATGTTAGTTCCTTGGGTGGGGTACTTGGGATTGGTGCTTGTAATTGACATTGGGCGCATTTTCTAGTGAACTTCTTGGCATCTTTAAGGGGGTGCGGCCAATAGTATCTTTCCCTCACGATCTTAGCCGTCAGGGCTCTTCCTCCTAAATGATTTCCCTTTGTGCACTTCCTCCATAACATATTGGGCCTCTTCTCTTGACACACATCTCAAGAGGAGGCTTGAGACATCTCGCTTGTATAATGTCCCGCTAATCATGGTGAACCAGGCTTGAGTCATTTTGTTTTTGCCCTTGAGTCATTTTCTCTATCTTTCCTTTGCCCTCCTTTTGTATTCTAATCTTCCACTTGTTCTATCTCTTTTCTTGGTGCGGTTAGAGCTCGTAGTGTTTCTTCTGCATTGAAAAAATCTCGCTTGTATAATGTATCATCACGCTAGTTTTTCTTTTGCCCTTGTGTCATTTACTCGATCTTTCCTTTGCCCTCCTTTTCTAGTCTAATCTTCCACTTGTTCTATATCTACTTTTCTTGGTGCGATTAAAGCCCATAGTGTGTCTTATGCATTGAAAAAATCATCTGCCTTGTCCATGAATTCACACAGTGTAGCGGGGGTGTTCGTGCCAGTTCGGTCATAAAGGGGCTTATAAGCCAGATTCCTTTTAACAAGGCTGCTAGCATGATCTACAAAGGAGGATGCCCCTATCTCTTGCGCCATTTCTTCGTACTTGAACATGAGGCTCCATCGATCATGGTGCATTTTCCTCTTTTCTTCATCTTTGTTGAAATGTCTACCCATGCTTTGTGACTCCCCTTCTACTCTATCAAGTTGACTAGGCACAACATCTTCACCCGACACCATATTCCTGCACTTTAGGGCCTCGTTTTCATACTATAGTGGCTCCAATTCCTTTGTTACCTTGTTCAGCTTATCATCCATTTTTGCTAATATGTTCTCCACATTCATGGATGTTGCTTTTTGGTCCTTGGTTGCTTGAGAGTGCGCGGTGGCAGGCATGTGAAAAGCACGTTGTGATGCAGAAAGAAGGATCCCATAGATGGCACTAACTGTTTCGAACATGCTCACCATGAACCTGTAACACATAGATTGGAAAGACTTGAAGGGTATAGAAATGCTTTCGATGCCTAAGTTAGATGACTTGTGTGAGATAAATAAAGAACAGAAGTTCTCTTCATTTTCTTGATTAGGGTTTCTCCTTTCATATATATAAAGGTTGGGGTGGGTTTGCTCTTGCCCCTGTAACAACCTTATCTCTTGTTTGAATTATGCTTGGGCTAATGATCTGAACTTCCCTCCTTATCTAATCTTATTTGACCATCAGGGGTATATTTGAATTTGTCTTAATGGTACAGGACTCATCAAATTTTCCTACCACGAATACGGGACAGATCTAGGATGGGAGGCCCACATGTTGTTCAGGACTTATCATGGGCTTCTCCTTTCGAGCCCGAGACCTTTAAGTCACGTAGATGGGTCTTGGGGACTAGGGGAGAGTTTGGAATTTCTACTTCTTTTTTTTTCAGAAACTCCAAGAAGAAAAAATATTAGATCAAATGTCCCAACTGAAGGGAAAAACTCCATTGAAATTATATATTATAGTTGCAACTTAAAAAAGAAAACTAAAATGCATCAAAAGTAAGGACATTTCTAAAACTTTACAAGCCACTTCTCAAAACCAAGAAAAATAAACCATAATCCACACTCAAAGAGATGCTTCTTGCATCCTTAGATGTGAACAAATGTTGATGTGATGGGTTTGTCGTGGTATGCTTATTCAAGTGGCTTGGGCTGCATATTCAAAAATGAATTCTATATTAGAGCACTGATAAGTCATAAAAGACAATAGGCTGACACACATGAAGGACACACCCATATGACATACACACTATACGCCGTACTCAGACCAACATACATAGTCAATGGTTGATGAAAACTCTTTCCCAAGCTATAGAATTTGTCCCCATGCAAGTCATAGGTAACTTCTTAATGCCTAGATGTCATTTGGCCCCAAGAGTCAAGAAGCAAAGACCAAAATCCACCAAACTACCTCATTCGGCTAGATTTGCACCTCTTGGAATCAAATCTGAATTTGTCTGCCTCTTATATGTTGCCAACACCTCACCTCCTAAAAAAAACTCTCGACATGTTACCCAAAATGTATGAGAGAAGCCGATTTATGTCAAACCCTCTAACTACATGTCAAACAACTTGAAAACCACTCAAAGCCTAAAACAAGGCAATCAGATACTCTAGCATGAAACCAATGACTTGAGTCAAATTGGGAAATGATTTTCTGAAAAATACAACCCTAGTAGAGAACCTTGAGGGAGAGACCAAATCTGCAAAAAAACAAGTAAAGAAAGTATCCCTAAGATCCAACCAAAGAGGGAACTATAGCCTAGCCCCTAGCTGAATCTCATTGATGAACTTACTTCCAAACCTTCCACTATTCCACTACCACCTTCGTAGCCTACAAGCATGGCTGAAAAATCCATGGTATTCTCCAATCCCATGCCACATACACCTCAACTTCAAACCATGGAATGAAAGAGGAAGTAAGAAATACATTGATGAAGCCAAGTAGTGCATCTCGACAAGCACCACCTCATCTCTTCTTCTTCCAACTACTTCCATCACCTAAAACAAGTGTCCCATACCTCTTCTCTCTCTTAATCCTATTGAGAATATTGGTTCTTGATTCAGCTAACCTAAGAAGCAAAAGCTGGGTGGAGAAATCCACCATGAAGAGTCTCGGTTTTGAAGAAACATGGTGGTAACTGATTACCACCCAACCAAACCATAAAATGTTTTTTTGAAAATTTTTCTTGCATCCCATGCCCCACTAGATCAGAATTGTATCTCCTAAGATTCCCCTAGTTGAACTCAAGAAAACCCATGAGGAAGCTTCTAGTTAACCTAGCAGAAATCACCATGGTAGAAGCACCATAGAGCAATCGGGTAAACCATGGTAGAGGCATGCTTTGAGTGATCGAACACCCTTTAAGAGGCCTATAACTACAACCCTTCATAACTCACCTCACCTCACACCACTCCCAAGAGCTATTGATTGAGTTGGAAAGAAAGAACTTTAAAAAGAGTAAAGAAAGAGCCCTAGCCAAGTGCTTGTAAGAGTGCCTCCAAGATTGTAAGTAATCTGTCCTTGTGTCTTGATGGATTCATGAGTAAAGCATGTTGAGCTGAGTATGAAGGTGCTTGTTCAAATTAGGTCTTGATGATAGTATCATAAGTGTTTTGTATGCCAGGGTTATAAAGTTAAAAATCTAGTTACAACATGCACTATCTTGGGTTGGTCATCATTCCTATCTTGACGTTACTAGTGGTTTTAATGCATTGAGTTAAATGGCATAAAGAGGTTAGTATCAATTAGGTTTTGATTTAATCACTTATGAGTATATAAATTTCATGCAAAGAGTTGGTGCACACCTAGATCTTAACCTAAGAAGTATGCATGATCACTGAGC
The DNA here is from genome assembly GCA_029856935.1 of Cyclocarya paliurus. Taxonomy (NCBI): domain Eukaryota; kingdom Viridiplantae; phylum Streptophyta; class Magnoliopsida; order Fagales; family Juglandaceae; genus Cyclocarya; species Cyclocarya paliurus. The sequence continues at coordinate 1,865,613 of CM056960.1, read as the reverse complement.
ATAAGCAATAACGTTGATTTCTTTAAGGTTGATATGAAACACATGCCACTACTATGCCTAAGAAATACCGTTATAATAGGTGTTTTGCCTTGGAATAGGCCATGATCTTAGTTGAGAAAGGTAACTAAGTTTAGTAAGACCACTTGATTGAAAGCATGTCTAGTTCTTAATAATTATCAAGATTCTAACTCCTAACACATCTTTTGTTTCAGCCATCACTTTCACATACCCAGAAAGTTGGTAAGTTGGCCTCTAACCTACTCCTGGATAATATTTATATGACTTTGTATAAACGTTTCATTCATGTGTAAATGTTATTTTTGATCATGAACTACCTTGCACTATCTCATGAGCAATCGGTTTCTATATGGCATGTGATGATTTTATGAGCTTTTGCATAACAAGTACTCTTTGAACATGATGCATAAAAGATATGATGTTTTACATAAAGTTTGATGTCTTGTTCAAAGAAAAATCACATGTCATCCAATATGTTTTGTCACGAGCATAGTGTGAAATTAATTTCATGACCCAATGCTAGGATGGGGAAATATCATAGTGGAATTTCTTTATCTACTTTGGAGTGATTAAAAATAGAGTGGTAACTTCTGAGTTGATAAAAACAGTCAACGAACATCGATTGGGTCCTCTTTAGAGGATTTCAAGGCGTTGTCGTAAGAATATGATGCCTAACGTTGGTGGGTATCACTATGAATGAATACTCTTGCTATGGTTAATTTGAATGGCCTGAGTATCTATGTATGATCAATGCATTGAACTTATTTGCGTAGCTCTAATGACGTTGTCCCAAAAAGTTGGGCTACGGTAACTAGTAGGTACTCACGGTGCATAAAGGGGATCCGTGATGTTACCATAATGTTAAGAAAGAAAAGGAAAAAAAAAAGAAAATGAAATGTTCTTTATAAGAAAATGTGTATCTAGGTTCTCTAAAAGATCTTAAGGAATCGGGATGGAAATCAAGTATATTCTAAAGATGTTGAGGAATCTCGATGGAAAGCAAATATTTTCTCTCCTTACCATGCAAGCATCTCATGTTTATTATCTGTTATGTCTATGTTATCTTTTTGTGTATTGGTTGCTAACTTACTAAGATTTCTAGAAATCTCACTCAATTATAACCAATAAACTACCATTCCTTCTGGGATGATAGAAGTTGTAGCAAAACCTGAGCATGGTGATGAATGCGAACCCTTGATTAATGATGATTGAGGAAGAGATAGACCCTGACCACCAACTGGAGTTGATCATAATGTTCCTCAAGATGGTCTTGAAAGCCATTCAGTGCATCACAGAGATGCTCTGAAAATGTCCTGCCTTAAACCCCCCATCAACCACGACTTGAATAAGGAGATATATTCGCCATTTGTTTAAAGTACCATGCACACACCTCATTTTATGAACTTTTTATATGAGGCGTAAATGAAAGTTAATGAAGTAATGTTTTAGTTATTCTGGTTCAAAATTTTTACAAGCCTTAATTCCACCACGATTATTACATACTCCTAGATTACTCATAAGACGCATTGCATATTATCTGTCATGAACATAGATCTGTAACCATGTGTTGCATATCCTCATGCTCCAAATCTCCACTAAATCATAAATGGAGGTTGGGGGTGTCACATCCCATATGGGGCCATCCTCTCAATAAAGGATTAAAACCCCTTCTTTGACAAGGGGTGGTTCAAACCATGATCCTATGGGTAAACCAAGGGCATCAATATAACTAAGCCAGTGAATGACTTATGACATGTATATGGACCCAAAATGATATAACCATAACCTTATCCTTAAATTATCTCTTCCAAAATAATTCACAACTTCTAAAATAAATCCAAAAATATTATTTATAATAAATACGAAATATAAAATATTTTAAAAATATTTCCAAGAATCAGCAAGTGAAAAACCATACCACTCAAATCCTTGCTCCCACTAGAAAATACACAAGAGAACCATGTCACATATAAGATTGTTCATCCGGTCCAAAAAACCCAACTTCTAGGCAGGAAACCGCATTGCAAAACCTGAATCTATCCAGTCCGAGTACGGGTATGAAACTAGGGTTCCGGGTTTTATTTTTAGTATCAAAATGCCGTGCTCTACTTCATATTAAACACAGCTCGGTTAACCCCTCTCTCTCTCTCTCTCTCTCTCTCTCTCTCTCTCTCTCTCTCTGCACTAAAACCCTAGTTGTCCTTCTGCCGCTGAGGAAGTTTCGATCACCACCATAGATAGAAACCGCCCCTGGCATTTTGGAAGTTTATGTATGTATGTATGTATGTATGTATGTATGATTGGCATTTGGGAAATTTCCTAGCAATGACTGAGAAAGGTTTAATTTATTAATCAAGGGAGGTCAAAGCATATTATTCCATAACTGAGTGACCTGACTTGAAATGCATTTTGAGAAAACATTGTGTTTGTGTTAGGGTTTCTGGAAGTTCGACTTTTTAGGAGATTAAGCCAAACTATGGGTTTTGTTTTTTTTTTTCTAATTTTGCTACCCATCATCCCACACACAACACAACACACCACACATTTTTTTTTTATTCTTGCTAACTTAATTGAGTTCTTCTAGTTATCATCCCTACACCACATACCTGCTAAGGAAAAAAAAAATCATGTGTGGTGTGTGATGTAAGAATGATGAGTAGAATATATTTATATATATATTCATTGTGGTTCTGATAAAATGATTTATGAATTCAAACCTTGCATTTTCTGAATGCAAAATGAAGTCACTGTGCTTTTCTTATATGTATGGTTTAATTGGTTGGAGTCTTGTTGGTTTTGTGTATAGTTTGTGATACACTCTCACGCATTTAACCAAGAAAGTCAGATAGAAAAAATAAAATCAGATGGAAAATGAGAGAAAAGAATGAAGAATGAAATAAAAGGTCTGGAATTGTAAATAAGTATGGTGGAACCATTTTGCATCAGTTGCGTCGTTTGGGTGCCTCTTTAGATTGGTCTCGTGAGGTATGCGTTTAATTTATGTAACTAGTTTTACTTGTTCTGAATAAAACATAGCATTCTTGATGAAGTGCCAGTGTTTTTTTTTTTTTTTCCCAAATCAGATTCACTCAAAGGCCCGCCCCCCCCCCCCCCCCCCCCCCCCCAAAGAGAAAATATCAAAGGCTGTGACCGCGGGGGGAGGCTTTTGTTAGGCTGTATAAGGAAGGCCTTATTTATAGGTGAGATTAACGTCTGGGATAACCTTAACATCGTCTTTAACATGGCGGTCATGCATGAATTTGTAAAAATGGAGGTGAGATATGCTAGCTCTGCTTCTGAATCTTGTTTTGTTTCATGGCTTCCTTCATATGTTGGTCCCAGATAACCCAGTAGAAATTTAAGCATCAGAATAATAAGGATGAATTTCCTGCTGATTACGTGGATGCAAAGTTCTTCATAATAAAATGATCTTACAGCGAGGATGATCATGTACACGAGCATTAAAAATATAATGTTTGGTCATCTACTCCCCATGGAAACAAGAAGTTGGATAGTGCTTATGAAGATGCACAGAGAGTGGCTGCAGGGAAGCCTAGAGGCTGTCCTATCTTTCTATTTCTTTTCTGTGAGTATTTTTATTAATTGCTGGGTTGTGGATCTTAGAACATATGGAAAGTATGTTATTTAAATCAAAATTTCCTTTTCATGGAAATAAATATTTTATCAGCCATCCTGCTAATAGAGATTTTATTTTATTTTTTCCCTTCTTCTTCTGCTGAGTTAGAATACTAGAATCAAAGTTGTGATGGAAGACCATGCTACTGATTTTGTAATTCATATATTCTAATTTTTGTGTTTTGTAATGTAATGTATAAATATTAAACAATATAATATATATGTACTGAATTGCATTGTGTTGCATGCATTTTACATGATGAATATTGGATTTCTTTCTTCTTCTTCTTTTTTTTTTTTACATGCATTTAGTTAAAATGGTAATTAGTTGTTTCTAACTTTTGTTATTTTTTACATAAAATTTAGTTTTTCATTTTGATATATATTTATTATTATGGAAAATGTTCAATGCATTAGTATTATGCTTTTCAACATTGTTTATTACTTGAAAAAATTAATAAAATACGGGCTTTTATGGAAAAGAAATGCTTTGCAACATTATTAAAAATTAATAAAATATATAATTTTATAAAAAAAATATATATTTTTCAACATTATTTTTTTCAAAGAAAAAAGTAATAAAATATAGGCTTCTATAAATTTTAAAAAAAGGGAGACAATGTCCCGATATTCGGATTTCCATGTTCCGAAAAATGGTCTCACCTAAGTATTGGCCTGAGTCCTAACCTGAGCAGGATATCCTCCCGATCGAGTTTGAAACGCAGGTTTGAGTTTAAGTATATCCGAATCGGAACTCGGGTGAACAGGCTTACAAAAAGAAATATTTTTGTGTCAAAACAAACAAAGCCAAACACAAATGTTAAGAAAAAGAACAGCTGACGATCTCATTAAATAATTCGCTTATCTCATAAAGTTATTCTAATCAATAAAAGCTCTGCACCACATATCTATCGAGTATAAGATTTTTTTTTCGTTCAGCAGGGGAATGATGTAGGAATGTTGAACATAATTTTTATATCTTCATGAGTTTGCACTTAGCGGAGAAGAACGCATTAACAAAGGGAAACAATAAAAAGCAACTCGATCGATCTGAGACATTCATCACATCAATTAAAAACCCAGATTACTCATGTTCAATCGCTTATTTGACCAAATCGATTCCACTAGCAAATACCGATAATATATAGATCAACGAACGTCGGACAATTCAAATGGTGAATGTGGCCCCATTCTCAATCCATTCAAAACTTCAAAAAGCCCGACTGTTGTCAATGTGGCCTCATTCCACTACCAAGACATAGACCTAATTTTGGGCCTTTCAATGATAGTAGATTATGTTCTTAATTTCTTTAGTGCTTTTTTGCAAAACATCCAACTCCATTACAAAAATCTTGTATAGTAAGAAGGCACTCTATCTATGTTATGGGTTGATTCCACTAATTAATTGGATCCACTATCTAAATGACACCACTAACAAATTAAAAAAAGGCCACTCCTTAGTTGGATAAATTGGCATGCACTATCTAAATGACACCACCACCTCAAATATGATTTCGGTTTTAGTTTTCTTCTAATTTCAACTCTTTTTTTGTGTAGTTTTTTTTGTTTTAGATTTGTTTGATTTGGTTTTATATATATATATATATATATATATATATATATATATATATATATATATATATATATATCTAACATGGGATTTATTGGTTTAAATTGGGTATTCTTGTGCCTTGTGGGGACATAATTAGAACAAAGAAGTTATCTTTTTGAGTATATAACATTGAATAAATAAAAAATGTGGGTGGCTTAATGAATTAAACTAGGTTTTTTGTAACATGAGTGTTAAACGAGCAAATGGTAAAACCTACTCACCTACCACAAGCTCGCTTAGTCAAATATTTAATAAAATCTACATGTTCCCTATCGAGGTTGCATACTGGATGGGCGGGACGTCGCAGATTCAAGTCGTCCGCCTCCCAACCAAAAGAGCAAAGATATGATGGTTCTTGCAATATGCGAGGTTTGTTGAATGCATTTAACATCTATAGTGTTCATGTTGAGAATAACATATTGATGATTTATGATCATATAAAAACTATTCATTTTAAATCTAAAAATAATTTAAAAATAAAAACGAAATCTTTAAATAATAAATATATGTATTAAAATTTTTTCAAGAAGGAACACCACTTCATGGGCCTCCACAACACATCAAACTTGGTGTTGGGAACTCTTGCCAAAATGCACTCTATCAAGGGGTGGCCACGTAGGCTGGATTCACCAAATCTTTGTAGGTAATTATTGGATCCATTTGGAACGGGGTGGATCGATCGAGAGGTGTGGGCCACTCCACTTGGATAGCCAATTGAGATTTGTGACCATTGAAGAAGAGAAATAGGGCGAAGATCGATATGTCCCTCCATTTTTTACTAAAAATATTTTTTATTTTTTATTTTTTGCTTTCATTCGTATGATTTTTGCTCAAATTTTATTCTAATAGTTTCAACCTTTTTGTGGCATAATTGTAACAAAGTAATTAATCTTTTTGGGTAGATAACACTGAATAAAATTAAAAAAAATACAAAGGAGTGGAAAAGATCAAATCCATAAAATTAAAAATAAGAATTTCATAATAATGGTTTCTTACTCCTCCTCAATCCATCTTCCACTCCTTTAAATTTTTCTTCCATTAATTGTTGTCACCATGGGAAAGTATTTCTTGTGATGATAAAGATAAGAGTGATCACCCATATATATATATATATATATATATATATATATATATATATATATATATATATATATATATATATATATATATATATATATATATAGTTACCATATATGTAAAGGCCTCAAAGGGAGTATATGAATATCTCCCTCTCTTGCTCTCCCACAACTCACTTATATACAAGTCTTCTGTAGAGGATCTCTTTCTCATTCTTCAATCAACCCAATGTCTTTGACATGAGCCACAATAATCTAGGTGGCCAAATTCCTAATGGAATAGGAGGATGTTCTAAACTGAAAGCCTTCATTAAAGCCAAAGTACTGTAAGCTAAACTAGACAACTGAAACAGAAAATAAACCTTACATTATTCAAAGCAAAACTTACAACGACAGTAGAAATAAGAAAGAGTCCACCACTGGTGAGCAAACAATCAAAAGCCCATTTGAAAATTGAAGATTTCTCATTAGTTTCATCCAATATCACCTAATCAAGACCTACCACCACCACTTAATCAAAAGAGCCACACATTTGTGTAACTTATCATGTGCTTATATGCTCAGCATACAACTCATGTTTAAAGAAATTCACAGCGGAAATATAAAAAAAAAAAAAAAAAATACATAAATCAGAGAAACTAAAAACATCAAATCCGAAAACATCCATAAGTCACACTAACCCCACAACACAAGTTATTACAACCATACAGTTTGTCCACCAAAGTCACTCAAATCAAAATACTAAAATAACAATAAATGATATCCTGATATATGGGGATAGGCCTCCATTTCACTCTTCTGGCTGTGTTGGGTCTCCATACTCATACCAACCCTCGTTGCCTAGATCTGTGTCAAAGTATACGATTTCAAAGAGTAAAATTGTAGTGGGACTATCATGGTGATATTTTGAAGAATTTCAGTAAGTTATACTCCATAACAAATGCTTAAAATGCATTAATGACAAATATTCATGCAAGTATAGACATAAGTAAACTGAGCAATGGAGGCTACGTCCACCAGCCTCTGAAAGTTCTACATCTGTGGTTGCAGTCCATCTTGGAAACATTCTACTCGCATTGCTTCTGTAGAGATGAGATGCAAGGCAAACCTCCCCAACTCCATAAACTAGGCAGCATATTTCTCGACAGTCATACCGCTTTGAATCAGACTTACAAACTCCCAGCTTGCCTTTTGCTACTTCACCATGGTAGGGAAGAAGCAGTCATCAAACTCTCTCTTAAACTACTGCCAAGTGACGACTTCCACTGGTCCCAACTTCATGAATGGTAGTTGCCACTTTGAGCTTCTCCTTGCTCAGGTATAATTCCCAATTGCCCATCTACTTTTTATTAGATTCATATTTACTTCCAAGATTAAGTGGATTAGCAACCTCCAAATCGATTGCTTATAATATGACACAAATCGATTCCATTGGCAAAGACAAATAATAGAACGGACCAATAATATAAATTAACTTCCAAATTACTGCAGAAAGGCAATAGTGAAAAGGAAGTCTATGCCATGGGTTGATTCCACTCTCGGTGCTCAAATTAAATAAAAATTGGGATCCACTATCTAAATGACACCACTATCAAATTAAAAAAGCCACTATCTAAATGACCCCACATTGAATAATAAAGAATTTGGGTAGAGTGAATTAAGCTAGCTAGGATTTTTTTGTAATTTACACTTGGGTCATGTACTTAAGCGAGTGGATGGTAAAACCTACTCATGACTCACCACGTGCTCGGATGGGTGGGGCATGACAATAAGATGATGGTACTTGCAATATGCGAGGTTTAATGATTGGATTTAATACTCTTATGTTAAAAGATAACTTCCCTTTCCCTACCTATTATATATGTGCATTAATACTAATTTGCACATCAACTTCATTATATATCCAACATTAATAGTAGTTGTAATTAATATTTTATATCTTGGTTAACAGTTTTTTCAATAACATCATAAAACACTCCATGAGAATTAACAAACTGATAGAGGTTGTGGCGCGCGTGAGACATAAACAAATCAAGAAAAAATTTATTCACCATCTCATCTTCCATCATCCTCTCATCATCTTATGATGTGTCATTAAATGATAGATTCAGAAGTGAAATATAATAAATAACCTCCAATCATCTAATATCACATCATGGGAGGATTATAGAAATTAAGATGATGATTAGTATTATTCAAAAAAGACACTTAATTATGGGTGGGGCTATTTATTAATTATGTTAATGCGTTTTGTCCATATGCTCATTATGAATGGTCTAATTAATGGATGCTTTATAGATATGCAATTCCAAAAGTACTACTTAATGGTGCTTTTGTGTTGACTCATTTTATGTATGAACTCAAATGAGTAACTATTTTTATCATATATGAACAGAGTTTAAAGGATTTAAGACCAAATGATGATAGCCCCTTTCCAATAACTATATATGGATTAGTATATATCATATGAATAATCAAGCTACCCCATTTATATAGCTTATAATATTGGATTTTACAACGTCGTACAGCTAGCTAGCTAGCTAGCTGCATATATATATATATATATATATATATATATATATATATATAATGGGATATTTTATTTTTAATTAATTAAAAGTTCTGAATGGTTATAAATTTATTATATACAGATGAAAGTATTAAATTATGATTTTCAATATTCTTCTCATATATATATATATATATATATATATATATATATCAAATATTAATAATAATACTGAGTGCGTGTTTGAGATTGAGTTAGAGGTTGTAAAAAGTGTTTAAATAATCTCAAAAGCCCTTCAATGATAAAATTAGGTTATTTAGTAGTTATCTATTGTCGACGTACCTTTCACTTAAAAAAAAAAAAAAAATCTAAAGTACCTTTTAATTTCAAAAAAGCTAAAATGTACATTTCTACGAAATCAAATATGTTTTTTTAGATAATACGGAATGTAGTTCCACTTTTAAATAAGACTCATATCAAAAATACTTATATGTACAACATTCAGATATTTACAGTTTTGTCCTTTGATCTTATCACAATTATGACACTATCTCAAATGACCTAAAAAATCACTTTTTTATATTGTTTCCAAACAAATTGAACGTGTTTGAAAGGTTTTTAAACATATGGTTATTAAATAGTAAACAATATTTTTTTAATAGTAGAGTTTATTATTTAAACTCGATCTACAACTAAAAATCCTAAAACTAAAAGTTATATTACTCACAACAATTTCAAATATGCACTAAATAACCAAAAGATCAAGAAAGAATCAAAATAATTACTTATTTGTGGCCAGTTATTTTTTGCGAAAATGAATATTTCCTATTAAAATGAGTATATAAGCATATTTTCGTAACAAATAATTATTATCGTCGCAAATAATCCGTCACAAATACTCATTTTTCTTGTAGCAAGCTACTTATTACATCGGTGCTCCTCTATATAAAGCCCCATGAGTTGCACCCAAAGATCACCATTAGCCAGATCTCCTAAACATGGCATCGAAAGGCTACATACTCCTAGGCCTTCTTGTTCTTCTTGGCTCATTCAGTTACAGCAATGCTGCTGATGCCACATATTCCCCTACCTACGGCATCTCTTCATTCAACCGAAGCAATTTCCCCACAGATTTCATTTTCGGGGCTGCATCAGCTTCTTACCAGGTATAAGCCCTAGGTTTCTATATACACATGAGACAATATATATATATATATATATATATATATATAAACGTGTTTAATTAGGTATCATCGGTATATATTGATTTTTTGTCTAATAAGTTCTTCGAAATTTTGAGAATATTAAAGGATATATAACATGCTCTAACACGTGTTTAAATTCCAGTATGAAGGTACAGCAAACATTACACAACAAAGTATGTGGGATTATTACGCCGACACATATCCAGGTCTGGCTCTGATCACTTTCACTTGATCAGCATGTGTACCCTTGAAAATGGCCGGTGTAATTAAGATCTGACGGAGAATATAAAATAAAGAAAAGTATTATTACTATTAATAATTTTTTAACTTGAATTTTATCATCATGTTTTTTATTTGATGATGTGATACATTTTAAGTGGTTTCATAAATATATATTCAACCACTAAAATAGGCCGAAATCACTTTAAAAATAATGCATCAATTGGTACGATTGATATATTAAGGATGATATTAATATATATATATATATATATATATGTATGTATATATATATATATATAAGATCATAAAACATAACGTATATCTAGTACTATCCATTAGTTAACTCTATTTACAAATAAAAACATCAAATTTCCTTTATAAGATTCGAATAATGACTATTCTATCTTCGGATTAGAATGTTCACCTCCATGCATGGGCTAGCTCTAACTTCATTATAAGAAAATAGTAATGCCTAGCTACAAGCTGGATATATATATATATATTCTTATTTGAACCTGTTGAGATGGATCTAGCTTGAAGACTGATCAATAATATCATGAATTATTTACCCCGAGTGATCTACTTGGGTCGTGCTAGCTTTAGGAGACATATATTTAGCATGAGAACCAAAACGTACGCAGAAAACTTTCTAGGCCTTGGCCAAACACTAAAGAATTGTACAAGTTGTACTCTCATGTAGTATTTGTCATTACAGGAAAAAGAAAAGAATAAAGCTGTGATCTGAGCTAAGTTTGTTAGTAATTAAGTTCATGCTCAAAGTAGCGGATCATCTAAATCGTTTACGTACATCATCTGAATATATATAAGATTTGTTTGAACTTGTAGACAAGATAGCGGATCGCAGTAATGGATCAATAGCCGTCGATCAATATCATCGCTATAAGGTATGTATTTTTCTGCTCACTATAAGAAAAACGTTTATTTGTAATCAGTTATATATATGTTACGAAAATGACTAACTATTTCCTACTAAAATAAGTCTATAGATACTCGTTTTTCTTATAGTACTTTATAGTGTGGAGTAGATCATATATATACATATACATGGTCGTAACTGCTAGTCATATATTTCACGTAGGAAAACTTGAAAAAAATAATATATACAACGTCACATGATATATATAATAAGTATCTGATAATTATTGAGCCAATCAAAACAAAAGATATACTGAAAAATGGTTTAATTTTTCTTATTTGTTTATATTATATAAATTAAAGTTATATATGGAGTTAGCCGAAAGCATATTTGAAAAGAAAAAGATCTTGAGTGTATTTTTTAGAGTTTTGGGAGTGCAGAAATGCTGATCAATCAGTTCATGAAACCAATTTTTTCTTTCTTTTATTATTATGTGTTGTAGGATGACATAATGCTTCTGAAGAATATAAGTGCAGATGCATACAGGTTCTCAATCTCATGGACCCGAATCTTACCAAGTAAGACTTCTCATCATCTGAATCAATTAATTAGTATTAATCAATTAATTAATTTTAACAATTATTAATTCATGTTTCAGCCGGAAAGCTTAGCGATGGTGTGGACGAGAATGGAGTCACATACTACAACGATCTCATTAATGAGCTCATACACCAAAGTCATGATCATGATTTAATCCAATACATATAAATATATTTCTAACATGTACAATCAATTATAATATATCATTAAAGTCATGCATGCTAATCTATAGTTTTCTATATATAATTGAATGCAGATCTTACACCCTTTGCCACAATCTTTCACTGGGATATTCCCCAAGCCTTAGAAAAAGAGTATGGTGGTTTCCTAAACGAATCAGTTGTGTAAGTACTGACTAGGCCTCGTTTGGTTAAGCAATTCAGAAGAAATGAAATGAAATGTTTTGTTTAAAAATTGAATAAAATATTGTTAGAATATATTTTTTAATATTATTTTTATTTTAAAATTTGAAAAAGTTAAATTATTTATTATATTTTATGTTAGAGTTTGAGAAAGTTGTAATTATTCATTCTAAAAGTTTTTTATATATTAATAAGTCAAAATATATTTTATAGTACTGTTAATGTGGCAGAATTTGATTTGTAATAAATGATCATGTACTCACACCTTGAATACTTGTGAATAGAATGAATTTTCACCCTATTATATTAATTCCTACTTAATTTCAATTCGAAAACTTAGACAAATGAGTAAAAGAAATGTTTTATTTTTTAAAAAGAAAAGCCTTTTGGGATTTAAAAAATGTTTAGGGATGCATGTGTATTAAATATACGTGATATATTATATTCAGGGATGATTTCCTGGACTTCGCGGGGGTTTGCTTCCAGAGGTTTGGCGATAGGGTAAAGCATTGGATCACTCTAAATGAGCCATGGACGTACAGCAATGGTGGATACGGAGTCGGGATGTTGGCACCTTTCCGATGTTCCAGCTTTATTGACCCGAGTTGCACCGGTGGGGATTCCGGCGTCGAGCCTTATAAGGTTGCCCATAACCTTCTTCTTGCTCATGCTCATGCTGTTAAACTGTACAAGACCAACAAAACATATCAGGTACTACGTACGGACGGACATATATATATATACATGCTCTTATTTTAATTAATTCCACACAAATTAGAAAACCATTAATTATTAATTAATAGGAAAGCATGCATTAATATATATTATATATATATATATATATATATATATATATATATATATATATATTAATATATAATATGTTCAGGAACAAAACGGTTCTATTGGGATAACCCACGTGTGCTACTGGATGGAGCCATACTCTAACTCAACGGAAGACCAAGAAGCCGCTGCACGTGCCCTTGATTTTATGTGCGGATGGTAAGTACTTCAGCTAGCATGCATGCACGTACATATGCTAGCTAGCTTGAGGGTTTTCAAGTTCCTAGCTAATTCGATTTTCTTTTTCTAGGATTTAACACATTTTTTTCCTAGCTCTCATTATTTATGACGGGTTATTTGTAAAATAAAAATAAATTATTTATGATAAAAATATATTTATTTAACAGAAAATAATCGTTTTTATAAAAAATAACTGCCAATAAATTAATAAGCAGTTTTTTTATAATGACAAATTAAATCAGCACTCATTCAATTAATTACATATATATTATATGGTTTGCTAAATATATATTATTAATGCAGGTTCTTGGACCCTATGAAAACTGGTGACTATCCAGTAACCATGAGAAATCTGGTTGGAGCGCGATTACCCAATTTCACCCAAAATGAGTCGGCGATGCTCAAGGGCTCATATGATTTTATCGGACTGAATTACTATACAGCTAATTATGCTGCCGACGCACCTTCATATGCATTATTGGCCAACAAATCCTACTCGACAGATGGTCAAGTTAATCAAACCAGTGCGTACAAATTCCACGTTTTTAGTTATATATATCATGTTTTATTTTCTTAGTTATAATCTACTAAACCATCGTGTTTTTTCTCACTGTACGTGCATTAATGCAGCTTCTCGCAATGGGGTCAACATTGGTGCTGCGGTACGTATTATAAATTAATGTTACAAATTAATAATAATAGTATTGATCATATCGATCTAATTTCGAAGGTCATTGAACAAACTTCCCTCCTTTTTTTTCCTTTTCTAATTGCAGACTGGTTCACCTTGGCTCTTCATTTATCCTAGAGGACTTCGTGATCTTTTGAACTACACAAAGTATAATTACAATGATCCAGACATTTACATCACTGAGAATGGTATCTCTCTCTCTCTCTGCATGTTTTCTTTTTCTTTTCTTTTTTCCTTTTAATTTTTTCTTGCCCAATTAAAGGCAATGAAATATCGGAAAAAGTGGTATTTTCTGGAATATGTCCATTTGAATCTAAGATAAGTGAAACCCTATACTAATATTGTAGGAGTTTCTGAGTACAATAACGCTAGCTTATCGCTTGCGGAAGCTCTTGTGGACAGCCAAAGAATCGAATATTATTATGGCCATCTTTCCTATCTTAACTTGTCAATTGGGTAAGTGCTTGCTTGATAATGGCAATTAAATTAATAGTTCTGATGTCGATCGCTCGTACAAAAAGTTGCCAACTTTTGACATATATCCTTTTGATCGAACAGGGACGGTGTGAAGGTCAAGGGATACTTCGCTTGGTCTCTCATGGATAACTTTGAGTGGAACTCGGGTTATACAATTCGGTTTGGCCTCTATTTTGTAGATTATAATGATAAACTGCAAAGATACAATAAAACCTCGGCTACTTGGTTCCAGAACTTCCTCCAGAAATAGCGATCATGAAGATGCTCGATCGTATTGCATGGACGGACGGTGAAGATGGTTCCATCTATGTAATTGCATTCTAAATAATGTCCTAATTAACCTCTGTGTAGGGACTCGAATCCTTGTTAAATAATAAAGTACTCGAGCTGTAGTACTGCCTATGCGATGAAAACAAGTCTAAGCAATAATCAGTACTACAGGCACTATATATAATCTACCGTCCTTTTATATTATATATCGCTTTGTCTAATTAATTTGCCATGCATACTAATTTACGTGATCTTCTGAATTTTAATTACGCATTAATGAATTATTAAGACATCATGGATTTTAATTACGTTGCCAAATCCATCACGCGTACGTTAGTCTTCATGTAGTTTACGAGAAAAATGAGGATTTATAATAAATTATTTATTACACAAAAATAATTATTTACTATAAAAATTCACTCAATTTTAACCTAAAAGCTGAAGCGCTAGTTTTAAACTATATACAGCTTAATTAAAAGCTGAGGTGCCAGTTTTAATTAGGTTGATTATACGTTGGGGGTGACTATCAAGAATAATTTTGCATTTCGTAACCTATATATACTTTTGCAAAAAAAAAAAAAAAATCAATTATTGTACTTTCAAGGAATTCAAAAAATGGTTTTGTATGGTACAGTGATAACTAGCTTTAGGTCAGGTACGCCAAAATCTAAGTACGTTAAGATACACATCACTTCATAGGTATCCATATCTACTGTGAGTACATAATGCACGCATCCAGTGACGGTATTTGCACCCTCTTGAGTGTATATAACATGAAATTGAAATTATGGTTTGGCACCATCGACATTGGTGTCTTGCTCCACTCCGGTGACAATTATTTAGGCCCTATTTGAAGTTTATTGATCTTTACCTTGTCAATTCAGAGAAATTCACATTTTAAACACACTAGCGTGAATAAAAGAGTTCTACTAGAATATTACTTCATCCTAACATTTAGGATCACGACAAACGCAAAAAGACTTGACTGACATGAAAATACTATTTTCGAGAAATACTCTGTACTCGAGACATGATGTGCCGTGGAATGAAATGACTGACGACATAACTTGACATGACGTAACGTGTACGTGAGACTTGTGATAAGGTAACACATGATGCATAATAGTTAATCATGGCATAATCGTGACTTGCAACAGTTAAGCATGATATAATGTGACATAACATAAAATAGATAAATATGTACTGAAAGTAAATCATGGCATGGTATATCATAACATGTATATAAACTTAACGAACATGAATAATGGTCTCTTACCACCACACATATACAATATCCTGAAAGTAAGTTAAAGGTTAACTTACAGTGACTTTAGCATGATGAATTTAAAGCACGAATTGACGGAAACTGTAAGGAGACATTTCTAAATGTTAGAAACTATTTACTACCAAATTTAGAAACATAAAAATAGTAACTCAAAGTAAAATGACCATTTTACCTCTCTACATGTAGGAAAATGACCATTTTATCCATAATTTAAGGATTTCGCATCCTAACTCCAAATCTAACCAAAATTTAGATTCTTCATATGAATTTTGTCCTAAATTCAAATATCTAAATAAAAAAATCTAAAATAAAAAAATTCAAAAATGTGAATTATGCTTAGGTTAGGTCGAAACATGCTAGGGTTAAAAGCCTTAATTTTTGTTGCAATACTTTCGAGTTCTATCTTTCATGCTAAAACAGAAACATGCAACGTGCAAAAAAAATCCTTTGATTTAATAACATGCTAGAACAAACACCAAAAACTTATAAAAATCACAACTTCCTTCGTGTCAAAATTTCAATTTTTTTACTACAAAGAACAACCCCTTGATGATCTTGGTCTATCCCTTTTTAAAACAACTCCAAAAACTCAGAAAATTTCATAAACATACTCTCAATATGTTCATAAAACAATGCTAAGGACTATCATGCTGTAGACACTTAAATCAAAACCACAAAAAGTCACAAAATACATTCAACACAATCAGTTTGTACCTATACTCTAAAATTGAGTATCATGTGTTTTAGTTTTTAATCAAACCACTAGATCTGAACTTTTCATGAAATAAATCATCAAGAAACAATATCTTATGTTTCATATTCAAGTCCTAAAATAGATCTAAGCATCAAACCTAAGATCACATGGCAAAAATTGCATAGAAACACAAATCAATCCGTGAGCCTTAAGTATAAGACCTAATCGGACCTTTACATGCATAAAAATCCATATCCTCAAGATCAACACCATAAACCTTCAAAATAATATTATAGCACATAGATTGAAGTCCTAAGAGTAACATATGTGACTTTCAAAGTCATTAGAGCATGCTTTCATAACAAAAGACTTAAGTTTTCTCAAAACAGAAACTGTTTTCATACTTCCAATTTTCAACATTCTAGATTTATGCAATACTCCTATCAAAACTTTTTAACATGCTACGAATCCTCATCAAATTTTCATATCAACATGTTAACTATAAATCATAAAAATATTGGATCAAGATATTGCTAAGAACTTCGCCAAAAGATTAATAAATCACTCACTGTCCAGACTCTCGTCCAAAATGACCTTTTCATACTTAAATAGACTTTTCACCCATCAAACTTCCATGAAAAACTATACAAAGTCTTCAAAAAAATCAAGCAACTTATGTGAAGAGATTTTCTTGAGAATCTACATACAAAGACTTTGAAAAAATAAAGATTGACCAGAAATACTGTGAGAAATCAACTCTCGAGTCTTCTCCAAGATATTGCCTCTATTTTATAGATTATAATGATGGACTAAAAATATACAATAAAACCTCAGCTACTTGGTTCCAGAACTTCCTCCAAAAATAGAGATCATGAAGATGCTCAATCGTATTGCATGAATGGTGAAGATGGTTCCATCTATGTAATTGCTTTCTAAATAATGTCCTAATTAACCTTTGAGTACGAACTCAAATCTCTGTTAAATAATAAAGTGCTCGAGTTGTATTGCCTATCCGATGAAAACAAGTCTAAGCATTGATCAGTACTACAAGCACTATAATCTGCCGTCCTTTTTTATATATTGCTTTGTCTAATTTTGCCATGCATATTTTATGTGATCTTCTAAATTTTAATTACGTATTAATGAATGATTAAGATATCATGTTAAAGTTTTTACAAACACACGCTCATTGCCAAAACCATCATGCATAAGTTAGTCTTCATGTAGTTTATGAGAAAATTGAGAATTTATAACTATTTACGATAAAAATTAATCAAAGCATCCCCATCTGGATGCGTAAACCCCTGTTATCCCTAAAATTTAGAGATGAGATTTAGGGAAAGTTGCAAAAAAGGCTCTCATCCCATTCCCTAAATTAGGGATTTCATTTAGGGGATCTATAGTGGTTCCCCATAACCACTGTACATCATCAATCCGTCTGAACCCCAAATCTGTTGTTGTTGTTCCCGTGTTCCTCTCTTCCCTCTCGAATCTCGATTGCCCTCGTTCATCTCGGAGGCCCTCTCTCGCACCTTTTGCCACCATTGACGGTGACTTCTCTTCATCGAGTTGACACGAATGTAAGTTATCTCTTCTCTGTGAACCCTTCCATCTTCTTCTTTTCATGGATAGACTATGTCCTCTCTCACACAAATCGAATGCAATGAGCCTTTTTCCCATGGCGAATCGTCTTCATTTTCGAGTTTTATTGACAAAAATTATTGTATTTGTCACTTTGGCCAGTTGAAATTCGAGAATCCTAGATTTCAATTAGTACTCTAGGGTATGAAAATTCATGGATCTGTGACTCATATTCATAGCAACTTTCATGCATGTATCTGCCATGGTTTTCATATTAGCTGGATTTTTCGACTTCTTGGTTGTATTTATCAATCGTATTGCTTCTATTAAGAACCCTGCATTTTATTTGGTGCTCTAGGGTATGAATGGAAAATTTTTCTATTACTCATTCACAGCACATCTCTTGCATTTGTCTGCCATGGGTGAATGTGAGACATTGCTTTTAAATTAGTGGTTTGTGGCATTGGATCATTGTGTTGTGCATCATTCGGTCATCAATTTCTGAAGCTCAGTGCATATGAAAACATTGAATTGAATTAATGGCCCGACTCTTTTTCCCTTTGAATCATTTACCATAATCCAATTGGTTGCCATTTATATAGGGATTCATTTTTTTTTTCCCTTCATTGAGTTTGGATTTGGATAATTGAACAATTTGGATTTTCTGGAATTGGATAGTTTGGATTTGCCTAATTGGACAGTTTGGATTTTGTTATTACCTAATTACACCTCATTTTGATTGACTTTGTTTGGGTTGCCTTCTTTTAGCTTCAGTTACTCAAGGTTATTTGTCATCGAGTTTAGAAACTGCTTCATATATAAGTTGTCAAAATTCAGTGGCTTTATTTATTTTGATTAACTTGTCAAAAAAATTCATGAAGCTATTCATTTTTTTCCCTTCACTGAGTTTGGATTTTGTAAAATTGGACAGTTTGGATTTGCCTAATTGGACAATTTGGATTTTGGACTTTGGTTTTTGTTACTTCTTCTTACACCTCACTTTGATTGGCTTTATTTGGGTTGCCTTCCTTTAACTTCAATTACCCAAGGTTGTTTGTCACCTTGTTCAGAAACTTACGACGTATATAAGTTGTCACAATTCAGTGAGTTTATTTATTTTGATTAACTTGTCAAAAAAATTCATAAAACTCTTCATTTTTTTCCCTTCATTGAGTTTGGATTTGGATAATTAGACAGTTTGAATTTTGTGGAATTGAAGAATTTGAATTTGCCTAATTGGGCAGTTTGGATTTTGGACTTTGGTTTTTGTTACTTCTTCTTACACCTCACTTTGATTGGCTTTGTTTGGGTTGCCATCCTTTAGCTTCAATTTTCACTTTGGTTTTTTAGACCTTTTTGAGAAAATTATTATAACTACTTAAGTATAAGTAACTGATTGTTTTTAAAGGATGTTGATTAAAGGCTGGGTGTATATGCTAATTGGAATTTTCTGGAAACTCTACACCAATTGGTATGGGAAATTGTTTGTTTCTTGGGCAAATTACTTGCAAGGTTATTGTAGTATTTCGTTGGTTGTATGGGAACTTGATTGGCTTATATGATTCAGGCCACACTTCAATCTAAATCTGTCATTGTAGAATCTTGTGAGATTGCACAGTTTGGACTTGTTTGTTGCATGTGTTTACTGGTTTGAGCAAATTGATATTACCTTGCTCAATTGATTTCGTGGGGTCTTTAATTATTGTTCTCATGGACTAAGCTACTTTTGGTTTCACAAGTTAATTTCTATTTTTATATTATTATGCATTTTGCATATTGCTTAATATTGAATTTTTCTTCTCTAACCCCTCAGCTATGAATTGGTTTGTGCTATTGGGACCTTTGCAGTGTTTGGTACTGATGAATAATTATTTCTCATGGGGGTGAGTGTGGGCTACATGTCTACTATTAGGCTGTGATGATAGTGTTTCATGGGGTAATTCATAAGTGTTAGTGGGCCCCATCGAAATGGCAAGGTAATCCTCACCCGAATGGCCATATTGCAATTTGTAATAGTTTTCACTAAAGGCACATGGGCTTTGGGTAAGGTTTTGCAGCTATTTGATGTTGGGCTCCTGCCTCACACATGATGAAATTCTGTAAACCATTCTAAGCTACATTTAAAATACATAAGTGTTTATGGAAGTGGATAGGAATGCTCTTATATTTCATGTTTGCAAACTAATTTGGTTATTAGATTTCATTTGTCTTAACCACTCTCGGCTATGATGATGATAAAATCTGAACATGATGATGGAATACTTTGGCACACATCTCCATGGCATAGTAACCCGGATGGTCAATAAATAGTGGCAACCGGTTGTTGCAGCCATGCAAGAGAGGGTGCCAAGTGAGGTTGCCATAGGATTCTTGACCCAGCTACCAAAATCACTTGCAAAATGTAGTTTTTAACTGTCTAACATGTGTACCACATTTCTATGTTTACAATATTTTAGATATGGATTCACAAGAGTATGGGAATATGTTCTTCACTAGCCTCCTTACTCAGAAGCCTGAAGTTGACCACATTTATGTTGGTCAAGGTGAAGAACATCCCGTGACTTTGGATGACTCTCCACCCCTGCCCCAAGTTAAGCCTCCCTCTCAAAGAAAATTAGCCAAGGGTGCAAACTTCACCCCCGAAGAAGACAAGTTATTTGTTTCCATATGGCTGAATAGTAGCATTGATGCCATCTAAGGAACGGACCAAAAACACGCCCAACTTTGGAAAAAAGTTAGTCAATACTTTAATGACTATAAAGAAACAACAAATAAGCGGAGTGTTGGGTCTTTAATATATCGGTGGTCTGCTATTCAAAAGGCGACGAACAAATCTTGTGCTAAACTCGGCCAAGTTGAAGGGTTGAATCATAGTGACATGACTGAGCAAGACAAGGTATAAGCATCCACTTATTTACTATTGACAGCACTTATGCATTATGTTTCCTTTATCTTTAATGGGTGGTTAATTATTTGATTTTATTTTTGATTTGGAAGTTTGACAAAGCGAAAATCATGTAATAATCGCTCGAGAAAAAGGCTTTTCAATTCGAGCATTATTGGTAGCTATTGAAAGACCAGCCGAAATGGAATCAGTGTTGCACAAAGGACGGGATGAAGCGAAGGTCGACAATGTCCCCCACATATTCGCGTACCTCAACAGTGGCAACTAATTCAGTAATTGATTCAGTGGGTGGTACAGAAGGCAAGAATCTGAAAAGTAATGATGTCATCGAATTGGATAGGCCAATAAGGAGAAAAACTGAGAAAGAAAAACATAAGGCCCAAGGCAAGACATTAGATGAGCTTGTGGAGTTTAGCAAGCGTAAGTACACTCTCTTAGAGGAGTCACGTGCTCAGGAGAAAAAAATTTTCTGACTCAAGGCCGAGAAGATGGCATATGATCGAGAAATGGAGGGAAATAAAAATAGACAGGAGGACGAGAGACTGAGGTTGGAGGCGGAGAAACTTGAAATCGCCTGGTGGGAAAGAGAGGAGCACATAATGTTGCTCTATGTGAATACGTTAAATGAAGTTCAGAGGGTATATTTCCAGCAACTTCAGAGAGAGATATTGGCACGACGCAATGTATTAGAAAATTGAGGCATTTATTTGATTTGTAACTAATACATTTATTCAGTATTCATCTATTTGTATTTTATGTACCATTTTATGTACCAATCGCTTATGGCACTTTCACACGTTTGTTGTATTATATAATTTGTACGTTTGTAAAGTTTTAATACTCTCTTAGAAAACATGGTTGTTGAATTTTAGTCCAACATGGATAGATGTTACTTGATTACAACTCGTCATTACAAATCCTTAAACTATTATAGATAATTAAAATATTACAATAACTTTGAGCATGTTCTTGAACCAAACATGTTTTTTGGAATGGAAATTCTATAAACTTTTATACACGGTCGCTACTAATGATAAAATAAAGAATCCAACACAACCTTCTCTTCTATTATTGGGAATAGAATTGTCAATTATGTTCAATTAAATCTGTTTGCAGTTGATGATGTGCCAAGCTGTCTCTAATTTCATGATGAAGCTGAATGGAGTTGACAAATTCGTTTGTTGGATTGCGCGATAGTTCTGAAATATCATCATCAAGTTGATCATACTCCATGTTCAGACCCTGACTATCATCATGCTCGTCCTCAATGATCATGTTATGTAGAATAACACATGCTTTCATTATTTTTATTAGCTCATTGAATTTGAATAATCAGGAAGATTCACAAACGATTGCAAATAGTTATTGAAGTACCCC
Organism: Cyclocarya paliurus; assembly: GCA_029856935.1. Classification (NCBI taxonomy): domain Eukaryota; kingdom Viridiplantae; phylum Streptophyta; class Magnoliopsida; order Fagales; family Juglandaceae; genus Cyclocarya; species Cyclocarya paliurus. Next base: position 1,843,193 of record CM056960.1, on the reverse strand, counting down.
GAAGGCACGCTCAATATTTTTTCTTGCGAATTCTTGTGCTTTGACAAAGTTTTTCTTCTTATTCCCTTAGAGTGATGAAATCGTCTAAACAAACGTTGACTACTTGGGATAAATACCATCGGTAAGATGGTACCCTATAGTGTAGTCGTTGCCATTGATTGTGTTAGTAGATCACGCCCTTGGGCAAGTTCTGTGAAAATAAAAGATCTTTCTAGCACATTAATATCGTTATATGAACCGGGCATACCAAAAAATGCATGTCATATCCAGAGATCATATGAAACAACTGCGTTTAAAATAATAGTTGGTTCACGGATGTGGCTGGAGTACATACATTTCCAAGCAGCGGGACAATTTTTTCACTTCCATTGCATGTAATCAATGATTCTCAGTATTCCTGAAAATCTCCATTGTTCAACAACCACAAGCAATTAAGCAATATTATTGACATTTAGAAACTGCAAATATTCATGTAAAAAAACAGTTACGATTGTTGCGCAAAATTTTTTGAGGCTCTCCATTGTGATGCTTTCTCCAATATGTATGTATTCATCCATAAAATCTCCAATAATCCCATAGGCTAACATTCTAAGTGCTGCGGTTATCTTTTGCATAAAAGATAAACCAAATCTTCCGGCATTATCTCTTCTCTGAACGAAGTAGGGTTCGTAAGCCTCTATCTCATTTAGAATACGAATAAATAGGGGACGACTCATCCGAAATCTCCTTCGAAATAGATTGGAGAGATATATTGAATTTTCTACAAAATAGTCGAGGAAAAGACACTCGTGCCCTTAAATATAATCACATTGAATAAACTTATGACTTTGGCGATTGCCATAATATCTTGATGACTCTCCATCAGCCTTGACATTAATAACAACATCCAACTCATCATCAAATGACAAATATGTAAGCAATTTGTGAAAGAAAGAAAGAACCATTTGATGACGGGAGTTGGAGATGAGACTTGGGTTTTTGAGAAAATGAATGCAAGTAGGAGGCGTATTTATAGAGGAAAAAGTTACCGTTACATATAAGACACAAAATGTTACCATTAGAGAAAAGAAAAAAAAAGTTACTGTTGGGGAAAAGATAAAAAAGATTACCGTTGGAGAAGAGACAAAAAAATTACCGTTGAATAAATGACAAAACATGTATACTAATCTGCAAGAATTCCAAATGTTACCGTTGTAATATTTTGTAAAATATTTTATTATCAATACGCGGATAGGTATTACCGTTAGAGAAATTGGAAAAAATACTACCATTATATGAAAATGAAAAACTGTTATCATTACACTAATGCAAATCAAATATTAGTTAATTATTAGGCCAAAATCATATTAAAAAATACCATCACGTTGAAAAATGCACATAGTAAAAGAAATGTATTATTTTTAATACTGATATTGAATTGAAAAATAATACTGTATCTGGAAAAAAAAATCATATAAGAATTTATAGAATGTGATTTTTGAAAAGAAGAGAATAAGATAAAAGAGTTAGTGGTTAAAAATGAAAATAGAAGTGAGAGAAAAAAGTAATAAAGAAAGAATAGAAGAATATTATTTTAATAGAATAGAGAAAGGATAGGAAATGAGATATAGAAGGTTCTTAGAAGATGAGTAAAATTTAAGATAAAATTATAGGGAATACCCTTTTTAGCTAAAATTTAAGGAAAAATATAAGAAACCCTATGGGGATGCTCTCATTCTAACCAAAAAGCTGAAGCACTAGTTTTAAACCATATACAACTTAATTAAAAGCTGAGGTGCCAGTTTTAGGTTGGTTAAACGTAGGGAGTGACTATCAAGAATAATTTTGCCTTTTAGTCTCATTTCATTTCTATTTTATCTTTTTATTATTTAGTTCATTTATTTCTTTGTGTCTAATATCTACTTTTGGATCTAGAATCCTTAGATGTAGGGCTAGGATTAAATTCGTAGAAACCCTAATCCCCTCATTTTCTCTTCTTTCTATCTCTCTCTCCAGTCGTCTACACCCTCAACCGTAACACCCCCCCAAGATGACTTTGTCTTCTCCCTCGCCTCCAACTTGTCGCCGCACGTCGCAGTGCCACCGCTGGCCACGCTTCACGCCGATGACCCTCCACCTCCAATCATCCCTCCCCTTTTTCCCCCATGTCGTTGCCCCCTCAAGCTATAACCCAGCCCTTGATCCCTCGTCTCCACCGCGACCCAAGCACACACCACTGTCGTAGGCACCACCCCTCCTCAAGCACATCGTCTCCCTCGGCCTCTCCCTTAGGTCCCATAGCTCTCTCTCCCTTCTCCCTTGGCTTCTCTCCACGACATAATGCCGCCATTGTGAGCAGCCCACGGGCATGCCGTTCAAGCCTCACCGCAACCCCTTCCTCTTTATGACTGTCTCCCTCTCTCCTATGAGAGAAACCACTGTAAAAATAAGGGTATTAAAAAAAATCAGAAAACTAGTCCGGACAAGCCTGAACCGGTAAAACTTGTCCAGTTTTGGACCGGTCCGATTCGGAACCAGTTTCCATAATGGTAAAACCGGCCAGAACCAGTCTGGTTTCGGTTCTAGGCTTTTTAGGCCCAGACTGGACTAAACTGGTTCCATATAATATATATTTTACATTATTTTTTTAATATTATATATAAGTTTTATATATAATAGTATAAGTTATAATTTATAAAATAAAAGTTTAATCTTAAACATAAAAATTTAATTGATCATATGCTTTAAATATAATATATATATTAATAACTTTTATCATAAATTAATTTAAAAATAAAAATTCTAGTAAAGCAGATTTTAGTTCTTCACTTAAAATTAAGTATGTTCTTTTATCAAATATATATTCTTTTCTAATTACTTTAAGCAGTATTTTTCGTCTCACATACACATAGAGACAATTAAGCAGCTGCTGGATTAATGCCTATTTGTCTTCCTTGGCCAGCCATTTGAATTCAAGCCATACAGCTAAGATGACAGTAGTGCTTTTGCATATATGATTTATATATCTCATTCAAACTAGTGTCAATCACTAGTTTTTAGTAAATCAAATTTTAGTAATTCAGATTTTTTTAGTAAAATAGATTTTTTTAGTAAATCAGATTTTTGTAATAGTAACAGATTTGGAATAAAAGTATAAAACAGATTTTTTTAAAGTATTTTTTTTTTTTAAGGATCAGATTTTTTTTTATAAATTTGCATTTTATTAAAACTAGACCGAACCGGACCAGAACTGATTAAACCTGAAGTATCGGTTTAAGGAGTAACTAGTACATAATTGGTTCTTGAAAATACAAAATCGTTACATACCGGTTTGATTCTAAATTTTGTCAAAAATCGAACCGGACTAAACCAATTACACCTCTAACGGTAAATAACAAAACCACTAGTACCTCTGGGAATAGTGAGCAAGGGTGCCATCACTAGCCTCTCATTTAACTCTTGAAAATAGTTCTCGCACTCTTCTATCCAGACAAATTTACCCTCCTTTCTGTACAGCTTAGTGATAGGTGCCGTAATATTAGAAAACCCCACTATGGCACTATGAACCTTCTGAACCATCCGGCAAGTCTCAGAAAGTTTCTAACTTCCTGCATGTAAGTGGGCCAACTATCTTAAGCCCATAAAGCCTTTAGGGTCCAACCCAAATTTTTTTCTAAATAATAAATTTAAAGCTTAATAAATTATTCAAACCCTAGCTAGGCTTTCCTAAGATAAAACCTTAATTAAAACAATCGTTAATAGCTCAAAAAACTAACTACCATTTTATAATAAAAATAATAATAAAATATTTTTGATAATAATAATAATAATAATAATTTGCTAAATTAGTGAGCTTGGATCCTTTCCATTCCTGCGCCTGCATGTCCCTTATTCTTTAGGATACACATCCGCATTTGTGGGTAGGCTTGCTCTTTTCTGGGTTTGGACCTTTTGAGGGGCCTTTTGAGATCCCTTGTGACACTGTTTTGACAATGGGTGGCCTCGTGGTTACCCCTTGGCCTTTCCTTTTTATTTTTATTTTTAATTTTTTTTGTATTTATATTTTCAAAACAAAGTTTTCTGCTAGTGGTTTTGTAATCTCAATAAATAGAAAAAATTTCACTCATCATCTCCATACTCCACACGTCATACATAATTTTTTATTTTTTATTTTATCTAATATATGGTATATAGATGATGAGTAGAAGAACTCAATTAATTTAAGAATAATAAAACCAAATTTAAAAAATAAAAAATAAAAATAAATGTGATGTGCGGTTACGATGAATAAAAAAACTTTAATAAATATTCAGTATTTTTTTGTTTAAGATTCCTCATTTTTGTGGTGTTTTTATATTTTTTTTTTTTTTTTTTTTTTAAGTTTTAGAACCTTGTAAATAATTTTCATTTTTGTTGATATGCCTTATAAAATTTTAAATATATATTTTTAAAATTTTCTAATATTTTTACATTTTTATACAGGTTGCTTGTCAAGTGACGCCCGTTTGCTTCTGATTTGACATTTCTAATGGTTTGCTAAACACAGTAAAACAAAACGTGAGTCAAAACCAAACTATACATTCAAGCAAAGACTCACGCAACAGATATCCTCCAAACATCTCTCATTCCATATGATACACAACCAGAACTCTTCATTCAATCAACTGAAATCTGACCTCGTTTTCACAAAAACTTTTTAACATATTTCATCTTATCTAATCATTACAATTTTTTCAAATTTTTATATAAAATAAAATAAATAATTTAATTTTTTCAAATATTAAAATATTAAAAAATATGTATTTTAATAATATTATATTTAATTTTCATTTTATTTCATCTCATCTACAAAAACAAACGAGTGAGATGCAAACTTCACATAGAAAAACCTGCCGAAACAAAGACGAAGGAATCTCGACCCTCTTCAATAGTTTCCTCTGCGAACAGTTTCATGGATGAAAAGAGCCGTGGGGGTTTGCTCTTTCTGATGAGGACTTCATTGCTCCTTCTAACCAACAACTTTTAGGATAGGTTTGTATAGTGAAATAAAAAATTTTTATTTTAAATAAAAGTTTAAAATATTATTTTTTAATATTATTATTATTTTAAAATTTAAAAAAATTGAATTGAAATTTGAAAAAATTAAATTGTTTATTATATTTTATGTAAAAATTTAAAAAAATTATAAATAATAAAATAAAATAAAAATTGTATATCTCATCTTAATTGCCAAATCTATCCGTCTTGTATATGGCAGTCTCTTTGTAATCTTAGGCCATATTAGACTCTTGTATGGAGGGGTAGTAGACTACACATTTTTTTATAGTTTGAGATGGCAATAGTCAAAATTAATGATTTAGGTGGAATTACTAATTCCTTGGTAGTTTATGGATTTTAGTGTTTTTTTTTTTTTTTTTTCTAAATCTGTAGAAAAAGATTATAATGACATTTTTTTTATTCTTTGTAATTGTATTAGTGTCATGTTTATTCTTTTACGTAGAGAAATGATAATTTAAAGTCTTATAGTATGAAAGCAAACCCGGCATATTCATTTTGAAAAAAGTGAAAGAAATTTAAAATCTACAAAAAAAAATTATTTTTTAATAGTAAACTCTACTTTTCTTTTCTTTTTTTCCAAAGGAGTGCACATAACTTTACACCCCCTAGAACTGCACTTCAATTTCTCTGATTTTTTTTGTCTCTTTCTAATGGATTGCAATACAAACTACAAAGACATATTGTACAAGAATCGGAGTCGGACGAAATATAAATAATGCTGACTTTTAGAAAATGAAGGGGTCTTTACAAAGAGCTGGACGTTGCAGCAACTAAAATGAACCCTTTAATAATTTAATCAAATTAGGAACGTTTCAACTACGAAATGGCGGTTGGTTTTCAAAAGGCAGCTCAATGGATGTTGCATTACCGTAAAATTCTTCCAAGTTGTAGAAATCTCTTTGTTGAGGAAGAAATATATGGACTACTACGTCACCTGACAACACCAAGACAATACAACATAACTGTTACCAGTAGTATAAACAACTCCATGACAAAAAGCACTCAGCAATTGAATCAATGGCAGGAAGCAACAAGAACTGAACCAATCAATAGCTGTTGCAAGCTTCACTACTAGGATAGATGTTAGTTTTTAAACAAGAAAAATAAAATAAAATAAAATAAAATAAAAGAAGAAGAAGAAGAAGAAGAAAAGAAAATTCATGGTAGACCTATTTTCCCAGTTGTAGCAAGCCTATCAATATCCCAAAGAGCCGTGCTATGCATCAGCCCCTGTTCACCTGATGTGTACTCATGTGAGTGGTTTAGATGTGAATAGTTTGAATGATGTGAGTGGTTTAGATGATGACACATAGGGTGTGTTGTGGCTGCTCCTCAACAGTAGGCTGATGTAAAGAATTTTCCTATCCCAAATAATCTTAAGGATAATTTGAAACCTATACACATATACATTACTCATTAGGGAAGTAAGTAAACAATGCATAAATCATGTTCATTAAAAATGAATGGAAACATCAAACATACATATGTAATGTACATGTTCATGTTCCAATCAAAGGCATTCAAGTTAAAGCCCTATTAGGTCTTAATTGGCAAACTGACAGCAAGAGAAAGTCAGTGACAGAACATGATAAGTGCATTTATTTCCAGAGCATACATTCAATTCATTGTTTTCCATCAAAAGGGAAAACTAAAGGTTGCTGATCTCAAAAGGCTGGCTAATTTACCATATTTCTTAGATTGAAAAACATATAAAAATTGTGTAGGTCCATATTAGGTGAGTCATGTCATTTGATTGTTGCATACGTGATCATGCATTCACAAAACTGTTCACTGCACATGATCATAGAGAGCATATATTTTGCACCTCCAAACTGGTACCTACTTTGCAATATGGTACCTAACTTGAGACAATGCCCTCTCATACTACTAAAAAATTACAAGTGCACTAAGGTCTGACAATCAGGAATGTCCCACATCAACTACTTTTTTAGATATCACATTTCATGTTTTTCCAGTTAGTTTAGAAGTAGCATGTGTATTTTCCCCAAGCTCAATGGTCACCAGTTCGAGTCGCCTTAGGGCCACTGGAGGTTTACTTGGCTGAAACTGAAGAGTTTTGATCAACTGCATATTATCTTAACTTTAATTGTTAGGGAATTGTGTGGAAAAATTTAATAGTTGGACAAAAGGGGAAAAACAGCAGGCCCCCCAAACTTATTCTAACTTGCAATGTGATACCTAAACTATCAAAGTTGAGACATTGCACCCTCTAGCTACAACTTTTTGTTAAATGGTACATTTACTCAAATTCTAACCATTATGATAACAAAAAATAGGTAATATAACCTAATCTTAAGTGTCGGATTTGCTCAATTTTGTTTGTTAAGGTGGTAAAAAATAAATAGCATGACACATTCTTGACAGTTAGATTTTAAGTACGGTGTATTGTAACCTCTAGTAATTTAATAGTGTGCCTTTAATAGTGTCAGCCCTAGGGGTTGGCTCAAGTGGTAAGAGCCTTGGTGTTGGTGGTAGGCTCCCTTCAGGTCTAATGGTTGAACCCTTGGGTGCAAACAATTTCTAGAGTTCATCGGACTGAGGAAATTTCTCCTTATATTATCACCCAAGGTGCACTTGTGGGAAACTCCTCACAGATGGGCTATGTACCATTGGGATTAGTCGGGACTTTGTTCCAGATACTCAGTGCCAATAAAAATAAAATTAACAGTGCAATGTCTCAACTTCAATAGTTTATACACCACAATGTAATCTGAAATCAGTTAACGGGTGCAAAGTATATTTTCCACTACCCAATCAATTTTAGATTTCAAAACTGTAAAGTAAGCTTCAGGCCGCTACCAGTCCAAGTGAGGTAAATTAAAATAGTTGGAGTATGCATAACAACCAGAAATGGCATCATAGTGTCCAGCTTACTAATGAACGGAACAGGATGTCGAATCTTTATATAGAAGACTCAGAAAGAGCCAAAATATTTGATATTTGATTATATTGGAGAGGAGAGTTCATAGGAAAGATTGCATTAATAAATAATAGAAAAATTGGCTCTCCTAATAAGATAAATCTCAGTTCCCTATGAATGAGCAATGAATTGTGAACCAAGTTTGACAGAGTAATTAATCACCACCAAAAACCCCAAATTAAAGTAAGTCCAAAGAAAGGGATACAGAGCCTGTGGCTGACTTGCAAACTTCGAGAAAGATATAGTCACTTTCATATTCGCTAAAAAATATTAATTTTTGGTCATGACTTCAAATGTAATAGCCGTGATTCTTGTGAATTATGTGTGTAACAATCAGGGAAAGCACTAATCAATTTGCACTATAACACATAAAAAACTAGCCAATTTTTGAAGCTACCCTAAAATCACTCGGCAATTTGATTTCACCTAATAAGTAGCCAATATGGGACTTAACACCCACTGACTACCTTTATAACCTATTCACTCTATTTGGGTTATTCGTACTCCCAATATGGGAATGGGTCGGCTGTTTGCTTTTAGTGCTGGGACTGAACAGTGTTACAAACTTCTCTTCTTAAATTCTTGACATCCTTAGTTAAGTCATGTCATGCAGTATTTCAGCATCACATGGCTGGTCTTTCTAGGTGGCTTCAATAACCATTGAGGGAGAGCACTAGCCACATCTGCACTACAAACCCACAAATATTAGTCAATTTGAACCTTCCCAAGAACCTAATAAAGTTCAGTTTCACTGAGTAAGTAGCTAAAGTGAGGACTTTAGCACCCACGACTAGCTTTATAACCTATCCACTACCTTGGTTATTCATAATACCACACTCTATATGGGTTATTCATAATCCCACACTTTAGGGTTATTCTTATTCCCAATGTGGGAATAGGTGTTCCAACTAGCCACAACTGTCACAGGTGACTTCATCATGGTGAAAGAAAAATAGCAAAAGGTAACAAAAGGTCAAAGAAATGAGATTGCAGATGACATTCTCGACACTGACTAAAGGGTGTTAAGGCCAATGGTTGCAACCAAAAGAAAAATGATAATTTCTTTCTTTTAACTTAACATTAGAACAGATGAGAACTGGATTAGAATGCAAAATCCCTTACCAAAGTCCAACAAGGTCCATGAGTTGGGTTTTGAGTCCCCAGATGGAACTTTCCCATAATTCTTCTCAGCTAGATCTCTTATTTTTGACCTGATTTGCGGTTTGACACAAAAATATCAGTCCAAGCATTGGTACAACACACTGAACCATAATTAGGCTCTCCAACCAAAATATGAAGATCATCATCAAAGTTGGAGTCATACCCAATAGCATCAATCTGAGGGCGAGAAAATGCTGTGGCAATGATAAAAAATCGAGTCCAATACACAAGAGGCTTCACAAAGAGGACCTTTATATCAGCTGCCTTGACCTCGCTGGCAACCTTGGCCATCTCCACAGCAACTACAGAGATGGCCGGAAACAGATTTAAGTTGGTGTCCTTTATATATATATATATATATATATATAAATAGATAGGTTTAAGTTGGTATCATGAATTTCTAGAGTTTAAGAAATCATATCATCCTCATTCTCCAATTAGAATACCGTATCCTAGAATAATCTTGTGCTGAATAATTATAGAATTAAAAGGGACTCAGTAATTTCCATAGCAAATTGTACAAGGCCTCTTAACAAAACAAAACTCTTCAAGGCCCTCACAAATTAATTCAGATTAGCTACTTGAATTACATTTCCCAGGTTTCAAGTTTAGGAATTTTGAGTATATACAAGAATTTATGCATAGGGGCAGAATATGTCTCTGGAGAGGGTGGTTGATAGGTGATATATGGCGGGGGTCCGGGGATAGCAAGAATAAGAGGGAATTCAGAATTGGTAACCCAGGCAGTGTAACAATCATTAAAAGTTGGCAGTAGTTTGAACTTCATGCTGGAGGTACAAAAATACAATTTTCAATACACAATAATTTTTTAAAAAGATTTGCACAAGACCTTCTGTTTTTTTTTTTTTTTCATTCTTTTAGTGAGAAACTTCCGTATGTGTGTAATGCAGTAATCCAGCATGGAGCACTCTTAAACTAGGACAAAAAGAGATATGGGCCAGGATGGATTATGGGGTCCAAAATTGGACGAGATGGGCCAACATTATGTCCTTAATGACACTGGTTGGAATCTTAATTTCAAATTGACTGCAAAATGACCTTACATGATAAGCTTTCAGCATCATCATCAACCTCTTCACTGTGAGGCTTTTGGTCCTTTCTCCTGAACACCACCTTTCCAAATTTATTAAACAAGTCATCATATGTATCATCTGTATCTTCACTTACATTCTGCAAAATTTATTACTCATGTCAGTGATGCAAACAATTACCTCAATGGTGTCCAGGTACTTCAAACAAGAAAAACTTTTAGCATTGCAAACAAATATTTTAATCAAATATCCTTGGTTAAAACATCAAACATCATTCTCCCCCCCTCCTCTCCCACCAAAGAAAAAAAAAAGGAATCTGAGCAGTATGAGAGTAATTGAAAAGGGGGTGTAGGGAACAAAAACTTTAGGGACAAATAAAAAAGTCAAAACCAAAGGAATCCACCACTTCTGCCATTCATTTTCTCATTAACTCTGCATATGTGTTAGAGTTAATTACCTTCCTAGTTATTAAGGCTTGTTTGGGCACTTTGATGACATGAGATGATCTCATATCAAAACTTTTCATAATTTTCTTCCCAAACATCACTCAAACACAAAACACTTTTCAATTTCAAATCTTCAACCTTTTATCTAATCATTACAATTTTCTCAAACTTCCAAACAAAACACAAAAAACAATACAACTTTTTCAAATTTCAAAACAAAAATTATATTCAAATAATATTTTAACTTTATAGTATTTTATTCAACTTTTTCTATCTCCTTTCCCAAATCCCAATAAAACATCTTAACTCAAACCATTTCACTACTATTCACAAACCATTACACTACTATTCACAGAATTCTAGTACACTCAGGCAATGCTCTTGTGTATGTCTTGTATACTTGGGGTTATGCACATATTCTTACGATTAATAAAATTTTGTTTACCAATTAAAAAAAAATTGTTCACAAAATTTTCATCTCATCTCATTACCCAAACATACTCTAAATGTTCCTACATATGTGTTATGTATCTATTGTGCAATTTTCGCAGCTCATGGTTGAAATGTCATGCTCTTAATTATGGAAGTACCTTATGGTACATATCCAATCATAACGTATCATGGAAATTGTAAACCAGAAAGCAGCTCCATTGTGTTAACCTCCACCATACAAGAATTTAGTGGAAGAAAACGAAAATATTTTTTTATAAGTAAATTGAAAAATATATATATATATATAATATTCTTGTCCATATCGGATAATATGCTAACAAAAAGGTGGATTCCTTCGGACTATCATGTCATACAATAGATTCAACCCATCTCAACGAATAACCAGATAACAAAGATCAAATTCTAAAGGTTGATGCATAAAAAGTAACAAGGAAACCCTAAATAATACATAATTAAGGATTTCATTTTGCATTTCCAACCCAAAGTGAAGCCATCAATGCCGATTATTATGCTTGACGATAATAAGGTGGATAGAATATTGTTGCCTCTTATTGTTATATTTTAGATTAAATACGTTCGAGAACTACAAAAATTGTGCATCATCAAACTATTTTCCAACAACTAAAACATAGAACAACATTAGACCCCAGATCCATAAAACATTTTTCTAAGCTGAACAAAGTTTATATAACTCAAACTAGCAAACAAAATAGAAATAGAACCACTACTTAACAAAGCTGAGCCGAGTAGAGTTCCCATAACCCACAACCCAAAACGTTATCAACCAAACGTATTACTTTCGAACCAAAGTAGACAAAACCAAAACAGACTGAAATGAAAACAACGAGGGGAGGGGAAATGGGAAAAAAACGTTTATCTCTTACCTCTTTTCCAATTGCCATAACCAAATACGAGTCCCTTGTCTTGAAATTAAATTTTCTGGTACTGGGTACCCTCCCAATGCAATTGTGGTGTGAAAAATTATTCCCATCCATGCATGTGCACACAGAAATCCTTTTGGGTCTTTGACGGAACTTCGATTCAACACGGCACAGATGCCGGAACTCGCCGAAAAAATCAGTTGCGGTGCCGGCTCCTGTGCCAGCGATAGATAGCATAGTGGCTACTGCCATAGTTGCAACTGGCCAATGATGAACGACAGAACAAGGATATATGAGAGAGGCTTTTAAAGTGATGCACCGTAACGGGCAACGTTTCCTGGAGTTTTAACTTGACCCGCAATTATGTTTGGGTTTCGGTTCCGGCACGCCGGAAACCAACCCAACCCACTAAGAGTATTAGTATTGGATTGGTCAAATACATCTTTAAATTTTAGTTAATATCACACTTTTTTACATTTGCATATTTTATTTAAATTCAATCCTCACATTAGATTAGCTATTTACTCTCTCGATAATAAAAAAATATTATTAAATTAATAATTTTGTTATTTAATTTTTTTATATCACATTTTATAATTCTACTAATTTAATATTAATAATAATTATATTCTAATTAAATTAATATTAAAAAAATCATATTTTTAAAAGTCATTTAATGCTAATAACAAAAAATATTTGATTAAACTTATCAAAAACTCTATCTAAATTTCTTAATTACAAATCAAATAATATTTTTATTGGAGTGAGAAATTAATATTTTAATGTTTGTTTGGAGTGATAAATTATTATTTTAACTTTTGGTGAATCAATTTGGTTCTTCAAATTTGGCTAATCACTGTAGCTAACATCCAAATTATTTTAGAGATGCTCAATCCAATGTGGGGACTTTTTAGCACATATTATCTAAAATTTGGCCAATCTTTAGTTTTAGCCAAGCCAATGCTAATGCCCTAAGGGAGCCCATGCCTAACCTCCTTTGCTCAAGTCCAACCCTCCAAGTTTTTTAAGAGTTACAGTTTCGTATCGTGAGATATAAAAATAAAATAAAATAAATAGTTTTAATTTTCAAAAGTTAGTCCTTTTTTATTTAGTAATATGATAGTCAAATTGTCAAAATTTTCAATTTCCCTTCTATGGAACTGTTTGAGCCTAATAATCTTATTTTGCTACTCAATAGCCATGCACACCACACACCTTGCTGATGTAGGTTTTTATTTTTCAAAACATCTCAATCAGCCATTTTCTCTCTCAAGAAACGAGTCTCAAACTGCAATCATCTCCTCATCTATACCTAGAAAAGAAAAATAAAAAAGAGGAAATAAGAGAGAAGATAATTTGAAAAAATGGTGTCTTATTTTAATGAATGGCAACATGAACCGTTAGGCTATACAAGAAGAGTACTTAAACTAAGTAATACAATGATCTCCCATATTCAAAAATTAAAATAAATCCCATAAAATCTGCTATGTTGACATATGATCCTCAGATTTTGTAGTTGGTGTATATCTCTGATTTTCTACGGTTGGTGTTGATCTCAGATAGGATTTCCTGTAGTTGGCATTAATCTCAGATTCTCTTATTATTGACATCTTCATATTAGGATCTCCCTTATTAGCCGAAACTGATAAATCTTCACGTTGATATGATTCTTCCTTATTTTTAGGACTTGCTGGATCATCACTTTGGTTTGAACTTATTACCATTAGAGCTCCAATACCTCTCAACATCTCTCCAATGATTTCGACAATATTGTGAGAGTCTTCCCCCTTTTTCCTCCAGGAATCCCGTGCTTCCTTATTGCTCCATGTACTCTCACTGTTGTTGAGTGTGCCGAGTTGTGATATGCTGCTAATACCCTCCCTCAAACTTTGCCGGAGTTGAAGGCAAAGTTTGGTTCGAAAATATTGAAGGGGTGATTTTGACATTGGTTTTGTGAAGAGGTCAGCAACTTGGTTATCAGTGGAGATATGTTGAATAATAAGTAGTCCACGTGTAGCTTGTTCGCGCACAAAATGATAATCCAATTCAATGTGTTTGCTTCGGGCATGGAATACAGGGTTAACTATCATATGACGAGCACTGAGATTGTCACATTAGTTTATGGGAGGAGATGTCATCTCAATTCAAAGGTCTTTGAGAATGAACGTCATCCAAGTGAGTTTGGCTGCTTTGTTAGCCATGGCGTGGAACTCTGCTTCTGTGCTTGATCGTGAAATTGTATGTTATTTTTTTGTACACCAAGAGATGAGGTTCCCTCCCAAGAATGTACAGTAGCCTGTGGTTGATTGTCTTGTAATAGGACACCATGCCCAATCTGCATCTGAGAAAGCAAAAAGATCAAGTGTAGTGTGTGAAGAAAAATGTAATCCCATTTCAATTGTTCCTTTGACATATCATAGGATACGTTAAACCATTTTTAACTGTGTCATCATGGGAGCATACATGAATTGGGATACATAATGAACACTAAATGAAATATCTAGGCGAGTGAATATAAGGTATTGTAAGGCTCCAACAAGACCTCGGTAGTAACTTGGGTCTTCCATGAGAGTTTCATTGGAAGAAGTTTTGGTTTATAGCTTCAAGAGGTGTACTCATGGGCTTGCAATCTACCATATTGGAGTGTTCAAGTATGGTAAGAGCGTAGTGGAACTGAGATAGATGAAGCCCACTGTTTGTTGCCATGATTTCCATTCCAAGAAAGTGATGAATTCGTCCCAAATCTTTCATTGCAAACTCACTGCTTAGTAACCTAATGAAATTTGCAACAAGTACTAGAGTAGATCCTGTAAGCAATATGTCATCCACATAAAGAAGTAAAAATAATGAACTAAATTCAGAGTGACAAATAAACAATAAAGGATCTGCTAGACTACAAAAAAAACCAAATTTAAGAAGAAAAGCACTAAATCGATCAAACCAAGCACATGGTGCTTCTTTTAATCCATAGAGTGCTTTTTGTAGTTTACAAACATATGTTGGATGTTGCGGATCTGCCATTCCTGATGGTTGTTGCATATATAGATCTTCAAAAATTAATCCATACAAAAATGTATTTTTTACATCTAGTTCACGAATAGACCACTATTTAACAAGAGTGATAGTTATAATCATCCGAATTGTTCCTAGTTTGATAACAGGAGAAAAAGTTTCAGTGTAGTCTATTCCATCAACTTGATGATATCCTTTTGCAACCAAATGCACTTTGAGTCAATCTAAAGTCCTATCAAGCTTAAGTTTTGACTTGAATACCCATTTTGAACCAATGACATGCATCTTAGATGTGCGGGGAACAAATTTCCATGTCTCATTTTGATGAAGAGCAGCAAGCTCTTCATTCATGGCTGCTTTCCAATTAGCGTGTGCTAAGATGATGTTTTGAGGCTCATGGGGTACGTTGGTAGAGGTGATTGTGGTCAAGGCATACTTAGGATTGGGTTTTACCACACCTAGTTTTGATCTAGTGACCATGAGATGTGTGTGTTCTGCAAGAGCAAGTGTATGATGTTGTAATTCTGTTGATATGGTTTCTGGCTGTGGGGCTACAGTTTGATGTATTTCTAAATTTTCTGGTGTGTCTCATGTGGTGATGAAATTTTTGGTGCACCGATGTTGGCAGGGAATTCGGGAAAGTCATTTTCAATTTTTTTGTGGTGGTTTGAGGTACTGCATTGAGGGGAAGTTGACGTGAAGGTTCGGGTGACATAGAATTTTGTGGGAATGTTGTTGTGTCTTGAAGTTGAGGTAAGGGACTTAAACATGGAGCTATGGAAGAGACCGAATATGTCCCTTCAGAAGAATAAATATCAGTATGTGGTAACCAAGTGTTAAAAATATTTATAGCCAATGGCTTTGCTACTGTCATGCAAGAATTATTTGTAGACTTATAAGGAAAAATTAGCTCATCAAAGACAACATGCCGGGAGATAAAAAAAACTTCTTACTTGATGGATGAAAACATTTACAAGCCTTATATTTTTCACTGTAGCCTACAAAGATGCAACGAAGTGTTTTAGGATCAAACTTGTGACGTTGTGTTTCCCAAGTGTAGGGAAAACACTTAAATCCAAAGGTTCGAAGTGATGAGTAAATCGGATGCATTCCATGCAATGCAAAATATGGGATTTCAAAATTGAGAGCTGATGACGGTAGTCGATTCATGAGATAAACAGCCGTAGTGAAAGCTTCTACCCATAAAAATAAAGGAGCACCACAATGAAACAACATAGTCATACCTAATTCTCTTATAGTTCTATGTCATCTTTCGACCATACCAGTTTGCTCGGGAGTATATTGGGCTGATATTTGATGAACAATGCCTATGGAAAGAAAGTGAGTTGATAGTTTTGAATTGATGAACTCACCTCCTCCATTGAAATTGAAACTTTTTTTATTTGTTTGTTGAATTGTCTAGCAACATATTTTTCAAAGGCTAGATATGCATTGAAAAAAATCGGATTTTTGCCGTAAAGGGATAATCCATGTATACTTAGAAAAATCATCAACCGAACAAGCATAATATTTGGATTTTGCAATAGAAAGAACAAGAGCAGGTCCCCGCAAATCACAATGAATTTTCTCAAAAATGCTAGTACTTGAGTGTTCTGAACAAGAAAAAGGTAAACGACTAGACTTTCCTAGTTGACAACTATCACAAAGATGTTGCGATTTTGTTGTCCCTACAACATCTTAATCCCTCATTTTTTAACATTTGCAAAGCTGAAGATTGAGGGTGGCCGAGGCGTTGATGCCAAACTTTTGCTGTGCCAAACTTGAAATGATGAGAGAAATAAAGTTCTGGTGAAGTGGGTAGGACATAGAGATCACCCTTGCGTTTCCCTGTGATCATTTGTTGTCCTGTTTTCCATTCCTTAACACAAAAATCTGCATTAAAAAATTCACAATTAACAAAAAATTGACTGGTTAGCTGACTTACAGAGAGCAAGTTCTTTTTTAGACTAGGAACTAATAACATATCATTTAGAGGTAAGGCTGATTTTTTTTTTTTTTTTGCTTTATATAAGAGTCTCCAATTGCAAGAATTGGTATAGAAGATCCATCTCCAATTAACACTAAGTAGGAACCAGAATAATGTCGAATGTTAGTTAACATACCTGTCTTACCTGTCATGTGATTTGAAGCCCCAGTGTCAGTAGTCCATTTTGTGTCTACTATGGTATTGTTGAGTGTCAATGCCACAAGTGCTTGTGGAATTTCATCTTGTGAAGTTGATTTTTTTGGTAACCACCAGCATATCTTGGCAATATGGCATCATGCCACAATATTGACACTGTTGATCACTATATTTCTCTCTTTTAGATGGTGTCATGCGGCTTTCACCTGGTGGTGGAGGTCAGCGTTGTGCACTTGCAAGAGAAGAGTTGTAGGCTAGGCTTGAATCCTGGCTTTGCTATGCCTGGAATCCACATCCAATTGACATGAATTTTCGTGTTGATCCACGATATCCTAAATTGTTTGTCTGAGAACATTGTTGTTGTCCATAAAATGCCACTTGATGAGAGAGTGTTGAAACTTGGACGTCGGTGTGGCTAGAGAACCAATTTTGCCTTCGATCATAATTTTGGAGTTGAGAAACCAACTCAGAATAAGATGGTCTCGGAGGCTTTAACATAGTTGTTCTGAATGCTTCATATTGCGGACCAAGGCTGGTGAGGAGACAAAATACCTTTTCTTGGTCTGGAACAGGCTTCCCAGTTGGTGCTAAATTGTCACTGAGACCTTTGAAGGTGCGGATGTGCTCTATGATTGTTGTGTGGTCTTCTTTTCGAAGGTAGGTAAGTTGTTGACGCAAAGTGAATTCACATTCTTGTGATTCTTGGGCATATGCATTCTTGAGAGACTCCCATACTGCATGTGATGTATCAAGACCAACGACAAGTGTGAGAGCTTCCTCAGAGAGTGTCCCAATGATCCACCCTTAAAGAAGATGGTCAGACTTTCGCCATGCTATGAAAGCATCTGTTAATTGAGGAATTGTGTTGTTTGTGTTTGTGGAGTTGCTTGGGTTTGCTATGATATAGTTATTTGGTGTAGGATCTTCATTTGTGAGATGCCCCACTAATTCTTGGCTCTCGACAAGAGCTAATGCTTGCTCACGCCACAAGGGATAGTTATTTGGGGTGAGTTTTAAAGTGATGAAGTTGTCAACATTGAGAGATAGTGTAGCCATGGTGAGCGGAAGAAGGAGCAGTGATATGCTTCCTAAGGTTCACAATGGCTCTTGATACCAAGAAAAGAAAAATAAAATAGAGGAAATAAGAGAGAAGATAATTTGAAAAAATGGTGTCTTATTTTAATGAATGGCAACATGAACCCTTAGGCCATACAAGAAGAGTATTTAAACTAAGTAATACAATAATCTCCCATATTCAAAAATTAAAATGAATTCCATAAAATCTGCTATGTTGACATATGATGCTCAGATTTTGTAGTTGGCTTATATCTCTGATTTTTTGCAATTAGTGTTGATCTTGGACAGGATTTCCTGCAGTTGGCATTGATCTCGGATTCTCTGGTTATTGATAGCTTTATATTAGGATTTCCCTTATTAGCTGAAACTGATAGATCTTCATGTTGATCTGATTCTTCCTTATTTTTAGGACTTGCTGGATCTTAACTTTGGTTTGTTGCAGCTAGAGCTCCAATACCTTTCAACGTCTCTCCACTGATTTCGGCAATATTGTGAGAGTCTTTCCCTTTTTTCCTCCAAGAATCCCGTGCTTCCTTATTGCTCCATAGACTTTCACTGTTGTTGAGTGTGCCGAGCTGTGATATGCCGCTAATATACCTTAGTTGTCTTTCATGGCCTCTCCTTCAAAATCCCAACCTCCTCCTAGTCCTACCCTGCAGTTTTGTATATTTACACACTCCTAATAATATCCCAAATTTAATAACTCTTCTCTCTCTCTCTCTCTCTCTCTCTTCCCTTTGTCTATGTGCGAGCAATAACTGCAATGGCACCCCAAAACCCAGAAAATCAGTTCCAAGATTTCTTACCAACCATGGCCCACAAGTTTGGTGGGGACGGCCTAATGGCGATTTATGCAACCGACTTCGATTTGTTGGTGGATGGTGGGGTCATCACTTTCGACAACCTCAAGAGGAACTCCCTCTGTTGGGTTTGCAGGACTTGACAGATGAAGATCTGCTTTCTACGTTAAAGGAAGGCGACTTCAATGGTGATGGTGCCAGATGGAGTTTTGCCTCTTGATGTTTAGATTGAGCCCTGAGCTCATGGAAGAGCCCTACCTTTGTTTAAACGAAACTTGACTATGTGAACTCCAACATTGACTGCTAATTTATTTTTTCTCATTTTCTTTTTCCTTCTACGTTTTTCAATTTGTAAAAGTTTCAGTCTTATTAGGATGAGAGCATCGAAAATGGAGTTACACACTTACAATCATCCACCTAAAAAAGTTCAAAGACACCCACATTGATGAACGAATCTGAGAAAAAGAAACATAAGTATTTCCCTCTCTGACAACTTCTTCCAAATGCTCTTCAGAGCAATAAATAACAAATCTATTGCAATGGATTCTCGATGATGATGATGTTTGGCCATCTTCTGAGAAGAAAGAGGTTTGGGTCTGATTTCATTATAGTTAAGCAGAGAAAATGAAGAAGACGGAGGAGAAAAGAGAGAAGAGAGAAGCATGGGAGGGGGGTTTGGTTTGCTTAGCGAACCATGACATGTCTAACATCGGGTTTGGCGTGTGGTGTGAGATAGAGAATCGGATGATGAATAGATTTTCTCATATAGAGTGCTCATTGATGCCTAATTAGACAAAGTGCTTAAAGTTTGTATTATGAAAACGGAGTTGTGTATTATCTATACTTGTTTGCATTAATGCCATTGTATAGTGATGATCACATTGAAAAAGAGTTTAGGGTTGCATGTGAAATGTATCTCAAATCTCACGCAATTGCTTTGAGAGTTTTTAAAAAATTAAGATTTTACAAAGATGTCGCGTGCAACTCTTTCATAGAGCTGTATTCGGGCCGGGTTCAAGCGAGCATATGATGTCTGAGCTTGTCTCGTTTAAAATACTAACGAGCTTGGGCTCAACTCGGTTATATGCCAAGCCCAAAAATATGTTAAAGCTCGGCTCGTTTATGTGAAATGTGAACTCGAGCTTAGCTGGACTTAGCTTGAGATAAGTGGTTTTTTTTTTTTTAATTTCTAAATAAAATATAGCATACTTAAAATAAATACAAACTTTAAAATATAAAAAATTAACAATAAAATACAAAATTACATCAGGAGCCTTAGGCCCTCAAAGCTAAATACATTATGGTACATTAAATTTCAAATCATTAAATTAAATACAATATAACAAATTAACAATGCTTATAAAGTAAGGAACACTAAACTTTGAAACCAAAAATACTTTCTAAAGTCTTCGGTCTTCACTAGTCACATCTTCTATGCAACTTGCAAGCTTTCCTCCATTTGCGTCAAGCACAAAGATAGCATTAGAGATAACATTAGATTTCTTTTACCCCAATTGCCAAATTGCATCAGAGATAGCCTAGTTCCAAAACAAATTGGGCCACAAATGCTTTATTTTTGGTAAGTAAATCTGAAAACTGTAGTCTATGCGAGCTCTCATTCATATCTGAGATAGCATTAGAAATGCTCTACTTAGCAACCAGCAAAAATGTGAGAAAGGAAAAGAGTTTTGACTGTATCAGTATGTGTCTCAGAAAGAAGGGAAGGAAAAGCTGCTTGCTAAGCTGTTTTCTGGAGGTCCTTCCCTTCCATTTAAAGAGAATCATATATAGCATCATGTGATAGGTTGAGAATTTGAGAATATAATTTACAACCTTGGGCCGCAGGCCCACAAATGCCCCAAATAACAGTTAACATGCCTTCATATTTTCCCTTCCTATGTTTGTGTCACTGAGATGTACTAACACAATATAACAATCTCCAAATAAAATAAACAATCGGAGATATCACTGGTGTTAAGATAACATCATACAAAGTCACAGACTATAGTGATATCACAGAGATAGGCGCATTATACAAACTATCAATTTTCATATAAGATAATAATCATGGAGTTCATAGTCTTTAGAGAATGTTTATATAAGATAATATGCAGAGATAGATTTATGTTTATAGATATAGTTAAGTCAGTGACTTAAGTCTTAGTAGCAATCTTTGTTCATAATAAGAGTCTTAAAAGAGTGTTTATGTTTATGTTTACGATAGTTAAGTATGTGACTCTATTTGATGCTCATAAACAAAGATAGCCACTAAGACTTAACATGCATACAAACTTCAGCAAACTTAGAAAATAGACTATAGTCTATACCTGCAGTGAAGTCCATTTTTGCACTATACCTACATACACTAATTTGAAAACACCAAACTTTAGCAGAATTAGCATGACAGCAGCCTACATACATTGATACACACTAAAAAAATTAAGTTAATTTTTAATCATTTGCATGATTACTTGAGTACTTTTAACTTATAAATAATGTCAATGGATGTTTGACAATAATGCAAAATTTAATTTGCCTCAACAAAATTTAATGTCATAATGGTGATTTTCAATAATTGCAATAACAATTAGCATACATCTCGGATTGTCCATTCATATCATATGTGATATGTGCTAACACAATATAACAATAAAATAAACTATTAGAGATAACATCAGAGTCTAGAGATTTCACTAAGATTAAGATAGCATCTAGGGCTATAAAACGGTCAGTCCAGACCAGAGAAATCGACCGGACCTACTCGTTCGGTCTGGACCAAAAATTAACATAGCTGGTTTTGGTCCAATAATTAAGAGTATTTCGGTCTTCGGTCCGGTCCCGGGGTGGGGATTCTCGGACCGGACCAGACCGACCAAACTCAAACATTATTATTTTTATTTTTATAAATATATTATTTTATATAATAATTGTATAATAAATTATGTAATTTTCATCTAACCTATCCTCATTTACATAAAATTTTAAATATGTAATTACAAATTAATATTATACTATCATAAATTATAATACATTCACATTCTCTAAGTTATTAACAAAGCAACAATTAACACCATCAATATAATTATATAATTATAAATTGATAACTAAACTAAATCACTATAACTATAGTCTATAATTATAAAGAAATCACTATAAGTCTATAAGACTATAACTATATATAGTATTAAATTATTAATATCACTATGACTAATGACTAATAACTATAAGTTTATAACTAATACTAATCGTATAATATTAATACTATTATATAGTCTACTATATTATATAGCTAATAGCTTTACTAAATGACTATAAGTTTATAACTAATATTAATATATAACTATACTAATAGTATAATATTAATACTATTATATAGTCTACTATATTACATAGCAATACTAAATCACTATAGTTTGTAACTTTTTTTTTTTTTTTTTTTTTTTTCTGAAAATGGCAAAACTTGTTCCATTCATAAAAGGGCATACAAAGTTGACTTAAAAATAAGTCAATTACAACAGATAAGAGCTCCCCAGCACACTCCCGTGGCTGACCTAGTCTAGTCCCGGCGGTACATCTCTATAGACCTAAGTCTAAGAGATAGCACATCTTTGTCCATGGACAGAGATAATAGTTAACAACTAAACAAATTCCATACCCAACTAATCGGGATATGGAGAAGAAACACCCCGCCATCTCCACCTACGCGGAGGGGGGAGAAAACACCATTCGGACCTAGTCCGAATGGGAACACCATTTCTGAGTTTTTTTTTTTCTAGAAAGTAAAGACAAGACATGAAGAAAATTACATGGTGAAAACACTGTGAATTTGGAAAATCAGTGCACAGAAAACACAACAGTTGAAGGGAAAGTCGACGGTCGAGCTAGGAAAATCAAGAGACTCTGGTTCTGAAACGGCCGCACATTACAACATCAGAGGGTTGCTTGGTGGCACTGAGGTCAACGCGCAGGCGAGCTCCGAATCTTTGACCCGCGCGTGCGGGCTACACGCCGCTCCGATGGAGGCCGCATTACGAGGTTTTGCAGATCGGCACCAGGGAAGGCTCCTGGTGGGGCGCGTGTAGGTAGATGGTCACCGGATAAACTCGAGTCGACTATCTCCTTATTCAACCGAAAACTAAAATAAAACAACAGAAAAACCTAAGAAAAGAAGAGAAAACGTCGGAGACACAGGGCCGGCGTTAGGGAGGGAGGAAAGGAGAGGGAAGAGGAAGCCAAAACTCCCCCTCCCCCCAGCTGTGATCAGACGAGGGGGCTTCTAGAGAGAGAGGGTCTGGTTTCTAGAGAAAACGTCCCTATCCAATATAATTATAAGAAACCCCATTCAATGTTCTATAAGTTTGTAACTAATACTAATATATAACTATACAAATAGTATAATATTAATACTATTATATAGTCTACTATATTATTGTAATACCCGAACCTTACTACGTAGGTCCTTACGTCATTCTATTAATTCTTAAGTTAAATATTTTGAGATGAAGATTATTTTTATTACTACTTTCAATTATTTTATTTTAAGGTGAGTATGTCTTATTTTTTTTAAACCAAGATGAGTATGTTTTATTAAGATATGATTTATTAAAATAAATCAAGATTATTATTATTCTTTTTAAGACCTTGAAATATTTATCTTAAGTCCTTTTATTTTTATTTATTTAAGTAATGGCCCAACTTTTCCCCACCATTGGATTGTTAGGTGGGGAAAGGCTTGAATCCTCACCATTCATCCCTTGGCTTATAAGATAAGCTCCTTGGCTTATAAGATAAGCTCCTTGACTTATCAATTCACTTTTCTATCATGTGAATCGATGGCTTCTAAGAGAAGCTTTTATTTCTTTCTTTCCAAAGCCATCCATCGTCCAAGCCATTCCAAGCTTCCAAAAGAAGCCTTGACTTCACTTCCACCCACCCAATCATCCAAAGCAAGCCAACCAAAAGGGGAGAAAAGAAAATAAAATCTATCCTAAGGCTTTTCCCCCCTTAGCCATCGGTCTCTCACCCAAGGAAAATAATAAAAAGTTTTCATCTCTTTTCCTCCAAGCCAAAGCCGAATCATGCACACCTCTCTCTCTCCCATTCCATTTCTCTTCCAATCTCAAGCCAAGCATCCATTCCTCCTTCTCCTCAAGAGGGAAATAGTAAGGTAAGAGCATTCTTAACCCTTTCCCTTATGTATTTTGAAAATTAGCCATAGTTTAATCAAGTGGATTCTCTTGTTGATTTGTGGGGTTAAAACAGTGCTATCGTCTTGCCTTCATCTACACGGGTTTATCACCTTTTGATCCTCTTTCTTGCCTCTTGAAAGGAGCTAAGAACTTGAGGTAAAAATCCTAATTTAACTTATTTACTTTTAATGTGATTTTGGGAAGCCTTTGAGTTGTTTAAGCTTATGTTTTGATGTATTTAATTTCCTATATTGCAAATAAGTATGTGTGCTCTATTTTTAGCCCAAACCGAATATGTTAAAGTGAGTTTTTGCTATGTGATTTCCTATATTTCGAATTTTTTTGCTAAGTTATTCTTAAACTTGGTTTAATCATAGATGATGATTTAAAGTGATTTTAAATTATATATGAGGGTATCATGAGCCTTGTGTTAAGATTTGGTTGGTAATTTATTTTTAAGATACTAGAGTTCTGGTTTAAAAGATCTTGCTTGGGTCTTGTAATTTATATCTTATTTTAAAATGGTATTAAGTAAGTAAAGCATAAGCTTAAGTGCTTAAAAGTTTTAGAGTCTATTAAACGGGTAACTTCGTTATATTTTATGCTATGTTTAATTTTAGAGAGATGGCAAGCATGTTATTTACTTCCATGAGTTTCCTTAAAATGTTTAGAATGAAGATTTTAACGTTTTGGCTTAGTGCCATGCTTGGTGGGTAGCCGAACGGATTAAGGGAACGTTTAATTCAAAATGGAATTTAAGTGAGCATGTGAGAGTATCGCTTAGTAAGGCTCAAAGTAAGGTAGATGTTGATATGTCTATCTCATTTTATTGAATAGGACTAGGAGCCTACTTCCAAGTTCAAATGGACTCGCTAGTAAAGCTTAGAGGTAAGTAGCTATGACCATGCTTCTTACACCATGCTCTCTTTATGAAAGGATATATCTCTCTTATTGTAAATGTTTCTCTAAGTAAATGAATATAGTATGTACAGCCCTTCCTTGATAGCCCCTGTTAAGTACCCTATCGATTATAATTGTGTGTATATGTATAAAGTAATGCATGCATATAGATTCTAAGTCATGAGATTTTCATGCATGCTCTCTCAAGAAATTTATGATTATTTCCTATATGTAGTATAGCATGAAAATGTATTTTGTTCATGAAAATGCATATGCATTGAACTAAGAAAAATGATGAAAATGTTTAAATGCAAAGGAAAGGAAAGGAACGTCTCATGTTTTATGCTTCAATGATGCTTTAAATGTGTTTTAAAATGTCCCTATGAACTGATGCTTTAAATGCCCCTGAGAACTGACGTTTTAAAATGTCCCTGAGAACTGATGTTTTAAAACGTCCCTGAGAACTATCGTTTTAAAGGATGCTATGAGCTGGCATTTTAAAAGATGTTCTGGAAGATGATGCTTAAGATCTTGTTTTCAAAGGATGTTTATGCTCGTGCTTTTAAATAATGTTTATGCTCATGCTTTTAAATGAGGTTTATACTCGTGGTTTTAAACGATTTTAAGCTCATGTTTTTTATTGGGGTTTAAGCCTATTCTTTTAAATGATGTTTAAGTCTATGCCTTCAAATGATATTTAAGCCTATGCCTTTAAATGATGTTTAAGCATATGCTTTTAATTGATATTTTAAACTCGTGCTTTAAACGATGTTTAAGTTTACAATTTTAAATGATGTTTAAGCTTATGATTTTAAATGATGCTAAGTTCATGCTTTTCAATGATGTTTAAACTCATGATTTTAATGACGTTCCTTTCCTATGAATGAACTGTTGAATGAAAAGGACTGAAATGAATAAAAGTATGAAAGAAATGAAAGGAAACGAAAGTTTTAATGAATGAAAATACGTAACGGCCAATGAAAGGAAAGGGGTACCCAATGAATGAATGGGCAGATTGTAATGCCGGGTAGTAGTATCTGGTAGTGCACCCAGTGCTGCACCTTGACGGAATGTGATTCCAACCTGTGGCCACAGGCGAATCCATTGGCTATAGGGCCGCTAACCCTAGCACGTGGGGCGTAACAGTGTGCAATGGCCTATGAAAGTGAAAAGATGTAATATATGAAAAGCATGGCATGCATGAAAAGATGTAAAGCATGAAAAGCATGAAAATAATGTTTATGCATGAAAGATGAAAAGCATGAAAGAATGTTTATGCATGAAAGATGAAAAGCATGAAAGAGTGTTTATGCATGAAAGCCTAATTATTTCTAAGAACGTTTATGCATGAAATGAAACGCAAATGTTTATGTATGCATGTTTTCAAAAGGAAAATAATAGATGCCTAGTATGTTTACTGCATGGTGTACTACTTACTGAGTATTAGACTCACTTTTGTTTTAAATGTCCAGGAAATGATGAAAAGGCTGGGGAGCAAGGCATTACTGCAGAGAGAGAGACAGACGCTTAGTGTCGTCCCTGTTGATGAGGAAAGGAAGAAAGAACAAAAAGAAAGTACGCAAAGAATAAGTATGTACGTGGCGGTCCCACCCTTCGTGGGGCGGGGTCGTTACAATTATATAGTAATACTAAATCACTATAAGGTTATAACTAATACTAAATCACTATAGTCTATTAAATTTATTAAAAATAGGAAATGACACCGTTTCTTCTCCTTTCTAGTTTCTCGATTCACACTCTAACGAATAAACCCTAAGTCTCTTAGACTTTCTACTTCACTCTCTCACCCGTCTCTCGTCTCTCAGCCTAACTCTCTCGGACTCTCCGCCTCACTCTCTCACCTATCTCTCGCCTCTCATTTGTCCCTCAGCCGGTCACTCTCTCATCTCTTGCCTCTCGTCTGTCCCTCAACCTCACTCTCTCATCCCTGTCTCCGTGTCTCTGCTTCACTCTCTGCAATCTACCCCACTCAACCGCAGCCTACTAGTAAGGGCCAAGGCAGTACTACCACGCAGTGACGCACAGACCCTCGACCTTACCACGTACAGACCCTTCACCTCACGGTAATTTTTTTTTCTTTTTTTAAATTACTTTGAAATCTCAAATCTGGTATATGGTTTTATTGGGGTTCCTGAATCTGAAATTTAGGAATTTAGTGATGTTTTAAGTAAATGTTATTTTTAAAATCAAGTGAATAATTCGAATGATTACTTCTAAGCTAGTGAATGTTATTTTTAATAGGAGCTTTTAAGTGACTGTTACTCACTAGCTTTTAAGTGAATGTTATTCGTTTAGGAATTTGGTGGCTATAATTATAAGTGAATTTGGGAACTAGCAATCAGTATGGGTGCCTCCCTTGCCATTAAGGCTTCGTTTGGTTAGTCAACTGAGTTGAGTGCAATTCATTTTTAAGCATATTTTGCCATCCAAACATCAACTTGAACTGCATCTGAAGTAAGTTTAGTGGGCTGGTGTTGTATATTGATGTAAATGGTTTGACTTGTGTTGTACATTCTGTAGTGGCAAAGATCCTGCAAACCGATTCTGCAGTGGCAAAGATCCTGCAAACCGAAGGACGGAAAATAAAAAAAAAAAGTAATGTTCGTCCATTTTGCCCATACTTAACTTGAGATGGACGGCTGCAAGTGCAACTTGGAGAAATCCTTTTGCCTTTTATAGATTTTACGCCAGCAGTATATTTTTGATACGTCAGATGAACAGTTAAATTTAATAGTGGGACCCATTTATTTTATAATTTACTATAAATATATCTAAACTCATCTTAACATCCAAACACATCTAAACTCATTTTAAGTGGACCCCACAAAACTCACTCAACCATCTCAACTCACTACTATTAATAAAAAATTCAATTCAACTCAACTCAACTCAACATCCAAACGCAGCCTAAAACTAAACCACAGAGTCATTATTATATACACTAGAAATGATAAATTCACATACCCATATAATTTGGAGGAAATAATACGAAAAATGACTTTTACATTTTAAAATGTTTAATATTTATTAATATAATCTTTCAAATTATTTTAGACTTAAATTAAAGTAACAAAATTTATGATTATAATTTACATAACATATATATAATACTATATGTTATGTAAATTTATATAATTTGTTTTTTTTTATTGTGTAGAACTTGTTTGGGTCGGTGATAATTCTGTGGAGGCGTCATACAATATTTACAACTAATGCAAGTTAATGAGGTGAATCTGTTTTAGCTTGTTAGTTTTTAATTTTTACTTTTGCTAATAATTATTTTGTTTACATTTTACAGCGTACTGTGAAAACCTTGCATGTATGCCACGCCAAAAGATGTAGGAGATTACAACTTAGGAGTTGCTAGGAGAATAATTGTATAATTTGTATTGATGCACATTGTAATTTGTATTGAGAGATGAGAGTTATGTTTAATTTTATATTTTTAGACTTTTTAATTTTTCAGTTTTTTGGACCTGTATAATTTTTAGTTTTCATTATCTATGCTTGGGATTTGAATGGTTTTTTTTTCTCTCTCTTTTAGAAGTCAAATTTGCTTGAGAATGTTATTTCAATTTTCTTTCATTATCTAGTATAATTTTTAGTTTTAACCTGGTTTAAATTGTTTGGATGGATATAGACAAATTTTATTTTTTGTAGTAAAACCTTTTATTCAAATTTATTGTATATAGACAATTTTTTTTATGATTTTTTTTTATTTTCCTTTCAAGTTCTTTTTTGATATTTTTTGGCTTAAAATTGGATAAAATGTTAGTGGGCTTTTACTGTTGGGCCGAAATAATATTGGAAATTTGATTGGGCTATTGGCCCATTAAGTATAGGGTGGATTGAATTGGACCAGACTAGACCAGTGTTTATGCCTATTCGGTCTGGTCCAGGGTGAGAAAACCTTGGACCGAATTGGTCCGATCCGGTCCGCAAAACTTCCTCGGACCAGACTAAATTCACCTCTAATAGCATCATCATATAGAGTCACTGACTATAGTGATATCAATGAGATATCACCAGAGAGAGTATCATACAAACTATCAATTGTCATATAAGATAATAAATCAGTATCAAACTTTAGCATGACATCAAATATTGTCTATACAGTTAAGTCTATAGTCTCCTAGAATTTAGAGATCAGACTATAGTTTATACTTGCAGTGAAGTCCATTTCTGCACTATACATGCATACACTAATTTGGGAACACCTAACTTCAACAAAATCAGCATGAAAACAACCTGCATACACTGATACACACTAAAAAATTAAGCTAACTTTTAATCCCTTGCATGATTGCTCAAATACTTTTAACTTAGTAATATTGTCAATGGATGTTTGACAAAAATACAAAAATTAATTTGCCTCGACAAAATTTAATATGTTATAATGGAAAGGAGTTAGAAATTACCTTAATTGTTATATCATCTAACAAAATCACAAAATACCAAACATACAAAATTAAATGGTTAACAATTTAGATTACATATTATTGAATTGAAATACTTTCACCAATGGCAAGAGAATATGAGTTGCAAATGGAACATCCTTTTATTGAAAAAAAAAAGTATTTTGTACTTCCATAAATTCTGTTATATAAGATAATAAACTAGCAACTTAAAGTTAAAAATAAATGTAATACTTACTATCACAGTTGATGATCTTTTAAGCCTATATAATATTCTAACTAAATCAGATCCATATAACAACATCTACACTAATTGAGGATAAGTGAGTTGACTTGCACCATATTGGTTGGGTGGTAGAGATTCCCCATTTCAAACGGTGGAATAGCTCACACCCTGTTGGCCTATATGTCTATCCAATAGAAATCAAATTGGTAGATAATCCATGAGAGACAAAAATATTTCAAAATGAAGAGCCTAAAATATCAACAGCAGTAATAAGAAGAGTACTGCCATCAATAATCTGAATAGTTTGCATGCCTCCATACTTACGAACACCATGGAGACCCGTCATTGATTAGAAGCACCCGAATTAACAATTCAAGAAGAAGTGGAGTTAGGACCCATGCCTTGCATGCCTAAAGCCGTAAAAGTAGACACAAGCATATGTTAGACCATGGCAGGTGTGAGAACAGATGAATCAAAGCTTACAATAGGGGTGTAAAAGAAGAAGAGGATTGAACAGTAGCTTGAAAGGCTTTGGATTGGCGATTCTGAGGCTGCACTCGACAATCTTTGATGATATTACCCTCTTTCTTGTAGTAGTTACAAATTTTCTTAGGACAATTGCAAGCAATATGACCAAACTCCTTGCAACTGAAACAATACAACTTGTTATTCCCTCTCCCTTATGCTGCATAGGCTACATTCACAACCTCAGAAAAGACCTGTTCAAAAGTCATACCCATCTGAGTGGATAACCACTGTTCTTCACGCAATAAATCTCCCAAACAAGTATCCAAAGAAAGAACTAGATTACGTTTCAATAAATCGGCTCGAACAGGCTCAAATTCAGTTCGAAGCTGCATAAAAAACTAATCTCATTAACTCTCAGCATGAATCGTTTAAAGAGCCATAAGGGCTGAAGGGGAACCATAGCATGAACAATAGCAGAATACTTGCTCCAAAGATTAATTAAACCAAAATAAAATTACTCAATGGTCAAATTACCTTAATTGGAATTGCTAATTTCAAACTACAATTGAAATTTTTGAGCGTTGTGGTCTTGGTGATAAATACAATGCAAGTAGTCCCACATAACCTGAGCCGTAGTAAAATACTAAAGATTGGTGACAAGATGAGGCTCAATCATTCCCAACAACCAGGAGATCACTTTAGCATCCTTGACCTCACATTGGGCAAATTCATTTTCATCAGTGGGAACTCAAACAAAACTATCAATATAATTTGATAATTCTTTCCCTTTCAAAAACATTTTAAATTGAAATTCCCACGTAGAAAAATTCTTTCCAATAAAACAAACAATACTATTTTCCACAGACATGATGAAATTCACGTAGAAAATAGTAATAAACGCAACCCAACACAACCAGACAGTCATGGCCCAACCAAACAAAGGGTTCAAAGTAAACGGTAATAGAGCTAATGAAACCGTGAAGTAAAGTGCAAACAGGAAACCCAAAAAGAATAAACCCAAGTCTCCTAAAAATAGAGCCCGAGGGAGAATACTTGCCTACAATAGAGTAGCAACAAACCAGAGAATTCACCGCCCAACCCAGCCACCACAGAAGGGGTTAAACACCACATGGCCACCATAGAAGGAGTCAACAGCTATAGAGGAAGTCGATGGACACCCGGCTACCCAACCACAATAAGCAAAAAAAAAAAAGAAAAAAGGATGCACAACACAGAAGTGTATGCTTCACCCAGAACAACACGTCGACAACCACAAAACAAGAAACCCACGAAGTCAGTGACACAGAAAGTTACGACACACCAAGAGCAAGAAGAAAACTAAAAAAAAGATAAGAGGAAAAAAAAATTTCTTCCTGTCACACACGAGTGATTAAAACCACAGAGATGAATAACAGAGTAGTGGCTCTAATACCATGACAAAATGGTTTGAATGCCTTTTCCATATGGTTTCCTTTCATTATATACAAGAGGTTTTACATCAGTGTTGCCATATTTCTAGCGCCTAAGTGCTACACAAGGTAAGTATCTCCAACGTATTTACAGCCTAATTATCTATTATATATACAAGTTAGCTACAAAGAAAAGCATCCTAAAATATCACAAATCAAATATTATAGTATCAATCAAATATTAAAGTATCCTAAACTATCTCCATTAACAGTTCGTTACACGCGCTCCACAAAGCAATGTGGTAGAGGGATCGTCTCGTGTTCAACCCATGCAAGAGGAACCCAACTGGCACAATCAAGTGCATGTCAGATTTGTCAAAAATTTGCAGACAAAAAAAAAAAAAAAGAAGAAGAGAAGAAATGAAAACAACAATGGAATTCCCGCTGAACCAGTTTAATAAGAATTGGCGAGGTAACTGGGAGCGATATTTCCCACCCGGCCCATTCTAAATGGGTTTGAGCCCAACACAAGGCCCCAGTCTAGCCTAAGTCTCACTATTCCAAGGCCCCCTAGAGTCGCCAAAAGGGTCTAGCCCTCAAGATCATATCAGAGAAAGAAGGATATGTAACACAGTAAACCATACACTGGGGACAGATGGGACCCGCTGACTCTAACATCTCTTGTTACACCTAACTTTTAGGGATTACGTTAGTAAGATAAACAAAAGATGCAGATGACCCTCTATTTTCTTATGGAGGGGAGCAGAAGTGGTTGCGTCCTTCACTTACAACTGGGAGTCACCCTGGGAGCCACGTCGCATTAAATGTACCATGCCAAAAGCCAGGCAGCATTGAAGGCCCTGACCTTGGCCACCTCGTCGCATTAAATGCTCGGGCTAAGATGGATGCAAGTGGGACGGCTGAACCCTGACACAAGGAACAGAATGTTCCCTGGACTCTCTCTAAAATTTGAATAGAAAAGCTATCAATATATGAATAAGGAGACTAACTTAGGCATCAAAGGCTCCCTGGACGACCCCGAGCCCACCATCTTCTTTGTGTTTGCAAGTGAAAGATCCCAACTAGAGTTGCTAGAACCTTACATAGGCATACAAAACATGACTTTAATACCTAAATTAGAAAAACTTTATGTATTACAGAATGAGAATGCAAGAGCTGTGCATTAGCTATACTTGTTTGCGTTGATGCCTTTTATAGAGAGGATCGCCTTCGGAAAGTCTTGAGAGTCTTCAAGTCTCATAGTTAATTGCCTTGAGAGTCTTGAGAAAATTGGGCTCTTATTAAGACAGGTGCAATGGTTCTCTTATTAGGCCGAGCTTGTCTAACTTAAGTCTGTTGTAGTTACGAGTTAGGAAAATGCTTGGAATCCCGCTGGTGATCTCGCTGGAGCTTCCCACTCTAATTTTTTTTTTAGTTTTTTTTTTTTACTTAGTGATTAAGAATGTGTTGTTTAATAATTTTGTGAATTTTTTTATTTTTTTTAATATTTAAAAGTGTTAAAAAAATGATGTGAAAAAACTTTAAAAAAACAAAAAACTTATGTTTTTTCACATCATTTTTTTAACACTTTTAAATATTTTTAAAAAAGAAGAAAATTCACAATATTATTAAACAACATTTTCTTAATCACTAAAAAAAAAAAGTAGAGCGGTTCAGCAAGAAGCTTCATTGTCCTATGAGTTATTTAAAAGTCTAACGGGATCTCTAGCATTGTCCTATGAGTTATAATTTATGTTGTATTAAATCTGACCTGATGGAAATGAATGATGTGATAGGATATTCAAAAATTAAATCGACATAGAGCTTCATGCCTCTATATATTTTCCTTTGATTGAGAGTGTGGGATAGTTATAAATTAAAGGCCTTGGTGGTGCATTATATAAATAAGGCATTTTCTTTAAAAATAAAAAATAAAATGAAAGTGATTGAGAATGTTAAGTACTGGAATTTGAAGAAGAATCAATAAACTTATGGTAAAGTGATTGTTGTGGAATTCATGTGGATTTGGTTACCAAAACTATTAAGGCATGTGAAGATCTCAAATTCAATCAACTCAGGCAGCCTTACCATACACACAAGTTCATGCAGCTGCGAATTGACATGCTTCGTTGTCATTTTTTTGTTTTGTGCCATTTTATTTCTCTTGGAATTTTTTCTCTATTACTCGGAACTTTTTTCTACCAGAGGAAACCCATTTCAGAAGAAGATAGATCATTTATTATTGCTGACAGAGTAACAGAAAAAAAAGAAAAAGAAAAAAAGAAGCGAATTGATTATTAGATTTGGCCATCCCTTTAGGCAAACTTTGCCTAATATCTCACTTTTTCTCTTTTATCTATCCCAGTTAAAACTTGATCTTAGATTATTCATCTAAACTCTATTATAATAATCAAATATTATTTATTTTCAATTTTTTATTATTTTTAGAAAATTTTCAACATATTTTGTAGATCTACTATTTATATTTTTTAATCAAGTAAAATGTATTTTATTTTAATCATCATAATTTATGGCGCGCATTTTTCTAATAATTCATAATTAATAACATAATGGAAATATCGTTTATTTTAATTAAATTATTATTTTTTTGCTTTTATTTCCAAAACAAACTAATGGATAAAGACGGAGCACATATTTCACACATATTTGGATTGGAGCAAAGATGGAGAAAAATGGAAGAATGTGTAGAAGCCTGAATCAATATTGTGCCAGGAATGTGAGAAATCAGGATGAGAAAAAAAGCCGTGCTACACCCATCGAGCACGAGGATGGCTACCGACAAGTTATAAAAAAAATAAAAAATAAAAATTATTTTTTTGATTTTTTTATAACTTTTTTTCATATCCTTAAATATATATTTTTTTAAAATACAACATTATTTAAAAAAATACATCCTTAATTACTAAATAAGCTAGCTCATCAGGCCAAAAAAAATTTGAATGATTGTATTTTATAGCGCATGATTTTGTGATGAAGCGTCTAAAATCGACCGTCAGGTTTTGATTTAATATTTGCTACTGGCGGATTAATATATAATTATGATAGATAATTGACAAAATTATTAGAAATTTTGGTACTTGTTTAGTTCATTATTCAATTATTATCAATATTAATGGCTAAGTGTTCTAATTAATTCATATGCAACAACACTTTGAATGGGATATACGTGCGTTGCAGCACATAGAGGCCTAAGTAATGTATGTTATATATTAATATATATACACATCTTAACGAGGGTTTAATTTCTAACGAACCGGGAGTTGCTACATAATTTAGATCCTGGTGGGAGTAAACCTTGGCTCTGCCTAGGTGATTTTAATGAAATTCTTCACTATGGTGAAAAGTTTGGTGGAGGATCTAGGCCTCTTGCTCAGATGGAAGGCTTTAGATCAGCTCTGGAGGACTGTGGCTTACACGACTTGGGGTTTAAAGGTGACAAATTCACATGGTGCAATAACAGGGAAGGCCCTCAGTTTACTAAGTTAAGACTCGATAGGGCTTGTGCAAACTCAGCTTGGATTGAGACTTTTGGTGGTTATTCAGTTACTACAACAATTGCAAGTTTTTCTGACCATAGGCCTCTTGTGGTATCTATTGCACCAGAAGGACAGAATTTGAGCAGGGGGGAACGACCTTTCAGATATGAGGCTAGTTGGGCCCTTAAAGAGGATTGTCACAAAGTGGTGGAGGAAGCTTGGAAAAAGCCTTGGCTGGTGTCTAACAAGCTGGAACTTGCAACTGAAGGGCTGAACAGATGCAAGGAAAGATTGA
The DNA here is from genome assembly GCA_029856935.1 of Cyclocarya paliurus. Taxonomy (NCBI): domain Eukaryota; kingdom Viridiplantae; phylum Streptophyta; class Magnoliopsida; order Fagales; family Juglandaceae; genus Cyclocarya; species Cyclocarya paliurus. Next base: position 1,807,770 of record CM056960.1, on the reverse strand, counting down.
GAGCCTGGAGTAAAGCTTCTGTGGGTTCAATGAATAAACAGCTTCATACTAAGCTTAAACAACTCTCTGACCTCCAACAAGCCAACAAGGGTGATCTAAAAGAACTAATCCAGACTACTAAGAAAGATATTGATCAGCTTCTTGAGGAGGAAGACATTCGTTGGAAACAAAGGGCAAAGCAAAGATGGCTCCAAGAGGGGGACAGGAATACCAAATTCTTTCACCAATGTGCTTCACAAAGGAGGAAAAGGAACACTATAAAAACTGTAGCAGATGAGGCTGGATCTATTGCCACGAATCCTGAAGAAATTAGTGCAAAATTCCAATGCTTTTTCCAGAACTTATTTACCTCTTCCAATCCAGAGGGTATTTCTGAATCTTTGTCTCATCTAGAGAGCAAAGTTACTGATGAGATGAATGAAATTTTGATGAGAAAGTTCACAAAGCTAGAGGTGAAAGAGGCTATTTTTAGCATGAATCCACTCAGTTCCCCTGGACCAGATGGTTTTCCTCCTGCTTTCTATCATAACCATTGGAATCTAGTGGAAAATGAGGTATGTGAAGCTGCTTTGTCTATTCTTAATTCTAATGGAAATGTTGAAGCTATTAATGCTACTAATATTACTTTGATTCCTAAGATTGATAGCCCCTCAAAAGTATCTGATTTTCGGCCCATCAGCCTTTGTAATGTCATGTACAAAATTGTCTCAAAAACTATTGCAAATCGACTGAAGCTTATACTCCCAGAGATCATTTCTGCTACTCAGTCAGCATTTGTCCCAGGCAGACTTATCTCTGACAATATCATAGTAGCTTTCGAAGCCTTACACACTATGAACAACAGAATGTCAGGAAAGGGGGGGTACATGGCACTAAAGCTTGACATGAGCAAAGCTTACGATAGGATTGAATGGAAGTTTTTGAGAGAAGTGATGATAAAGATGGGTTTTGCACAGAACTGGATACAATTGGTGATGCAGTGTGTGGAGACTGTATCCTATTCAATTCTATTAAATGGTTTCCCTCAAGCCTATTTCAAGCCAACTAGAGGTATTAGGCAGGGAGACCCTTTGTCTCCCTACCTTTTTATCCTCTGTGCAGAAGTTCTTAGCTCCCTACTCAATCATGCTGAAAGTTCAAGGGCCATCTCTGGTATTCCTATTGCAAGGGGAAGGATTCACATAAACCACCTACTGTTTGCAGATGACAGCCTCATGTTTTGCAAAGCAAATTCTCTTGAGTGGAGTAGGCTGCTGTTTGTACTATCTGTATATGAAAATGCCTCTGGCCAGAGACTCAACAAAGAGAAAACTTCAATTCATTTCAGTAGGAATACGTCTCAAGAGAACAAGGATTTAATTCTGAGTATTGCAGGGGTAAGGTCCAGTCAGTCATATGAAAAATATTTAGGCCTTCCAGCTCTCATGGGGAGATCAAGAACTCGATCTTTCAAGCTCATTTTGGACAGAATCAGCCAGAAATTGAGCAGTAATAAAGTCAAGATGCTTTCTCAAGCTGGGAAGGAAATTTTTATCAAATCAGTTGTTCAATCCATGCCTACTTACAGCATGGCTGTCTTCAAACTTCCTTGGACTCTCTTGAAAGAAATTAATAAGCTATTGAGGAATTACTGGTGGGGACAGCTTGAGAAGGAAAAGAAGATTCACTGGATCTCCTGGCAGTCTATGGGAAAGGCAAAGAAAATTGGTGGGCTTGGCTTTCGAGATTTACATAGCTTTAACCTTGCTATGTTAGCAAAGCAAGGGTGGAGATTGATGCAATACCCTCAAGCTCTTGCTTCTAAGGTTTTAAAGGCAAAATACTTTCCAAATGACTCTTTCCTAAAGGCTAAGATGGGGAGCAGACCTTCATTCATATGGAGGAGTATTATGGCTGCTAGACAGCTAGTGGAGAAAGGCTCTAGATGGAGGGTGGGAAATGGCTCTAATATAAATATATTAAAGGACAGATGGATACCAAGGCCATATTCTTTCAGAATACAAGGAGCTGTGCAAGGGGTAAATCCTGATTCTACAGTCAGTGAGCTCATTGACCATAATTCAAGGAAATGGAAGACTCAAGTGGTGGAGGGCTGTTTCTCTCAGGAGGATGCTGATTTTATAAAACAAATTCCTATAAGTTATTCTAACTGTGAAGATAGGTTAATCTGGAATGGAACAACAAAAGGTACTTTTTCAGTCAGAAGTGCATACCATCTGCACAAGGAATTAACAGAATTGGATAATGGACAGGCTTCTAGTAGTTCCCAACACAATCAGGTATGGTCGAAGTTATGGAAGTTGAAGATTCCTCCTGCAGATAAAATATTTCTATGGAGGGCCTGCAATGAGGCTTTGCCAACCAATTCCAATCTACACAAGAAGAAGATCATTGAACAACCAAGCTGCCCGATCTGCTTTCGAGAAGAAGAAACAGTCATACATGCTTTGTGGACATGCCCTGCTGCTCAAGATGTCTGGTATCAATGTTCAAGACAGATCCAAAAAAGCACATCCAACTTTTTTTCCATAAGGGACCTATTTTTAGAGCTGGATTCAGTTGGGGGACAGGAACTTGTGGAAGAGTTAGCAGTGGTTAGTAAGAGAATTTGGTGGAGAAGGAATACCTATGTCTTCCAAAAAGAATTTAAGGATCCAAATTCAGTTGCTGAGCAGGGAAAGTCTATTTTAAAAGACTTGATGGCTCTGCACTCCCAGGAAGTGGACAAGCCTCGACAGCAACTTCAAACAATCTCTACTTGGGTACCCCCGCCTCCTCAAGTTTTTAAAATTAATTGGGATGCAGCTATTGACAAATTTAATTGCAAAATTGGTATTGGTCTGATTGTAAGAGACTGGAATGGGTTGGTTTTGGCAACATCAAGACAATTCAGGTCACTATATCCTGATCCTTTGCTAGCAGAATCTATTGGAGCTATGGAAGCAGCCTGTTTTGGTTCTCAACTGGGACTAAAAAGGATAATACTAGAAGGGGATTCTCTCTTAGTTACTCAAGCCATCAACGGCAATGCTGAAGACTGGTCAGCAGCTGGTATGATCATTGATGATATAAAGGGTCATTTACGGGTTTATGAATCCTGGTCAGTTTTTCACATTGGTCGAGAGGGTAATAAGGCAGCTCATGTGCTTGCCAAGGATGCTCTCTTATCCTCCTCATCCTCTGTTGATGTAGGAAATATTCCCTCTTGTATTTTTGATTCCATTTGATGATTGCTATAAAGAAGAAGCTTCTTATCAAAAAAAAAAAAAAAAAAATTTCTAACGAACCAAAAAGTAAAAAAATAAGGGAAAAGATGATGATATTTGTTTTGTTTCTAAGGTTAATAAATAGAAAAATGATAAACATACCTCACTCACTTTTCACAACATTTGTACACAACAATGTTTTAAAAAGAAGGTTATTTTTGTAAACTAACTTGTAAAAGTAACATCATTTTACCAAAATACCCTTATTTTACTCCCACTCCAAGAATTAGATAAATGTAGTTATTTCAATTGGCAAACACTGAAAGTACTCCAATTAGGTGGTGAAATAGAGTCACAAAGGAATGAAACAACAATATTTGTAAGTACTTAAAACATGAACTAAATGGAATAAAAGATGCAGAGGAAAAGATGGTGGAAGATTACAGCATACAGCTTATTACAATCAAAGTGGACTAAAAGGGCTGTCTACTTCGATTTGACAGCGGGTTCTTCCTTCTTCACACCATTGGGCTGAGCTGCAGCTGCTGCTTGTGATGGAGGGTTGAGCTCCTCCCATGCTTTAATCCAAGTAACCATGGCATCAGCAAGCTTCTCAAAGTAAGGATCAATGGTTCCAAGCTTTTCCTTGACCTTCTTTGAGAGTTCGATGTAGCAGTTCTGCACAGTCGTGCATTCTTCCGGGAAGACAACAGATTGGAAGAATGGAACGATCTCCTCCTGCCAGTATATGCCTTTGTATTCCTTCTGCAAATTCACAAATGGGTTGCTTGCCTTGCTGTGCCAAATGTATGGCAACCCTGTCTTCACCCCAAGACTCAAATGGTCACAGATTACCTGAAAGTCAACTTCTAAAATCATCCAAGGGGTAAATCCATGATGAGGCAGCAAATAAAATTACAGAAAAAAACTTTGCACCCTCAAACTACAAAGGTTTTTACACTCAAAATTGAAACATTGCACTCTCAAACTATTAAAAAGTGTTAAATGTTAAGGGTCCAAAGGGTCAAATTTGATAGTTTGGATGCAGATTTCAAAACCCTTGATAATTTGTTTGTGCAAAGTGTATTTATCCCTAAAACTATTCTTGACAGCATCAAGATCCAAGAAAGCCAAAAGAAGATCATTCAATATATTGTCTGCAAATCGAGCTCATTAATCACTTGCTAGGTGTTACAAGGTGTTACACTAATCATCTGAAAATGATGTAGTTGATTAGGATTTTACTCTAGCCAGAATTATCAGATGACAAGCTATGAAACTGAATGAAAGAATGAAGATACCTTGGCACACCAACCAGCCCACATGTCGTCGTATCTGCCAATTGGTTGGCCATGACCCATGAGCCCAAAATACATTGCAGGTCCTATCAGTTCCCTGTTGAAACCAAGGTTCATCCCACACATTGGGAAGAGGGTGCCTTTTGGAATTGTCATTACAGCATCTACATATCTGTGTGGACTAACATTAATGTACAATTAGGCAACATTAATCTGAACAGAGCACTTGGTGTCAATACTTCAAAAACCAAATCATATTGAAAACCTATATAGATGAATTACTCAGGCTTGATTATGAAACGACTTTGATTCTCTTTTTATTTGACTTTCGTCGATCTGATGTTAAGATGAAAAAACCCCAGCACTAGTCCCAAACACAATAGGAGTTTAAGATTTTTTTAGGTAAAAAATTTCTAATTCATTAAAACAAATTGAATATTTTATATTGTAAACTTAGATAATAACCTTTACTCTCTATTCGGCAAGCAAGGTAGTTAAACAAAAGAAAATTCCGAAATACATTGCCAATGGAAAAGAATAGCATTAAGCAGATGCAAAATAACATGACAGAATACCAAATGCATGGAAACAGAACGTACCTTGTGCAGTGTGCGAATTTAATAACTAAAAGCAAAAAATAGAACAGAAAGATGGTTGAGAATGTAAGCCCATGAATGGCCGGTAAGAGCAAGTGAAGAGTTTGAAAAGAAACACGAACCTGGTGTTGCGCTCGAGAGGCTTGACAAGCTGAGTTGGGGCATCATAGTCGGGAATGTTGAGCCACAACCCATGAGAGATGGCTGTGGGCGCTCCCTCTCTCAGGCTAAATGGGTATCCCCGAACGAAGTCTGCTCCGTCCCTATACGGATCGTAGAGAGTATTGAAAAAATGCGGCGTCGATGGTGTCAGCAGGTTCTGTATGTGCTGCGCCAACGCATTTATCTCTTTCCCACTCGGATCCTTTGCCACCTTTTCCCAGCATTTATTCGCGTTTTCCATCACACAAATCAACCAAAAATAATCAAATTATATTAATAGTTTTACACGAGCATTGATATTCATTCGGACATTGAACAATTTTGAACAGTACAGAGCAGCCCAAAAGTCGAACAAAATGCACAGATGTCGGGCAATATGAAGCTGTCCTAAATAGTGAAAAATGAAAGAATATTCTTCACGAATATTTTTCTGAACAATATGCTCTAGAATAGTCTCGACTAATATTCCACTTAACAAATCTATCCCTGAAGACGAGAGAGAGAGAGAGAGCATACAAAGCAATCGTCGTCAATGGTGAAGATGTACTTCTTCTTGGAGACGAGGAAGCCAAAGCAGCGACAGGCGGAGTCCTTGAACGAGATGCAGCTAGCCTTGGGACCCAGAATCCGGTTCACATCGTTGCGGTTATAAAGCTCGTAGTCGAAGCCATCTGGGACCCTGATGGTCTTGGTCGGGTCACCATCCTGGACAATAATGAGGTGGTAGGGCTGGAAGAATGGCCTCCACATCTCCAGGAAATCAAGGTTCCTAATGGTTGGGATAACGATGTCCAGCTCATCTTTCAACGGTGGGGATACCGGGCTCACTGGGTGCGCCATGGCAATGATGGTGTGACTTACCACAGACACAGACAGAGACGGAGACACACACAGAGAAACAACGGTGGTAAGGAAGGAGTGGAGGATGTGCGTGTGATCAGTGCCTCAATGGGTTTCTTATAGAGGTGAGGGGCGCGTAGGATTCGTGGTTTTGAAACGTGGAAGGAGTGAGGGAGAGAAAAGAACGGTGGAGATGACCGAGGGAGACTCACATGCTTTAAGTGGTAAAACATCCCCTTAATTTCTTATTTACCTAAGAAGGAGACCCATATATAATGTGAATCTTAAAACGTTTATTATTTATTTAATATTATTAAAAATATTTATAAAAATATTATTAATTATTATTAAATTTATTGTATGTGACTATATCTTTCCGGTTTAAAATCCTCAAAATTAAATATAATTTTGGAAAAACTTTGATTCCCTTTAATGAAACCATGGAGAGGGTTGGATCCAATTCATGTATGAAGTTCTTTTGCTGGTGAAGTAGAGAGTATAAGCTGTCCTAGACATTTAGGACTAATGATAAAACTGAGATATCTTGGTATTAAAATTAGACTAAAATAATATTAAAAAATGATTATGTTGTTGGTTTGGATAATATGCATTTTATATATAGAAGGAAAAATAGAAATGCAAACCTGGCTGTATAATTCGATCATTGTGACACCATAATTCCCAATTACCCATTGAAAAAAAGTGATAATTAGCTAGTGTTTTACTTTTATTATAAAGTACTTTTTATTGTAAATATAATTTATTTATGTATGTGAAAGGTGAGATATATGATTGAAGGACAGTTTAAAAAATCCTATTGAGCAAAGGATATTACGTATACACCCGGTAGAGGTCAAATCAACAGTTTATAATTTAATCCCGAGATAAAATCAATAGTTGATAAGATAAGTTGAATCTCCTAAAATGAAAGAGATTCAAACTTCTAAAAGGAAAAAGTTTTACAATGTAAGTTGAACTCAATCACTCTAAGGAAATAGATCTATATATAATGAGAAGATCACTTACAAATCTGACAGATTCTCCACAAGCTCTTTACACAAAATATTTCCACAGAAGCTTCATATGCTAAACTCCACCACACATAACGACTCCAAATGATCTCTCCTAAATTCTTCCATTGTATTGAGCAATATGTGAACCACGAAAGATTGCAAAATTACTCATTATAGTAGATTTTGCCTCCAAACAACCCGTAGGCATAAGCATTATGTCAAACCGCGTAAATCTCTGTGCCTCTCTATATTTATTTTTATTTAGCTTATTTATTACATATTTTATAAATGAACGTGAAGAACACCGTATCTAAGTCTGAATCATCTTGTGGGCCGAGGATGATTCTTTCTTCTATTCTGGTTTGTTGTGCAATTTTTGACATTAATAGTTGTCACTGTCTCTAGGATCGACGATATCTTCTATATCAGAATTGAGAGAAGGATATTCTCCGACTCACGAGATCGTCTTCGAAAAATCAGATAAGATCTCCTTAACTTTGCTATTTCCTATTATTTCTTCTCTTAACATTTTACAAAAAAAATTAATAATAATAATAGAAGAAGAACCTACGAAGAAGACTACACGGCATTGCGTATGTGCCATGCACAATGTAAGTAAGGGGTGCACGACGTACACCCAAATCCTTTATCAGGCAGAACCTGCAGCCACTGGTGACTCATCGGGGATACAACAACAGTGAAGATACAACGACGACAAAGACTTTCACTAGTAGCTCGCCAAATTGGAGCACTCCGCTGTGCAAAGGGTGGAAAATCAGGAAGCAACAGGAACCCCTCTAGAAGCATACGGGGAACCACCCAACTGCCCAGGGACTATTACGGTTGCCGGTGGCCATGACTGGGCTTACCGGTGTTGTTTGTCATTGGGGAGGTGCTTCTCGCACGTTGGCATGCCCGAATCTGATGAACAGAGGTGAGCAACACGCTACAGGTAGCATCACCCCACTAGCTAGTCAGCAACCACCACAAGGCTCGCCAACGGCCTCTGTCACCAGCACAATGGTTCTCTACCACCACTAGCCACCACCTACATTGTAAGAGCTCCTTTTCGCTCGTGAGGTGGTCCTTGACCACTAAATCATTTCACACTAGGCGCAGTGCAAGCAGAGGACAGATGCTGCCTAAGATCCCAAAAACTCGGCGTTCGTGCTCCGGTAAGACCACTGCCAGCCACCACCCGAGTTGAGGGAGATTTCTGTCGCCAGCAAGGAGGTCACTGCCCACACGGTGCTGCTCGCCAAAGTCCCTCGCCGTTCTCACTAGTGCGAACACGAGCAGGTTGCCGTGAAGGTCCAGCCACCGCCACTGTCTAACTCGCTGTGATTTTCTATTGCTAGAGTGGTGTTTCCCGACCACAACGATGTTCCTTGCCACCGTCCCTAGCCTCCATCGTCGTTCGCAAGCCATGTAGGTCGCAATAATGGATGAGGTGCAACCATTGCATCTCCACCCACCACCTCCCTTAGCCACGGTCAGGAACAAACCGCCATGACTCCGCCATAGTGAAACGGCCACCATGAGGCCACAGCCCTCGATGAGGTTCCAAAGTGGTCCACTACAATCCCTTGTTTTATGATACCAAAAGCAAAGCACTCCACAGCGACAATGTAGTCACCGTCAAGTCTAGTCTTGCCTAGCTCCACCGGGCAACTAACTCGGACTGCCATTCACTGTTGCACTATATAAGTTCCTCCACCACATTGCCCAAAACAAATTAGTTGCCCATTGAGTTTGCCCGCCATGGAGTTTGCCAGTGTCTTTCCTTGTTGCTATCTGTGAACGTTTGCTCACCATTGAGTTTGCTAATGCGTTTCCTTGCCAACAGTACTCGCCACCAGAACTCCATTGAAGCTCCTCGCCAATGGTTCTCGCTGCTACAAGTTGCTGTTAGTCATATAGTTCCTAGCCATCGTCGACAGTGCACATTGTGAAAACTAGCTCGACCATGCCACCTTTGACTGTTGTGGCTGAATTCCCAAGACAAGGCCGTCATGATGCTTGCCACCGGCCACTCACAGTTTCCCCACCAAGGGGAGGTCCACCTATCTACTTGCTTTCACATGAGGTGATAAAGAGTACCAGTGGTGATCTTTTGTCACTAGTGGGCTTCCACGGAGACGAGAGACATGGGCGAGTCCACTGACCATGCCTGCCATTCCTCGCCACCCCTGTTGCGAGTAAAGATCTTGCCAAGCCGTTCACTACACATGGCTGGCGATGGAGCATGGCGAGCAACAATCCCTGTGGCTAGCTACCTCGGCGAGCAACCAGACACTAGACCCTGCCAACCATTCTCGAACCAGGTAGGCTATCACCTAGCTCGCTAGTCCACCACGATGGCGACAATAGGTTGCTCCTCAACCATAGAGGATTGCATGTGAGCCACTCTTTGCATGTTCCATGCAACGTTTCATACTTTTACTCACCCAAATTGATGGTCAACAGCCACACGAAACTCCTCGCCATTGAAGTTTCTCGCCACCAGCACTCGCCACCGAAGTTCTAGCTCCTCACTACATTCGCCAGTGCTAGCCTGAGCAATTTACACAACAAGCAGCATTGCATGGCGGGCAACGACTTACGACGAGAAACAACTCCAAGGCGAGCAACCGACCTAGCTAGCAAAGATGGAGAGACCACGCAACTGAATATGGCGAGCAACAACACACGTACAGATACGTACACGGATAGATCACTAGCTCCATGGCGAGCAAACAACGTTGGTGAGAAAGAGTTCAGATGCGGGATTTATTATTTGATGGAGCATGAAAAGCAGCAAACAGTCTACAATCTCCATTGCTACAAAAAGATGGCCAACTTCCCTAAGAAAAAATCATTCATCAGCAAACAATTCCAATTTTATCCACTGAAACTCATTGAGGTTCCATGAGAAACATAGTGGTTGTACGCCTCGGAAATATACTTCACTGGAAATCACTTGCGTGGTGTGGAACACCGACTACAAAGCCCATCTCGAGCACCGCTCGGGTATCTCAATTTGTTGTCATCAAAATAGACCATTCGATATCGCGGGCATCCTGGGCCTTCATTAATGCCAGAGCATGGCTGCCCTCAGGCATCGCCCATTTGTCACCAGCCTTCACCACACTCTAACGGAATGACTCAGGTTTATAAATCTCAAACTTGTAATTTGTATTACACTAACCTATTTGGTTTATGGTGAAACCCCTTAGGGCAGTCGGACTCAGCCTCCCGCCACAACAGTGCAGTCGAACATCCCCCTATATACCAATGACGAGTACAAAGACTCGTGGTGCTAGGGCAAACATCTACACAAATAAACAAATCCAAAATCGAGCTCCACACTCACACCTAATGCGGTGGAGTACATCTCCTGCCAAAATCGAGTTTTACGCTCACACCTAATGCAGTTGAGTACATCTCTCACTAAAATCTAGCTCCGCTCTCGCCTCTGATGCGGTCGAATACATCTCCCACCCAAGCAGAGCTCCGTGCTACAGTCGAGTACATCTATCATCTAATGCGGTCGAGTATATCTCTCACCTATCTGTCCAAGCTGAGCTCCTCATCACTTAGCACAAAGCAAATAGAAAACTAAGGACCAAATAGGAAACCTGTGACCAATTTTTAAAATTTATTCTGCAGATTATTAACTTGAAGATTCTCAAATCATTCTTGTCCAGCAATCACCCTTAAGAATTGCCGGCTTCTATAGAGGTCAAGTCAACAGTCTATAATTTAGCCTTGAGACAAGACCGAAAATCAAGTTAAAAGATAAAGTCAAGAAAAAATAAGATAAGTTGACTCAGACTCCTAAAAGGAAAGATACTCACTCAATCACTCCAAGAAAATAGATCTTTATATAATGAAAAGATCCGCTACAAATCTGACAGATTCTCTACAAACTCTCTACACAAAATATCTCCACAGAAGCTCCATATGCCAAACTCTACCACGCATAGTGACTCCAAAGGATCTCTCCTAATTCTTCTATTATATTAAGCGATATGTGAGCCATGAGAGATTGTAAAATCACTTATTATAGTAGATTTCGCCTCCAAACAATTCGTGAACGTAGGTTTTATGCCAAACCACGTAAATCTATGTATCTCTCTATAGTTATTTTTATTTAGTTTATTTATTACTTATTTTATAAATGAATGGAAGAACACCGTATCGAAGTTCGAATCATCTTGTGGGCTGGAGATAATTCTTTCTTTCGTTCTGGTCTATTATGCAATTTTTTACATTAACACACTCCTATAAATAAAGTTTTAAAAAAATGAGAAATAATAATCTATTCTTCAAAAAATACAAAAATAAAGTTGATAAAAAAATTATTATTCCTCTCCATTAGACTTTGGAAAGAGGAATTTTTTTTTCTTTTTTTAATTTCCTGGAGATGAATACTCATGAAATAAGCGGTTGGTAAAAAACGTGAAGAAGTTTGTAATGGGAGCGTTTTGGTTTTGCTATTCCTTGTTTCTGGCACATTCATTTTCCGTGACAACTGTCAACTGCAGCATCGTACAACCCATTAGATATTCCGGATACACGTGGCAGGTAAGTTAGCTCCTGAGATGTTGTATTTTAACTAAAACAATTTTTTTTTTTTAGAGTTTTGCTACACAACCTCCTACTATTCATCCACACTCCACACTCCACATTTTTTAATATTTTAAAATTTTTTTTGAATTTATTTTTTTTAAAATATTTCAAATTTTTTATTTACTATTCATATAAAAATTATTTAATAAAAAAAATTAAAAAAAAATTTTAAAAAAAGATGGAGTGTGGAGTGTTGGGAGGTTGAGAAGATTTATTGTTTTTTTTTAACCCCTTAAAAAGGCCTATACTACTTAATTTATTACAAACCCACGTAAATCTTACCTTAAAAATGTAATAAAAAAATATAAAATTAAAGTAGAAAAAGAAGTACCTCTCTACCACTCCTGTCACAACATTCAAACAAAACAAGATACAAACAAAAATATTAGGGTTAATTATAAAATTAATACTTAGATTTTTGAGTTTTTGTGATTAAGTATCTTAGTTTTCGAACATAAGATTAATGAAAGTATTTAATTGTGAGTTTTTTTTTTTTAATTTAGATATCAATTTTACAAAAGGTGAAGATTGATGCCTTGTTTGGATACCGAGAGTATCTCAACTACTCTCAAACACTCTCACTACTATTCTTTACTTTATTATTATTTTTTACTTACTTTTTTTACTATTTATTACTTTTTACCTACTTTTTACTACTATTCAATATTCTATTATTACTTTTTCACAACACTTCTCGCTATCCAAACATAACTTGAGATTTTCAAATATAAAAACGTACTAATTTAATAATTAACCAAAAACAAGTATATACTCCTAAGTAATGCTATACATTATGCCATAATGGTACTATGCTATCCTTTTTTTTTATCTACATCTCAAGTAAGAATCAGCAGCACAATTAACCTTATCCCTGAAACTAACAAAATAATATTCTCCCTAAAATAAAATAACAAATAATCGTAAATAATAACTAATAACTAATATAAATAAAAATAACTAAAACAAACAAAAATAACAAATAATAATAATAATAATAATAATAATAACGAGGAGGATAGTTTTGAGAGTGGTACTGCAGCTTGACCTTAAAGATAGGATAGAGGCTTGCAGAGCTACGTTCGTTTGTCCCCCCACAATTTTTTTTAGCTTTGAATTGGGAAGCGGCTTATTAAAACCTTTAATTATGAGAAAACAAAAGGAGAGGTAAAAGGAAAGGGTAATGATATTTTCCACCAGAAAGGTACGATAAAACCTACTGATTCTATTTTATTTTATTTTTTACTTAATATTTAAAGAAATATTTTTTAATAATTTTGTAATTTTTAATTTTCTTAAATATTTGAAGAGATCTAAAAAATGTTAACATATATAATTTATATTATTGATATAATATCAGGATGACCTTTCTCGATGACATGTTGGGCTCAGTGGTAAGGTTATTGCTTAGAGCATGTATACTGGTCTATGCATATATATATATATATGCAAAATTATATTTGTATAATATGATCTTAAAATCACCTGCATTAGTTTATACATATGTATAAATTTAACTAGTTATGAACATTTGTTATCTAAATTTCATCAAACATATTTTAATTGTTATTTCTCTCTTATTTCACTCTTTCTCTCAATCTTTTCCTCTTATTCCTCTCTCAACAATATAACAAATCTTCACATACATATTCATTTTATTATTATAATAAATTATATATATATTTTTTCATTTTATTATATTTTTAATATAATATATAAAAAAATTATATTTTTTATTATTGCATTTGTATTATTAATGTCAAATGTATGTAGTGGATGTTAATTACAAAAAATATATAAAAATTTTGATTTTAGAAAAAAATTAATAATAATAAAAAAATAAAAAATAATATTTTATTATTATTTGGTCTCAAATATGCATAAGTCAATGTGGAGTTTTGCTTGAATGACAAAGTGGTTATGCAAAAGATGTAATTTTACATATGCATATGTATAGACCAATGCTAATGCTCTAAGACACCCACTCTATAAAAGGTCTCAAAAATAAAAGTGATGTATTTTTTTAATATTTTTCAAAACAAAATAAAAAATATTTCATTAATTAAAATTTTAAATAATTTATATATTTTTTAATGTATACAAGGTCCCATAATATTAAATTTAATATTTAATACAATAAATTATTTATATTTCTAAATAAATTTTTTAAAATCTTGTTAAATTGAGGCACAAAATTTATATTGAAAACTTATTTTAAGTTGATATATTAAATAAAAATTTAAAAAGATTTAAATAAAATCTCATTCCATTAAAAATTTAGAAAATATTTTATATTTAATTATATTATAATTATAAATAACTCATTTAAATTTTACCTTAATGTTTAATTTGTATTAAGCGGTCCATGCTCGAGGACTGTGGCATTCATTGTCCAAAACGAAAAAAAGTCATGCAGCATATACAAGAAATTCAAGAAAAGTGGCCAATACTTTTAAACCTATGGAAGTAGCCTAAGTTACACGCAGTGTGCTATTTGTACCCATAGCTCAACACACTTTGCCATAAACATGAGCATTGCTTGTAGATCCCAAAGGACCTACATTACTTGAATTTATTTTTTCCCAATTTTTAAACCCAAAATCGTACCAACTCTACCCACTAAACCTAAACTTGCTTCCAAACGAAGCTCAGCAACAAACCCACTTTTCCAGTCGATTTTAATGCCCACACCATAGAAATTGTTTAGATATTTTTGAAAGAGTTTTGTTATGTACAAGTAAGTTTGCGTACTAATCTGTATATTAATATTATTGTCTTTATATTTTAAATTTAAATTAGCAATGTTTTCAATAAAATCTACTTTTTGACCAATCATTTTGAATGTGTGCGCGTATTAGTGCACAAAATCGCTTACAACTAGATTTTTCCTTTTTGAAATACCAACATGTAGTGTTTTTGTACTATAATAAGGTTTTTATGTCAATTAAAATTAATGTTCATATAAATAATTTTAATTCTATACCATGTTGTCCATCTTATGACAACATGTTATGTTAATTAAAATTAATACTTACATATACTATATGAATTGAGTTTGGAGAAAAGATGAGAGTGAGAGAATGAAAAAAAAGGCACAAAAGATTAACGGGGTCTAATTAATTTCTTTTTTCAATGGCAATTAATTGGGATTACTCCGTAGGTTAAGCAAAATTTAAAGGAATAGTCTATATGTAATTCTACATCTACGACACATGAAATTCAACGTATTATATATATTTCTTCAACTTCACTATGTTTAGTCATATACCATTAATTCCATTAACAGTGAAAAATATATAATCAGTGGCCCATAATCTGCACATACATCTTTATGCATTATTACTAGCTCTAACTACTACATGAGAGTCTCCCTGAACACAGTTCCATGGCTTCAGCTATAGTAGGCTTTGTTTGGTAACCTATGTTTGTGCATAGTGAGGCCATAACATCCCTAGCCAGATCTCAAATGATAACACGGCTTGTTTTCTTAGAGTTTGCATCAATAGCTGATCCCAATTTTCCTTCACATGATTTTCATTTGGCTTTGTCCACCTAATCACATTTTTCTCAATTCTTCCTGCCTGTTGATGTTCATGCTGATGGCTTTGAGCTAGGAGAAAAACTTCTATTCCTCTACTTGCTGGTTGAAGCACCAACTTTGGATTCTCAAATTTGTTATCCAATATTAGAGCATTCCTTATGATCCAAATTCTCCTCATAATGAGCATTTTAGCTCTCTCTCCTCAGGCTTCTGCTTTGACTTCATTTTTTTTCACAAATCCATGAAATCAGTTATTGAGGTCGAGCACTTTCTAACAGGACTATTAGTTTCGCTTCATACATCACTAGCAGCAGGGCAACTCAGAACATCATGTATTACTATTTCCCCTTCCTTCCACAAACTGGACACAAAGGGCTTTTAGAAAACCTGTTTCTTGACAAGGTTTTCCCTGGTTGGAAGTAGGTCATGAATTGCTTTTCAAAGAAAGTGTTTAACCATCCCTGAAATTTTAAGATCTCAAAACGCGTTTTAGAGCGAGCGTTTTGTCTGGAAATCGAAAATGGTTTTAATATGCTATAAAATCCTAAATATTCAAACGAAACTAATAGTGTAGACTGTATCTCATTCTGACACTTCTAGATATCTCAAATAATTAAAATTGCGCTTCTAACACCATAGTAAGTGGCAACACTGATTATGCTAACAAACTAAAACCTATGTGATTGAGTTGATTCGTGAAAACTTTTTTCAAAAGTTTTCACGAGATTCCTAGAGCCTACAGAAATTCATTAGTTGAATGTCTGGCAAGCTGTTACATGTATGGTAGTGATGATGCCACATGTCCAAAAAGGTTCTTTAGTAGTTCTTGGTTGATTTGGACACCATACATGACGATTTGAAAACCATTTAAACTAGATGTCACGTGGCAGTCTCTCGAGGGTTTACTATTCACCAGAAAAACTCAAAACTTTTTATTACTTCATAAAATCTTAAATATTGATATGAGTCTTGGTTTAGTTCGTTTTGCCAAATTATCATTTTAAGTGCCTCAAATAAATAAAAGGGTAATCTGTCTTCGTAATCGATCAAAATGTGATTACGTCAACGAACTAAAACCTAAGCGATCGCTCAATTCATTAAACAGTTTTGAAATTTCATGACATTTTGAAGTTCTAAATAAATTCTTCTATCGAATTTCTTTTGGGACGTTACACTCAAGGTCCATTCCTTGTTTGGTTACGTTATCTAGCCCGTGTCCCAATCAGTTCTCTCGAAGTTGTTTTCCAGCAATTTCTCTCTCATTCTCGCATGTTTATTTTGAGTGGACATGAAAAACCTCTATCTTCGCTCTCAGTGTTAATTGTGATGAGTTGAAATTTTGTGGTGTAGATGCGGCTTCATCTGCAAACTAAATCTCATCGCCTTATCGAATAACTTTTTACTTGATGAAAAAGAAAAAGAAGTCTTGTTCTCTCGAATTGTTTTTGTTAGTTTTCATAATTATGATGATTCCAATATTTTAATATATACACACAATATTAAATGAAATTAATATGACACCTCTTGGGAAAAAGTATGTTTAACCGCTTGGCCATTGCATGAAGTGTGACAATATTTGGTCAAATTAAAAGCATTTTAAATATGTTCTTTGTGAACTAAAAAGTTGTAACTTTTTACAAATATCCTTTCATTTTCTATAAATAGGGAACCCCACCCACAATTTTGACCACTTCAAATTTTCTAGAAATTTAGAGAAACACTTCCTACTTCATTTTGTATCTTTCTTTCTTTGGATTTTATTTATTTTATATCAAGTTCGATAATCTTCTTTTGTGTAAACTATGAAGGAAATTAACAGGAACTAGCGTTATGGTATCTTGGAAGTAAATTGTTGGGAAGTCTAGTGCATGTTAAGCTTTGGAGTCAACGGAATATACTCTAAGGAAAGCTTTCATCACAATGTGCCTCAATACGTAGTTCTCTCTTTCTGAATTGTTCTTGATTATTTTATTTTATTCCCTAGTTTACAAAGTGTATGTACATATTCTTTATATCTTCCATACTTTTTCCAACAATCTTAGAGTAGATTTTATTTTTATTAAAGTAGGGGTATATTGTTAATTATTTGGTTGTCATCATGACTTCGAACTTATTGCACCCAAAAAATTTGGAGGACTCAATCTTAAGTTTTGGCAAGAAAAGATAAAAATCTCTTTTACATTGCTTGGATTATGTTTTGTTACTGAAAATATGTTGGTGTCTTGATAATTTGATGAGAAATGAAGATTTGTATTGCATGTCTTGGCCTTGGCACTTAGAATGAGGATTAGAAATTGAATGTGAATTTTGATAGAGGGCCTCAATGGGAAATGAAGAGCATTTTGGCTGAAGACTTTAATGGTAGAGTGTTAAATTCTTTTAGACATTGCAAAGATGATAGAACTATGTTACTAGTGCAAAATGTCATGCTTTAACATGGTTTTATGTGGTAAAATTTAGGGTTTCATATAGTGTAAAAACATAAGCCGGAGAGAAAAGCCATAAAGCACGGCATGATCTACATATAGATTATGTTTAAATTTCAGAAATGTGTGATTTAGGTAACAAATTGTTGAAAAAATAAAACATTTATAAGCCACGTGTTTCGGTCATGAGAGATTTCTTAGAAAGATGAAGTCAATTAAACTAAGTACATGCGTGTGTGTGGTGTCCCGTTCCTTGGTAAAGGACTTAGCGAGGAATCGTGGTGCCAAGAGTGCTAGCCAGTTGGTAACACCCAATGTTCAAATTGGGTCAGGTGTGCAACATTCACATGGAAGTGCAAGTGTAAGGATATAAATATTGGATCTCAGTGAAAAAAATAGAACTTTAGTCTAAAGGCTAAACATTGTAGTACCTATCTATTAGATGTCTAATCCATTTATAGATTTACATAGTATTCTGAAGTTACTCCATTTCTTCAAATAAATACACAAGTGTCCAAATATTTTGTTCATACACCCAAAATGAGGCAAACCAAGTACAAGTGGTCGCCCACCTGAAAGATATGAAATATATGTACAACTTCCAAGGAAAAACAATGTCTACAATGGAGACATGCCTCCAAGAATTTGATTCGAACGGGATTGGCTCTTCCTCCTAGGGTATTTCTCCTACATTTGTCTCTGCATCAAAATCTGTAGTTCCGATATTGAAACCATAAGTAGGTTAGACGCTATGATAAAACCTTTAATGAGAAACAATACTCGTGAAATGTACAATTTCATGTAACGCATTAGATTAACACATATATTAGTGCATGACGAGGAATCACCCTCTCAAGCAAAAACATATGTATTTGTAAACATGGGGAGGAATCACCCTTTTAGTAAAACATAGTTATATAAGCATGGGCGCACTCTCTGAGGAGTTACCCTCTGTGCAAAACTCTTTATATATATATATATATATATATATATATATATATATGTTGTCGAGACGAGGAATCACCCTCTTCTTGAGTACGTAAAACTCTTGATATTCATAACATCATCGCATAGATAGATGTTCGTCACACACACATTTGTCGACTGAAATGGCAACTGGGGAAGCCACTTTACAATTCCAAATCAAGGAATCACTCCCACCCTACCAACATGCAAGCCAACTCAACTGCCCATATAGGTTGACACTCACACAAAGATATACATGTTGCACCAGGGAACATCTACATGTCCAACCAACTCGAAGACACCACACATGATACTCTTAGAGTATTCTCCTTCCTGTCTATCAGGTGAGGCCAACACGATTTCGTTCCACCCCAATCATCACAGGGACTCTCTACCTGTATGAAGCTCGTGGAAACGCATCACATGAATGATCCGAGGATTGTCTCTACTTGTCCATGATGATCAACAGATGATAAAGTTACACACACCCAGATATCACACAGAATTAGTTTGAAAACTGTCATATTCAAGATCTCAAAAAACACAAAGTAAAAATATTCATAAAAATAATGGCAAAAAAAAATTCATGATCAAAAAGTGGGAGATTACAGCCCTGTTTTCGAAGCTAACCTACATCATTGCTCGGAATTACCACGACAGTGCAATGCTGCTCCTGTCTTTGTCTCATTTGAAGCCACTTCCTTTCTCCAAAGGATCCGACTCGAAGGACACTTAGGTGTTTGTAATCTCAAAAGTGAGATTTTATCCCTTGTCCAATCTCTTTTATAGGGCAGGACCATCAGATATCCTTCTGACGTACTTCTGACTTCGGCATGCTTGAAAATGAGTCTTTTAGTCTCAGTCTACTGCAAGACAATAGAAACAGAGTGGCAAGACATGGTTCGCATGTCCTTATGGCCTGCCTTACTTCCAGTCCTCAATCTCTCTTCGAGTGAGGATCTCTCACGTGGCATTGAACCATCCCTCTGGGTTAGAATATATGATTTGTCGAGTTGTAATCATTTCTGCAGACCCACTCTGGATGCGACTCTTCAGATGGAGTACATGATTTTGCATACTACATTGTCACCTTCTGAGCTTTTTTGTGTTGTTTTAAAAAGCTCCCATATTTTTCCAATCCTTGATTGACTGTTGCTTACCTTGGGCAGGTAATTCTCTTTCTCGCTCGAGCTGCTAGCCTTTTCAACTTTTTGTTCTCGCCTTCATGCGTTAGGCGACTTTTCTAGGAGAAATTAAGAAAAGTAAGGATTTTGGTAAAATGGTAAAATGGTAATTCTATGACACTATAGTGAGTCAAGGTTCTTGAGCACTATGTTAATTTGAAGTAAAGTATTTGAGAAAAAGGGAGCTGAGAATTCGGGCATAAGTATTAATTCCTAGAGTTAAAGACCCATGTGTAAGGTGGAATGAAATAAGTGGATCGCATTAACATAAATTAGGGTTGAAACGAAAGAAGACTTTTTAGCAATGTTTAAAGGAAAAAATAACAAGATTAATTAGTCATATATTTTCAGCCATCCAGTGCTAGAAAAATATGTATATTTAAATTTTCACCTATACGGCCATTAGGGCATTTGATCACTTAAATGCTCATTAATTCTATTGAAACTCATCTCTAGAATGCGTATAGGTGGAAGTAACAATCTTACGATTTAACTTAAGTTCATAAGTTGATTTTGTTGTAGCGATGTCTTTGGGGAAAAAAATTAATATGTCAATTCATGTTCTTATGTGTTTTTCCTAATTCAAGTTTGTTTATTTTTAGATATCATTCATATGTCTTTCTTTTATCTTGTTTTTCAAGTTTTTTACTTTTGGAGGTGTCATTACTCATGGCAATGGTAGGGAGTTGGTTTTGTTGTTGACAAATTTGTGTAGTTGGTTTGAACATTTGGAAATTTTGATATTTTTAATAGTTTTAGTTTGAAACTTTATTTAGATTAATTTGTAATAGTTTTGTGTCTATTTTGGTTAATTTGTAGTTGTTTAGTTTGAAAGTCTATTTAGTTTTAAAATGGCTTTAAAATTCTACATAAAATGTCCTTCCAAAACTTGGAATGGACTTTAAAACAAGAAAATAGGCTTTTAAAAGTCACAAATGGGCTATATGGACCTATGGCCCAATTAGGACAGTATGGCCCAGTTAGTACAAACCTAAAACCTCTGTCCAATCGTATAAGACCTTCAGTTTTGAGCTGATACCACTAGTGTACAACTTTTCTCATATGCAGATGAATGAGGATTTCAACCCATGAGTGCCTCTGATAAAAGCTAGAGGTTGCCTTTCAACATAACTTCTATGACAATTACAGACGCATCAGATTTGATCACTATAAAGGTTTGTTGAAATTGGGTAATGTTAGGATGGGGGGTTGATCATAGCTTGTTTTAGAGCCTAAAAAGCAAGTGTAGCCATGTTTGTCCAAGTGAGAGTCATTTTTAAGTAGAGCGGTGAAAGGAATGGCCATGTTGCTATACTTCTTTATGGATTTCTTTTATAATATCTAGTGAAACTTAAAATTCCTACTAGTGATTTTATAGCTTTTTTTATAGCTTGGACAAGGGCCACTAAAACTCAATATTTTTAGGGATCTTTCACCATTCTTATAAATAAGATGCTCTAAATAACCAATCTCCCAACTTCAAACTTAGGTTTGAATAATATTTGACAAACAAATGGTAATCCTTAGGAACTTGTAATGTTTGCCTTAGATGTTCAATGTGCTTGGTATAGGACTTGTTAAACAATAGAAACGTTTGTGTTAGACTATAATCAGCCACTTTTCGAGAGAGGCCTCGCAATAGAGTCTCCTTTATGGTTACAAAAGAAAGTCGTGTTCATGTTATTGAAGTCCCATAGGATGCTATCTAATGTCTTTCAAGTAATGATACATGGAGGGGACATTTAGACCCCTGGGCTTCGAGCCCATCTCTAAGGCCAAACCCATACATGAGTTCAAGAAGGCTTATTCAAAGTTTTAAGCTAGGAGCCCCGCAGACAAAAGACTCGAAACAAGAGATAAGATATTCCTGAAGAACTAGGGATGGGGCCCGCAATTGGACATGAATATCTTGAATAAGATAACTCCTACGAAAAGGGAGATATCACTTTTGGTTAATAGGTGATCATGGGAGATAAGCATACGAGACTGGTGATTAAAGTTAATCGCCATTACGCCACATCCTTCTATAAATAAATCGGTAAAGGTAACAAATGGATCATTTTCATTTCTATATACACTTATTTTTATATTGTTAATGACTTAAGCATCAGAGTTTACGCAAGGCAACTAGTGCCGCCCTTTTGTTACTGCAGGACATCTGTACTGTTGGTGGTGGGAAACATGTCCTTTACAATATACACAAAACACTTTTCACAATACATGATGTAAAATGAGTGTATTTTTATAAAATGATGTTACTTTTATATGGTATTTTACAATAATACCCCTCATTTTATAACATGATTATGAAATATGTTGTGAAAAGTATTACGTATTTATCATTTTTCATGTCTTAAAAGCCAGCTGGCCGCTAAAACTGCATCACAACAACCTTGTGTGACACTGACAAATGTGATAGCCTCACGATAATATTGGCAAGAGAGTTGTACCCCATTAACTATCATTGTCAATTTGTTGTCCACAAACTCCTAGTTTTATATTATTATTATTATTATTATTATTATTATTATTATTATTCTGCAATGGAGGCTCATTGTCTTCTACGTAGGTGGGCCAGTGATTGCATGAAGAGAAATCCCCAATTATTCTTCATTAGAGACCTTAGGGTGCAGTACCATGTCTTTTGAGAGGATTTTATCTACCAAATACTCCTCTACCAAGCCATCTAAAATTTGTGTCCTCACAATAACAGCACAACCCCTTATGATCCTTATTTTGAAAACGTAGCTTTCGTTTTTTTTAGAAGCCCTTAACCATTGGTGGGTGGGTGCACAAGCAACATAATCCTCAAATTCCCTTGTGGTAATCGAGTACTTTCAAAGGGTGCATGTGTGCATGGGCCTCAGTTCTTTTGCATATTGAGGTTGGTGCAGGTACCTTCCATGTATTATTGGGCGCAAATGGGCTCCACAAGGCATCATGACATGCATAATGTTAACATGATCTGCTATGCTTTTCTCAAACATGACTGATATTTCAGTCTCTTGAAATGCTATTACGGGTACGACTTGGGAACGTAACAATATTGGTTTGCTTACATTTTGGATGATTGCTACCGGTACCGATGTCCCAACTCATAGTCAAATCGATAAAATGTAATTTCAATTTTTTTGTTTTTTTTTCGTCAATATTTTTTTAATATGTTTTAATATTTTTTTTTTACAAAAAAATACATAAATTCAATAATATTCACTTTCTTAATCACTAATAAAAAAATTAAAAAAAAAGGGTCAAAACCACAATCCTTCATCGGTTACTCTCGGTTTTAGCCCTTTTGGGTGGATACAATAGTTTGCCAAAAGAGAGAAATCAATTCAATTCCTTACAAATATTGTTTTTATTGCTTTTTTAGAAGTGAGTAACTAGTGAAACTTATCTTGACATTATAATGATTGGTAGAATTTTTTAGTTGCTTTTCTTATTTTTTAAGATGAGTGTATGTTGGCACTATTTTCTTATGCAAAACAGAATAATAACACCTATAATGCATGTCCCAGTTTTTCTTTTTGTCTTCTTTAATTAGCTTCTTAAATTTTTAATGTTATTGATGTTTTTGTACTCAACAAAATTGACACTAAAAACATATCAAGAAAGCATGAAAAAGAGGTCTGGATTGAAGTGAACTAGCTTTAGCCACTTGTTCAAGACAAAATTCAAAGATTGAGTTAACATGCTTCAAAACTCAGATAGGTTCACTTGTTTCTCCACCCTTAATAAATACAACAACTTCTAAACCAACCTACTTAATGCAAATCGTCAATAATAAAAAAAAAGCACCAAATTAAAATTGAAACCAAATTCCATGAACACTTCAAAAGAAATGAAAAACCCTCATAGCAAGATGTACATTGCTGCTTTTAACATTATATTATGGAAAGATAAACAGTTTTCAATTGTTGCTAATAGAACTCAAATGTTTTTCCTCCAGTCACAGCTTGCTCATACCCAAAAGGCTCAAAAAATTGGAATCGGGTGATTCATGACAATTTTGAATTAGATGTTTCAATGTTGATAAAAATATATTAAAAATGATATTTGATGCAATTCAAGCATTTTATATCATGTATAAAAAAGTATAAAATATAAATCTATTTACTAGTTTAGATAAAAAAAAAATGATATGAATCTAAATACTTTCAATAACTATGTAATTAATGTATTTAATCTCAATTATCAGCATTTTTTTTTTGCCTTATATGTGAAAAAGATAAAGACCATTAAGTTATAAACACATGAAAAATGTAGTATTTTATGCATAACCAAAAGTTTAATAAAACTACTCATTCATCTCCTTAATTTTTTGTTCAACTAAAAAAATCTAAAGAACTACATGCTTTATCTTTCAAATCTTTTGAAAATCTTATTGATATAATGATGAAAAAGTTAATATATGTTTAGGTCTATCATATTTTTGTACAAGAAATTAAAATAAAAAACTCAATTGTTAGACAACTTAAAAATAAATACAGTTTTGAATCGGTTGGAATCGGTTCAAAAGGTCTAAAATAAGCTAGAATTGGTCTGAATCGGTCGTTTTAGTGAATGATTCAAAATTATCACTAAAATCGGTTCAGTTTCTTACCAATTTAATTTGAATCAGTTGAATCCACTTGAACCAAATCATTCATCAAAATCACAGTTTTTGTCACAGCACAAAACTTTCCAAAAAGGTTTAGAATATTCTACTCGAAAAACTTTTTAATTAAAAATAACCATCTCAACCTAGCTCATCTATAAACATACACCAGAATAATAAACACAATAATCCAAGAATTCAAATATATAGAAATCGACATTTCCACAATTCCTTCTTAACTTAACTATTGCTCCCACACAAAGTACTGATTTTCAACCCATATATATTGAAATCAATATACCAAATCAAACACTATGAGTCCAACTGCATATTTGTTCGGAACATAACCATGACCAACCCAACAAAATCATATAGATTTTAAATCTGAAGTTAAGAAATAAGAATTTCAAATGAGTTAGGGTTTTAAAATGGGGGAGGGAGATTCATGGGTTTTAGGTAGTCGAAATGTCTAAATAATAGTGGAGAGAGAGGAAGTATACTTGGGGTGGCGCCAATGGGAGCGTTATCTTCTTTAATGCCTTGAGTCCCAAACTAAAAATGCAAGAAGTGGAGGAATCCGTCAAATGGATTGAGCAGGGAGACAACTAGGATAGGGTTTGAGCAAGGGAAAGGGAAGAGAAAAATGAACTTAGTTTGAAATAAAAGTAGAGGAGTGAAAGAGGAAAGAACAAGGTGAGTCAGTCAATGAAGATTCCGTGGGCCCAACGATGTGAGCAGGAGAGTGATATAAAGCTAGGTTTGAAGTGGAAACAGGAGATGAGAGAGGAGAAAAGAAGAATGTGCTAGTTGATCCAAGAAAATATCTCCTTTTACAACTGTAAATCAGAGGCACTTCCAATTGCAAGGAAACATCTTTCATTGTTAATAACTTAATATCATAACCTTGACAAGAAAAGTATATATGCTGTTAATAAACGATGTTGCAAGGAAAAATGATATCGTTGGTAATGTCATAACATTTGCAAGGAAGTACACTAGTCAATATTTTAAAAATCTCACAATTCAACGATGGAATTTCTATAGTCTTTAGGAATCTCGTGAAAACTCTATAATTTTTCACGAATTGACCAATCACGTAGATTTTTGCCTGTCAGCATAGTTAGTATTACCACTCACTATAGTGTCAGAATTACGATTTTATTTACTTGTGTAGTTTGAATAGTCAGAATGGGATATGGTCTGTGCCATTACACTCAAATGAATATTTAGGATTTTATGGCACAATAAACCCATTTTTAGTTTTCGAACGAAACACTTATTTGAAAACGTGTTTTGATTATTCTAAGGCACTTCGGAGCTAAAATTTGATAAAATATTTGCACTATTAGGTTAGTATGATTATTTAGAATTTTACAGTACAAAATTTATTTTCACTTTTCTCAGAATGAATAATAACCTTGATAGTAGCACCAAGTGAAGTGTTTTCAGAATCACAATATGGACTGTCCAAATTATGTTAGGGAAGTTTTATGTAGACGCTTGGCAAGATCTTAGCCACACTTGGTGAATAGTATTGGACACTTGGCACAAAGAGGAACCATGAGATGGAAATGTGAAAGAAATCAAGGTGTGAGATCATGCCATCCAAGCAAAACCCTATTCCATCCAACAATCCAAATTGTGCCAAACCAAAGAGGGTTTCAACCCTAGTGAAATAATAATTACTTGGAATCCAATTGAAACTCCAAAATTTCGGAGGATATCGAAACCCTAAATATTTACCCCAAACCCTAAATGGATCCGATTTCTAGCATTGTGTTTAATCACTTGATTAAATCATTCCACATGCTATTAATCCCTCATATTCATATTATGACATCATTATTCAATTCTTTAAACCTTGAAAATTTTATTGGGTCAAGAAAAGATGGATTTGGGCTTGATAGCATCTCAAACCCTAACCAAACCCTCTTTAAACCCCAAAATGAAGCACATTCGGTTAATGCCCATTAAGCTTACGAATTTCAGCCACCTTGGAAAAGTTTCTTGAGAAAGTTTCCACCAACCCAAGGCTAACCACCCACTGCTCAAGACAGCCCTCAAATAGTCCTTGATGGGAAAGCAAAGGCTACCTCACCACAACGACCTACATGGCACCTTAAAGCAGCCTATAGCATGGGCAATTTGCCCTTTGTTTTGGTCAAGACTTCCATCACTCAAGTGTCAATCAAGACCTTAATTCACTCTTCAGAGTGTGTAAGAGGTGTCCAGGCCATTTCTACATTCATTTCATCCATTTCACTAACGTTCTTTGAGAGAACACTTAGAATTTTCTATTGGGTAGTTTTCTAAAGCTTTATTGCTTAAAATTTTTGAAGCATTTTTAAGTATTATCTCACGAAGCTTCCCTTTGAGTCTAGTTTCTTTTGGTACCTTTTTAATTTGATTTCATAGTCATTTGATTGGTCAAAAGTTGTTTTAGCCATGGAAATGTCATTTTGGACGATAAATTGGATAGTATTTTATATTTTGGAGTTTTTGACCAAGAAAATGGACATATCTTGGTCCAAAATTTTTATAGAGTGTAGTTAAAATGTTTATTTGAATTTTGTTAAGGATTTGTTGCATGTTATAAGATTTTGATGAAATATTTTCTTAGATATAGAAAGTGAGAAACTGGAAGGAGTAAAACATATTCTATTTTATTAAAGCTTAGATCTTATGTAGTTTAATTTTACTCTAATGACTTTGATATTTTTAGTTGATGATCTTAAGCATTTTATCTACAGTTTAGGATGTTGTTTCGAATACTTTAGGTGTTGGTTTGTGAAGATATGGTTTTTATGCAAGAGAATACTCGGTTGTGTCAAAAGTTTGATGATTTTGGCTAGATCCATGTTTTGGTTTATTTTGCCATGTGATTTTATGTTTGATGCTTGGATTGACTTTAGGACATATTTTTAAGCCATATGATGTTGTTGGTTTGAATTTTTTTTTAATCAAGATATGTTTCGGATCAAGTGTTTGATCAAATCAAAGTTGGAAAAAAAGTTCTATTTTTGTTTAAGTGTTGGAGCTGAGTACGTCAAGTGAGATTTTGTATTTTTGGTGACTTTATATGTTGAATCAAGGCATGTTAGTCCTTAAGAGTATGTTATGAACATGTTAGAAGAAAGTCTTTCAACTTTTGGAATTCTTGGAGATTTATTTTGAAAAGAGTCAAAACCTTGAGATTTACGAGTTTGTATTTTGATTAAAAGCTTGAATCTTTTTGCTTAAAAAATTGTGGCTTGTGAAGTATATTTTGTTGGATGTTTTAAGCATATTTTAAAACTTAGGATATGAGGATCTTTGTTGCAATATTTCAGTTTGAGCATAAGTTTTGAAGTTGGCTGAAATTGCAACAAAATCAAGAGATATGGCCTTTGTAGTGTTTTGGCCATGGTGTTTTTCTCTTAGTTATGTATTGTTTTAAATTTTTCCAAATTGGGGAGTTTAGGACAAAATTTCCATTTAGAATGTAAATTGAGGTGATTTTTGGAGTTAAGATGTGAAATCCTTAAATTAGGGGTAAAATGGTAATTTTACTTTAAGTTAGCATTTTTCATGTTACTAAGTTATTACTGATAAATTTTCTAACATTTAGAATTCCTACTTACAGTTTCTTGTGTTTTGTACTTTTTTCTGTAAATGCGACAATTATTGTAAGTTAGCGTTTAACTTACTGTCAGATTACTATATATGTGATAGGTAAGGAAACTATCGTTTATGTACTTATGTTACCTTGTATACCATGCTATGTCACTACATGTACAACTCTTACACAAATTATATTTTGTCATGAAATATGATCTGTCACATAATATACTATGTCATGTAATGTTATTTGTTATACATTATGTCACGTCACAAAATATTATCTGTTACACGTTATGCCATGCCAAGTAGTGTTATCTATTACATGTTATGTCATATCACGTAATGGTTTGCTTGTTACATGTTATGCCATGACACATAATGGTTTGTCTGTTACACGTTATGCCATATCACGTAATTTTTGTCTATTATATGTTATGCAATGTTACGTACTATTTGTTTGTTTCATATTATGTCATGTCATACGTCTCACATACATGTCACATTACGTTACGTCAGGTCATTTTTCCTTTCATTTCTTGTCACGTTTTGTCTCGAGTTTAGAGTGTATCTCACAAACATCATTTTCTTAGTTAGTCATGTATGGGATAATCGTTACGTAATCACTATGATTGTTTGAGTATCTCCATTTATAATTCACGCGAGTTACTTTCAATATAATCATTTTGATTGTTAGAATACATCCACTTAAATGCTCTTTACGTAATCATTCTGATTGTCAAAATAATACTAAGAACTCTTGACGTAATCATTCTGATTATTAGTTTATCTCATTTAAAATACTCATGGTGAAATCATTTTGAATTTCTGAGTACCTCTGGCATAATATGTTGTGCGGAATTATTCTAATTGTTCATTATTCCAGACGAAACAACTTGAGAAATAATTTTTGATTGTCAGAATTCATTTTAGTTTCACATTCAGTTATTTCACGATCAATTTCATCTCACGCTATTTCAGTCAGTTCAAAGTCATGTATTTCACATTCATGCTCATTGTTTTTATGATCAATTCAATTCATGTCATGTCAAGTTCATGTTTTAGTTCAAGTTCCAGTTCACGTCATGTCAAGTTCAGTTTCAAGTTCAGTCCACATTTATTTTAAGTCATGTCAGTTCATGCCATGTTACAAGTCAAGTTATGCCATGCTTGTTTATAATTATGATTATGCATTCATGTCTTTACTGTTATGCATGTATTTGTATATTCTATGTTAAGTTTCTTGTTAACTTGCTGAAATTTGTACTTAAAATCTCACCATGGTAGTCTCAACCACCTTTTCCCCCCGAATGATAGGCGATATGTCAAGATCTGGAGCAGAGCCTAGTCGACTGGAAGAGGTTGATTAGGTAGCGATGACATGACATGAAACTCGTGACCTTCATGATTAGATTTTTAGATAGCATTATGGTATCGTTAGTCGAGTTATGCGAGTTGCTCGACGAACTAGCACAATGATTATGTTTCGGTGATGTAATGATGAAGCTTTGTCTCCCATACCTTTGAAATTATAAGTCCTTTGAGACTCGTACTGTAATCATGGATGTTTAACATTTCAGTATGTATGGATTATGTTTTAAGTATTTGGGATATCTAATATTGCTCGAGAAATTAAATTATCCACTGTGAATACGCATACTGTTAGATGCATGCTAGGTGCATTGAATCTTGAACTGTTATGAACAGGGGCAAGTAACCTTGTGTTGCATGTCCTGAAGCTTTAGATGTTCGTCCGATCCCAAACAAAATATGGGGGCGTCGCAATATTAAAGTTTAGTATAAGGGAAAAATTATGATACTACCATATGGTCTAAAGTTTGGACTGCAAGAGGTTAGAGTTCATCAGACGAATTTTTGGTACTATATTTAGTCCAAACTAGGAAATGCCAGAGAGCATCGAAAGGACACCCCATATCAAGTCCGGACTAAGAGAGGTCAAAGGGTCATGAACAATATTTTTGTACCATCTCTAGTCCTGACTACTATACGCCAAATCGATTTCCACTTGAATGATATCCTTATACCATCTCAATTTCGCACTTAGAGATGAAAAAGTGTTTTGAACGGATGTTTGGTACTGTGTTAGGCCTGGAATAATGCCCCGAGTCATTTGTGTAATAGGTTGAAATATGTAATTGAATTTGCATTGAAAAATCTTCCGTTCCTAATACAAAGTAATAATGGCTACTTGAAGTAGATTTTGTTATGGTTGGTTGGAAAAGGTAACGATATTTACATGGAAAATTATTTCCTTACAAACACCAACATTGTAAGGAGAATAGTTTGTTGGTGAAAGGGGTTAATATTTGCAATGAACATAATTGGTCGTTATGGTCATTGCAATTACAAATGTTATTTGAAGGAAAAAATGTCATGGAAAATATCTCAATTTATTTGCAACGAAATTAGATGGTTACAAAGTAAAATTAGGTATTTGCAATGAGTTGATTCATTGTAGTTAGATATTTTTATCATTGGAATCAATAGCTTACATTGTAGTGTGTATTGTATTTGAGAAGTTCAACAAGACAATGTCGTGACAATAGTTTCATTGTAAATACAACAAATTCAAATGATATCTCTGATATTATTGTAAAAGAGATCATTTTAACTATGATGATTGTTGCATATGTATTCCACAATTTCACACACGTGATCACCTGTAACCAAAGAGTGAAGAGGCTTGGGGGGTTCGATGGGACACCTTTGATGCCTAAGTCAGCCAGTGATAGTATACTTTCTCTAGCCAAAAGTGCATATGAGTTCATAATCGTACCTGAACCATATAAATAAAGCTTTGTGATTTCATCATATCATATTCGATAACTGTCTCGCTTGTTATTTGAAATTCAAGCCTTAGGGATTTAGAGCTTATCTTATCATTAAATGAACTGATCACCGTTTCATCTTGAGATACTTGGGCAGTTAGTGGTTTGGCTCTATTCAAATTGGACTCGCCTGGGGTTAGGCCTTATATTCACTAGCTTATTGGACCAAATAGCTTACTGGACCATGCCATGGCCCAAGCCCGCAATAACACCCAACGAGCCCTTGGGAGAGGATTAAGCCCCTTCCAATTACCCCTCGAAATCTCATCGTTGTTTTGTTTCTTTGGGTTTTCTGTCATTTCTCACACATTTGTCAAGACCAACTTTCCCAATACACGACCCTCTCGCTGGGCCATCTCCGGTATCACCTGCTCGGGAAGAGGGCACAACGACCCTGCCTAAAAGAATAACAAGAACATCTACCTAGGCGACCACTACCACTCCACTTCCAGTCTCCTCTCATTCTTCGACCACCCCAATTACGTCTAACCAGGAGACATATGTCCTAGAAGAGGGTACTGGTGTGCTTTTTTGTATCCCTGATATCCATAATTCATTGGGTTCTCAGCAAGGTGCTTCATCTTTTTGCCAAGGTTGCTCTTCTTGGGGTTCACGCTTACACTGTGAAGAGGCTTTTCATTCCACCTGGGCTGAGAAGGAGAAGATGGCCGAGGAACTATCTTGGGCAGAATGCACTTCTCGCCAACTCAGAGACGAGGTTGCTTCCTTGCTTGGCCAAGTTGACTCCCTCAAATCTGAAGTGGTGAACTCAACAAAGGAGATCAACTGATATATACTCGAAGCTGAAACTAATAGAATAGAATGAGACAGCTTGGCCACTCGGCTTGATCAGATGGAGAAAGAGATTGAAGAACTTAAAAAGGCAAAGGCAGACACCATTGCTCGGCTTGTGATCTCCAATGATGGGCGTCGGGAATCTAACACTTGACTAAGCATAGCTAAGGGCGACAAATCCCAAGTAGAGCGAGCATTGGCCATGCGAAGAAGGAGCTCAGAGAGCATGATCGCTATTATCTGCAGCTAAGCCAAGTTTGGAGACTTGCAAAAAGAACATGTCTAGGTCAGAATCGAAAATAACTGAGCTGTACGTTGAGTTGCCCCATTCACTTGAACAAGTTAGTCGTCTTCTTCCCTAACTTAGTGTTGTCCATGTAGTTCGAGGTCAAGCTTGGGGACTTAGGTTCAAGCTCGGGATCAAACAATTGCGAGAGCATTTGCTCAACTATCCTGAGGTAGACCTTCGTACCCTGCAGTGGAAGTTGATACTGGCTAGCCCCACTGCTTATCATATCTTCAATTCCTTCGAGAGAGATACCATGCCAAATGCCTTTCCTCCTCCTCCTTGTCATTCCTAAAATTTGAATTTCTGTAGTCAGCCAAGATTTTGTATATGTTAGACACATATGTTATGTTTTGTTTGAACAACTATTATCTTTGGAAAATTGTTGTGTTTGAGAAATGTGTTTTGTTATCTTGATGTTGGTTATGTTTTTAGTTTCATTGCAATCGGTTTCTTTCTTTTGATTGGTTGTGCTTTATTTTCGTTTCGTTTCCTTTCTTTTGATTTCGTGTTGTGATTGGCGAAGGCCCTGGTGGGAGAGTTCCTTGGCCGCATAACCTTGGGCGAAAGAGTGCAATGAAAGAGTGCCTTGATTGTATAACTCTGGCAAAAGGCGTAATGGGAGAGTTCCTCGACCATGTAACCTTGGCAAGTAGAGTTTCTCGACCACGTAACGTTGGCGAAAAGAGAGTAGCGGGAGAGTGCCTTAATAGCATAACTTCGAAAAGAGGCGTAATGGGAGAGTTCCTTGACTATGTAGCCTTGGCGAGAAGGTGTGGAGGAAGAGTTCCTTGACCGCTTAAACTTGGCGAAAAGAGTGTACCGAGAGAGTGCCTTGACTGCGTAACTCTAGCGAGAGGCGTAACGGGAGAGTTCTCGACCTTGTAGCCTTGGTGAGCAGGTGTCGCAGGAGAGTTCCTCGACCACGTAACCTGAAAAGAGTGTAGCAGGAGGGTGCCTTAACCACGTTACTTTGGCAAGAGGTGTAACGGGAGAGTTCCTCAACCTTATAACCTCGGCGAGCAAGTATAGTGGGAGAGTTTCTCGACCATGTAACCTTGGAAAAAAGAGTGTAGTAGGAGAGTGCCTTGACTGCTAACTGTGGCGAGAGGCGTAACAGGAGAGTTACTCAACCGTGTAGCTTTGGCAAGCAGGTATAGTGGGAGAGTTCCTCGACCACGTAACCTTGGTGAAAAGACAGTAACGAGATAGTGTCTCGACTGCATAACGAGAGAGTTCCTCGACCATGTAACCTTGGCGAGCAGGTGTAGCGAGAGAGTTCCTCGACCGTATAACCTTGGTGAAGAGAGTGTAGCTAGAGAGTGCCTCAATTGTGTAACTCTGGCGTGAGGCGTAACGAGAGAGGTCCTCAACCGTGTAGCCTTGGTGAGCAAGTGTGACGTGAGAGTTTCTCAAACGCGTAACCTTAATGAAAAAAGTGTAGCGAGAGAGTGTCCCGACTGTGTAACTCTGGCGAGAGGCGTAGTAAAAAAATCCTCAACTCTGTAGCCTTGGCGAGAAGGTGTGGACTAGGCAACTATTAAGTAATAACGTAAAGTGATCAAAAGAGACAAATTGTTATTGAATCGAATTAATAAACCCATCATGCCAAAACTAATAAGTTTAAACATAAAATGTTCTCAAATGCTCAGCATTCCAAGGGTGGGCAACTCATGCCCCATGGTGTCTTTGAGGTGATAACCTCTAGACCGATGATTGGCTATCACCATGTATGGCCCTTCCCATCATGGCCCTAGCTTCTTTTCTTCCACTACAGTCACCCCGATTTCCTTTAGTACTAGGTCGACTACCTTGAAAGCCCTTGGCCTTACTCTCTTGTTGAAGTATTGCTTTGTCTTCCTTTTGCAGGCAGCCACTCTAGTTTCGACACTTGTTCTCACTTCTTCCAGTAGATCTATATTTTCTTCCAACTTTCCATTATTCATCTCGAGATTGAAATTTTGTCTCTTGTAGCTTGGTAAACCCACTTCCACTAGTATCATAGCTTCACTTCTATACGCCAAGGCGAAATGTGTCTCACCCGTTGAGGTTTTTGGTGTTGTCCTATATGCCCACAAGATCTCTAGGAGCTTACTCGCCCATGTTCCTTTCTTCTCGCCCACCTTCTTCTTCAGTATCCCAACAATAGTTTATGGTTGCTTCAACCAACCTATTCGCTTGTGGGTGTCCCGGATATGAGTACTTGACTTTGATTCTAAGTTCTGCACACCACTTGCGATAATGCTCGAAGTCAAACTACTTGCAATTTTTAGAGATGATGCTTTGTGGTACTTGAACCTACATATGATGGCCTTCCGTAGAAACTTCGTTATGTTTTGGGCTATCATTGCCACCATTACTTCGACTTTTGCCCATTTGGTGAAGTAGTTGACGACAATGATAATGAACTTGGTTCCCCCTTTGCCCCGAGGAGTAAGGCCAACTAGATCTATGCCCCAGTGGGCAAATGGCCAAGGGGAAGTTATTGACTTCAGCTCCTCGGGACTGGCGCGTGCATTTGACATTCAACGCACTTTTTCAAAAATTCCCCTGCGTCTTTTAAGGCATTTGGCCAATAATACCTGCTCTCATGATCTTCGCTGCTAGTCTTCTCCCTTCTGAGTGGTTGCCACACACGCCTTCATGTACCTCCCTCATCACGTACTCAACTTCCTCTTTCATTATGCACTTTAACAATGGTGTCAAAAAACCTCACTTGTATAGTGTCGCGTCTACCATGGTAAATCAGGTTGCCTTACTTCTAACTTTCCTTGCCTCCGATTTTCAAGTATCTAATTATGTCATCCGCCCACCTTAGCACGTTTTCTTCAATTTCCAAGGTCTCCTCCCCTATAGATGGTGTATCGATAGTTTGGAGGTTAGTCACCCTCGGAAGCATCTTCTTCCTGTTTGGCGGATGCCTCTCGCACTAACCGATCGGCTTTCCAATTGTCCCCTTCAAAAATTCGTTTGATTCAAAAATATTGAAGGTGAAAACCTCCTTCCTAAACCTGATGGAGGTATCTTATCAACCTTTTCCCTATCACTGAATACTCCCCTGTGATTTTTCAACCACCACTTGTGAATATGCCATCATCTCGACCTCTTGCCAGCCTGAAGTTTCAGCTATGGCTAATCCTGTGAGAACCGCTTCATATTTTGCCTCGTTGTTCATTACTTTGACATTCACTCGTATTCTGTGGTTCAACTCAACTCCATTGCCTATTACCACGTGAACGCCTTCGCCGCCTCCAACTCGACAAGATGAGCCATCGACATACACCCACCGTGGTGCTTTCTCAGGAGCTTTCGACACTTCTTTGGGAAATTTTTTAAATTCTACTACGAAGTCCGGCAAGACCTGTCCTTTGACAATAGTTTTGGGAACATAGCTGATGCCATACTCGCTCAACTTGATGGACCATTTAAACAGTTGTCCCGAGGTGTCGAGCCTTTGTAGCACCTTTTGTAAGGGCGATGAGGTAACAACTCTTATTGAGTGGGCTTGAAAATAAGGGCGTAATTGTCGTGTATATGTTACAAGCACAAAAGCAATCAGTTCTATCGTTAGGTAGCCCTGTCTGGGGTAGCAACTAAGTACAATGACAAAGGTTCCCCCTGCTTGGCTTGTCTAAGCAACAGCAGGTGAGTTAGATATTCTTTCAACTGTTTGAATGCCTCCTCGCATTGGGAATCCCAGTTTTGGGCCTTCTTTAGTACTTGAAAGAAAGGAAGGCACTTGTTTGTTGCTTAGGACACAAATCTGTTGAAAGCCTCTATTCTCCCTGCCAACCTTTGGACCTTGTTCAAGTTTGTGGGCGACTTCATCTCCATGATTACACGTAGCTTCTCAGGATTTGTCTCGATGCCCCTCTCTGACATTATAAATCCCAGGAACTTGCCCAACTGCAAGCCAAATGTGCATTTTACCAAGTGGTCATCCACATACACCTCCCTGTTTCAGCCCATTTGATGTTTGAACATCTTGTTTACTAGCCTCTAGTACGTTTCCCTCGCATTCTTCAGCCCAAAAGGCACAACTTTGTAGTAATACAATCCCCGATCAGTTATGAAAGGCCTTTTGTCTTGGTCAAACTGACCCATCTTGATTTGGTTATATTCCGAATAGGTATCCATGAAGCTCAACACCTTATGACCTGCCGTGGTGTCAACTATTGAGTCTATCCAAGGGACAGGAAAGCTATCCTTTGGACAGACCTTGTTGAGGTCTGTGAAGTCAACGCACATCCACCAATTCCAGTTGAAATTTTGTACCAACGCCACATTCGACAACCACTCAGGGTATTGAGTTTCCCTGATTAATCCCGCCGACAACAATTGATCCACTTCTTCTGTAATCGCCTTGTACTTCTTAGAGCTAAAGTTCCTTTTTTTTCTGCTTGATAGGCCATGCATTTGGGTTGATGTTTTGTTACTTCTCTGTCAATTCTTGGCATGTCTTCATGAATCCATGCGAATATGTCTTTGTGTTCAAGGAGTTGTGTTAATTGTCACCATTCTTCTTTAGTTATTTTGGTCCCAATCTTCACATGGTTTTTTGGCTAAGTTGGGTCACAATTGACAAGCTCTAAGGGCTCTTCTACCTCTCCTAGTTTTAGGGTTTCTTCATCTATTGTTTCCACCTCCATTATGAATACTTTAGGTGGAGGCGGCGGGAGGGTCACCACAACACCCTCCCAAGACTCGACTGTGTTCACATCTTGCTCTCCTCGCCTGAGCTCCTGGACATAGCACTCTCGAGTGAGCATTTGCTCGCCATGTACTTTCCCGATTCCCGCCTTTGTGGGGAACTTCACTTTAAGGTGATAGGTGGAAGTGATCTCCTTTAAAGCATTCAGCGTTGGTTGGCCAATGATAGCATTATACACCAAATATGTCTTCATGATCAAGAACTGTGTCATTGTGGTGGTGAGATGGGGATCGATTCCCACTAACATTGTAGAGTGATGGACCCCATCGGTTACACTGCTTCTCCCGTGAACCCTTTCAAGGTCGTCGGCACTGGACGAAGTTGGTCTACGCTTATTCCCATCCTCGTGAAGGCATCCCAAAATAGGATGTCTGTTGAACTCCCATTATTGATTAGTATTCTCCGCGTGTTGTAATTTTCCGCCAACATTGTTACTACCAACACGTCATCGTGTGAGTAAACCACTCCTCGACAATCGTTATCTTCAAAACATATCATGGGAGAGGATTGTACTCGAGGCAACTTAACAGGTCTTTTGACAATTGTTATCGTCAAAACCTAGGCATGAAACGACGTCACCGTAATCGTAGCGCATGACTCTGTCTTCATCTCCGTCACCGAAGGTAAGAAACCCTAAATTTCAAATTTAATTTTTTGTGATTTATATGTTACGGAATGGAGATTGGAGGAAGGATGGGGTTTAACCGGAGATGGAGGATGGGATTTTGTAAATTGTGTGCTGTGGAGACTTGATTATGCATGTGGTTTGAATTTTTGATCATTGATCATTGATGAATCTGTCCCATCCGTCTGTTTTTGAGGATTTTTTTGGTTTGCATTATGTAATGTGTGTGAATGATGAGTTAATTTGTGCCTAATTAATTCGGATTGGAACCCTAAATTAATTTAGGGCTTCAATCCGAAACCCTAAATTAATTTAGGGGTTTCAATCTTTAATACCTCTTTGTAATGAAATTCAAACTTTCTTTCAAAAAAATAAAAAACTACAATTTGCAAGGGGAGATTAGCTGGAATTTAGGTCTCATATTCGAACCATGAGTGTCAGTGTGTGTGTCTCTACGAATTTGGGTCTCATTCACATGCTCTCTTTTGCCATGAATTGCATGATTTGACCAATATGATTGGTAAGTGGCAAACTTCATGCACAAAAAATGGTAGAAAAAAGTGTTGGCTAACAGGTTATATATGAACATGGCATTGAGTATTACAATTACTGGCTTGCACTTTTAATTGCTGAATGTTTGTTGGTTTCAAAAATAAATAAAAAAATTGTTTTCTGATGTTATATGTCCGAA
Organism: Cyclocarya paliurus; assembly: GCA_029856935.1. Classification (NCBI taxonomy): domain Eukaryota; kingdom Viridiplantae; phylum Streptophyta; class Magnoliopsida; order Fagales; family Juglandaceae; genus Cyclocarya; species Cyclocarya paliurus. Next base: position 1,769,779 of record CM056960.1, on the reverse strand, counting down.
ATATGATTTTCTTTTTATATCCTGCTTTTGTATATAATCTTTGATTAGGAAGCATGAAAAGGTTTTTAATTTGGGTATTTCATTTTTTTATGTTTGATGTTTGATCACAATGATCATTGATGTTTGATCTTTCAACTTCCAATATATATGCTATGGCTTGGATGTTAATTGTTTGGCATGCTGCTATGTTTGCTATATTTTCAGATTTCTTGTTTTCTTGAGTTCATGGATTTGCCAGCAGATTCTAGTGTGAGCTCTCATTTCCAAGCCGAGGGTACCCCTACCCCTACACCTACACCTACCCCGCCTACTCATACTTCTACCCTTATCCCTAGCCCGACACCTTGCCCCACCCCTAAGCCCAGCAAGAAACCTGTTTCGATAGTTTGGGCTCATTTCACCAAATTAGAGGGTGGAGATCCCAATAACCCTAAAGCCAAGTGTAACCATTGTGGGAAAATTTATGGATGTCACTATAGGAAACATGGCATCTCACAATTAAATGTGCACTTAGAAGAGTAATGCAAAAAAAGTCCAATATTAAGATCATTACAAGAGAAAGGCCAATCTAGGCTAGAAATTGGACTTCAAAAAATGGCGGATGGGACTAGTGGGGGTGCAACTTTGAGGGGGTGTACTAAATATGATCCCGATGAGTGTAGAAGACACTTAGCTCGTATGGTCATAATGGACGAGCTACCTTTTCAACTTGTTGATGGGAAAGGGTTCCAAGCGTATTCTCGCTACTTGGAACCAAGGTTTAATATTCTTTCTCCCACACGGTGGTAAAGGATGTAAAAAAATATTTTTGCACTGAAAAAGAGAAGTTGAGGGGTCAATTTGTTTGCCTCACCACTGATGGACATCAGTCCAAAATTTTAATTGTATGTCTTTGACTGTGCATTTTGTTGATTCATCTTGGACATTGCATAAAAGATTATAAAATTTTATCAAATCGCCAATCACAAGGGTGAGACTATTGGGAAGGCCCTGGAGGTGGCAATAAAGGAGTGGAAGTTGACCAGAGTTGTTATAGTCACAGTTGATAATGCCTCATCTAACGATGTCGCATTGGGACATCTAAAGACTTATCTTAGAGAGGCAAATAAGACAATCATGGGTGGTGAGTGTTTGCATGTGAGATGTATGGCACATATTCTGAATCTAATTATCACTGATGGTTTGAGGGATCTTCATGACTCGATTTCTCGGGTCAGGACTACTGTGAGATGGGTGAGATCTTCTCCTTTGAGGTTAGAGAAATTTAAAGTTGCTGCGAGGTCTGCGGGCCTAACATCCAAGAAGAGCCTTTGTACTGAAATGCCTACACGATGGAACTTAACATTTTTTATGTTGGAGGCGACCCAAGAATATAAGCTGGCATTTGCATTATTGGGTGACGAAGACATCCAATATGTTAAATATTTTGATAATCACGGGGGATTGGGGAAACCCGTAGATGATGATTGGGAAATTGTATATACTTTTGTAGAGTTTTTGAGACTTTTTCACGAGGTAACCAAGACGCTATTTGGAACTTTGTACCCTACATCTCATCAATTCTGTCAGCAAATATGTAGGGTAAAAGAATAATTAGATGACATGGTTGCAAGTGGTCACATTAGGCTGAAGGAGATGACATTGATTATGAGGTCAAAGTACAACAAGTATTGGGGAGATTTTACTAAGGCTAATATTTTTTTATATGTAACTGTCGTACTTAATCTGAGGTTTAAGGTGGATGGCATGGTATTTGGATTGGGCTTTGCGTACGGGCAAGCATGGGCGGAGATTATTGCAGCAAGGGCTCTGGAAACCTTTAGTAGATTATTTGATGAGTTTACCACCCTACGGGGTGGTAATATTGCGGCACCAACACCTACCCCCCACAGGTTCCAGAAGTCGAGGTTGGGAGAAGACGTAGATTGGACTGGGGTGAGAGGTTTGAGCAGACACCCTTCCTCCAGAGTTCTGTAGAGGCTCTGTCAGAGATAGATAGATACTTTGTAGCAGAGATTCTACCGTTTTCACTAGATTTCGATATATTAAGTTGGTGGAAAGTAAATGTCGTGAAGTATCCCATCCTTGGAGAGATAGCTCACACACTTTTGGCCATCCCTGTTAAAATCATAGCCTCAAAGTCGACCTTTAGCACCGAAGGGCATGTATTAGATTCATTTCGGAGTTCATTAGCTCTTACCACTGTGGAGGTTTTGATTTGCATGCAAAATTGGATCAAGGGAACTCCAATTCATGTTTCGGATGTTCTTGAGTATGAGGAGGTCAAAGTCGAGAAGAAGGGTGATGATCAGCCTAGGTCTGGTATTAATTTTAATTTCATTTTTTAATTTCTTATTTTAATATATTTATTTTCATTTAATTGGTATTCATTAATTTCATTTCAAATTTAATTGTTATAATGATACATGAGACGGCGTCTACGGCTACCTCTGATGCAATATGACTTTGTATTGGTCCATTGGACCCACCATTACCATGGTTTGCATAATTTCTCCCTTAATTGTTTTTTACATTTATAATTTTATATAATATTTTAGTATCTAATTATTTTGCTTATCTTTTTTTAAGCTTTTATATTCTCAATATACATATGTCAAATCCTAACGACCGATCTATACTCATCTACCTCATATTCATCCCAAATTCCAATGGCCCAATCCCAATCTCATCTTGGTTAGTACTTTTAATATTTTGTATTTAAATTTTTTAAAAGTTTGTTTCATCTTTATTACTTTATAATTCTAATTTTTTTTTATTTTTAACTTATTAACTTTTATGATCTTGATTTTCTGTCTCACAGCAGTCGATACAACTCACCACTCAGTGAACTCACCACCACGGCTCCATCCCAAATTGATCAAATTGAAAAGTTATGACTTTGTTAATCTACAACTAATTGTAATGTTGCTACAATAGTTAATAGTACAATTTGTAATATTTAATTTTTTTAGAGGAGTTTGTAATATTGTAATAGTTTATTAGTTCTCTTAATTTGTATAATTGTAAATTGTAAATTGTAATAGCTTACTAGCTTAGTGCCTTAGTGATGATTATTACTTAATTAGTTAATAGTTGAAACTTAGTATATAGTTAATAGTTCAATCTATATATATATTTTTTTTTTTCCAATTTTTAAATATATATATTTTTAGTTAAATTCTGGGCCCAAAGTGGCCCAAAAACGGATTCTGGGCCCAAAAACAGATTTTGGGCCCAGATAAGTGAATTGGGCCGAAGGCCTAGAGGGAGCCGGACAGATGGAGGTCCACCCCCGCACCTCGGCAACCGGACGGGGTACCCTGCCCCCACATGGACGGGGGCGGGGTACGGGAAAAAATTCCCCACCCTCACCCATGTGGGGAGGGAAGGGGGTGGTCCCACCCCGTAGGGGGCAGGTATCACCCCTATTTTACTCTGTACACCACCTAGCATAAGCCTTCCTACCAGACGAGGTCAAACCACCTCCTGCATAGCCTCCGGCTATGGTACTTATCTCTCCCAATGGTGGATGTCTTCGATCCATGCCTTGCTCAGGACGCAAACTTGCGATTCCTATGATCTCCTTCCTTTTTTAAGTGATCACCTCCCTCTCAAGACCTCACTCTGTTGAGGCTTGCATTCCTGTCTCCTATCACCAAAATGCTTTGGTGAGAAAGCGTTTATGGCGATAATACGCTACATCTCACATTGCCCCTCATCTCTTCAATCTTTTGTTTCAGCGTGTGGCAATCTACGGTTCTGTGACTTTTTTCCTTGTGATACTTGCAATACTTTTGGGTCTATCGCCCATGATCCTCATTACGCTTGGTCTCCCTTGCCTTAACTTGATTATGCACACTAGAGTAGTGCACATGATTGCTTCCATATCGCCCCATATGTACATCTTGCCTTTCTTCTTGTTGGCCTTTCCTTGCCTTTTGTCCTCCTTCTCGATCCCTCTAGGGACCCCCCTTTTGGTGTGCGCTCTTCTTTTTGTTCTAATCTAGCGGTTAAGGCAATCAACGTATCCTTGGAATTAACAAAATCATCTGTCCGGTCCATAAATTCTAGTAAAGTGGAGGGGGTCTTCCTTGCTAACTTAGACATAAAAGGACTTCTCGGCCAAATGCCCCTAGAAGAGTGGCTAACAGGATTTTTTCGTCTTGGTCGTCAATTGTCATCCTCTCTTTATTGAACCATGCTGAGTAGGCTTTCAAGCTCTCATCCTCCCTTTGCTTCACAGTTAACAAGTATGATGACAGCCTTTTTCGCCTTCGACTGGCCATAAATTGGGTTATGAGTTGCCTGCCCAGCTCCTCAAAACTGTCCGTGGATCCTCGTTGCAATGCTCCGAACCATCCTCTGGTTGTTCCCTTCAAAGTTAAGGGAAAATCCCTACATGCAATCTCTCTTGGAAATCCATGGACTGTCATGTGAGCCCTAAAATTTTCCAAATGCTCCACTGGATCCTTGGATCCGACGTACATATCTACCGAGGGAATCTTGAACTTTGGTGGCAATGGCACTGCCATGATCTCCACATTGTGTGGTAGATTCATGTTGGTCAGCCGTTGATCAACCAAGGAAGAGGTCCCTATCTTCTTAGCCATCTCTTCATATTTGTCCATCAAGCTGCGCAAGTCCTGATGTATCTTCTTTGTCTCCTCATTGTCCTGAGGTGGCCTACCTACACCAGCACTGTGACCTTCCATCTCAACCCGATCGGCCTGACTAGGTGCCATGTCTTCTCCTAATGGCCCGTTCTTTGCCCTGAGGGTCTCGTTCTCCTTTCCCAAGGACTCCACTTTGGTGGTAAACTTCCTCACCACTTCCTCCATTTTTGCAAGCCGTCACTCCATATTTCGTGATGTCACTTCCTGGTCTTTAGTTGCCTGAGATCGTGTTGTGGTGGGCATGTGAAAAGCACACTGATTGTAGGACAAAGTGATCCCACAAATGACACCAATTGTTGCGAATGTGTTCCAAAATTTCACACACGCGATCACCTACAACGAAAGAGTGAAGAGACTTAGGGTGTTCGATGCGACACCTCCGATGCCTAAGTCAGCTGGTGATAGTATGATTTTTCCAACAAAAAATGCAGATGAGTTCATAGTCATACCTAACCCCTATAAATAGAGTTTTGTGATTTCATCGGATCATATTCGATAACCATCCTACTTATTATTTGAAATTCAAGCCTTAGAGATTTAGGGCTTATCTTATCTTTAAATGAGCCAATCACCCTTTCATCCCGAGATACTTGAGAAGTTAGTGGTTTGGCTCTATTCAGATTGGACTTGCCTAAAGTTAGGCCTTATATTCACTAGCTTATTGGATCAACTAGCTTAATAGACCGTGCCATGGCCCTAGCTTGCAATAATACCCAGCAGGCCCTTGGGAGAGGATTAAGCCCCTTCCAATTATATTATCGTTGCAAAGTTTTTATCACGAAAACATGTATTTGTTATAGTAAAATACATCATTTATAATAGGATATATTACATTTATAATCTATATAGTGCAAGCATAAACAAATGTGTAAATAAATCTTTTCTATCTTGATGCAATCCATAAGATCAAGCCCTTCCAACTTGTAGTATATCCACAACTATATGCACCCCGTTTTTTCGACGCCATTCGATTAAGAGAGATTGGCCATTTGATCCTTTCCATGGAATGCGACATGATGTGTATTTTTCTATGATAATTATTTCATTTTCTTTTAATAAACAATCCTATATGCTAATCATGATGGCAAAATAGTGGGTACATAGATTCTCCCTACAAAAATTCTAGTACACCACTCTGGACTCTTAACGATTTCCTAATATGAGTTTTGACTCCCATTCCAAATTTCCAGTTCTAGAGGGTTTGTATAGCCCTATCTACAGAGATATATACACATTATATACGTCACCTAAGATTTTTGAATAGTTTGGGTTCCCTATGAGCATTTATCTATCTTAATGGTATTTATCTATCTTTTCAAGAAGCTAATTCCTCAAATTCTTGTTTGAATGTGAAGATTCCAAGGAAAAAATATAGAAACATAATATTAAATAGCCCTACAATATTTAATATTATCCCAAATATTTATATAGGCAACATTACATTCTGTAGGGTCTATTATGTGTGTTAGTGCCAAAAATTGCACAACAAACCGGAAAGGAGGAAAGAGCATCTTTGACCCATGGTATGATTCGGACGTCGATATGGTATTCTTCACGTTCATCCATATGAAAAATAATAAATAAGCAAATAAAAATAAATAAATGGAGACATAGGAATTTACATGGTTTGGCATAAATGCCTACATCCACGGGTTGTTTGGGGGTAAAATCCACTATAATAGGTGATGATTTTACAATATCTTATGGCCTCACATATCACTCAATATAATGAGAGAATTTAGTCTCAAGAGAGTCCCTCTAGAGAATTTGTGGAGAATGCCTGAAGAGACCCATTAGATTTGTGGGGGAGCTGCTTCTTATATAGACGTTATTTCCTTAGAGTGATAGAGTCCAACTTGACTTATGATATATTTTCCTTTTAAGAGTCTAAGACAACTTCTTTACCTTATCTATTTCTGACTTATCTCTTGGATTTATCTCTTCCCTTAGTGATAAGTTTCCAGAAGGTTTGATCCAGTCAATTTAGTCCCTAAGAGATGCCCTCAATTCTTAAGATCAACTTCTTTATCAAGAAGGCCTTGAGAATCTTTAAGTCAACCGTGGTGGAAGTATCCTGCGGAAAAAGAAATTCTAGTTTCTGGTAGTTTTTCACTATTATGCAATGGAGATATCCATGAGTGGTCCTCAAGAAGAAATTGTAAAATTTTTGGTGAAGGCCTTCGACGATGGGCCTTTGTAAAGTTTGTTTGTAAGAACATTTGTGTAGTGATTGTATGTGAATGTTTATTGTTAGTAAAGTGCATATATTCCCTTGCTCTGTGATCGTTTTTCAGTTTTCAGTGGCCTCAATGGATTTTGCCCCGTGATTATTTTTCGTTAGTGTTTTTCTGTTTTGATATGGATATAAGAGTTTGAGTGTAGTAACCCGCGCTTAAGTGGTTAGAGTGCCCGTCGACCCCCTAGATCCATCTTAAGTGGTTGCTGAGCTAGTCAATTTGTTCCCAAAAGACACCCAAGCTAGGTGGTTATAGAGCTTGAAGGCTCATTCCCGAAGGTAAACCGCTGGCAACAGTTGTAGCAAGTGAAGACACTCGGATGTGAGTGTAGCGGGAGAGTGCCTCAACTGTGTAACTCTGGCGATGAGAGTGCAATGGGCGAGTGCCTTGATCGTGTAACTCTGAGAGATGGGTGTAATGGGGGATGCTCTTCCCGTGTAGCCATGGCGAATAGGTGTAGTGAGAGAGTTTCTCGACTACGTAACCCTAGCGATACGAGTGTAGCAGGAGATGCCCTCGACCATGTAACTCTGGCGATGGGTGTAGCAGGAGAGTGCCTCTACCCCGTAACTCTAGCGATGCGAGTGTAGCTGGAGATGCCCTCGACCGCATAACTATGGTGATGGGTGTAGCGGGAGAGTGTCTCGATTGTGAAACCCTGGCGATGCCAGTGTAGGGGGAGATGCCCTCGACCACGTAACTCTGGTGATGGGTGTAACAGGAGAGTGCGTCGACCGCATAACTCTAGCAATGCAAGTGTAGCAGAAGATGCCCTTGACCATGTAACTCTGGTGATGGGTGTAGCAGGAGAGTGCCTCGACCACGTAACCTTGGCGATGGGTGTAGCATGAAAGTGCCTCGATCGCATAACCCTGGCCATGTGAGTGTAGTGGGAGATGCCCTTGACCACATAACTCTAGTGATGGGTGTAGCGGGAAAGTGGCTCGACCGTGTAACCCTTTGAGGTGGGAGACAAAGTGCGACCGTAGTCTATGGCAGGAGATAGAGATCAATCGTACCAAAAAAAACAAACATGTGGTTAAATAATCCAAATCACAAGTTTGAAGTTTGAAAACCTGGTCCATCCGATGCGAATGTAGCGAAGGCTAGTGACACACTGGCGATGCTCGTGGGCAGCCATGCTCTGGCATTGATGAAGGTCTGGGATGCCGGCAATACTAGCAAAAAGGCCCGGGATGTCTGCGATATCGAATGACCTATTTTCTTGAAGATAAATTGAGATGCACAAGTGGAGCTCGAGATCTTCTTCATTGTTGGTGCTTTGCGCCATGCAATTCATTTCCAATGAAGTATGTTCCCATGTCATGTAGCAGCCAAATTTCTCGTGGAACTTGAAGAGCTTCGTGGGAAAAGTCTTTCAAAAAATCAACTTTGTTAGTAAAGTTAAAATAACAAATTTGCAAGAGCCAAACCAAAGTAATTTGTCCTAATTGAGATCATTCACTGCTGAATGATTTTTGCACAGGGAATTTGTTCATCCTTGAGCACTTTTGTAGCAATGAAAATTCGTATGGTCGGTTGGCTGGAATGCCAAACTTGGGCCACGCCACACACGGAAGTGGCGGGTAGCTCGCCCGCCATGCATGATGATCCTCACAAGGGGTCACATAGGTGCATTAGGCCATGCACATTACGTGCTCGGATGTACCCCGTGTTGTTTGATGGTTGTGGGAGCCACCATAGAGGCAATAGAGGACATCGAAGGTTCACAGTGTGGCCATGGGTGGGTCCACGAGCTCACGCATGCGTTGGGGAGCTCCTGCAGCATGCTTCGGTAATGGTGGTTAGCAGAAAATGGTGACGGCAAAAAGTGTCGTGGTCTGGAACAATTTTGCCAGCAGTAGAAATTGCCGACGGGTCCAAGTCGTGGCCTTTGTGGGCTGTGCATAGCAAGTGGGCCTCCGGTAGTTGGCTGCTTTCTAGCAGCAGCGCACACGGGGGTCCAATCTAGTGGGTTACAGATGGAAGTCTCCACCGTCGTTGTATCTCCATTGTCGTTGCATCTCCGCCATCGTTGCATCAACAGTGGATTACCGGGCAGTCGATGGTGGTTGTAAGTTCCGCCTGGTGGAGGAAATTGGGTGCACACCGTGCATGCCTTACGTATATTGCTCATGGCACGTATTGCATGCTATTCATGTCTAGTGCATGTTGCACGTGCAGTGTTCTTACTCTATTATTTTTACCACTCAGTGCAGTGTTATGACAAGAAATAATAGGAAATAACAAGGTTGAGAATATCTTATTTGGTTTTCTTAAGGCGATCTCGTGAATCAAAGAATATCCTTCTCCCAATTCCAGAAAGTGTCATCCCCGACCCACGAGATGATTTGGATATCGATACGGTACTCTTCGCGTTCATCCATATGATAAATAATAAATAAGAAAATAAAAATAAATAAAGGGAGACACATGAATTTATGTGGTTCAGTATAAAAGTCTACGTCCACGGGTTGTTTGGGGCCAAAATCCACTATAACAAGTGATGATTTCACAATGTCTCATGGCCTCACATATCGCTCAATACAATGAGAGAATTTAGTATCAGAAGGGTCCCTCTAGAGAATTGGTGAAGAATGGCTAGAAAGAGCCCGTCAGATTTGTGGGAGAGCTACTCCATATATAGATGTTATTTTCTTAGAGTGATAGAGTCCAATTTGACTTGTGATACCTTTTCCTTTTAGGAGTTTGAGCCAAGTTCTTTGCCTTATCTCTTTCTGCCTTATCTCTTCCCTTAATGATAGGTTTCCAGAGGGTTTGTCAATTTAGTCCCTAACAACATGTCTATATCTCTTTTATTTACACCCTTAAGTTCAGGCAATAACTTTAAAGGAACTTGATCCATGTCTCTATGTATTAAATCATCCAATTTGGTTGGATAACACTTCAATTGTGATTAATTATAAGCAGAATTTGCATATGTACTACCCAACCAATTAAGGGCAGTAACTTACTAAAGCACTAATAAGTCAAAGACACCTCATGAGTTGTGGTCATTATTCAATTAAGGGATTTACATTAATACCAACTATTAACGTCATGTTTTGCATACCTTTGAGCCAAGCTCCAACAACTCAAATTTTCGACAACGAGCCTTGCACAAGGTAGAAAATACTAGGGTTTTGAGAGGGCGGCCTTGGGGCCAGGGAACCTTCGATGCCAAAGTTAGTAAATATTCTTAGAGTGTAGCAAATAAGTAAGAGAGTTTTTCGATACCTGAAGCTTGCTATTTATACTATGTCTGAGAGGGTGTAGATCTTTTTCCCACAAAGTCAATGCTTCTTTTTTTGTGTCTATTGTCAGACTTTTTTTAATGTGTCGTGGCTCTACGTCGACTTCATAAATGTGGTGTGTGACTTAATTAGCAGCGTCATTAATGTAGCGTGGTTTCTTAACCCCTGGTCTGATTTATTTGAGTTGTAGATGACCTGATGCTAATGAATCAAGAGTTCTCTATGTTTCTCATGTATTCTGTGCATATACTGTTTCCGAGGGCGACCGCAGTGTGTCAGGTCGACTTGTCTTGTCAACTGGACGGCACCCCTCCCTAGTTGACATTCTGTTCCTTGCTTGGATAGGGAACCCCTTTGGGTCGGGTTTCTAGGCAGAGGCCCGGTGTGTCTTTCCTAGGGGAAAATCCCCTTACACTAACAATAAATGGAAACAAAATTGAAATAAATTTTTATTTTTATTCTCTCTCAATCGAATGATTTAATTAAGACAAAAAAAATAGACATAACATTTTAACCTTACAACAATTAATATAGAGTACTTTTACTTGTAAGACTTGTAAGAAAATTTTAAAATTAAATTATCTTACAAATCAAATCTTGTCTTATAAGTGATGTGAAGAGTATATATCCTCCACGCCACCTTACAAGTATAAGAAATATTATATTTGGAAGAGGTAATGCAAATGCACATCCTCCATTTAATTGATATGACAAGACTTGATTTGCTTGAGAAATTTAAAATTAAAATCTCTCACAAATCAAGTATTATCATGTCAATAAAATGGAGGATATCTATTATTGGGTTTGTCTGAGAGATATTGGGCTCTCCTAGCTCTCAATGAGGTGGTTTTATTGCAACAGGAAAGGTGTGTCTCCTACTTTGACTTCTAACAAAATGGGGAGGGTCGTAAAGATGGTTGAGGAGATCTTACAACCATGGAGTAACTTCAGGCTTACAGAGGGTGAACAAAGTGAGGTTCTTGTCGACATATCAACAGAAGATAAGGTGGCCAGGCATGGGAAACTATGTCTCATAGGCCTTTTGGTGATAGAAAAGTCTATTAACAAGGAGGCATTTAAATCCACCATGATTAAGGTTTGGAAGCCAAAGGATGAGGTGCAGTTCCAACGTGTTGGTGTTAACCTGTTTCTTATTATGTTCAGTAATATCCATGATATGGATAGGTTGCGGATGGGTAGGGCCTAGACCTTTGACCATAATCTATTATGCTTAAAGGAGTTTAATGGCATGGTTGTACCAAAGGCATTGCTTTTGAAAACTGATGTGGATTTAGTGTCATAATGTTCCTCTTGGTGTTACGACAAGGTTAGTGGGGGAAAGGATTGGGAGTGTGGTGGGGATAGTTGTGGATGTGGATGTGGATGGTGATGGGATGGGTTGGGGTCCTTTCCTGAGAATCAAAGTTGAAGTAATCCTAGTTAAGCCTTTAATGAGAGGGGTTCTACTCTCGTTGAATGGTGTTAGAGTGTGGATTTCTATTCTTTATGAGAGAATGCCATCCTTTTGCTTTTAGTGTGGTACTATCAAATACGATGCCTCTTAAGTGTTCTGGAAATTCTGAAAGCAAATCTTTGCACGGTGGCCATGCAATCCAGTATGGTGCCTGGCTACGTGCACCTCCTCACAAAGATGTTGCCAGGGATGTAAAAGGTGGGAAGGGGAGTCCTTCTCCATCACGATCTCAATGTCCAGAGACCATGATTGAAGATGATGACGTGGACAAGGAGTAGACTGTAGAACAAAAGTCTTCTTTTATCCCAGAAAAGGTGGCAAAATCTCGGGGTCAACCTTCTAATTTGGGAGTGAATATTGGAACCTTCCATACTAAGGCAAAGGAGAAGGTTTCGGGCATTGAAGCTATTTTGGAAAGTTTCCTTTTTGAGGGTGCTTTTCAAAAGGTAACTGAGGATGGCCTACTTGATTTATGTGGCAATGATGGAGATTTTCTTATCGATAGTTCTGAGGTACATGCTTGCATGAATATAACTCCCCCCATGATTCCTGCTGGGGACAGTTTAGTAAATGCAAGGTAGATAAAGTGTTTAATGATGCTCAATGTCTTGCTCTCTTAGGGGATCCACTGAAGAGGCTGGTCCGCAACCTTGCCATCTGCAATGAGTCTTCTTAGTTGGAACTGCCGAGGGCTTGGGAACCCTCGGACAGTTTGTATCCTTAGGCTATTGACTAAAGAAAAGTGTCCCAGTTTGATTTTTCTTATGGAAACCAAGTGTTCCAAGGAAAGGGTTGAGATGGTTAAACAATCTCTTGAGTTTGATAACTGTTTGGTGGTGGAAAGTAAGGGAAGCAGTGGGTTTTGGCCATGCTGTGGATGAGCTCTATGGAGGTGGAGCTTGTTAATTACTTAAGGTGGCACATTGGGGTCACTATCACAAATAAAGTCTTGTGATCTAGGTGGATGGTCACTGGTTTTTATAGCCACCCATCTACCTCTAAGAGAGAAAGGAGTTGGGATTTACTTGCATCTTTGAAGCCTAGCATAGTTATCCCGTGGGTATGCTTGGTGGATTTTAATGAAATTATCAGTCAAGTTGAGAAGGTGGGGATGTTGGCTAGACCTTATAGGCAGATGGAGGCCTTTAGAGTAGTTCTTAGTCACTGCTCATTGCATCCTCTTAACACTAGAGGCCAAAGATTCACTTGGTCTAATAATAGGAGTGTGAGACATATTGTTAAAGAAAGGATTGATAGAGTGGTGGCAAACTCAAATTGGATTTTTCTTTTTCCCAATTCCATTTGCTATGTGTTACCTACTATGAAGTCTGATCATTCTCCCTTGCATTTGCAGTTGTCTAGTCAGGTAAGTAGTTGGTGGGGCTCTCGAGATATCTTTAGATTTGAAGCAGCCTAGGTGCTTCAAGAGGGTTGCTCTATTACTATTCAATCAGCTTGGAAAAGGCCTTCTGGAGTTGATGATGCTAGGTCCATCATAAGGCACAAGCTTTCTAAGTGTGCTGCTGGTTTGAAACAGTGGAATTCTTTAAAGAAGAGGGAGAATACAGTTTCTGTCAATAGGAAGTTAAGGAGGATTGTAGCTCTTCAGGACACTAATGATGGGAACCATACTCATACTATTGGTTAGCTCCAAAATGAGGTTGAGAAAGTACTTGCTGAGGAGGAATTAAAGTGGAAACAAAGGGCCAAGCAACATTGGTTGCAAAAGGGTGACAAGAACACTCGGTTTTTTCGTATGCATGCAAATCAGAGGAGGAAAACCAATGCTATTCATCAGATTTTGGACAACAGTGGATGCTTTGTCACTAATAAAGACCAAATTGCAGCAGTTTTCTAGGATTTCTATTCTCAGTTGTTTACCTCTTCTAAGCTTTCTGATTTTGGTGTGTGTCTCCAGGGAATGTTTGCAAAAGCCTCTTCTGAGATGAACTCTAGGCTTTTACTCAGATTTACTGAAAATGAGGTAAGGAATGTTGTCTTCTAGATGAATCCACTTGGGTCCCCAGGTCCTGATGGCTTCCCTGCACAATTTTATCAATCCAATTGGGAGTGTGTTGGCGAGGATACCTGCAGGTTTGTCTTGAAAATTCTTAATCAAGGGGGTTCTCTTTAAAGTGTTAATGATACTTTCATTACTCTTATCCCTAAGGTTAAGGATCCTAAAAGGGTCTCAGATTTTAGGCCAATAAGCTTTTGCAATGTGAGTTATAAGATAGTGGTTAAGATGTTGGCTAACAGGCTCAAATCTGTCTTGCCTGAGATCATTTCTTTGAGTCAAAGTACATTTATTCCAGGGAGGTTAATAATAGATAATGTGATTGCTGCCTATGAGACCCTTCATTCTATGAATTCTAGAATGAGTAGTAAGGCTGGGTACATGGCTCTTAAGTTAGACATGAGCAAAGCATATGATAGGGTGGAATGTGACTTTCTCAAGGCAGTTATGGAAAGGTTGGGCTTTGCTGCCAAATGGATTGCTCTAATGATGGAGTGCATATCCTTAGTATCTTATTCCTTGTTGCTTATGGAGAGGTGAGATCATCCTTTATCCCAACTCGAGGCTTAGATAGGGGGACCCTCTTTCTCCCTATCTCTTCATTCTATGTGTTGAGGCCTTATCCAATATGTTGTATCAAGCTGAGGCTAAGGGGAGTGTGTCGAGTGTGCCAATTGGCTGAGGATCAATTTGTGTTAAACATCTTTTCTTTGCAGATGATAGCCTCCTTTTTTGCAAGGCCAGTTCATTGGAATGGAGTAGGATTCTGCATATCTTGGAAGTTTATGAGGAAGCTTTTGGTCAAATGCTCAACAAAGAGAAGACAACAATCCATTTTAGCAGGAGTACACCTATTGATGTACAGAGGACCATCCTGAGGATACCAGGTATCAAATCTGCAAGCTCCTTTGAGAAGTATCTTAGCTTACTTGCTGTACTTTGGAGATCAAAGACTAAGGCCTTCCATTCACTCATTGATATGGTTTGGGCTCAAGTTACCAACTAGAGGAATAAGAGTTTATCTGCAGCAAGCAAGGAGATTTTGCTCAAGGCAGTCATCCAACCAAAATCCACTTGTACTATGTGTATCTTTTTACTACCTCAATCCATTTCACAGAGACTAAACAAGTTGTTAAAGAAGTTTTGGTGGGGGTTTAATGAAGATCATTCAAAGATTCTGTGGTTGAGATGGGATAGACTTAGCCAATCTAAGGATAAGGGAGGTCTAGGATTTAGAGACTTTAAAAGCTTCAACCTGGCAATGGTGGCTAACCAGTCTTGGCGTATGTTTCATAATCCTAGTTCTTTTACTGCTCAGATCATTAAGCAAAAGTATTTTCCTGGTGGGGAGCTGCTGGATGCAAAGCTGGGTTATAGACCTTCTTACTTGTGGAGGAGTCTTTTGGCTGGTTTGCAGTTGCTGAAGGAAGGTCTTATGTGGAGAATTGTGGATGGGAAACATGTTAGGATCTGGGAGGATAGATGGGTTTCTAATCCTCATTCCTTTATGTTCCATTCTCAAAGACCTGCAAATGAGGAATACAAGTGGGTGGCTGATCTTATTGATTGCAATCTGAGACAATGAAATGATGTGGTGCTTGGTAAACTCTTCAGTGCACAAGATATTAATCTCATTAAGGTTGTTTCAGTGAGTGCTAGCAATAGGGGGGATCAGTTGGTATGGAGGGCGTACTAAGAATGGGATCTTCTCAGTTAGGAGTCTTATCCAGATCTAAAGGTGCCCTTTCTCATGATGGTTTATAGGCAAAACTTTGGAAGTCCATTTGGAAGTTACAAGTTCCTCGAGCTATCAAGATGTTTGTATGGAAAGCATGCAATGAGGCTTTGCCCACAATGGCCAATTTGTTCAAAAGGAAGGTGGTGACAAATGATTTATGCCTAATCTGTCTATGTGCTAGTGAAACTTCAGGCCATGTTTTATGGTCCTGTCCTGCTGCTAAGGATGTTTGGTCTCAAGGGTGTAAACAAGTGCAAAAGATGAGCATGATCTCAATGAGATATGGTATGTCCTAGCTGACAGGCTAGACGAGGGGAACAATTTTGTGCATGAGGTGGCCGTGATCTCCCGGCAACTTTGGACAAGGAGGAACAATTTTGTGCATGAAAAAGGCTTTTTACATCCTAACCTGCTTATCAGAGGAGTAAAAGGTGATCTAGACCTTTAAACTAATACTCATATTCAAAAGGCCTCAGACTCGAAGTGCAGAAGTAGCACACAACAACATACTTGGTTGAAACCTTCTTATGGGCACTTTAAACTTAACTGGGATGCAGCTGTTCAAGAGGGGTTTGGCCTGATTGGTATAGGAGCAATTTTGAGGGACAGTGCAGCCAAAACATTGGGAACTCTTAGAGCTAAAAGATCTTTGAGGTTGAGCCCTTTAGTGGGGAGGCCTATGCTTTGATGTTGAGTGTTATTTTCTGCAAATATATTGGGATTAACAGAGTTATGCTTGAAGGAGATGCACTTCAGGTGGTCAATGTGACGCCCCGACTCCCAAGTACAAAAAGTCTCGAGAATCGTGACGTCAGGATGATAACAACACGGTCACGCATCCCAACGACAAGTGTCAAGTGTGTGCTACAAATAAACAGTGTACAAATAAAATACACAGCGGATAATAAATAAGTCAACTAGTACCAGACTTTTAGTTTAATACAAATATCCAAATACAAAGCATTTAAAAACATAACCAAATGTCCCATAAAATAAAACAAGTCTGATAATAAAACATAGCATGAGTGATCCCAGATCACTCCTCCCGCGGAGCCAAATCCTCAGGCTCGGCATCTGCATCATCATCAACATAATCTGCAATACCATTAAATGGTACCACAGGTAAGTTATAACCTAACTAATTCTGAAATAAAAACACATTTAAGCATCTAATCATGCATGCCCATGATGCAGTATGCAAGAAATGTAACACACGCCAAATATCACATTTGGTCCAAAAATATTTCCAATAAATCATTTCCACCATTTTCCCAGAAAATGGCCCAAAACATATATCCATCATTTTCCCAGAAAATGACTCACACAAAATCCAACTCAAGCTATTTTCCCAGAAAACAGTCATTTATCCATTTATCCATTAATCCATATGCACCATGGTCTCCCTTAGGGACCATCCGCACGTCCTGTTACTTTATGAGTGATGCCCAGTTCCACACCCAGTGTGTTCGTGGTCAGGTCATCCTCTAGCCCCCACCAGCAAAAGAGCCATGGAGTCGGCACGTAACTCGTCCGATCTCGGTGTCGCCCGGCGACAACTCAGGGGACGTCACTCAGTATATTCCGCTCCCGAATGACCAGAGGAGCTCCACCGAGATAATGCCCCATCTCGGCTTGGGGTCGTGATACACACTCACCCAAAAGTCCAATCCACATGAAAACCCAATTTTCAAAATAACCACATGATCATGAATGCAATTACACGAAAATCCAGTTTTTCAATTTACAAACATGAACATGCGTCCAATATGTAATATACCGAACCACAATAATAATGCCCAATAACCAATTCTAAATCACAATATAACCAATATCCAACAACAACCCAATCACACTAACCAACACAACAAAATACTCCGTCCTCAATCTATCCACCCCCGAATTCCTCGGACTCAGTCCGGAACCAACCAGAATACAGTATAATCAATTAGTGCAAAAATATATTTAAATCTCAAAAAATTGTTTAGGAAATACTTACAAAACTATAAAAATATTTTCGGAGGACCACGGAGGAGTGGGAAGCACCAAAATCGCAACTCCACAGTGTAAAAACACTGTGGCCGAAATACACAGTGAACCCAAATTTACACAGGGTCAAACGAAAACTTGGGAATGGTAGGGTAGGGCCTATGGGAGGTGGTGAAGCTAATGGTGGTGGCCTTTGGCCGTGGGTGGCGGCCGAAACGGCGGTTTAAGGCCGAGAAGGTGAAATTGGAGCTTGAGTTCGTTGGGGCAGCTCCGGCGACAGATCGGAGCCGAGATTGGGTCCAAAGGGTTGCTAGAGGGCGGATGATGAGGTGGTTAAGAGATGGTGGCGAATGGTGGCCGGACGGCGGCGGAACAACTCAAGGTCCGCCACGGCTTAGTGTTGTGCGTGCGGGCTGTTTCCGGCGAAGGAGAGGCCGAGATCACAGGGGAGAGGTCGCCGGCAACTGAGGGAGGCGATGGGCTGGGCAATGTTGGCCCCAGCAGCGCGCGACGGCAGCTGGGAGTGGATGGCCGAATCGCACGGGGAGAGGAGAGAGAGAGTGTATCGAGCTGGGGAGAGAGAGGGGCTACGTGGGAGAGATAAAACCGGACGAAAGAAGAAAAAGAAAAGAAAAGGAAAAAGAAAGAGGAAAAAAAAAAGAAATGAGGTCCAACCCTCACATCCTGAGTCACAAAAATGATCCAACGAAGAAGATTTTAAAACTACTAGCTAAATAAAATAATCCAAATACAGTGAAATACTTAATTAAAACAATAATTATTTTAAAACTAAAAAATAAACCAATTTAAATTAAAGATCACTTTAAATGTCAAACAGTAAATAATATTAAGAAAATACATAAAAATTAATTTTCATAATTTAAAATATTTTATAATATTTAAAAACTCTCATAATTTAAAACAAGAGAACCAATCACTAAATAAATTAAATTAATTTTTATTAAAAATATACTAAAATACGAGTGCTTTGCATACCGACTTCGAGCAGAAGAACTCTAAGTATAATTGTTGTTTAATTTTTGAAAGATTTAAATTTAGTAAAATACGAATCGTATTATCATGCTATGTCAGTAGTATATAGCATATATCCTCCTTAATGACTTGCAAATAAAATTTTCCTTCTATAAACAGGTGGGATGGTAGAGAATTTGGAGAAATATTCTAACTTCACCTGCTTGCTAATTAATACAGTTCCAATTTAAAATTTTATTTATTATTTTCTATACTACACATGGCTAAGTAATTTATTATTATTATTATTATTTATTTAAATACATACATATTAATGTGTAAACATATATAAATATAATAATAAAAATGATAAATCACGTGCGTGATAGCATTTCTCCGGTTCAAGTAGTAGTAAGTGATAGCATTTCTCCGGTTTTGCGGCAATCATGCAGAATGATACCCTAATCATACGGCACATGTTTATCATGCCATAAATGTGACACATTATTTCCCACTTTATGTATTTAATATACACTACCAATAAAAGCACAACATTATATTAATTATATTTCAGAATTCAGTACGTACATAGTGCTATATATTGTTAATATAATCCCCACAATAAATATTTGACATTTATAATACACCTAAATTGCTAAAATCACTGCTAAAGTATTAAATAGGAAGAATTAAAAGACTCACCAAGCCCTGCAAAAAAACACATAACTCATCTGTACTGTTCATCAACCCTTATCCCAATTGGCTTTGATCACTGTCACTTTCTCCCTTTCTTTTCGCCTTGTGTGAAAGTTCTATATAGTTCTTAAGGTTGAAACGGAAAATAAATAAAAAATTGACAGAATAATCCAAATTATGCAGACGTACATGAACGATTTTGACCACACTTTACACCATTTGCCATATTTGTTTGTCCTCCAACTTCTTTCTTAACACTCGGATTTTGCATTTCTAATGAAATTAGGTCGACAATTAATCAAAAGCTTGAAGTGATAGATTTTGATAATACAATATCGAGACATCACTGTCAATTGGTAGTCAAAATCACTTTATCCTTGGAAAAATGTTTAGAATTGACTTACAATATTATATATATTTTAAAGAAAACTTTTACTATTTATCTATAAAAAAACTTACATCTATAATCAAATACATACTGGGATGACCCCATATCCAACACTATATCATAAACCAAAATAATGAATTTGAAACTTCAACAGTACACTATTTCTTTTGTGATGGGTCTGGTCTTTACTATTGTTGATACTCTCTATAGACAAACGACTAAAAGATAATACTATCTGCCTAAACAAAAACTTAACATCACCCTTCATAGAAATAATTGACTCAACCTCTATAGACAAATGTCCGAGAGACGAATTCTTTTTTATTTTATTTTAATTAACAATAAAGAAACCAAAAAGGAAAGCAATAAGTTAGATGTGAAAAAGTTTGGATTACAGTTTAGACTAACTCTGGTAGACTTCGGAATCTGTGACGGCCTGTGAAGGCAACACACTTGTCTCCTTTCAGTCACAAAGGTCAGATCTGAAAGGTATGGTGGTGGTGAGTTTGGTGATCTGGCGTTTGTGTCGAGAAGAGTAGTCGGAAAAGGTACTGGCAAGTGAGGACTACGAGTGGTAGTTTTTGCAAAACCACCACTTTTTTCTAAAAGAGTTTCAACCTGTGAATCTGCTCGTGTCGCACATGTCTTTTGGGAGTTACCAAAAAACTGTACATCTATCTTTTTCGACCTTTAAAAAAACATCATAAAACTAAGTAAAAAAAAATTTAGTAGAAAAAGTGGATGAATGGAGAAATGAGGGAAGCAAAGGAAAGAGGAGGATGAGGAAGTTGTGACCTCATTCCCCTCTAATGAAAATCAGATCTGGAATTCTTATTTTTTACCAAAAAAAAAAAAAAAAGGACGGGGAAGGAGGCACCTAAATATATATCTAAAGTATGCAAATTTTATGTAAATATTTTGTAAAAATATTAGATTTTTACAGATTATTATTCTTGACTTATTAATTTATCGTGAAAAATGTTTCATGTTGCCTTAGGAAAATGATAAATGATTTTTGAACTAATGTGACAGTGTTACATGTTGCATCAGGAAAATGATAAATAATTTATACAAATTTTAAATAGATAACTTTTGTAAAAAAATAGAGTCAACCTTAAAAAATGTAAAAAATTTATTTTTTAATAATAAAAATTTATTTTTATAAAATATTTATATAAAATTTATCTATTTACAACTTATAATTAATATTACTTTTAAAAAAATTAATATAAAATGATGTGATATATTCAGTATCTATTGACTATTCGTTGATTGTCGCGTCAATAGGTACACACAGAGCACTTGTTCTTGTTGGGAACATAAACAACTGTCTTTTATGATATTGTTTTTAAGATAAGAAATTATTTGTATAAACTTTATAGAGAGTTCTTATAAAAAAAAAGAAATGCTATATAATTTTTTCAATTTTTATATATCATATTTTTTAAAATGTTTAAATTTTTTAATATTTTTTTAAAATTTTTTTTGAGTTTGTTCTTTTTAAATTAATTTAATTTTTCTATTCATTATTTATATATTAAATATTTGATAAAAAAAAATATGATGTGTGGAAGTTATGTGAATAATAAAAAATTGAGTAGAATTTTTGATAAAAAAATATATCGCATAAAAAAAATATTATAAAAAAATTTATTTTTTATTAGTGAGACTTATTTTTTATAAAAATCTTATATAAAATTTGTCTATTTAAAAATTATATATAGTATTACTCTTTTAAAATTGATATGAAAGGGTGGATTATGACTATCCATCCATGAAATTGCAGATGATAATTGTACCATTTTGTCAAAGAATAATTTTAAGTGTAAATTTTAAATAGATAAATTTCATACAAGTCTTTTGTAAAAAATTAGATTCCACCAATAAAAAATATTTTTTTATACTTTTTTAAAGTGAAGCTCAATTTTTTACAATGAATTGTATAGACTTGTTTATTTAAAATTTTTGCATATCATTTCACCTTTGCCAAATACTGGATACAACAAACTTGTATTGAATTCACCAAGACTAATGATATATATACGATATATTTATGTTCTACGCTGAGATTTTTTAATAAAATAATCTTATTTTTATAATCATAATTTAAAATATAATTATATAAAATATTATGAAAAATATTGTGGGTAAATATTTTCCTCCCCAAGAATCTACCACAAAGGGACAGAAAAATTAAGCTAAGGATATGTTTGGTAACAAAGATGAGATACAAAATTCTTATCTCATCTCATCTCATCATTATAACTTTTTCAAATCTCTATACAAAATATAATAAACAATTCAACTTTTTCAAATCCCAATTTAACTTTTTCAACTCCTAAAACAATAATACTATTAAAAAATAATATTTTAAACTTTCATCTAAAATAAAAAATTCTCATCTCACTATCTAAGCATAATCTAAGTAACCTCCGATTCTAAGCACCATTTTGTCTAGAGCATATCCGATGGCCGCTGTACTTGGCCGCTCATAACAAGCCACGTCAAGTGATGATGAAGAAGATGACAGAGGGTCTTCGGATCTAATGGTTCATTACCCACAGATTGCAACAGAAACTGAAAGATTATAGAATTTGCAGAGAGAGAGAGAATCAGAGGCAGCGTGTATATATATTTTATAAAGAGAGAACGCCAGAGCAAGCAGCCATTCCGGAGCTTATCCATCTCTCCAGTTTCTCCACAACCCAAGAGAGAAGCAGTAAACTAATGGGCGAGGTCTTGAAGAAGCCATATAATCTTTTTTAATCTTACTTCTATTTTCCATTTCCGGTTTAGTTTTTCGTTGCTTTTACGTTTGTTTCTCTGGGTTCTGATATCGGGTTGTGTTTGCTTAGGAGAAAAAGAAACCGGAGGAGAAGAAAATGGAGGAGAAAAAGCCAGAGGAGGAGAAGAAAGAAGAAGAGAAACAGTCCGAGAAGCCGGCGGAAGAAAATAAAGAGGAAAAGAAAGCGGAGGAAGGAAAGGATGGGAAGGAAGCGAAAGACCAATCTGAAACCCAAGCTCCTCAGGAAATCGTGCTCAGAGTCTACATGCATTGCGAAGGTTGTGCCCGCAAGGTCCGACGCTGCCTCAAAGGCTTCGAAGGTTGTGGTTGTGGTGGTCTTTGTTTCTTTTTTATCCACTCAGAGAAAGTTCTGTTGTTTTTTGAATTCCAAGTCTTTAGTTAATTGAAATGTTTGCGTTCCTGTTCTTGTTCGTGTGTTTGGGTTTTTGTTAGGGGTGGAGGAAGTTATAACAGACTGCAAGACTTCGAAGGTGGTAGTGAAAGGCGAAAAGGCCGATCCTCTGAATGTTCTCCAGAGAGTTCAGAGGAAGAGCCACAGGCAGGTCCAGCTCATCTCTCCGATCCCCGAACCGAAGGCTGAGGAAGAGAAGAAGCCTGATCAGGAGAAAGAGCCCCCCAAGCCTGAAGAGAAGAAAGAAGAGGTTCTCTTTCTCTATTTTATTTTTCCCCAGAAAAAAAATCCTTAATTTTTGATAAATGCCCCAATTTTTATATTTTTTATTCATTTGGGGTCTCTTGGCTGATTATGTTATTCTCTGATACAGCCTCGGATTATCACAGTGGTTCTGAAGGTTCACATGCATTGTGAGGCCTGTGCACAAGAAATCAAGAAACGCATACTGAAAATGAAAGGTACGGACTCTTTTTTTTATCCCCACATCTGATGGCTCATGCAAATTTGGCTTTTACTTAATTAGCGAGTATTATTATATATGTATAATGATTCCCTAGCAGTAACGGTTTTGGCCATATTACTTATAATTTATTTCTAAACTCTTGAATACCTTAAAAAAAAAGAGTTTATTCTCTTTCAATTTCAATGTACGGTAAAAGAAACACAGAATCCCATCAGCTTTAAATATGCTCCAATTGGATTCGGTTTCAATCTTATACTGAATCAACCAATTTAGAAAATCTTCACTTTTTTTTGGTTTTGTTTTTGTTTTGTTTGGTCCACATTCAATAGGAGTGGAGTCGGTCGAGCCAGATCTAAAGAGCTCAGAGGTGAGAGTGAAGGGAGTGTTTGACCCAGCAAAGCTGGTGGAGTACGTGTACAAGCGAACTGGAAAGCATGCGGCAATAGTGAAGCAAGAGCCGGAAAAGGAGAAAGAGGAAGCCAAAGATGATGACAGCAAGCTGGAAGAGAAAAAGGCCGAGGAAGATGGCGGCGGCGACGAGAAAGGGGACAAAGGTGGCGGTGATGATCAGGAAGAGAACAAAGAAAAGAAAGGAGGAGACGAGGAATCCAACTCCCAGCCAGACTCGGGAGGAGGAGCAGCCATGGAAGAGGAGATCAACAAGGTGGTGGAGCTTCAGAAAAATGCATATTATTATTACCCACAAAGGTATGCCATGGAAATGCATGCCTACCCACCTCAGATCTTCAGCGATGAGAACCCAAACGCCTGTTCTATCGTGTAATGTAAAAAGACAAGATCAAATAAAAAATTAAGATAAATGGTGATGGGGAATTATTTGTTATTGGGAATGGTGAAAATGAAGTTGTGGGTAAGGCAGATTTGGTCTTGTGAACTGTAGAGTTTTGCCAGTCTGGTTACGAAAAAAAAATAAACATAAAAAAGAAAAAAAAAATTGCATAGTAGGAAGGAAAAAAAAAAAAAGAAAAAAGTAAGGGGCTTTCTCGATTTTTATTGGTAAAAATAAAAAAAATAAAAAATCTTACATTTTCTCTTCAGAAGGAGGGTGGCTGGAACTTCGAAGTCTAGATAATGTTCTATTATATTTTATTCTAAATTTTTCCTGGCATAGAGAAGTGATAGGGTGAGTTTGGATGTTGAGTTGAGTTGAGTTGAGTTGAGTTGAGATGATAAAATATTATTAGAATATTATTTTTTAATATTAAAGTTGTTTTGAGATTTGAAAAAGTTGAATTGTTTATTATATTTTGTATTGAGATTTGAAAAAGTTGTAATAATGAGTTGAGTTGAGTTGAGGATTCAAACGCAACCTTAATCTATTTCTTTCTAGTCACCCAAGACTTGTCTACTGCCGATCCTTCGAATGTTAGAAGAAAAACGTCCAAAAGAGTGATACGTGATCCTACTTACCGCCACACCACGGCGAGTCTGTCGCCAACACGTACAACATTTTTAGGGTTAGCAACTTCGGATCTCTTAGATCCGACCAATGTCCAATCTCCTAGTGTGACGTGTTAAACACAATTCTTAGTGATTTCCTGATGGCGATTTGACGCTTCTCTAATTTGTTATCTTCTTATGTTATTGTTCATTCTAATTAAGAATCGTGAAAAAAAGATAGTGAAAGTCTTTTTTAGTCAATCTAGACCAGTAACATGCAATATAGATCTCTGTGTTATATTCAATTTATCAAACTATATCAAAATCGTTTCAGGCGGCTTCTGCTTATAAGAAATGGGTGGGGGTCAAGTCCTTGGCTTCAAATTCCTTTTTTTTTTTTTTTTTTTTTCTGTGTTGTATCAGTTGGTTTGTGATGAATGTTGAGGTCTTCCACCCTATTATCTCTTGTATCCTATAATTGTTTTATATATTTATAATATGTTTGATTAGAAAAAGAAAAAGAAAAAGAATGGCATTTTACTTGCATCTAATCTGTTTGCACAAGTTGGGTTGATTTATAAAGGTAAAGATGCGGTTTGGGTAGTGAATTGAGATGTAATGCGTTAAAATGAAAATTGAATAAAATATTGTTAGAATATTATTTTTTAATATTATTATTATTTTAGACTTAAAAAAATTAAATTATTTATTATATTTTGTATAAAAATTTAAAAAAATTATAATAATAAGATAAAATGAGATAAAATATTTATAATATTCAAACAGGAAATTATGGGTTGCATTCACAAATCACAATTGCAAAACAAAGATGTCAGCGCACACTAAAAATAGCAAATAAGTAGTCACTGCTTTGGATTTTAGTCCGGTGGTGCATGGGGGAGGGAGCAATTATGAATGCAGCGTAGTGCCATGGGTATAAGATCGTGCTCTTTTTGTTTTCGAGCTACTCTGTCCTGCTAAATCTGACCGTCACGTAAGATGTGGATTTTTTATTTTTTATTTATTTTTTTAATATATATAAATATTTTAAAATAATAAAAAATACACAAATATATTAAAAATTATTTTCTTAATCATTAAATAAAAAAATTTTTTAAAAAAATTAAATATACAAGTAGTTAAAGCACAATAATAAAGTAAAGAGACAAACTAGCATTTTCTTAATATAATAACATGAATGTGATGTCACGTTGATAAGATTCTTTGTTTTCGCGTGTAATAACATGAATATGATGTCACGTTGATAAGATACATGGTGCAAATACTATACTTATTTTGTCTCTCATAATACACTGTTTATTTTATTTCTCTTCGGATCTATTTTTAGAAGGCAAAAAGAATTCTTCGATTTAGATGTCTTCAATTCTCTGCGTCTAATACACTTATTAAACGCAATTTTAGTATTAAAACAAAAGAGAAATAATTATAATAGACTTCTAGGCCATCTTCTATCCACACTTTCTCCTCATTTACATTTTATGCAAATTTAGCTAAAAAAATGTGCTATCTTATTAACTTCTCAATATGTGTGTTGAACTGTCCACATCAATCTATGTACTAACAAACCTCTTATGTCTTCTATTAGTTGGTCATTCTATTTCCAATGCTCTTCTTCACAGTTGACTGTCTTAATGATCTCCATAGCATCCCTTTCAAAAATAGCCTTCCCAATATCAAGTTCTGTTTCAATGCTCTCCACAAAGCTACTGTTTCTGCTACAGCATGAGAATTAATATGTGTTTTTGATAGACACAAAGAAACAAGAACTTCCCCCTCTACATCACGTATGATCAATCATGCTCCCATCTTCGAGTTTTCCTTGTCAAAGGTTGCATCCCAATTAACTTTCACAACTCCTTCCCCTGGAGCCTTCCATTTAGCTGTCTCTCTACCCCCTCGGATGCTTGCTATGCTTCTGCTACATTGGGCACTCTGATACTCCTCTATATTGTATCTAGCTTGAGTGAAAATAACATTTGGACTAGAAAATCCCTTCTCTAAAACAAATTTGTTCCTCCTCAGCCACATGTTTCGCAAAACAGTGGTTGTTAAGACAAGCTCCTCTTCATTCAGCCTCTCTACCAGTTTCCTCCATACTAAACCAACTTCCACTTCACCAAATGCCCATTTTTTAACCGGACTACCCTTCTTAGCCCAGACATCTACAGTAATAGAACAACTCCATAAGGCATGGCAGATAGTCTCTTCTTCTTTCTCACAGATGGGGCATAGAGGATTGTCTATTACCCTTCTTTTGAACAAGTTCTCTCTTGTTGGTAAGCAATTATTAATTGCTTTTCAAATAAACATCTTGATCACCCTTGGGAGATTCAGCCTCCATAGCTCTTTCCACCCCTCATCTCTTACAGACCCCTTCGAGGACTCCTCACTACTCTTTCTCTTCCTGCTCAACTCGAAATGATATGCAGATTTTACACTTAACACACCTTTCTTTGAGGGTGCCCAAATCTGCTTGTCAACCATACATGTTGGGCTAATGGGCATGCTACAAATTAGACTAGCCTTTTCTTCACTGAAAACCTAATTCACTAAATCCACCTTCCATCTTTCACAACCCTCTTCAATCAACTGATCTACTAGAGCATCTGATGCAAGCACCTTTGTTGGGGATTGTATTTTGTAAGAGGACAGCCTTGGAATCCACCTATCCTCCTAAACTTTTATACTCTTCCCATGTCCAACTCTCCACCCCAGCCTATCCTTCAAAAGCTCTAATGAACCCTATAAGCTCCTCCAAATCTGTGAAGGGTTATTAGCAAGCTTAGCTTCTAGAATACTAGTTTGCTTGTGATACTTATCTTTCAGTACTCTTGCAGCTAAAGAGTTAGGGTTGGTTAGAGCTCTCCAACATTGTTTAGCTAGTAAAGCTTTATTAAAACTCTCTAGCTCTCTGAAGCCTAACCCTCCAAAGAACTTTGAATCCACCCATTCTACCCCAGCTCATCCACTTTATCTTCTTGTCATTTTCCTTGTGGCCCCACAATAATTTTGACATTAAAACAACAAGTTCCTTACACAACTTCTTTGGTAGTGAGAACACACTCATGTGATAAGTTGGTACAGATTGGATCACAGCATTAGTAGGGGTGTAATTTTAATCGGAAAATCGAAAAATCGGACTAGATCGATCCGAACCGATGGAACAGGTCCGGTCTGGAATCGTTTTCTAAAATGCCAAAACCGGCCAGAAGCGGTCTGGTCCCGGTTCCATGATTGTTAGAATCAGACCGGTTCACTATAATATATATTTAAATTAATATATATATATAATATATATAATAATATAAATTATAATTATATATAATATTATTATATAATATTATTTTTATTGCAGATTTTTTGTTTTCAGTTTTTGTAGCAATTATATTTATAGGCTTATAACAGATTTTTTTTTACAACAGACTTCTTGTTTCATTTTTTTTATAGCAGTTTTTTATAGTAGAATTTTTTTTACATCGCAGTTTTTTTTTATAAAGCAAATTTTTGTAAATAGGTAACATATTTTTAATAAAATACATTTTTTAAAGTGGTTTTTTGTTTTATAAACATAATTTTTTAATGATTAATTTGCATTTTATTAAAGTTGGAAAACCGTAGGTACCGGTTTAGGAGCATAATCGATGAGTAATCAGTTTTGAAAAATGCAAAACTGGTATATACCGATTGGGTTATAAATTTTGTTCAAAACCAGACCGGACCAGTTACACCCCTAGCCTTTAGTAGTACCTTATTTCGAGCAGGTGAAAGGAACTAATTCTTCCAGTTATTAATCTTGAGTCAAATTCAATCTTTGATGCCTCAGAATGTGTTGTACTTAGATCTACCCACTATTGTAGGTAGACCTAAATATTTTTTCATAATTATTTTGCACTCTACCCCCAAGCTCTTGCAAAATCCTATCTCAATCTTCATTTCTACCATTCGAGCTAAACATAATGGATGTCTTCTGCTTGTTCAATCACTGACTAGATGCCTACGCATACACATTCAGAATACTACTAATTTTCTGTCATTCTTCCTAGTATGGTCTCCCAAAGATTATGCAATCATCTGCAAAAATGAGGTGGGTAAGTTTTACTCCACCTCTTGCCACTCCTACACGCCTTAACTCACCCTTTTCTTCTGCTCCATCAATGAGATTACTTAACCCTTCAGCACATAACAGAAATAGGTATAGGGAGAGGGGATCCCCCTACCTTAGCCCTCTTGTGAGGCGTATTACCTTTCTTGGCTCTCCATTTATGATCACAGCATAGGTAACAGTGGTGACACACTCCATTATTAGATTAACCCATCTGGCACTAAATCCCAACTTCTCCATCCCCATTTTCAGAAAAGACCACTCTACTCTATCATAAACTTTTGAGATGTCTAACTTTAAAGCCATGCTTCCCTGTCTCCCATGCTCCCCTTAAGCCTAGTTTTCATAGGGTGCAATGTCTCATAAGCAGCAATTATATTATCTGCTATCAATCTTCCTGGTACAAAGGCACTCTGATTCTTGGATTTAATAGCATTCAACACCTTTTTCAATCTATTTGCAATGATTTTAGCTATCAACTTGTACAACACATTGCATCGGCTTATTGGCCTAAAATCCCCTACCTTCTTGGGTTCTACTACCTTTGGAATTATGGCCACATAAGTGAAGTTCAAAGAATCCTCAAGCTTTCCTCCATTTAAAAAACTCAAGGCTGCCTCACTAACATTCTCACCAACTGTGCTCCAAAAAGCTTTGTAAAAGCATGCACCATACCCATCAGGTCCAGGGGATTTGTATGGCCCCATTTGTTTCAGAGTAACCTCCAATTCTTCTCTGGTAAAGCTTTTCTCCAGCTCCTCTACCATACTACTTGTTACCCTTGCCTCCATTGATTGCACACACGCCTCTATCACTCTTCTAGAAGACTTTCCAGACTTATACACTTCAGCAAAATGCCCTCTAAAAGCCTCAACTATCTCCTCTTGTTCTACTCTCAACTCAGACTAAGCATCCACCACATATAGTATTTGGTTTTTCCTTTTTCTTTGACTTACACAAGCATGAAAAAACTTTGTATTTTTATCACCTAAGCAGTACTAGTTTCTTTTAGCCCTTTGCTTCCAACTTATATCCTCCTGCTCCACCAACTTTCCCACTTCCAGTTGTAGCTAGTATATTTCAGCTTAATTATGTGGCTCTTCCTTCTCCTGTAGCCTTTTTAACCTCCCTGATAGTTTTTCAATACTTCCATTCGTTTCCTTGCCTTTTTCTCCTAAAACCATTCACCAACGTGCCATTGCACACTCTTAGGAGTTTCTGCAGTTGCCTCATAGGTTCATGAGTCTTCTATTTTTCAAACCAAAGCTTTTCCACTAACCTCTCACATTCCTCCTCCTTCAGCCAACTTGCCTCAAATCTGAACATATACTGCATTTTCTTCCTCATTTTCTATGCCCTTGTAATAGTTAACAGCACTGGTTTATGATCAGAACATTTAGCAACCAATCATTCTTCCCAAACATCTTGGGACATAACCTTCCACTCATTATTCACCACAAATCTATCAAGCCTTTATTTTGTGAAGGTATGATAAGAGTGACCATTACTTCACGTAAAAGGGTTCCCTAAACAGTCCACATCAAACAAACCATTCAGCTTTAAGGCTTCTCGAAACTAAGCCATCTGACTTTCAACTCTTAGTCTCCCTCTAGCTTTCTCATTTTGAGTCAGAATTTCATTAAACTCCCCAGCCACACACCAAGCTAATCCCTCTAATGGCTTGAGCCTTGATAATAACTCCCACGAATTCTTCCTTTTCCCAGCATCTGGATGACCATAAAAACCAGTAAACACCTAGACTCTACCTTCATCTTCATGGACTTTTGCACTCACATGCCATTGAGAATAGCTTAGTATCTCTACTTCTTTTTTTTTCTTTCAAAAAAAAAAAACTAATCCCCCTTTCCTTCCCACAGGATCCACTACAAAGTATCCCTCTATCCTCAATATATTTTTTAGCCCTTCCACTCTACTAGCCTTTATCATGGTTTCTATTAGGAACTCGATTTTGGGTGACTTATCCTTAACTAAATTGTTAAGGTCCTGAACTGTCCAAGGGTTCCCAAGCCCTCGGCACTTCCAATATAATAGATTCATTTCCGTTGGCGAGGCTACCTCACAGTCTCCGCTAATACATCCACCAACATATGCCTCTCCACTTCCATTCCTAATCTAGGCTTTTTTTCTCTTCCTCTAGTATCCCTCTCCTCCTCCATCCCATTATCAACACCTATTTTTAAACTAGAAATAGAGTGAAGAAGTTCACCTAATGTTCCTTTACCATGTGCCCTTCTCTTCCATCCCCTCCCATTCTATTTGTCCACATGCTTTGAGCTGCCAAAGTTCTCTTCAGAGTTCACTCCATCTTGACTCTTCTTGATCTCCATAACTCCCTCTTTGTCCCATTGCTTAATTCTCCCGAGATGAGCTTAGGAGAACATTGAGTATTGGGCCTAACCTCAAGACCCTCTTCAGATCCAACCAAATCTTCTTCCCTAACCTCCTGATCTCGAGCGAGCCCTTCTCTTTTCCTAATCTTCCGTCCGACCATTCCCTCCTCAACCCTTCTTCCTTCTAAACCCTCCCCATTCTCCTCTAAACCTCTGCTTCCATGTACAATTGTTCCCACTTCCATCACAATGTTGTCTTTTAATGGATCTTTAGATCCAAATTCATAATTCTATTTTTTGAAATCCTCTTTCCTATCAAACTTCTTTCGGTTAACAGCCAGGGCTCTCAGCTAGGATCCAAATTGATAAGGCCCTCCAAATTTTCCTCCCCATTACATCCTAGCTTATTATGTAAAATGCACTCACATTGGAAGCATATTTTTGGTAGTTTCTCATATTTTACTTGTATCCACATTCGCTGACCATCAAACATAACTATTCTCCCTCTAGCTAGAGCCTTTGTTAATTCACACTCCACTTTCATTCTAAGACATCGACCTCAAGCTAGATTACCCTCCTGTATATCCACTTCTATCACTCTCCCAATTGTTTTCCCTATCATCTCACCCATTCTTCGATTCATCCCACTTAGCGTCAAGTTGTACATCTGGATCCAGAACTGCTCAGTAGAGAAATCAAATTGATTTGGTTGAGTAATTCCATCAAACACTTTGAGTGCAAAGAGGTAATTATCAAAAAGCTGACACCCATCCAAAACTCTATTCCTATCTCCCTGAGATGCAAACTTAATCACAAAGCAATTTGCACCAATTTCACATAATTCCATTTATTTACTTACCCTCCATATCTTCTCCATCATAGATCTCACTATATCCCTCCCGATTGCCCTCTCAGAACAGATTTTTCCCACCAGACTTCTGTCCCCTTTATTTTACAACTCTTCCAAGTCACACAACACTACCTCAATTGGATCCGACTCCTCTTCACTCAATTTTAATTGCTCACAAATATCTTTGATACCATCCATCTCCACTAGGTCGCTACTAACGGACAACTCTCCTTCCTACTCCTAGGGAGTAGAGTAGACTCACTTACTTCACCAAAATCGCCTCTCGAGAAAGACGATAGAGAGAAGACTCTATATATCTAATGTATTATATAAAGTTATGTCAGTTTGTAAGTTTTTTTTTGTGAGATCTCTTTGTCCATGTGATATTTATATAAAAAAATATATTGACAATCATATTTCTTTAAAGATATTGAAATGACTAGTTGACATATACTTGGTATTCAGGGATCAAAAAGGATAATATCTATTTTTTAGATAAATATTGTTCGTCACATTAAATTTTAGGGGCCCTGATTATGGTTATTGATGTAATATATTTTAAGTTTTATGTAACTGGTAAATATATAAGACTATTTAAAATGCTTCGAATTAGCAGGTGTGACTCCAAGAAGAATTATGATCATGTTATGAATTTCGGGAGGTCTATCATCTTCATGGGTTATAATCTTTCAACACTATTATCTCTACATTTTTTTTTAATATTTTCAACATATATTCATTTTATAAATCACCAATTATTCCATACATATATATATATATGTATATATATTCTGCACATACAAATATATACATGATACATACTTACATATACATATATTTATTTGATTAATTATCAGTTTATATGTATATAGGTAATATTCCTGAAACAGCATACCGGAATACACCGATTCTTAAGCCGAAATGATCATTAGAACCAAATTTAAAACATTGATAACTATTCTTTATTTTTTGAGAATGACTACTTCCATGAAATACCTATTTCTTCACCTAAAAATGCAACGAAGCTAAGCCCATGGAATATATGCCACCCAAACATGCTATAAGCCTTGTTTCACAACCAAAAGTTTTTCAAAATTTTTCAAAATTTCTTAACTTATCAAGTAATTTCATTTTCAAGCATTACTCAAATTCAAATATTTTCTATTTCAAATTTTTATCTAATCATTATTCAAATACAAAAATACAACTTTTATAAATTCAACAAAAATAATCTTAAAAAATTTAAGGTCCTATTTGAATACAGAAACACTCTCAACGCATCTCATCTCATCATTATAACTTTTTAAATTTTCATACAAAATATAATAAATAATTTAACTTTTTCAAATCTAAAAAATATAATAATATTAAAAAATAAGATTTTATCCAACTCATCTAAAACCATCTCATCTCATCTCATTTCATTATCCAAACGAGCCCAAACAACTTTTTAACTCTATCTATCTATTTTACAAACTCTAATACAATACTTATTTTTTAAAAAAATATTTTTATTCAAAATTTTCTCTCTCATTTTCCAACATCTAAATCTCAAGAAAATTTTCACAAGTCTTAAATATTTTAAAGCATTTTTAGTAACAAAAAATAGCAAGTATGAATTCAACATTCGAATTTTTCAATGAATCCTATGCCATCGATAGTATATTAATTCCCATAAACTATTTTCTCTCTTAAAATCGCATGTTCAAAATAATTTGGTGAATTTCTCTTGCAATGAAATACTTATGTTCGCGCGGACCACAAAATAATAATAAGACATAAAAAGAAAAATCAGCATCGTGTTTCAACATATATGGAAAATAAATTATGAAACGGAACAATAGTACAAAATCCTCAAATAGAATTTGCTTTAATTAAAATAGTTTCTGAGTTTTAAAAATTTTCTTAAAAAAATGACAAAAACAATTAGTTCACTTTCGATTTTTTTTTTTTAAAAAAAGGATTAGAATTGGAAATAAAAAACAAAAATTTCAAAATTAAATTTAAACTGAAAATAACAAAGTTAATAGTCTTATTTCTTCAAAACCAAATTAAAATTACAAACTAATGTTCAAAAGATTTAATACTAGAAAAAAAATAATAGTATTAGAAAAATTTTAAAAAAGATAATAATAAAAAAATAAAAAACAACCCATATAGGTAGCAACTAGAGGTGACCTAGATGGCCACATCATGGGTTGCCTTATCTAAACCACCTACATGGTAGTCGAAGGTGGTTGCCCTTAGAGCATTCATATTGGTCTATGTATATGCAAAATCATATTTGCATAATATGAGTTTAAATTCCTCTACATTGGCTTATGCATATCCAAATATTTAACTATCTATGAACAGTATTTATCTAAATTTAGAGAGTTACTATTCACTCTTCAAATGTTATTTTACTAATTATTTCTCTCTCCTCCCACTCTCTCTCTCACAATCCTTTTCTCTTCTCCCTCCCTTAACAATACAACAAACTTTCACCTGAACATTCATTTTATTATTATAATATATTATATATATTTTTATTTTATTATATTTTTAATTAATATATAAAAAAATTATATATTTCATTATTGCATTTGTATTATTAATGTCAAATGTATGTAGTGGATGCTAATTGCAAAATACATATAAAAAAATTGATTTTAGAAAAAAAATTAATAATAATAAAATAATATTTTATTATTATTTTGCCTCAAATATGTATAAGTCAATATGAAAGTTTTGCTTGAATGGTAAAATGGATATGCAAAAGAGGTGATTTTACATATGCATATGCATAAACCAATGCTAATACTCTTAAAATGCCCAAATCAAGTTAGTCAAGGGGTAGCTACCGATGATCACCCGAAGGGGTGGTCCGATCTAGGCTACCCATGGCTACTAGGGCCACTCAGTAGTCCTTTTCTCTGTTTTCTTTTTTATTTTAATTTTTTTAGTGATTTTATCATGTTTTTAATCTTCTTAGTCTTCATTTATTTATTTTTTGTCTATATTCACTTTACATTTGAATATAAATTTAGTTTATTAATTTTATTTTTAAAACATTGTATTTTCTTGATTATAGCGGATTCTTCAACTTGGGCCTCTTTTATTTTATTTATTCTAATTTTTTTTTATAGATGATCAATTTTGATTGGTCATGATGTGACCAGCAAGTACGACATCATCCAATTGGTCTTTTCACGACGAAAAAAACACTTCCTCCAGAAAAAAAAGCTCCCGAACTCTCCCTCTAAACTTACCCAACATCGAGATCGGTCAGAGGGGGTGGGAGCTTAGGCTCCTCCCCCCTCACCCTTGTTCGTTTCCCATTTGCATTTCCATTTAGTGTAGTTTTAATTTTATTTTTGTGTATTTTCAGGCCAGCCAAAGGGGAATCGGCGTTTGTGACTTTCCGGCACTCGACAGACAACACGCGCCCCACCAGGAGATTGCCCTGCCGCCGATCTGCAAAACCTCCAATTGCAGCCTCCATCGGAGCGGCGCGTAGCCCGCAAGTGCGGGTCAAAGATTTCGGAGTTCGCCAGCGCGTGACCCCCACGCGCCACCAAGGAACTTTCTGCCATGCAACGCACGGCTGTTCCCGACTCGGCACCTCTGGTTCTTCCAAGCTCAAACGTCGGTTTCTCCTCCAACTGCCTTTTCGTGCACTAGTTTTCCGCTTATAGTGTTTTCACATTGTAATTTACTTTATGTCTTGTTTTTACTTTCTAGTAAATAAAAATCCAAAAATATAATGCCATTCGGACCACTCCGAATGGTTTTTGTGTCCCCGCTCCGCGTTGGCGGAGAAGATGGGGTTTCCAACTCCATATCCCGCTTGGTCGGGTATGGAGGTTTGTTTGTTGGGTTACTGTTACCTCTATCTTAGATAGAGGGGTGCTGTCTCTCAAACTTCTGTCTGTAGAGATTGTCGTCTGGACTAGACCATGCCAGCCACAGAAGTGTGCTGGGAAGCTATTATCGTTTGTAATTGACTTTTTAAGTCAACTTTGTAAGTCCTCTTTCATGAATGGAACAAGATCCACTTTTATCAAAAGGTATGAAAAATAATGAACAGGCATCACTTTTTGTAAACTAAAGTAATATTTTATAAAAAATATTCTTATTTTAAGATATGAGTTATGAAATATAATGTAAAATATATTGTGTTGATATATTACTCTTTAGTTATTACGTTAAGGATATAGGTTTTACCTTAGGGTCATTGTGAAACTTTTTTGTTTTTGCTTTGTGTTTTTCTGTTTTTTAATCTTGGACCAGTTTGAAAAATATCAAACCATAGGGTTTTGGTTTTATTAACTTACTCCATGAGTTTGACTACTATTTTCGTTAAGCTATTTCTGATAACTAGCTTGTTAGGGATAAAGTTAACTCGATCTAGTCTATTTAAAAAATTTATTATTAATAATAAGGGAAGAGATACAAATAAGAAAAGATAAGATAAGTTGATTCAGATTCTTAGAAAGAAATGACTTCATAAGACAAGTATGACTCAATCATTTTAAAGAAGGAAAGAGACCTCTATAGAAGCAGGAGATCTTTACAAATCTAGATACGTTCTATACGCACCGACTCCACCACGCATGATGACTCTAAATGATATTCTCTCAAGAGAGGCATTATCTTCAATCGCCGAAATCCTAAATTTTCCATTGTATTGAGAAAGCTGTGAGGTTATGAGAGATATGTAAAATTACCTATCATAGTGGAATTTATCCCCAAACAATACATGGATTTAAGTGTTACACCGAAATATGTAAATCTTTGTCTCTTTTTTATTTATTATTTACTAATATGGATGAACACAATGAATACCATATCGACGTCCGAATTATCATCATGGACTGAGGATGATTCTTTCCTCAATTTTGACTTATTATATGAATTTACACATTAACAATTGATGTCATATGTAGAATTGACTTTATTCTCTCTCTCAGAAGTGGGAGAATAAAGAATTCTCGGCTCATGAGGTCGTCTCCGAGGAAACAGATAAGACTCATTTTAGCTTTTCACCTGTTATATTTTTTATTTCGTTAATACTATGGTTGCAAAAGAGAGAAAAAAAGGATAGAGAAATCTGTGCAGATGCACGACACCCATTGTGCATATAGCACATGCACCCACTGTGAATGTCATGCTGCACTATGCACATAATATGTGCATCCACTGTCCACGCCATACACAAAGATGTGAGGGGGTGATTGATTGCTCGTCTAGGAGGCTCACGGCGAAGGGTCGGCTGCCTGCCACCCCTCTCAAGCAGTGTTGTCTACATCCGGCCACCTTGTCAGACAGACGGCTAGACAGAGCCAACGGAGGTTCCCTCACCTAGCTCTCATTGTCTAGCATCCCGAAGAGCAATAGGGCTTACCCCGCTAGCCAATCACAAGCTGGTAAGCCAGCCGGTGACCACCACATGAACCATCAACGGTGTCTGCCGCTGATAGGGTGCCCCCCTTCCCAAGATGAGTCCAAGGGATCACTGTACTCTCAAGATTGGGCAAGGCATGCCGACCAGGGCACATGGTGGTGGGCATGTTGCCCGCAACTCCCTTGCACGGCACGGGCCAAGTTCAATGACCTCGACAGATGTCCCTCGACTCTACCCTCAGTGAGACATCACACCACCACACCTTTATAGCCAACCGCGAGTTGCTGAAACCACCCAACACTAGCATGCTCACTGCCAGTGGTGAGAGGCACGACCACCCACAATCCCACTGCAAGGAGTGAAAGAGATCCCTGAGTCTTTTCTTTCACTAGTGGTCTTCCATAGAGATGGAAAACAGCAAGCAAGCACTGGGCTTGCTTACAACAGCTCGCCACCCCCACGGAAGTGCCTGTGGTAGGCAGTAACCACTAGCCGTGACGGACACGTGGGGCAAGCTCCCTTGTCCCCTAAAACATTTCGTCACCCACAGGGCAGGCAAGCTCCTTTGCCCACCAAAAATGTTTTATCACCCACACGGCAAGCAAACTCCCTTGCCCGCCCATAAATTTTTATCACCCTACACAACAGGCAAGCTCCCTTGCCTACCCAAAGTGTTATATCACCGACATGGAGAGCAAGCATGAGTAGAGTACTTTATCGCTTACAAGGCAGGCAAGTTCCCTTGCCCACAGTATTTTATCACCTACATGGTGGACAAGCTCCATGGCCAGCCTGCTGTGGCGCACATTTTCCATGGTAGCTTCATGCACTCCTAGTGCTGATCATTCACTACAATACATTTCATGACCTCCATGGTGGACAACATCCCACCAAACCGTGTGTTAACGTCGTGTTTCACACACTTTTGAGTCAGGTTTTGACAACTCAGATTTTTGAAAATAGACATACGAAAGATGGAGAGAAGTGCAACTTGGAGAGGGTGGCCTTGGGGCCGGGTAACCTCCGATGCCAAAGTCAGTAAATATTTTTGAAAGTTTGTAAGTAAAGAAGTCTAGAGATCAAAGAGAGATATCCTCGTACCTAAGATTTGCAATTTGTATTGCAAGTCTGGCGAGATAGATTGTGCTTGCTTCCATGAAGTCTACGACTTTCGTACTGTTCCCAGTGTCACAATCTTTAAATGTGGCATAACTTTACAATGACATCATTAATGTAGCGTGTTGCCGGGTAGTGAAGCCAGCGTGATTCTCCAACTTCTTTCTCTCATATTGTCTTCTTGATAGTTTATTCATATCTTTCCTATCTATAGATCAACTGCTCCCCGCATATTACGCCTACTATGCGAGCGGGCACTTGAGAGTTGGACATTACTTGAGGGGCCTTCAGATCGATGAGTCTTGTTGTGCTGAAAATATCTGCAAGTGTACATAATCGTAACAAGTAGTAAAGTGTTTTAAATAAAACGGATGTTGAATCCATAGGATATAATTATTGATAGGAACCAAGGTGGACCTAGGCTTAAATATCATTTGCAAGTTCCAGATGGGCCAATTACAAGATCAAAAGTCAAGAAGATCAAGGAAGCAATGCAAGGATTGGTGTAGTCCACTTGGGATGAAACTAACAAGAGCCCAACACTCAATATGTGTATGAAAGAAGGAGAACCAGTTATGATCCACTTGATTCAAGCTGTTGAAGACAAGATATAAAGATAGGCCTTATTGTTATTGAAGGCTTTCAATTTGGTTAAAAGATTTATTTTATTAGTTTAGAATAAGTGAGCTTGAGGATGCTTGACCTACATATGTTTTATTTCTTATGAACTAGAGTTTTTGGGAAGGCCTTGTATTTTGGCCAAGGGTTTATTCGGAAAGTTATATTTTAGGAACTAGGATTTTGAAGAGAGGTACTGTAGCGATATTGTAGCCGAGGTACTATTCACATGGCACTATTCATCCAGGGCTATTTTTGGAAGAAAGGGGTTTATTTTGGGTTAGGGTTTCAATTAGGTTTAGCTTTAAATACACTTTGTAGCCTCATTTGAAAGTAGACAATATTGAATTTTATTTGTAAGTTGAGTTTACTCCTCTTGTTCTTCATTGAACTTTTGAACTTATCAAAAGCAAATCACAACTTTTGTGGTGTTCCTTCTTGTAATCTGGGTTCTTGAGATGGGTTATTCATCGGGTCTAGATTTTAATATAATCTAGGTTCTTGAAACGAGTTCTCATCGGGTCTAAATTCTTCATCCATTGACTTGATTTTGACTTTTTTAGGTGCGTTTGCAAATTGATTGTGGGTTCAAGGGTTTCCTTTTCCCGCGGGTTCATATCACTATTGAGTATTGAAATTTACTAAATTAATCACTATTTGAAAAACTGAAATTTGAATAATAGATTATCTAAATTAAACTAAAGAAAATAATATTAAAATTAAGATTTTAAAGATAATAAAAATAGATCTAGAGAGTTTGATTTCACATAACAAATCTCACACAATTTATTATTCTTTGTTATAGAATTCCAATTATCCTAAGTTGATGATAAAAATTCCTTAACTATTCAATATTTTCTCTCGAACAATACTAAAAATATCTCCAATTAATAACTCCATATCTTTATGTGAATTTAACTAATTGAAGACTCATTAAGTTCTTTGAATTTTTCTTGAAAATCACACTAATTGCGGTAAAGTATCCCTACTTTTGCTCAACTAATGGGGCTTAATCCTAGAGCTTTAATCACAAATCACCTCTCGGTCTCATTATGATTCAATAGATCTAACAATAGTTAACTAGAAAATTGCAAGCATTAAGAACAAGGAATAAACACTCAATCATGAAAATATTGAAAATAAAATAACTTAGAATATAAATTGTGTGTTCAATGCTAGACTACATCAAAACTCTAGAAAATAAAATTAGTTCATGATGAAATTGAAAAGAAAAATAATAAAACTAGTGTTCTTCGTTGGAGTCGGTTGATGAAGCATGCGGCTCTCGCCTCTGTCCTCCAGATCCGCCTCCTCGAAAGAAACTCAAAGAATAAACTCTGGAATATTTTTACTCTAAACTCACACTCTCTAAAACTCAGACTCTCCTCCTCTATTCATCTCACAATACGGGATTAAATAGATGTCAAAACTCAAATCCAAAAATAAGATAAATGCGGCTACAATCTAGTCTAAAGATCTGGAAAATAGTTTCTAAAGATAAATGTTAACATAATAGAAGATTATCCTAAAAATAATGAGATTATCTAAAATGAAAGATTTAGTGATATACAGCTTAAATTGCGGAGTTCGGGAGAATAGATAAGGAAAATAGTTTCTAAAGATAAATGTTAACATAACAGAAGATTATCCTAAAAATAATGAGATTATCTAAAATGAAAGATTCAGTGATATATGGCTTGAATTGCGGAGTTCGGGAGAATTTGGTGGTCAGCAGATTGATTGCGGAACTCGGAAGGGTCTCATCGGGTAGATGCTGTGTGCGTTGAATATAACTGGTCTCCTCACCGACTGAGAAGAAGGACTCAACTTGGATGATAGAACCCTCTTACCAACCTACCGAGCGGTAAAGCTGCTCACTTTTTTTAGTTGTTGCCCACGATATCATTTAGGTTGGTTGCTTAAGTTGGTCGTTTATACTAGTCGTGGTTGGGTCTTCTCATCAACTGAGAGGAAAGACTATTTGCCTACTGAGGGATAAGTCTTCTTGCCTTTTTAGATCTTGCCGCCTCTCGTCGGTTTAGCTCCATAGTCTTTTTTTTTTGTACCAAAATGCTCTCATTTTGCATTAAATCTTTTCATTTCTTTAAATCCAAGAAAATAAAGAAAAATATATAGAAATGAAATAAAATCAATATAATTAAATGAAAACTGACGCTTTTCATAAATAAAAGAGTGATAAAAATCACATAAAAATAACACTTATCAAATACTCCCAAATTTAAGCTTTGCTCACCCTTAAGCAAAGAAGGAAAAAAAGACAATTAAACAAGTATTGGTTTGATTCATAAAATTTATTGTCTCAAAGATGGTCTAAAGTTTATAATTCAAATGAATCATTCAAGATCAATTAAATCCAAAAGTTAATTCAAAACTTAATTCGACCGCATTATCCATCCCCACATTTATGCATACACATTATTCTCACTTCATCATTAGATCCTCGGATACTTTTATGCAAACAAGTAAATAAATAATGGATCTCCAACAATTTCATAGGCTTGCCTTTCAAATCACTCTCTACTCATGTAGAACAGAAATTATCACCAAGGATCAATAGGTCTTTATTAAGCTTGTAATATAAGGCTAGGATGAGGATTACAAAGAAAATATAGGATTCAAATAAAGCAAGCGAACTTAAACTTGAACGCCAACAGATAAATAAAGCATTCTCACTTCTAACATATATTCTCAATCATTGTAAATCTCTCAACATACCTCTCTTTTTTGTGCTTTCAAGTATGTCTCTCTTTACCCCTATATTCGGCAGGTCGGACACTTTTTTTTTTTTCTTAATATTCCATATCTTTTCGACTACCTTTGTGGATGACTCTCGTCGGCCTTTTCTTGTTGGCCACACAGTAGACGAGATGACTTTTCACACCCCCAAACTTATGACTTTGATTATATTGCTATAATTAATTTTACTTGTAGACCTTCTACCTCTCTTGTCTTTCATGCTCTTGTGAGTCTGTGACTTTGTATAAACTTCGTTCTCTTGAAAAGTAAGAAAATCAATGTTTAAGCTCAAATATGGTAGGGAATATGAGGTTTATAGGAAACAAAAATATTTGATCAAAATATAATTCAATAAAGCTCAAAGGGGTGGTTAGGGATAATGATAATAAAAAGGTAAGCTTGAAAGACTCAATAGGTTCAAAGAATGCCTTAATC
The DNA here is from genome assembly GCA_029856935.1 of Cyclocarya paliurus. NCBI lineage: Eukaryota > Viridiplantae > Streptophyta > Magnoliopsida > Fagales > Juglandaceae > Cyclocarya > Cyclocarya paliurus. Next base: position 1,727,644 of record CM056960.1, on the reverse strand, counting down.
ATTTCCCTAATAATATTCTGTCTAGGATTTCACCTCGAGTGTAATCAAACAAGTTCTAGAGTAAGTTGAGACCATACAAATTCACAAAGTTCACATAAAATTTCTCTAGGTATGTAAAACGATTAATGATCATTATAAGCATTCATTGAACATAGAAAATATCATATTAAGCAAGATCAAGTAAAGAATTAATGACTAGACTTAAGCAATGAGAATTTTTCCTAAAAGTTACAATTAATTTCAATCATATTCTTATCATAGGTTTTTTATTCATCAAACCATACTATTTTTATCATCATCATCACCGTCATTATTTTATTTTTATTTTTATTTTTAATAAAAGAACTTCCTTTCCCCCAAACTTAAATATCACATTGTCCTCAATGAAAAAAAATGAAGAAAAACTAAAGCAACGAATGAGAGAAGATAAGAGATACTCCCCTAATTTTTTTCCTGTTCTTCCAATTGAATATTTTCCTTGAAGGTGCCCCTGTGTACCCCTTGGAGATCTCTCTGGCCTCTTCTTTCCTTAAATTTGATGGAAGTGGTTTGAGTTCAAGTTTGGATGGTTCCTTACTTGGAGATGTCGGCAGAGATGAGTTTAGCTCTTCCACTTTCGATTTTATTGAGGGAGGAAAAGATGGTGTAGCATCCAAATATCTCTCACACTCCATAACCTCTTCATCTTCAAATTCAATAGACGTAGAGTGAGTAAGACATACCTCAAGTGATAGCTTTGGAAATTTAGCTCCATAAGTTTCGTCGGCCATGACCACGTTTCCATTGCTTATTTGAAAACAAGAATGTACCTCGGAAAGGAATTCCATAGATTTAAATAGTTCAAAAGTGACCTGCTTCTCACCGACCCTCAAAATGAGTTTCCCTTACTAGACATCAATTAAGATTCTCCTCGTCGCAAGGAAAGATCGGCCCAGTATCAAAGAGATCCCCTTGTCCTCCTCCATATCGAGTACAATGAAGTTAGCAGGAAAAATGAACTTATCAACTTTCACCAGTACATTCTCAATGAGTCCTCTCGGGTATTTTAAAGATCTGTCTGCCAACTGTAGAAAGATGGTGGTCGACTTTGCTTATCCAAGACCTAGTTTCTTGAAAACAAAGAGAGGCATTAGATTAATATTTTTCCCTAAGTCGCATAAAATTTTATCAAAATAGGAATTTCCTATAATGTAAGGGATCATGAAACTTCCCGAATCTTTAAACTTAGGTGGCAACTTTTTTTGTAAAATTTCATTTCTCTCCTTTCGCACATGGCGGGTGTTTGTCAAGGGTCGGGACCTGAGTTAGGCCCAAGCCCACCCAGGTTCTCACTTGTTTGCTTAACCAAATATATATATATATATATATATATATTAAAGATTATTTTTTTAATAAAACAATGTTGTTTTGATGTTTTGTTTTGTTTCAAAACCCTCCCCCTTCCCTCTTCGCATCTCTTTCTCTCTCTCATCTCTCAATCTTTCTTCCCTTTGTTTTAAAGTCTTGTCTTGTCGCTGTCACCTCCAACTTTGTATAGTCTCTGTTGCAATCTCTCTATCCCTCTCGCCATCACTCCCAGCCTAACTCTCTCTCTCTAGAAGCTCTCTCTCACAGTGGGAGGACGGCCCTAAGGGCAATCTGCCTCCTGGTATCCAGACGAGCCCACGACTGAACTGTTCCCCTCGGTGGGCCAAGTCCATGCAGGGGCCCGAAGCTGCCCTCGTTGGAGGCTTGGGTAGCACCCCTAGTATGGACAAAGAAGATCTATCCAAAACTAGGCTAATTGTGGATATATAACAATTGTGGGTATTAAGTGAAAAAATGGCTTATAAAGAAGTTCTACAAAATTTATAAAGTAATAAATATTATCTAAAAACTTTTTTAAAAAATAATAAACGCTATAAGGTCAATTCATATATATCTCTAATAACATTTATGTATTGTTTTTGGATAAATTTGGAAGCTTCAAACCATATAAGCCTATTTGTCTGTCTTTTTGTTTTTTTTTTTTAATATTTTTTAACTCTCTTGAACATTTTCGTTAATTTCTTTTAGTCGATATTGAGATGAAATGAGATAATTTTAAATAAAAATTAAAAGTTAACTAAAATATTATTTAAATAATATTTTTTAATATTATTATTATTTTAGAATTTGAAAAAATTGAATTATTTATTATATTTTGTGTGAAAATTTAATAAAATTATAATAATAAAATGAGATAAATTGTAATGATTTTCCAATATAAAAGGACCTTTAGTCGGATATTTGTAGATGACATCATAGGTCTCATCTTATGGCCAGTCAAGTAGTCAGAGACATGAATCCTGATTCCCACGTCTTCGTGAAAATTGCCCACATTATTTTCCTGAGCATCGAAGAAAGCGCCCTGCAGATAAGATTTTTCTTTAGAGGACTTACTATGAGGCATTACCTACTAATCTCAATCTTTTTAAGAAGAAGATCCTTGAGAAGCCTCTTTGCCCTATTTGTTTGCAAGATGAAGAGACTGTCACCCATGCCTTATGGCCTTGTCTTGCTGCCCAAGATGTATGAAACCAATGTCCAAAATAGATCCAGAAGAGTAGGACTTTTGCTCACTCAATATATGAACTGATTGTCACACTGGTCTCAAGTGGAAAGAATGAGCTAGTTGAAGAATTAGCTGTGGTAGCGAAGAGAATATGGTTAAGAAGAAATGCTTATGTTTTTCAACTGGAATTTAAGGATCCCAATTCTACTGCTGAGCTTGCTAAGTCAACTTTAAAGGATTTGAGGAACCTGTAGCTTCAGAAATCAACTAAACTCCAAGGGCCACAATAGCATAATTTAATCTAGTCCTCACCCCCACCACAAGTTTACAAGATCAACTGGGTTGCTATTATAGATAAAATCCATTGTAAAGTTGGGATTAGAATCATAGTAAGAGACCACACTAGATTGGTTGTGGCAAACTCAAGGCAGAACATATCCCTTTATCCTGATCCTTTTCTTCAAGAATCAGTAGGAGCATTGGAAGCATCCTATTTTGGCATTCACCTGGGTCTCACCAAGATTATCCTAGAAGGGGATTCCCTTCAAGTGATTCAAGCTATCAATGGAAAGGGTGAAAATTGATCTGCAACAGGCATGATAATTGATGATGTTAAGGGCTAGCTTCATAATTTTGAAAGTCGGACAACAATTCATACTCATAGAGAAGGCAATAAGGCATCTCATGTGCTTGCCAGAAATGCACTTTTAACTTCTACTTCTTTTATTGATGTCGAATGTATTCCTTGTTGTATTATTGATTTCATTTGATGAAATGAATAATGAATGAATTTCCTTCCAAAAAAAAAGAGAGAAGAAGAAAGCACCCTACCTACATTCTTTTTTTGGAACATGATCTAAAAACAGAATTTAAGCAAAATAAGTATTGGGTTTATAGCTAAGATTCTTTGAATCAATTGAAACTATCTTAATTTTTCATTAAAAAAATTAAGGATTGAATCATCTCCTCTTATATATAAAATTATACCTTAAGCAAAATAAATAAGAATCCATGGCATCGGAGGGTCCCACGTCATGGGTCCTCAGTACTTACGATTCATAATCCGCACGTGGGCCCGCCCAAAAATACGAATACCTATTCTGCATCAATTTCGTACGTCTGAAATGTTAATAAATGTCTCTGTTTTTAGCGTTTCAAGAAGAAGTAAAGGTGGCAGTGCTACATTGGTTTGTTGAAGACGAGACCATACGTGTAGCCACCAACTTTTAACAAATGCGTAATAATGTCAGCACTTGAATGACGATTTTTGGTTGGTTTTCACCTAAAGGGCGATGAAAATGGGAAAGGAAAGAAGGGTTTCGATGTTCATATACATACATACATATATATATATATATTTTCATAATTTGTTAGCACATCCAAAGCAGTGGGAATTCATATTTGCGGGTGCGTAGTGTTAAATCATGAGAATTTAATAAATATGAGTATAGGTCTAGAATTATAATTATAATAATAAAATATAAAGATATTGAGAAATATCAATATTATAACTCAATAATAATAAGATTATAATTTTTAAAATAAAATTTAATGAGTTATTGTGAATTGATTTCTGGCTAAACAGATTGACCTGTTATTGATCCGTTTATTAATCATATCTTAATAGATTAATCGTATTAATCTGAATTCATTTATATCAAACACAAATTCGTTAATTTTATATCGTATTCGTGTTGGATTTACGGATCGTATCACATATTGCCACCTCTTAATCAAGTCAATCTTGTTCCTCAAAATAATTTGGTAAATTTCTCTTGCAATAATATTCTTTATCTTTGTGTGGACTATATATAATATAAAAACAAGACAGAAAAAGAAAAATCAGCTCTTGCTTCAATATAGATGGAAAATAAATTATGAAACAGAAAAGTAGTAGAAATAGTACACGAAATCCACATAATGGGATTTCCTTAAAATAAATTATGGGTTAAATTAAAATAGTTATGAGTTTTACAAATTCTGAAAAAATAGAGAGAAAAAACTACTATAATATACCTTGGGTTCGATTATTTTTTAGAATTAATATTGGCATCAGTCACTATTTAAGATCAGCCAACACACACTATTATAAAATGACCAAAATACCCTCCTAATAAAACCCACTTTCCTTCCATTTCAGACATTTCAAACTCAAAATATTGAGAGAGCTTGGAGATGAGAGAGAGAAGCGATGAGAGAGAGAGAGCTCTACGATGAGAGAGAGAGACGCGATGTGAGAGAGAGCTCTGCGATGAGAGAGAGAGACGCGATGTGAGAGAGAGAGACGTGATGAGAGAGAGAGAGAGAGCTCTGCGATGAGAGAGAGAGTCGCGATGAGCGAGAGAGAGCTCTGCGATGAGAGAGAGAGTCGCGATGTGAGAGAGAGATGTGATGAGAGAGAGACGCGATGAGAGAGAGAGACGCAAAGAGAGAGAGAGGAGAGGAGAGAGAGATCTGAGATGATGAGAGAGAGAGAGGCGATGAGAGAGAAATCTGAGATGATGAGAGAGTGTGAGATGATGAGAGAGAAAGGAAAGCCGAAATCGAAGGTCTGGTTTTGCGAAAAAAAAAACTTATAAATAGTGCAGCCACGTAGGGTGTGCAATAGTGTGCACCCCTACAGTGGCGGATGCTAATCAATACTCTTTTTAAGTTGTCTTAGACGAAAACGTTTCTTGGCAACCTTTCTGGTGATAGCTTATCCATCTGTCTAAACTTCATTAATTAATTAACAAAAATTGCTAGCATTACACTCACTTGTCATGTTGATGCAGTTCAAGCAATGCCTACAACATGTTCAAACGATCTACAATAAAAAGAGAAAATTCAGTGGGATGCCTTTAACGCTTAAGTCATAGAAAAATTAACTTTTACAGTAACAAATGAATGAATCTTTGGCACATACTTGGTGGAAAAAAAACTACCTTCTAAGCATATTCACATATAGGTAGTGGAAATTAGGAAAAGGAGATGGAGAGGAAGGTGGAGCTGAGACTCACACCTTCCTCTTTGGCAAAATTGAAAGAAAAGATGAGTTTATTTTTCTTTTTCCTTTTCTAGAGAGACGTCAGAGCTTCTCTTTCTAGAATGAGAGAGTCAGACATTCTAACATACTTGGTAGTCTATTTATAAGAGTTAGGGTATTTTACTATAGCTAAACCCCTTTAGAGACACGATTCTCAATATCCCAATTTGGTATGTTACCTTCTGGAGCACAATTCGGCTGTTGATAGCGTCTATCCGACGTGGGTATCTCGCATGCACTTATTTTTGCAACGTGATACAATTAGCTAAGTTTCCATATTGGTAACAACTTCCTGGCGTTTATCTTTGAACTTGCATAGTGTGTTTTGTGTAGTTTTATCCTTCAATTGCCCTTTATCACACGAGCTAATCTTTGCTCACCATTTCATTGCTACCTAATTTTTTCTCTTTTGCCACACATGTATATCCAACAATTACCCTGCACATTTCTATTGCATGTGCATTTAGACATGTGTCCTTTCCATGTAGTGCACATTCTTTGTGTGTTCCTTCTGTTCACCTAACACCCTTTGAATTCACCTCATTGTGCAACGTGAAATTCGACGGTTCATCTGACAAACATCACATCCGTCTCCTTATGCAGCATAAAAGGAGGGATCTGTTCTTCGTGCATTTCTTCTCTCTGCCATGTGGCATTTTCCCTTTGGCTTGTTGCCTGCACTCTTGTACCGTTTCATCTTGTTATATCCGCCACCCTTATTCTTCTTTCTCTACTACACCTTCTTTGCATTTCCCTACCCTTCCTTTTCTTCTACCTTCAAGCTCTCCCATTTTCAGCATTTCATACTTCTTATAATTCAATGGCCCTCAGAAATCCTTCCTGTAACATTTCCCGATCTTCCCGTTCATGTTGGTACTTAGATGGTTCCCATGGAGTGACTCCTCACGACCTCTCACTGCTGAGAGGAATTGCTAGACCGCCACCACTACTCATTACTCAGGTAGAGTTGAACTTTGTAAGGGAGTGGTATGGAATCCCTAAATTTTGAGATTGACCCTTCCCGATCCTCATAGCGGCATTTTCGATGCAGAGGTGGTCTTTCGAATATGTCGGGCTTTATATCGGCATGTTCTTGATGGGGTTGAGGCTCCCATTTTGTAGTTCGATCTGCGACATTTTGCACTACTTGGGCATGGCGCCTACTCAATGCTTGGAGGATCCTGTTATCTTGTTGTATTGTTTGGAGACAAGCCATATAGGCGGCGGGGGAGGAGAAACCTAACCTCACCACTCATAAATTACATGTTCATGGCGTAAGACGACATTATGTGAACCAATATAGTTTCCTTTCATGAACAAGCTATCGGGTCATACATTTGAAATTTCACTATTCTCATGTCAAGAACTGGGATTAGATGTTCTTTATTTTGTCTAGAGTTGGTTGGAATTTTTTTTGGTAAGGTAAGTCGCTGTGAGTTTCCTGTTAGGGCTCTTGGCTTTCTATCCCAAATGGGAGTAATTTCGAGGTTGCTCCCCCCACCTGAGGGAGACGGAATTTCTGGGCCTTATCTATTTCTGGGTTAGGGAAAGCCTGAACTCTATTAGCTCATATGTTATCCTTACAAGGGAGAGTGTTGATCGTTTCTTGGTTGTGCCGCATAGGTCATGTGTAGTGGGCCATTAGATTCCTAGCTCGGTTGGTCCAAGGCATACTGATGGAAGCCTCACTCTCACTCACGTGTTTGTAGCGTGTTGGGTGATTGAATTTACAGTTACCTCAAGGCAACAGAAAGATCCCAATGAGTTGTTTGGTGAAAATTAAGACTAACTCGGGCTAGCACTCAATTTTCGAAAGATTAGAAAAGAAAATTCTCATTCATTCAAAATATCATAATAATGAATTGCAAGCCAAAAACCCAAATAAATAGTAATAGGGTTTGGCTAGCCCTCCCTCAATTATTTCCTCCAACAACTTCTAAATCCTAATCCCAAAACAAATCCAACTTCTAAATCCTAATACCAAAACAATTCAAACTACTAAGTTTAAGGAAACAAAAATGCCTAACATAAAGGAAATAAACTAGGAAATAACTTAATAAATGATAATAGATAAATCCCTAAACTAAAGGACGTATGGCCTAAAATTAAGGGATTTGTCATCTTGTCATCAAATTCCTAAAATCAAGGAATTGGCCAACACTTGAGACTCCTCTAGTTGCACTTGTCTTGGACGCCCATCACTTCACCACCCGAGCCATGCATACAACCCAATGCAACCCTCCTAGCCCAGGCACGCCTAGCCCGCTTAGTGGCATTGCGAATGGTTCTTCTTAGATCTCCATCAATCCTCCCCCTTTCAAGACCGACCTTGTCCTCAAAGTCCAAATCTGGGAATTGATCATTGAGAACTAGAACACTCTCTCATGTAGCATCTTCAGTTGGGAACCCCTTCCATTGAATCAAGACTTTGGTTCTTACTTGGCCACCCTTCCTCACAAGCCTATACTCCATGATCTTCTTGAGTTTGATTGCCATTCTTCCCTCTCCATCCACCATAGGCATCTCACTCACCACTTTGGTTAGATCTCCAACCTTTCTCCTTAGCCATGAGACATGAAAATAGGATGAATGTGAACCCCGACTGGTAGGTCTAGCTTGTATGCAAGTTGTCCGCACTTCTCCAATACATGATATGGGCCAAAATACTTAGCGCTCAACTTGCTCAATGTTGCTTTGGATAGTGCCTTGTGCTCTCTTGATAGGTACTTGAGAAATATCCACTCACCCGGTTCAAAAGACTCCATACTCCTCCCTTTGTATTTTAAAAGCCCATCTCTCATCTCATAATTTTCTACTCTCTTAGCATCCACATATAGCTTCTCCATTACCTCCTTACACTTTAGATCTTCTTTTACTCCCTCTCTAATCTCATTTTCCACTTCACATCCCTCACTCAAGCCTTGCACCTTCCTCTTCCATTCATTCTCATGGTCACCCATTTACCCCCATCATAAACTCCATAGTCATTTTTTTGTAATCCGACACTATCTTCCCTAGCTCCTCTAACCATTGCACACCCAACACAACATCCAACCCAACAATAGGTAAAGAATACAAGTCTATCACAATCTCAAGATCTTGTGTTTTCAAACATACCTTTTTAATACTTCTCTACACATCAATTTCTCCCCACTAGCTACATTGACCTCTAATGGAGTGATAGAAGTCATAGGCAACCCCAAGCTCTCAGCCACTTTAGAATTGATGAAATTTAGAGACGAACCATTATCCACAAGAATTGTTACCTCCATCTTGCCAATTTGTGCTTGTATTCTCATCGTTCTAGGCCCCAACCCACCAAAGCATGAATAGAAATATAATGGGTCTCCCCCCACGGTCTCATCTTGTTCTTGCTCTTCCTCCCTTGTGTCTTCCTCTTCCTCTGACTCCATCTTTATGAGAAAAATTTGCTAGGCTTTGCATCTATGGCCCATTGTGAACCTCTCATTGCAATTGAAACAAAGCCCATTCTCTTCCCAAGGTAGCTTATTCATGCCCATGGGTAATGGTTTGGTTCCACTTGATGCACCTCCACTAGAATCTCCCGGAAAGAAGTCCTGGCCAAAAGTTTGGTTTGCATCAAATTTGGAAACTATTAGGGGTGGTTTCCTCACCTCCAAGCAGTTATTCTTCCTCAAATCTTGTAGTTGATCTTCCTTAATCTGTGCAACCTCCAAGGCTTGCATCAAGGTCTTTGGCTTCTTATGTTTTACCTCTGCTACCAACTCACTTTTCAAGCAGGCCACAAAGGTCCCAATGAGGGCCTTCTCCAACCACCTATGTGCTATAGTGGACAAGTATTCGAACTCATTTTGATAATTTCTTAAAGATCCGGTTTGTTTGATCTTTGAGAGAGTCTCATGGAAGTCCATATACTCGGTTGGCCCGAACCTCCTCAAAAGCTCCTTGACAAACTTTCTCCATTTCAACTCCCTCCTTTGAGCCCCATACATCTTCCTCATCCATTGCCACCATTGGTTAGCCTCCCCTTAAGGAAGTAGGCGGCATAGGACACTTTTGAAAGGCCCTCCATGTGATTGTGCTCAAAGTATTGCTCAGCTCTACTAACCCACGTGCTCGGGTCATCACTATTGAATTTTGAAAAGTCCATCTTTGGCTTGAGAACTTCCCCCCTATGTGCTCATCTCCTCTCATCACGGTTCCCTCATTCTCATTCACTTTTCTCGATTGATTCCTCATGAGTGTTCGAGGAATCTTGAGAGGATGAATTTGAGTAATCCACCCTCTACCCTCTCTCGGCGTTGGCTTCTTCTAGATCCAATGGAACCCTCCGGATTATGGGCTCTCCTCCTATGGCACCTCCTCTCTCCATTCCTCATTTGATCCACAAATTGGTGGAGCACCTCCTCTAACCTTCCAAATCGTTCATTGGTGGCGATGTGTTGTGCCTCCAAAGTGGCTTCAATGTTCTCAATCTGCTTCCTATGTGTTGGTTTTCGATCGGCCATGGCTTCCTCTCCTTGTGTTGGATTTTCTCAACGAAAGCACCAATGATGGAAGCCTCACTCTCACTCATGTGTTTGGGGCGTGTTGGGTGATTGAATTTAGGGTTAACTCAAGGCAACACAAAGATCCCAATGGGTTAATTGGTGAAAATTAAGACTAACTCGAGCTAGCACTCAATTCTCGAAAGATTGGAAGAGAAAATTCTCATTTATTCAAAATAGCATAATGATGAATTACAAGCCAAAAATCTAAATAAATAGTAGTAGGGTTTGGCTAGCCCTCCCCCAATTATTTCCTCCAACAATTTCTAAATCCTAATCTCAAAACAAATCCAACTTCTAAATCCTAATTTCAAAACAATTCAACAACTTATAAATCCTAATCCCAAAACAATTCAAACTCCTAAATTTAAGGAAACAAAAAGGCCTAACATAAAGGAAATAAACTAGGAAATAACTTAACAAATGATAATAGATAAATCCCTAAACTAAAGGACATATGACCTTAACTTAAGAGATTTGTCATCTTGTCATCAAATCCTTAAAATCAAGGAATTGGCTAACACTTGAAACTCCTCTCGTTGCACTTGTCTTGGACGTTGATCACTTCACCACCTGAGCCATGCATGCAACCCTCCTAGCCTCGACGTGCCTAGCCCACCTAGTGACACTGCAAATAGCTCTTATTGGGTCTCCATCACATACCTGTGTACACAAGAGGCCTACCCCTACTTCATTGGATGCCAAGGGAAAGAGGCCCTGTACCAAAGGCGATGGAATTCGAGATGGGTCACATGCTCGTTGCAACCCCAGTTGCCAAGGAGAGGCTACAAAGTCTCCTCAGCCTCCTACAACCTCTTCTTTTGGGAATCTTCAGGACACTCAATATTCACCCTCTTGTTACAACCTGATCATTTAGCCGATTTGATTAGACAAGGGCCCAAGATTTGAACTCATTGTTGGATTCCGTATATTTGACACAATCTTCAATGTCTTTCCAGGATTTTTTTCAGATATATTATGCTAAAGTTTTGAGTCGCCGACCTCTTTAGATTTGTCGAATTATTGGATGCTGACGATGAAGTTGGTGAAGACTGGTAAAGTCTCCATTAATTACTTACATTAGCAGGACGAGCCTTGGCTTTGAGCGAGGAAATCCTTTCTACCATCCATGAGATTGTTGCGTGGGCAACAATCTACCCGAACGAGGTGCCCTCACCCATTGTTGTTTCTGAGGAGGAAGTTCCGGCGGTTGCTATTGCTGATAGTTTGGCCAATGCCCCAAGGGTAATTCGGCATCCAGCTCATTAACACGGTGTTTAGACTTTATGAGTTTCTCCCATAAAGTCTCAGTCATACCTTGGAGCATAATGTAAATCCCATCGGCCTTGCTTAGCTCCCTTCTAATGGTCTACTTGTTGGTATTAGCTTGGGAAAACTCCCCATGGGTAACATTGAGGTCTAAATGAAGTTGCCAACAAGAATCTTTACACGTTGAAGCTCTCTTGCCTTAAAAGAAAAATTCAACACCTCTTCCAATTCGGCCTACAGTTTTTTATTATGGCGACTCTCCATTGCAGCATGCCTACCAAAAACATTAAAGCCAAACTGGCCATCGACTCCCGCTCCAAAGCCCGATCCAAGTCATTCTAAACCTTTTCCAGACAAGATATCTCTGAGGCCAAGGCGCGCTAGAGACCAGGTATTTCACCCTTTAACACGATGATCTCTGCCTCTTGAAAGCACAGGTGGGCACCCAACCAAGAGTAGGCTACCTCTCGTCCTTTCTTCTCCTCAACTACCTCGGATATGGCTAGTTGGGTACCCTCCCTGAATAAATGAAAAGAATAGACTTGCTCCACACCAAGGCTGGATTGATTGCAAGATTATGGTAGCCTTGATCATAGACGTGCCATGTTGGTCGCTAGATCATGGTAGCCTTGTTGCTATGATCTCAATTCGTTGGGCAGGCGTCGGGCGCCAAACTCGTGTTAGCCTTGGTCGTTGCGGTGATGCGTTGGTCGCAGAGGTTGTGGTAACCTCTGATGTTAGGGTTGAGCTAGTACTCGGGCTAGGCTCGATTTGTCGTTGGTCGCCAAGGTAGCGGTAACCTTGGTTGCCAGGATCGAGCCAGTACTTAGGTTGAGCTTGATTTGTCATGCTGGTCACCAAGGTCATGGTAACCTTGGTCGCTAAGATCGAGCTAGTACTTAGGTTGTGTTTATTAGTCTTGAGAGCTAAAGTCGTGGTAACCTTGGTCACCAACTTGGACAAGCTAGTACATAGACTGGGTTGATTGATCAAGCTAGTACTTAGGCTAAGCTCGATTTGTTGGGGGCATGTTGGTTGCCAAGGTCAAGTTAGCCTTGATCGAATAGGTGACGTGCTGGCATCCAAGATTGTCATAGCTTTGGTTGCCGGAACTGATCCCACCTTTATTTTTTGAAGACTCATGTTGTGCGAACATAAGTGGCCTTTATTCATCGTTCATTTTGGTTACATGAAGTTTATTTAAAGAAAACATTTCCTCAAGTCTTTTGCGTTCCACGGGTGTGGTAGCTTCTTCTCGTTCATTTCCTCAATGTGGTATGCCTCGGGTCTGCCATTGGCTACTCCTCAAAGTGGAAATGTACGGGCCTTCCTAGCTTGGTCTGAGCTTGCCTTCTCCTTTTTTTCAGGTAATTATGCCCACTTCATATAGCATAAGATCCCTGACCTTGAACACCCTATGTCTGACTCTCTTGTTGAAATAATCCATTGTCCTTTTCTTTTAGGTTGTCTCTCTTACCTCAGCTTCAACTCTTTTCTCTTATAACAAGTCAATATTTCCTTCCAGACTCCTTCTGTACTCTTCCTTTTCATAGTGTTAAATTCAGTGTCTTGGTATTCCGATTTTTAAAGGAATCACTGCCTTGTTTCCATATGTCATTGCACAAGGGATCTCTCCCGTTAGGGTCCTTATGGTAGTTCCATATGGTCGTTAAGCTTCTTTGACATTATCTGGAACAACATCTTGTTTGTCGCCTCTGCTTGCCCATTTGTCTATGGGTGACCGAGAGATGAGTATTTGAATTTGATTCCTAATCTTGAGCACCATTCCCTATATTGTTCATTCTCAAACTGTCATCCATTGTTTGAGAATTGAGAATAAGGACTACGGTATCTCGAACAGGCACACAATTGCCTTCATAGAAACTTGACGATGTTCTTTGTTGTTATCGTTAGCAACACTTCCACTTCTACCTATTTTATAAATTAAGCTAAGGCAATGACTGTGAACTTGACCATTCCTTTTCCTAAAGGAATGGGCCCCACATTGTCTATGAGGCCCATAACGCAGACATTGTCGTTAGTTCCTCCAGTGCGCTTCGAGACACAGTGATGTGCATTTGGCATTCGGTGCATTTCCTAATTAGCTCCTTTGCATCTCTAAGTGCGTTCGACCAATAGTAACCCTCCCTCATCATTTGCCTCTCAAATGATTCCCAAAAATTCCTTTGTGAATCTTTGTAATGATATATTGTGCATCTTCTTTAGATATCAAGTGTAGGAGGGGTGAGGAGAAGCACCTCTTGTACAATATTCCATCCATTTTGTCAAACTTGGCTGTCCTTGACTTTACCTTCCTCACCTGAGTGCTTCCTTTGGGAAGTTCTCTAATCAGAAGGTATTTCGCTAAGTCTTGTGCCAACTGTAGGACAACTGCCTCTATCGTTGATACCTCCACATGCAACGAACGAGACTTTTAGCATGTGGGTCATCATGTCCCACAGGGGAAGAGACTTTTCCATCCCTGAGGCTACTTGTGCGAGCTTGTTCGCCTGCTAGTTCTCCTCCCAAGGAACCTTGCGGATGCTTACAGGCTAGAGCTTATCATGGCATTTCCACACTCATTGTAGATACATCTTCAATTTATCTCCATTTTACCAGAAACTCCATTGTCACTTGGTTTACCACCAGCTGGGTATCTGCATACACATCAACTTTGCTTATCCCAATCCCTCAACTATGGTGAGTCCTACCAGTAATACTTCATACTCAATCTTGTTGTGAGTCCTACCAGTAGTACCATTATTTAGCTAATTATTTCACCAGGTATAGTTCTACTCCCCCATCATTACGGCAAGAGGAGTCATCGGTGTACACTTGCCATAACTTTCCTTTCAGTGTGCTTTGAGTTTTCAAGAAAGTTGCTAAATTCGGCAATGAAGTATGCAAAACCTAGCCTTTCACAACACTCCTCAGTATGTAGTCTAGGTTGAACTCACTGAGGTCGATCGACCAATTCACAAGTCTTCCTAACACACCTGGTCGGTACAGAGCCTTCTTCATTAGGGCGTCCATTATGATCCTTACAACATGGGCCTAGAATAAAGGCCTTAGTTGGTGTGCCATCACCAATAGGGCGAAATCTAGTAACTTTATTCGAGGGTAACAAGTTTCTGATCCTTTTAGGGCCTGATTGGCATAATACATTGGCTTCTGTCTCTTTCCTTCTTTGTTGACTAGTGCTATGCTTAGTGCATTGGGACTGACAAGTACACCTATAGTGTTTCCCCAAGCCGGGTTTGGTTGAGGAGCAGAGGGCTAGATAGGCAAGCTTGTAATTGTTCAAATGCTCTGGGGCAATCATCATCCTAGCCTTAGGTCTTTCATAACACCTTAAGGAATGGATAACACTTGTCAGGTGATCTCGACTCGAACTTGTTTACCACCACTATTTTGCCAACTAGCTTTTGTACTTTGTTTAGATTTGATGGAGGTTTCATCTCCATTTTGATCTTCTTTTGTTGGGTTTGAATGCTTGCTCTGATACCATGAAGCCTAGGAATTTTTCTGACCCATCACCGAACGCACATTTGGCAAGGTTGAGCTTCATATTATATTTCCACAACATGGCAAAGGTTTCTCACAAATTCGTTATGCCGTTGTCCACCTCTTGACTTTTAATCAGTAGGTCATCTAGGTATACCTCCATGTTTTATCTGTTCCGCCATTTGAACATGCAGCTTACTAGTTGCTAACATATCGCCCCTGTATTTTTCAAGCCGAATGACGTCATTAAATAACATTAAAGCCCCTTGTCCATAATGAAGGATGCTTTTTATTGGTCGCATTCACACATCCATATATGTTTATAACCTAAATAGGCATCAATAAAATTCAACATCCGGTGCCCTGTTGTTGAGTCAACTATCAAGTTGATCCGTGGCAAGGGGAAGTTATCTTTCAAGCATGTCTTGTTTAGGTCGATGAAGTCTTTGCACATCTGCCACTTTATGTTTGCCTTCTTCACTAACACAACGTTGGAGAACCATTTTGGGTAATGGGCTTCTCAGATGAACCTTAATTCCAAGAGTCGTTCCACCTCCTCTACGATCATCGCATATTTCTAGTGCGTTGAAACTTCTCGACATTTACCTTACTTTCTTGGCCTCTGGATCAACGTAAAGGTGGTGATTCGCCACCTTTGCATGTACCCCAAGAATGTCCTTGAGAATTCATGCAAACATATCTCTATGCTTGTTGAGGAACTGCTTCATCTGTTCTTTGAGTTTTGGTGTCATCCATGTCTACATCCGAGCTATTGTGTTTGGTCGGTTTGGATAAAGAACTACTAGCTCTAATGGATAGACAACCTTTGCTTATTTCAAACTTCCTTTGTCTTGAGTCTCTATCACTCGCTCGATAAACTTTTGGGGTGGAGGAATTACTTCTTTAGTTCCTCCTTTAGCTCTCCGAACCAACGCAACCCCATTCTTTAGTTCTTGCACATAGAATTCATGAGGCACCAAATGCTCACCACGAACCTCAATGACACCTGTGTTTGTTGGAAACTTCATCTTTAGGTGATAAATTGAGGTAATTGCATCTTGGTTAGAGTTCGGCAACCAATGATGGCATTGTATGATGATTAGGCTTTTATGACTAGAACGTTTGTCATCATCATTGTTGTGCAAGGCCCATTTCCTGTTGTAACAACTAACATGATTGTACTAGTTCCCCTAAAAAGACTTCGAGGGGTGTGGGTGCCAGTCGAAACCTGTCTTGGTCGATGCCCATCTTCATGAATGTGTCCCAAAATAGGATGTTAGTCGAGCTTCCGTTATCAACCGAGCTCCTGCATGTGGTATAATTAGTGACTAAAAAGGTTACCATGATCGTCGTGTAGGTACAAAACACCTCGTAATCTTCATCAGTGAAGGATATGAGGGTGACCTTCTCTCTTCTACTTTGCTTCTGAGGCCTCTCCATGGCGAAAACTTCCATACACCTGACCTTTTGAGTTTGTGCTTTACTAGGGATGACGATGTGCCTACCCTGGCGAATACTCCTGTGATTGGTCTGATCTCACCGTAGGGTTGGCACGGCCATGGCGGGCTACCACGAGAGGTTTCCCTCTTGCCATTCCTTTGATCTCTCCCTTCACTTTCCTGTCACTCGCCTTTCATGCAATGTTTCCTGTCGAGCTACGATAGGCTTCAACCTCTTTCTTTTTTGTGTTGTTATTTTCTGCTCTATGGTAAGATCAATAAAGTTTAGTCTAATGATTTTCTTTGTTCTATCCCTTGTCCTTCTTCACCTTGATTTCCTTACCTCCCTACATGCTCATACTCAAGTGCGTTGTTCAAGTGCCTAAGTGAGTAGCACGTGAGCCATTTTCTTGCTTTCATTTTTCCTTTCCTTACCCCTTACTACCTTTTGATTTTATTGGGCTTATCAGTGCTCACAGTGTGTCCTCCACGTTGACAAGATCATCAACCCGGTTCATAAACTCACGCAAGGTTTTTGGTGTTTTCCTTTCTAGCTCTACCATGAAATGGCTCTTGGGCCATACTCTACCTAGAAGTGTTGCCATCATTATCTTCTCATATTGATTGTCTCCTGTCAAACGTTCTTTGTTGAACTGGGCTAGATATGCTTTTGGGCTTTCATCTGTTATTTCTTCACAGTAAGAAGGTACGTTGCCGATCGCCATCTCCTCTTACTCTCCATGAATTGTGTGAGAAACAATTTTCAAAGTTGATAGAAGCTAGTAATTGAGCATGCTTGTAAATTCTTGAACCATCATCTCGCAATGCCTTTGAGAGTTACCAGGAGTGCCTGACATGCGATCTCCTTAGGGAATTCGTGTAAGGTCATGTGGGCCTTTTAGGTTTCCAAGTATTCAACTAGGTCTTTGGACCCATTGGCGAGGCCTGTTTGTGGGACTTTGAATTTCAGGGGTAGAGGTACTTCCATGATCGCTACATTATACAGTAAGTTTGTAATATTGAGCAGTTTATCATTCAATGATGACGTTCCCACTCATTTCGCCATCTCCTCGTATTAATCAATGAGGTCGTGTAGACTGTTGTGCATCCTCTTCTTCTCTTTCTGGTCTATTGGAGTCAACCCTCCTTTGCTCGCCTCGTTTGAATGTTGAGATGAGTTAAATCTATGAATAATAGTGAAATGACTTGTGAATAGAAGTTAAATGGTTTGAATTAAGATATTTATGGCAAAGGAGAGAGAAAAAGTTGAATAAAACTATTATAAAGTTAAAATATTGTTAGAATATAATTTTTGTTTTGAGACTTGAAAAACTTGAATTGTTCTTTGTGTTTTGTTTGAAAATTTATAATGATTAGGTGATTAGATGAAAAAAATTGAAAAATTGAAATTGAAAAGTGTTTGTGCTTGAGTGATGTTTGGATGTTAAGATAAGATGAGAAATCATCTCAACATCCAAATGAGGCCTAAGACTCTTCCTCAAGTTGTTTGTTCCATTCTTGGCCTACGCCCCCTTCGAATCGTGCATCGTTTTGCTTTAAGGCCCCATTCTCCTTTGTAAGGCCTTTATCTCTAGATCATCTTTCGCAAGCTCTCCTTCATATTCGTAAATCTTCTTTTTGCTCTATTGTTTGCATGCTCATTCATTGTAGACGCTTCTTGATTGCGAATTGTATGAGAGCGAATGCTTGCTAGCATACTAGATTTACTTCACAAATAAAGCAAACTTTCCCACATATGGCGCCAAGTGTTGATGCAACTTTTAGCAATGTTTACAACATGTTCAAATGTCTTGCAACCAAAAAGGAAAAACTCGGGAAATCTAATGGGGTATGCCTCCGATGCTTAAGTAAGAAATGAGTTAGCCTTCACAATAACTAATGAATGAATCTTTAGCACATACGTGGTAGGCTATCTATATGATTGAGGTGTTCTACCATAACAAACTTACCATATAAGGGCCTCCCTTTCCGTATGGTAAGATGCCATAAAAAAAATTTGATAGGAAGGAGGGGTGTTTGATGAAAATTAAATAACTGAGTCATTTCAAAAATCCATCCTGATGTGTTACTACCATCAAAGTGAGGAAATTCTATCCTCACGCCCATTGGATGAAAGTTTATGTCATCTTGATTAGCTACACAAAAATCTTGCATGTTCCTAGCAGTAGGAGCCACGCGGTTATGTTCTACCAAAGTACGAAGCATATCACCCAATTGATCTAACCTGTCTGTGATTGAATGAATGGATTGCTGCTGATCATACAATTGTCTTTGAAACGCTTCTTGTTGCCTCTAGTTGTTCTCCTGCTGCACCTTCAATGACATGGATCTTGTACCTTCTACCATGGAGAGGATCGAACTCTCAGATACCACTGTTATGTATCAAGATCAATTAAGAATTGCAAGAAAGGAAAGAATGAATCTTGGACTTTATTGAACTAAGAAAATGGAATTATTCGAGGTAATTCCAAACTCCACATAGCATGCCTTCAAGCTCAACGGCGCCTGCAACTTTCCCTCCCTTCAGTATTTATTCAACTGAAATACAAGACTTCCTTTTAAGAAGAAACCCCAAACGTACCGTATTACACACATCACCCCAATGCACCGTATCATTTATAAGACACTCTCAACGCTGCGTATCAATTACAATTATAAGCCATCACCCTTACATTACACGAAACGCCCCATTTAACTAAATCTAAACTCCCAGTTTTATTCTTCATTTTTCAACTACCATTAACTTCCATCTTTCCTGCCCCATGACAGAACATCAAAGAAAGCGCTCTACACTCTTTTTTCGAACATTATCTAAATACATAATTTAAGCAAAATAAATAGGACAAAGCTAGGTTGCACACCAAATGTGTACCTCAAATATGCACCTCAAATATGCACACCAGTGTAAATGATTTTTTTTAGAGTGTTTTTTAAACATTCTTAACCATTAAGAAAAAATAAATAAAAATTACAAATTCACTAATAGTCATATCCTTAACCATTAAAAAGAATTAAAACATATGAGTGGACACATTTGAAAGGGATATCTGTGAGTCATTCTAGCATTTTTAAAATAAATATAGCATTTCTAAAATTTAACCTTTAAAGCTTTGTTTGGATATTTAGTTGGTTCTATCTCATCTCATCTTAACATTCAAATACTATTCAAACACAAATACTTTTCAATTTTTCTTTTCTATTTTTTCATTTAATAATTACTAATCATTACAATTTTTCTAAATTTAAATATAAAATACAAAAACTAATTCAACTTTTTCAAATATCAAAATAAAAATAATACTAAAAAATTATATTATAATAGTATTTTTATTAATTTTTTCTGTCATTTCTAAAAGTCTAATAAAAATTGAAATTAAATTATTTTACTATTATTTATAAATTAAATTAAAGAAGAGAAAAGAGAGGTGAAAAAAGAAGTTTGGCGTGAGAAAAGGGCATAGAAAGACGCTATGTTGTAGATTACAAGACCTCCTCTTAGGGAGGAGTCGGATTAGGGCTAGGA
The DNA here is from genome assembly GCA_029856935.1 of Cyclocarya paliurus. Lineage (NCBI taxonomy): Eukaryota > Viridiplantae > Streptophyta > Magnoliopsida > Fagales > Juglandaceae > Cyclocarya > Cyclocarya paliurus. Next base: position 1,707,801 of record CM056960.1, on the reverse strand, counting down.
GGGTCAGATTCGTATACATGAGCAGGTAGAAAAGGAGCCGAACTTTGTTCAAATTTTGGATGATGGAGAGGAGGAGAAGGAGGAGACATTGCCTGAGGGAGCAGGTTCTTTGATTGAGTTGGACGTGGGGATGAGGCGAGGGTCGGGGGGAGAATAATATGGTGGAACCAGGTGACATTGTGGAAAACCAGGTGCAAAATGAGCCTCCAGAGTTTGTGGAGGATCCAATGAAAGGCGAGTTTGCAATGAAGGTTCCTACTGCTTCTCCGGTAGTAGATTTTTTGATCATGGATGGTGGTAATAGACTGGCTTGGGAAGAAGGAGGTTCATCCAGGGTGGTAGATGATTTGTTTGCTCTGGAAGGAAGGGAAGGGGCGTTGGAGTATATGTTGGAGGATGAGCATATGTCGAATTAGGAACGGGAGAGTCCTTCAGAGAAGAGGTATGGTTTTATGTCACTCCCAGAGGGTCTTAACTCGCCCGTCCAAAATGAATTTATGATTGGTAATATACTAGTGTGGAACGTGTGGGGGTTAGGCAAGTCGAAGCGAAGACTTAAGAGTTTGGTTTTGAAGTTTAAGGTGTCGATTATTTCTATTGCGGAACCTTTTGCTTGGGAGGAGAAGCTTCCAGAGTTGGCACAATTCTTGGGTTTTAAAAATTTCTGTTCTAATGCGGCTACGGGAGGCAAGCTGTGGTGATTATGGCATGATGATTTTTTGGTAGACTTGGTTGATATGTCGGATCAGTTGCTTACAATTTTAGTTGGGGAAAGTAATCAGATGACATTGCTTAGATTGATATATGCCAAATGCAGTTATTTGGAGAGAAGGGATTTATGGCAATCTTTAAGCTGCACTAATAGTGAATGCGGAATTCTTGAGTGTATTTGTTGGCTACTATGGAGTACTTATCTCGGAAGACGTCGGATCGTGCTCCCATGTTGATTCAGGGTTCGAAGGTGGGTGCAAGTTATGGACCGGTGCCTTTTCGATTTCAGAATATGTGGTTACAACATCCATCCTTTAGAGACTGTGTTGAGTCGGTTTGGAGAGAGCCGGTGGTGGAGAAGGGTCTTCTAAAGCTAGCAGCTAAGCTAAAGAAACTGAAGGTGAATTTAAGGAGCTAGAATAGGCGTGTATTTGGGCATGTGCATCAAACGATTAAGGCCCTCGAGGAAAGGATTGAGCAAGTGGATTTCTAGCTACAATCGGGTTTTGACAAGGATTTAGAAATGGAGCTGTTGGTTTCTAGAATTGAGCTCAGTTACTGGGTGAACAATGAAGAAATCAGGTTAGCGCAGATTGCAAAGAAGAAGTGGTTGGAGGAGGTGATCATAACTCTAGTTTTTTTCATGCCGTGGCCAATATGAGGACAAGACGAGCTAGTGTTGCTGCAATGACATTACCTAATGGTGTTAAGCTACGTACAGAAGAGGAGGTGCATCTTGGTGCTGTGAAGTACTTTGAGAATTTTCTAAACGAGGTTGGTGCCTCTCAGTCGGCAGATTTGTCCTCAATTGTGACTCAGGTAATTTCGAATGAGGAGAATGAGGCCATGTGCAGACCTCCGACGAAGGAGGAAGTGCAATAAGCTTTGTTGACTATTCCAAGGACTAGTAGCCCAAGTCTAGATGGCTTTGGGTCAGCTTTTTTTTTTATCTCTTGTTGGGATATTGTGAAAAAGGATGTAGTGGAGGTGGGGTCGGATTTTTTCATGAGTAATTCCTTGCCAAGGTATTACACTTCTTCTTTTATTGTTTTGATCCCGAAAGTAAAAGATCCGAAGAGTTTTGATAAGTTTCATCCAATTAGTTTGTGTTTCGTGGCTTATAAGATTTTTTCGAAAATCTTAGTAAAAAGGATGATAGGGTATCTCTCACGGATAGTTTCACCCGAGCAACGAGCTTGCATTCCGGGAAGGAGCATTTTTTAGAATATTTCGCTTGCTCAGGAGATGGTACATTCGATTAATAAGAAGTCGTGTGGGGAAAATGTGATAATGAAAATTGATATGGCAAAAGCATATGATAGAGTAGATTGGAATTTTTTACTCAGTGTTCTTGCAGTGTTTGGATTTTCTGAGAAGTTCTGTGGGATTGTGGCGATGTCTATTAAATCTCCATGGTTTTCGATTATGATGAATGGGACGTATAAAGGAATTTTCAAGCTATCAAGGGGTCTCCGTCAGGGTGATCCTTTATCACCGTACTTGTTCATTGTAATGGAGGAGGTTCTTTTAAGGCTCTTGCATAAGGGATTTGAGGATGGGGGAATTGGTAGATTTTCCCATCCTCATGGTGCACCTTTGGTTTCGCACTTGTTGTATGCGAATGATTTACTTATTTTTTCTAATGGGGAGCGAAGGTCTATGAAGGGGATTAGCAAGATTCTGGAGGTGTATGCTACCTGGTCTGGGCAAATTGTTAATAAGGAAAAATTGGCTATATTCTTTTCCAAGAGGATTAGCAATGCTAGGCATATAAGTATGTTAAGATATATGGGTTTTGCTGAAGGTAGATTGCCTACGTGGTATCTGGGTGCGTCGATCATAACAGGTAGAATTACGAGCCATGTTTTAGAGCCGTTGGTGCTTAAATTTCAAAATGAGGTGGCTGGTTGGAAGTGGAGATTGTTATCTCAAGGGGGACGACTGGTCCTTCTGAATCATGTACTTTCTAGCATGGCCACTCACTTGCTAGCAGTTTTGGATATTCCAAAAATTGTTTTGAGTAAGCTGAATTCAATTTTATCTAATTTATTTTGGGGGGAGGGGCAAGACAAGCCAAAATGAAAATGGTTATCTTGGCCTAGGTTGTGTAAACCTTTGATGGAGGGGGGGGGGATTGGCGTTAGAAGTTTTTCGGAGGTACAGAAAGTATGCATATGAAGTTTACGTGGAGGCTACTGTCTACTGATAGTTTGTGGGCTAAGTTTATCAAAGCAAAATATTTGAAGGCCGATCATGTTATGGTGTCTGCAGCAGAGGGTGTAGATTCAAGATTATGGAAATCTATTTTGGAGGTAGCGCCGGAAGTATTGGGTAACATGTCGATAAAGGTGCGTGAAGGAAATGTGTCTTTTTGGTTTGATAAATGGATGTCGAGTGGGCCGCTTTCTGTTACACTCCCTATTACTTCTTCACCTCAGCTGAAGCTAAAAGAGTGTTGGACAGATAATGCATGGAACGTGAGGCTGTTAGAGGGTCTGGTTGGTTGTAACTAGGCGAGGGAGATTATGGCTGCAGTGCCTAGATGTCGCGAAGGGAAGGATCTTTTAATTTGGCATCCAAGCCGAGATTTCAGTTCTCATTGTCTTTAGCTTGGGAAGTCATTCGGGTGAAGGGACCACAACTGGAGGGTATGGAATGGATTTGGAGTAACCTCTTACCGAAGAAGATATTAGTTTGTATGTGGAAAGCAAGATTCAATTGTCTTCTAGTAGATGCAAGAGTGTAATCAGTCAGTATCCCTCTAGCATCTCGTTGTAATTGCTGCTGCCTGGGACAGGTAGAGGACAGAGATCATGTGCTTGGTTCAGGGGAGATTGCCCAGGAGATATGGAGGAGAGTAGCGATTGCTTTAGGAGTGAATTGTTTGGGGGCAAATAACTGGTGGATGCGAGTATGTTGCTGGTTTCGATGTGTGAAGAAATCCTCACAGAAGGGAGTGTTGGTTGGATTAATGCCTTGTTTAGTTTCCTGGAAGTTGTGACAATGGCGCTGTTTAGCCAGGATGGAAGGAAAATATCAGTCGGTGGAAAGTGTATGGCTTTCGATAAAATATTGGTTGCAACAGATTTTTGGGAAATTAATGAAAGTCAACGTGATTTCTCGCTTAGACTGTGCCTTGCTCGATGCTTTAGATGTGCCAGTGAAGGAAGTATAGTAGCAACGTCCTCTGCTAGTGTCTTGGAAGAGACCAAGGGATGGGTGGTTCAAGCTTAATGTCGATGGCTCCTGTAGGAATAATCCTGGTAGTTGTGAAGGAGGCGGGGTGGTGCGAAATGCTAGAGGAAAATTGGTGACAGCTTTTTCAGCTAAGTTTGGTTATGGGACAAATAATGAAGCCAAGCTACGTGCCTTAACACATGGTTTACTGCTTTGTAAGGGACTTGGTCTAAATCAGATTGAAATTGAGTGTGATTCAATGTGGTTGGTACAGTGGCTGAGAGTTGCTTCTTGCATAGTTTGGTATTTATGGATTTTTGGGATAAACTAAATAAGGTTATTCTTGGCTTAGACTACACGATTGGTCATCAGTTTAGGAAAAGGAATAAAATGGCAGATTATTTGGTTAGACAGGGGAGGAGAGGAAGAATTGTACATATGTGGGTACTAATGATTTGCCCCTCCATGTGAGAGGTTTACTTAAATTGAACTATCCTGGTTTGCTAAATATAGATTTTAAGTCGGGGTTTGGTTTTGGGTGGTTGGGTGGTATGGTATTACAAGAGTAATTGATTGTAATGTTTGGATAGTAGATTTTGCTTGTTTAGGTTTTTCACTATTTTAAGTGAGGGTTTTTTTTAATAAAAGTTTAAAGTTGCCGTTCTCCTTTAAAATATATATATATATATATATTATTTATAAATCATCTTATTATTAAAAAACTCGCACCACTGTAGCTGTCAAAAGTAGGCCTAAGAATTATAAAATGAAAACATGTCAACATTACAATGTATCCACGGCATGAGAGGGTCCCACGTCATGGGTCCTCAGTATTTACGATTCGTTACCCATAGCTGGGCGCGCCCGAAAACCGTATTCTGTATCAATTTTGTACGTCTTCAAATGTATTAATGTCTCTGTTTTTAGCGTTTCAAGAAATAGTAAAGGTGGCAGTGCTACATTGATTTGTTGAAGACAAGCACCATACGTCTAGCCACCAACTTCAATAAATGTATCATAATGTCGACAGTTGAACAGAATTTTTGGTTACCCTTTCACTTTTCACAAAAAAGCTAAAAATGGAAAGGCAGGGAGCCAGGAGGGCTCCGTTTCCATGTTCATTTGCGGCTGTGTCAGATTTTGTACCAAAAACGGAAGCGTGGCCCTACGGCCATCGAGTCGGGTCCTACAAGTGGAATTTTCTTTTTCGTTTTTTTTTTTCATATTTTTTTAAATATATTTTAAAAATATTTATAGTATTATTAAAAAATATTTTTTTAATTATTAAATAAAAACAGAATTACAAAAATCTCAAAACTACCTATTGGTGAACCAAGCATTTCCCAAAACTTAAAAAAAAAAAAAGCGCAAAAATGGAACAGTTGAAGACAATCATTTTATTTATTTTCGTAAATGGGATAAAATAAATTAAATTTAAATTAAAGTTAAAAATTAAATAAAATCTTAATAAAATATATTTTTAATTTTTTTTAAAATTAAAAAAAGTTAAAATTTTTATTTTATTTAATATAAAAATTTAATAAAATTATAATAATTAGATAAAATAAAATAAAATGAATCGAGAGGAATAAAAATTAGTGTATGTTTGTCTGTCCACTTAAAACAGCCTATGATTCAGGATCATTCCAGTGGGCAATGTGTACGTACGCACCACACTCCAAGATTTTATATCTTTTTTTTTTATAACTGAAAACACCTTCATTCAAATACTTGAAAATAAAATTACAGCATAGAATCAGATCAAATAATTTGGGCAATACAATGAGGATAAGACCACCACCAAATCATCAAATCATCAAAATTCCATGCATACTTTGTCATCCCATGGGCTGCACCATTGCCTAACCGACCATTGTGCTGTAGAAAACAACTTGAAAATCGCTGCATAAGTTGCTTTATCTCCATTACCAGATTTCCATGAAGAGATCTTAAAATTTTGTTACTTTGGATTTCATTCACTATAAGCAAAGAATCGCTCTCGATAATGAGTTGTGATATTCCAAGAGGTAAGCAAAGCTGCAAACCGCGTAAAATTGCTAGCGCTTCAATTTCGATAGGATCATGAATCTCGTGTTCCTTCTTGCAAGCTGAGAAAATCACTTTGCCTTGATCATCCCTTAGTACTATTCCTACCCCAGCACTGCGTTGGTTTGCGAACACTGCCCCATCCACATTTAGCTTTAAGAACCTTAGATAGGGGGGCACCCATCGACAAACTTTCTTCTTTCCAAAAGAGTCAAGCGCTTGAATGTGGGATTTGTGAGACACCAAAGCATTCTCCATAGCCTGCATAGCACTAGTTACCACAGCTTCATGTAAAAACTGATTCCTTCTAAACCACATACCCCAAGCTATTAAGAATAACTTCTCCAATTCTCCATTGTTTCCTCCATTTTGTACTTGCATTGCAAGAGCAAGCAAATTTATGTGGGGAGCATCTATGATGAGATCTGGAAATTGATCAGACCACACTTCTCTTACAGTTTTACACTTTAGCAAAGCGTGAGAAATATCTTCTTCCTCCTCATTGCACCACTTACACGTTGTCTCCTCAACAACTTTTCGAATTTTAAGGTTCAACAAGGTAGGTAAGCCATTTTTACAGGCTCGCCACGCAAATATTTTAACTCGATTTGGCACCTTCATCTTCCAAAGCTTTGGCCAAAATTGCCTTTGCATTTGAGCTTCTGAGCATTCCCCTACCTGTTCGTCATGTTTAAGTGAATTGAAGAATCTGTAACCACTTTTGACACAATACATCCCATTCTTACTGTGTTCCCAAATTAGGCAATCTGCTGCAGGTTCAGAACTTAATAGGATTTTGAAGATTTCTGTTGCTTGCTGTGCTGGAACTAGTCTTTGTATCTTCGCGACATTCCACCATTTTGTTTCACTATCGATTAAGCAGTTGATTGTATCACTTTGACGAGCCAAAGCAATTCCTGCTGGTCTTGGAATAAGTTTATGTTGAGGCAGCCAATAGTCTGTCCAAATATTGATGGACTTACCATCACCCACTCTCCAATGGCAACCTTTCAACAATTGTTCTTTTGCCTCCCAAATTCCTCGCCAAACATATGAAGGATTTGCACCTAATCTGGCTTCTTGGAAGCTGATCTTTTGGAAGTACTTAGCTTTGAAAAGCCTGTGTAACAAAGACTCTTCTTCAGTCATAATTCTCCAACTTTGCTTTGCAATGAGTGCCAAGTTAAAAGTCTGCAAATTTTTGAAACCCATTCCACCATCTCTTTTAGTCTCACACATTTTTTTCCAGCTTAGCCATCGAATTTTTCTCTCTTCTTTCCGTTGTCCCCACCAGAAATTAGCCATCATACTTTCCAACTCAGTGCATAAAGTAGAAGGCAATTTGAAGCAGTTCATAGTATAGGTAGGAATAGAAAGAGCAACAGCTTTAATCAAAACTTCCTTACCTCCTTGAGAGAGCAATTTTTCCTTCCAACCTTGCATTTTTGTCCACACTTTATGTTTCAAGTCTAGAAATGTCTTTTTCTTCTCTCGTCCAACCATAGGTGGAAGACCCAGGTATCTCTCATATTGCTGATGACTTTGAACCCCCCAGAATCTGAGCAGCTCTTGTTTTTGAACTTGAGACACATTCTTACTGAAAACCATGGAAGTTTTCTCTTTGTTCACTTTCTGACCTGAAGCCTACTCATAGAGTTGTAGTAAATGTGAAATATGTAAATTAGTCACCACATTAGCCTTGCAAAAAAGAACACTATCATCGGCAAAGAGAAGGTGGTTCAATCTCGAGGCTCCTCTGCATATGCTTAATCCTTCAATTTGCTTTGTCCTCTCAGCTTTGTTTAAAAGAGATATCAACCCTTCCGTGCATATCAAAAAAAGATAAGGGGAAATGGGATCTCCTTGTCTCAATCCTCGTGAGGGAAGTATTGGGCCTTTAGGTTCACCATTTACTAAAACTGAAAAAGAGACAGATTGGACACACTGCATCACCAACTGTACCCAGTGAACATTGAAACCCATCTTTAACATCACCTTCTCGAGAAACCTCCACTCAACTCTATCATAAGCCTTACTCATATCTAGCTTCAATGACATATATCCTTTTTGGCCTTTCCTCTTTTGCTTCAAGAAATGAACCATCTCATACGCAACCAATACATTATCAGTAATAAGTCGACCAGGAACAAAGGCTGATTGAGTAGGTGAAATAACCTCTGACAAGATACCTTTAAGACGATTTGCAATCACTTTTGATATTACCTTGTAAACAACATTGCATAAACTGATGGGTCTATAATCTGAGACTTCCTCCGGCTTTTTCTTTTTAGGGATCAAGGTAATAAAAGTATGATTAAGCTCAGCTGGAAAGTACCTGGAATTGAGTGCCTTTAGAACTGCTTCAGTAACATCCATTCTCACAACATCCCAAAATTTTTGATAGAATAGAGGAACCATACCATCTGGACCTGGCGCTTTGATGGGATTCATTTGAAACAGTGCCGCCTTTACCTCTTCTGCAGTATAAACTCTAGTTAGTGAATTATTCATGTCTTGGCTAATTTTCCCTGAAAGGTATTCCAAAAAATCTATATGGCTCGGTGGATCTGAGGACTGAAACAAGGTTGCAAAATATTCAACTATAATAGCATCCCTATTATCTCCAATTTGCCAAGCACTAGCAGAATCCCTAATTCCCTTGATCAGGTTCTTTTGTCGTCGTTGAGAAGCTCGACTATGGAAGAACTTTGTATTTTGATCCCCTCCTTGTAACCACATGATTTTTGCTCTCTGTTGCCACATCAATTCATCTCTTTCTAACCACTTTTGTAGTTCAGATCTGGCTTCTTTGTGTTTGTCTCGCATTTGATAGCATGGATCCCTCTGTAACAATCGTTGTAAACTCAATCTAGCTTTCTCAATATTTTTTTTCACATGGCCAAAACAATTCTTGTTCCAAACTGAAAGTTTTTCCCCACAAAGCTGTATTTGTTTCATAATGGTGGTCATATCCCGGGTACCAGACGACCCTATCCATACTTGCTCAATTACCTTTCTACACTCAGGTTCATCCACCCACATGGCTTCAAACCTGAATAACTTCTTAATACAATCATTCCTGCTATTGCCTTGCTGCTTGAGGATTATGGGCACATGGTCAGAGTAGGGAGCCATACAGTGATAAACTTCAGCCATAGGATTTAACCACTTCCACGGCATATTAGCAAAGAATCGATCAAGCCGTTCACAAACACTATGCTGCATTTCCCTCCCATTCCACCAAGTGAACGGATGGCCATTGAACCCCAAGTCTTGCATCTCACAATCATCTACCATCTGTCGAAAAGCCATTATTTGTTTCTCTGCTCAAACTTTACCTCCATGTTTCTCTTTGTTACATAAAATTTCATTAAAATCCCCCATCATCACCCATCCTTTTCTTGCATCAACTGGTAGAGAACTAAGCAAGTCCCATATTTCCTGTCGACGTGCCGTCTCAGGATGACCATAAACCCCCGTCAAAAACCAACTAGCTTCATCATGATCACTACTCACAACATTAGCAACCAAAGCATGAATATGATATTTAGAATAATTAAGAATGGTAAGTTGGAGGTTTTTATTCCAAAACAAAGCTAAACCCCCACTCCTACCTTCACTACTCACAGCCAAACAATAATCAAAACCCAAACTATACTTGAACTTCTCCATAACATTCGCTTGTAAACGAGTTTCTTGAAGAAATAAAATATCAGGACCTTCTCTTCGGATTAAATCACGAAGCGCTCTAATTCCCAGTGGGTTCCCAAGCCCACGGGAATTCCAACTTAGAAGAATCATTGCTTCTGGCAGGGCTGTTGAACAGCCTCTGCCGATCTCATAAAATTACACAACACTCTAGTATCCTCATCCATTGCAACAACCGAGCCATTCAAATTAACCTTACATTTTTTCCCCGGTTTTGGATCAAACGGGGCAATGATCTCATTATTCCAATTTCGTTTCTTTCTCAGAATCACACTTGGTGGGACAGAAAAATTAACTTGATCATGTGATCGCTTTTTCCCTTTAGCTCTCGGTAGTGGGCCAGGAATTATCAGCGGAATTGAAACTTGAGTTGTCGGGATTGGTATCTCGATATTACAGGCAGGATAAGTTTGAGTGGAGTCTTGTAAACTTTGTCTAGTGCTATGGTCCACCGCAATGTCCGTTGCAATGAGCATACCCAGCTGTCACTCATCTGCTTTTTGATTATCAGCAAGTGGCTGCTCGAGAGGAATATTGCTAGCTTTAATTATTATAGCCGCTTGCTTTTCATCATTCCTTGCCTTTATCTTTGTCCCACATAGGCCCTCACTGATGTTCTGATGTTGTGTAGTTACTGTAGCGTCACCATCCCCGCAAGCTCCAGCCATACCTTCGCAAGGAAGCACGCCAACTCCCTGATTCTCAGTTAGTACAGAGCTCATACCTTCCTCAAGCCGTTTATTTTGAATATTGCATGTCTCCAAAGACATAGGAATCGAGAGGCTCCCCGTCAAGACCCCGAGCAGACCAACCTGACCAGTATCACCCTCCTCTCCCGTAGTATAACTTCCACCAACCTGACCAGACCAGCAGCTAGTCTCCTTATTCTCCACCATAAAAGCACGACGTCTTCTACCTCCGAAATCAGCCCGTAACCAACTGCCAAATTGAGTGGGTGACTCCCTGTTTTCGTTTGGACATGTCTCTGAGGAATGCAGAATTCAGCCACAGTAGAAGCAAAAACGAGGGAGCTTCTCATATTTAATTGGGATCCAGTATTTCTCACCCTGCAGTGTAATGAATCTCCCACGGGCTAACGGCTTGTAAAGATCCAGTTTAATCTTAACTCTCAGAAAACATCCCCACCCAATCTCATCATCCTCAACGTCCACATCTTCAACAGCCCCCAGTGTAGCACCCAGTTGAAAACCAGAATCCCGATTCATTCCAACCAAGGGCATATTATGGAACTGAACCCAAAAGGATGCAGATTCGAACTTCATTTTACTTGGTTGAATAAATCCTTGAAACTCATCTATTACCAACAAATTCCCATCGAAAGACCACGGTCTACCATCAAGAATTCTATGTTTGTCAGCATGAGTCTCAAACGTGAGAATGAACACATTTATACTGACCTCTTTAAATTTTGCAAGTTTGCTTAACCTCCATATTTTCCTCATCATATTCTCCACAACGTTGCTGTTAAGATGGCATTCAGAACATATCTTCCCAATGAGACAACGCTCTCCTTTCTTTCGGGCCTCTGATATAGCATCATTATTTAAAATAAGTTCACCTTCCTCTTCTTTACTCAAACGCAGATTCCTCCACATCTCCTGCAAATTCTCCATCGCAAGCAGATAATTTCACAAACTATCGTAAAAGAACCACCTCTGTTGCTTGAAACAACACCAGAAGGGAGTAGGGCACACACCTCACGTCGTCTCTAATGAGAGAGAGAAACAGAGGGTGGAATTTATCTGTTTATGTTAAAACCGTACTTTTTCATTTCCTTTTCGGCGGAGTTTTGAGACAAAAACTCTATGCTCCAAGATTTTATATCATATATGTGCAATTGTATGCTCTTTTACATAAAAAAAAAAAAATTATATTTATCATCCGTATATATCATACATTATATTTTTTTTATTTTATTATTTTCTCTTATCAAATATGTGATATATAGATGATGAGTAAAAGAAATCAATAAGTCAAAGAAGAATACAATTAAAAAATTAAAAAATAATTTTTTTAAAAAAAGAATAGTGTGTGGTGTGTAGAAATAATGAGTAGTAAAGCTCTTTTACATATGACACCATTATACACAGAAAGAACAAAGTTTTGTGCTATATTTGAAAAGAAGTATTTTATGCACATAGATATTATATAGAAGTAAATTTACAAAATGACATAGTTTGATATAGTACGTCAGATTGTGAAATTATTTGTCTAGTAAGTAAATATAACGGATCACATGAAATTATATCACTTTGTTGGTTTATTTTTATATAATCCATTTATGTATGTAGTATTTATCATATTTGAACAATTTATGACCCCATAATTCAACGGAAACGAAAAATCTCTATAGGCCCACTTTATAAAATGGGAAATGATATTACTGTTCAAAATTACCGCTCAAGTATTTTCATTATTTTCTTAAAGGCTGAGAAAGTGAGTATTAATGAAGTTGTGATTTTTTGTCTTAATGGTTAAGGATATTAAAAAAATCAAAGAAAAAATTTTCAAATACACTAAGGGGCACGCCTAGCCGTACATACTGGGCGGCCCCCTAGCATTGTTCATATAAAATTATTTGGAATAATTTTCTTTAAAAGATTCCGGAGCAAAGTAGCCGTACCTAACGCTAGTGAATGCAACACATTGTAAATACGATAAAGGCAAATTGAAATCTACCGTATCATATTTAATTAGAGCATTCACACCCAGTCAAGGGGCTGGCATTTAATTAGTAGAGAGCCCACGGTTCCTAGGGGTAGCCATTTCTTATAAGTGATTAATAAGAAATGGAACTTTGTTATACTGTTACATTGTTGCATGGACGTTACAAGATCAATGTTTTTGCAAAAGAAAATCTAGATGGGACAAAATATGTTTTCTCAAAGTACACATTCATGCTCATACATTCATACTCATGGTTTACTTTATACATGTTTATGTTATCTCTGTGTTTGTTTTTTATTTAACTTGATGAGATTTTTTAAAATCTCATTGTGGTAGTTTCCACTACCATTACCCTCAGAATGGTAGAAGTTGTGATAGAGATAGAAGATAGCGATGGAGAAGCGCAAGCTTGAGGATCCCCCAGTAGTCAAGGAGAAACCTAAGCCTAGTCCAAGCCCTACGGGAGATAGTAGTCTTGATGATGCCACAAGGACTTTATCAATGATGATATTGAGGATCCAGACCATGCTAGAGCTTTTACAGAAAGATGTTACCCAAGTTTAAGATCAATGGTTATTATGTTAAGAACAATCTTTGATGGATATTTTGAAGGGGCAAGGTTTTGAGGCCCATATTTTTTCTATGAATGGTTCAAACAAGTACTTTTGGGATTAAGAGTATTTTACTTGGTACCATATTAAATTGCTTAACCTTTGTTAGTTTAACTTTACCCTATAGGATTATTGCATACTACTAGAATCATGCTATGTGTATTATATGTTAACAGTCATGAAAGAGGGGTATGTGACCTTTGTTACATGTTTCGATGGTTCAATCTCCATCAAATCTCAAATGGGGTCTGGGGGTGTCACAACTTTGCCCAAGTAATACCTACATCGGTCAGCGGGGCAAAAATGATGAAGAATAAAGAACAAAGACAAAGTAAACAATGCAAGGACAAAGAGAAGGCCCACGACAGATAATCAAAGACCAAAAGAATGCATACACATTGAGGTAAGTCTCTTACAAGACAAACCCACCACAAAACATTTTATCAAGTGTCGAGATCGTCAATAAAACACAACATACATCAAGCGACAAAAGGAATATATACTTAGTGGGGAAATGCTCTACAAAATAAGTACATGACATGGTAAGCCCTTTGAATATAAATTCAAGGCAGAACATTTTAAGTCCATCAGCACAAAAAGTAAACATGAAGTGGCAAGACGAAAGAGCCCATGCAAACTTAGTGAGTTGAGCCACTACCTAGAGGAGGAGGTGGAAAGTTCAAGAAAGCGTCGGCCATTGCATCAACCTAAGAGAAAGTAGGTAGACTAAGACTATTGAGTCAAGGAGGAGTGTCCGAAGCTCCAAAGTTTCAAGTCTGCCTCAAGGTGGGCTAACAAAAACCTTGTTAACATCATTAACCTGAGGTTTTATTCAACCCCCCATACCTAGTCACAAACCTTTTCTGTGAAAGATTTGAGCTTGACATCTAGCTCTTTAACACGCTGATGAGACTTCATTAGTTTCTCCCGAAAAGTCTTGGATATGCGTTAAGTAGTGCTCGTTGGGCTTGCCAAGTTCCTCTCTAACAGAGCTATACTTGGTCTCAACTTGGCCAACTCCCCTCGAGTGGCATGTCGGTCCGAACGAAGTCATCGGTGAGAGTCTTCAACCTATGAAAGTCTCTCTACATAGGATCTAAAGAGTTATGTACCACAGAGCTCAATTCATCAATGCTCTCTCTCGCCTCCGATGTAGCCTCAATTCCTCCTCTAGTTCTATCTCCACCCTATCATTATAGGCCCGCTCTACCTCCAACACGTCTTCCAAGAGTGTTAAGGCATGGTTGACCTCCTACTCATGTTCCAAGGCCCAATCCAAGTCGCTCTAAGGCCTCTCCAAGTCACCTTGGAGCTTGGGCACCTCGACCTTTAGAACAACAATCTTTGCCTCCTAGACCTGTGAGTGAGAGCCCAATTGGGAATATGTAGCCTCCTAGTGTTCCTTCTCCTCACTACCTTAGATTCGGCTTGTCTTGGTCCTTCCATGAATGAACGAGAAGATTGGGCCTGTTTCCAAACCAGATTGGCAATGAGAAATCCGTTGAGCCAAAGAGTGTAGACTTTGCGACAAACAACTTGAGTTAGATAATGACTTAGAAAAAATAATACAAACCAAGAGTGATGTTAGGAGTGTCAAATTGTGTTAATGAGTCGTATTGGTGTCGTGTCAAGGCATGTATATTATACTATATGGATCAACCCGAACACGACCCGTTAAACTTATCGTCTCAAAATCTCAAACCCTAATACGACTCCTTAATATAACAGGTTGACATGACATGACCCATTTTGACCTGTTAGTGAATACTATGAAATATGTTAACACGACACAAACCGATCCATTTCAACCCGTTAATGAAAATGGGTTGAACAGACCCGAAATTAACCCGTTTAACTTGATTAAGTTTAACATAATTTTATATAAATATTAAAATCACAATATCTATAAAAAAAATTATATAATTAACTACAAGTCCAAAATTACAATCCAAATAATAAAAATATCAAAATTAAAATCCCAACAATTTTACTTTTAAGTATAAGGGTATAATTGTAACTTTAACTTTCTAACAGGTCAAAACGGGTTGACTCATTATCAACCTGTTAAATAATCGTGTCTTAACGGGTTAACTTGTTCTGACCCGAACCCATTAAGACTAAACTCAAACCCATTATTATCATGTTATATTCATATTGGGTTAACGGGTCGTCTCACATATTGCCACCCTTAAGTGAAGTTATGTATTTGACAAATAAAGTACACAATTTCTAACACAATTTGGGTGACTAAAGGATCTAAAAAGTGACCTGCCTACAAGGTAGATGAAGAAGGTTGAGCTGGGGAAGGACCAGGCTTTTGAGAAGCTACACCGGGCAAAGGATGGTTTATCTATTCAGTGAGAACAACAGCTGAAGCAACTAGAGAGGCAACAATAGGAGATGTCTCTGAACTTGGCAAGGGAACCATGAGCTGATTCCCTGGAATCTCAAAGGAACCACGTGCTTCCTTGCTAGGAGTAACAATGGGCGATGACTCACCTTTGGGGGGGAAGTGCTTGGAACTTCCTCCCAAGAGTATCAATGGGTAAGAATTCACCCATAGTAGAGATGGCCACGTCCACAACAATCTCAAGAGTTTGCCTACCAGAAATGGTAGCTTGTTCTGATGTGTGAGACCTAAAAGTTGCTTCAACATCCACCGCCTTGGTCTCATAGGCGGCATGAGCGAGCTTTTCCTTGCCAACCTCCAACACTTAAACGGATTTGCATGCCGTCAAAGAGGAAGACAACGACTTAAACCTTTCATACAAGGGCTCACAAAAGGAGCCCGAAAGACATTAAGGATCTAGTTGAAAAGGGAAGAGCCCAACTGTGAGTCCAAATCCTAGGCTTGTTGATTAATTACATCCACTAGGTGATCAAGATTTGCTAGTGGAGATGATATCAGCATGGACTTTGTGGTCGGGTTGCCAAGGACTCCAAGTGGGAAAAACTTGGTTTGGGCAATTGTGGACCAATTGACCAAGAGACCAAGAGTTCCAATTTTCTTCTAGTTACTAAAATGGATAACCTAGGGATGTTGACCTGATTATATATTAAGGAGATAGTAAGATTGCACAGGGTGCCTAAGACTATATTGTCATATAAGGACCAAGATTCACTTCCCATTTCTGGAAGGGTTTAACAGCAGCTATGGGTATAGGGTTGAAGTTCAGTAGAGCCTATCACCCATAGACAGACAGGCAATCTGAACAAACTATATAGACCCCGAGGACATGTTGAGGATGTGTGCTTTAGATCTTAGAGGTATCTAAGAGAAACACATACCCCTCATCGAGTACGCCTATAACAAATGTTATCAGGTGACTATTTAGATGGCACTGAATGAAGCCTTGTATGGGAGGAAGTGTAGGTCATCTCTGGGGGATGAGGTTGGGGAGAGAAATCTCATTGGACCGAAGCTAATTTAGGAGCTGAAGGCAACTCGGGGTTATACGAGATAAGTTGGTGGCGGCACAAAGCTGACAGTAAAGTTATACCAACACAAGAATAAGAGATTTGACATTCAAAGAATGTGATTCAATGTACATTAAGGTGTCACCCATGAAGAGCATAAGATGATTTGCGAAGTGGGGGAAGTTAAGTTTGAGATATGTTAGACCTTATGAAGTGGTGGAAAAGATAGGCCCAGTGGCCTATTGAGTAACACAATCTGGTGAATTTGGAGATGTGCATGACATACTTCATGTCTCCAGTCTAAGGAAAAGCTTTGGGAAGCAAGAACCCCGAATAGTTAACCCCGTTGATGTTCAACTTCAGCCAAATCTTGCCTAGGAAGAAACGAAGGTACAAATTTTAGGCTGGAAGGAATAGAAGTTAAGGTTCAAGACAATACCCTTGGTAAACCTTTCATGGGGAAATCACGAAGCCCAAAATAATGGAAAAGCTTATGAGTGAACAATTTCCCTATGAGAAAAGCTTCAAATAGGACGCGATAACAAATTCATTTTTGTACCCTCCAATAAGAAGGGGACACATAAGCTTTCCATGGTAATTACGTTAGAATCAATCTTAGTTGATCATACGAAGCTAGGTTCTCTCTCCCTGCTCAGTCTCTCTCTCTCTCCCCTCCTAAGCCCCTTTGACAGGTCTCCCTTCAAGCCTGTCGCCAGACTCTCTCTCTCTCTCTCTCCTCCAAATCAAAGATTATCTATTTAGCATGATTAAATATATGTTATTTATTTGAGGAGAGATGATAGAAGAATCTGAAGCAATAACCAAAGACAATGGGAAATTCTAAAGAGAAACTCTCAAGAAAATTTTTGCGGATAATGGATTGGCCAAGTACTTACATAATTATGGTCTCAATGGAAGAACTGATCTTGAAAGCTTCAAGACTTGCGTCCCCCTTGTCACTCACAAGGAATAGGAGTCGTATATGCACAACATTGCAGACGGTGATCTTTCTCCTATTCTCACCAGAAAACCAATCACAACCATCTAGAGAGAGAGACAGAGAAAGCCTAAGTGGGGGAGATAGAACCTTGATGGAGGTTCGCCTAAGATCGATTCTATTGTAATTATCATAGTAATCTTATGTGTCGTCCTCCTATTGGAGAGTTTAAAAATGGATTTTTCACTGCATCCTATTGGAAGCGTCTCTCTTTCCCAATTTATTTGGATTTCAGTAACCCAACGATTGTTTGTAATAAATAGAAAATTTATTACAACTTTGACTATTTTGTGGATGTAACCTTATATATCTGATGATTCCGTTTTGTTCAGATGGTGTACCTACTTAAATTATTCTTAGCACTAATGTCATTGAAGACTTTTAGTAATCATGGTGAGGGCGAATTGAACCACACAAAAATCTGTACCACCATCGGAAGTGATTAACACGTTCATCCAAGAAAGGCATTAAGCAAAGAGGCTACGGGAGGAGCAACAAGGAACCAAGGAAGAACATTAGTGAATGATTGCCAAGATCACAAGACACTGCAACAAAGTTATGGACTATCACAGTAGAGTCGTGTTCATCTAGCCAGCAAGACAACTTGAAGTAAGACTGACAGCATGGGAACAAGAGCTCCTAGAGGAAAGTAAGATAAGGGTTGTTTGGGACATTGTTTGACCAGAGGCAGATTCGAGTAGAGAGGCTAAAGCCTAAGTGAGACGTGCCAAAAGGAAGCTTTAAGAACAAGGATACTACTAATGGAAGGACCCCGAAACCAACTAGATGAAGGATTGGATCCGGATGCGGTTGTGAATGCCAATTTTGGTCCCGACGATGAGCATTTCCACTATTATCCCCAAAGCACCACATCCAAGGGACCAGATGTACCCCACCGTTGTCCACTGAACCAGCTAACAACAATGGAGGTAGCAATTAAGGTATAATCTCAATCCCTCGTACGGTTTTAATAATAGTAGTAGTACCCAAATTTCAGGGTGGAAATTTCCTTTTAAGGGGGGAGGATGTGAGGTTTGTGCCCTTTGAAGGCTAGAGCTCCCCACATGAGAGAAGATGTGACTGAGAGGAGATTTGCAATATTAGGCACAAGGGAAGGCCATATCAGATGATTAAGGGATTACTTGGAGACTAATGCTAAATGTACAAGTAAGAAAATTTAACCTTTAATAATAATATCTATATGTCATTGTTGTTTCTTCTAAATTAATATTATATACTATCATCAGTTCCTCACAGCAAAATACAATGCATACATGATTTTAACTAAAATAAACATCTAACAAATACAAATATCTGATAATCAGAGATAGGCCTCCGTGTTTACATCATAGGCGGGACAGGTCCTTCTTTCTGGGAAAACTCTGTTTGGGTTAAATTTGTGTTAAGATTTATGGTTCGGTAAATGAAACCACAGGTAGGACCACTGCAGTGAGACTACTAAGAAATCAATGAAGGCTAAAATCCATGATTGTACTATTAATAAGAGACAATGGGAATGAATATGCATGGACTGTTTTATGTAAATAAATCTGTGAACATATATATTTATCCATGATGAGGAATCACCCACAAGGTAGAAACACATGTATTCATAGTCATGGCTAGGAATCACCCTCTGAGCAAGTCTCATATATGTATAATCTTTATTAAGGAAAGGAAACATCCCCTTATCAAAACACATGAAATCCACAATATTTCATCATATATGTACCAATGGGAAATCGCTCCACCTGTTCGACACGGTGAATCACTTTACTTGGCGAGCGTTTGAGCTCATTCGCCAAATCCTCTAACTTGGGGAATCGTTCAACCCGATCAACACACACAAGAACACCATGCATGATCAACTTGGGGACTTCCTCTACTCATGTTATTAAGTGAGGCCAATACAAAAAAGTTCTACCTCAATCATCATGGGGAGTCACTCTACCCTATGAAACTCGAGCAACATGCCGTAGGAATGGCATAGGGACTCCTTTGTCTGTTAATGATTATCAATACACAATATGACTTAATACTCGAAAATCACATCATCATTAGAGCATGATATTCAAACTCATCATCTCAAAATCACAATGTAAAGGTAACCAACAAACATAATGAAGAAAATGTACTTCCATATAAGAAGGAGGTGAGTTACAGAATATGCAAAGCCCTAAGCTTACAACATTCTCAGAAGCATTTACCCCTACATTCTTAGTATGGTCGTAAGAGCTAACCTATCTGGACAGTACTAGTATTACAGTAGCGTAGTGACAATCCTTCCGTCACACTCTTTGAAGTCACTTGCTTTCTTAAATACTTGACTGGTTGAAAGGATAAATACTTAACGATCTCAAAAGTGAGATTTTGGCTTTTGTCAAATGCCTTTTATACTGCAGGACTATTAGCCCTAGCCATGACGTCCGT
This sequence comes from Cyclocarya paliurus, assembly GCA_029856935.1. Lineage (NCBI taxonomy): Eukaryota > Viridiplantae > Streptophyta > Magnoliopsida > Fagales > Juglandaceae > Cyclocarya > Cyclocarya paliurus. Next base: position 1,688,016 of record CM056960.1, on the reverse strand, counting down.
CCAACTCCAAATATCCTTTAATGAGAGACCTCCAATCTTCGTTATCCATTTGCCCTCTGACCTTGCATGATGGCAGCGACTGGCAGGGAAAAGGTTTGCACATCCAGCTTGCCTTTGGTCAAATCTCATAGTCCTTCTCCTGATAAGGGTCTCCTACATGGCGCTAGACCATACCTCTAAGATTAGACAATATGGTATGCTGATCCATAATAATTTTTTCAAGGCTTACTCTAGACTTGACATCTCTTATGGAGTATGAGCCTTTGTTTACGACATCTACTTCCCTCTGAGCACCTATGTGTTATCTCATTGAGCTCCCATATCTGCATTGAGCTTGTCCTTGCCAATTGCTCTATCTAGTTTGGTCAGCACAACATTTGCCCACCCGGTGCAGGGTGAAAAGTTTGTTATTGCCTGGTCCTAACCCATGTTTGCTAGGCTTTCTACATAGTGCCACTTCCCCATCTCCTGGACTAGCTGCACTTTGTTCATCTGACTCTCTCCTTGTCACCCGCCTTTCGATCTTAGGAGGGGATCTCTTCCTTTGCTTCAGCGCAGTCTTCACATTTTCCCCTCTTTACAAGAAATTTCATCATCGAAATCTTGTGAGGACCATTTCTCATCGTGGAATTGCTAGGCATGTGCCTGTGATGGGGCATCCTTAATCCATCTATGTCGAGGTTGTTCAAGGTGGTAGGATGCTCAATGTTGTCCACTCTTCGACACTCATTATCTACCACTGGATCAAGGGTCTCTTCCCTTTGTTTTCTTTGTTGCCTACTTATTTAGCTCATTAGCTAGATTCGGGATCACAAGACATTAGTGAGACCTCACCTTTACCACGTCTTGTCCATCACATTGCTGGATGGTCTGCATTTCACCACGTTGCCTCATGACATCGTTAGCATGATTTAACATTTTCCAAATAAGGACCCAAGCCCTCCGATGATCCTCTTCATCTCAGCAGCATTCCTCCTCGATTTGTTGGCATTCCTTTCCCAACCTTGTCGCTTCACGTCGCCTTTCTATGAAACATCATATTACTTCCGGCGGTGTGGTTGCCTTCCGTGTAGTCCTTTTTTCTTGCACCATGACGATGGTTTCAAGATTTTAAGTATTGTGACTAGAATGGGTAGTTCGAAAGCTATTTATAATCGTGCTCCTACCTTTGGATTGACCAAACTACCCTCACTTATTGCATGACCCACTCACTTTGCCATGTAAACTATTCATTTACTAGGCTTCCCCATCGTACCTTTACTAATGATATGGTTTTGGACCATAGCCTCTATTCCTTCTAGTTTAAGATTCATTATGATCTTTCCTTGTAGGTGAGATTTGGTTGCAATGGAACCATATTCAGACTAATTTTGCGGGGTTGTTGATTCCCAAGATTTTTCCTCAAAGAGGGAATATGAAACATGTTATAGACCTCTTAATATTTCTCTGGTAATGCCACTTTGTATGCCACTAGGCCTACTCTTTCTAATACCTGATAGGGTCCAATATACCTTGGGCTAAGTTTTCCCTTTAGCTCCAACCTTTTTATCCCTTTCATAGGTGATACCTTGAGGTGTGCCCTATCATTGAAAGGTCAACTCTCTTCTTCTCACGCCAGCATAGCTCTTCTACCTGATTTGAGCCATCGCCATCCTTTCTTGTATGAGCTTAAATTGCTCTTTCATTTCTTGTATTATTTCTGGCCCAATTTTTCTAACTTCTCCAACCTCGTCCCAACATAAAGACAATATACTCTTTCTTTCGTACATGGCCTCGTATAGGGCAATCTGAATAGTCACGTGGTAGCTATTATTGTAAGCAAACTCAATGGGTAGGACATGGCTTTCCCCAAAGCCTTTGAAATCCAATACGCAAGCTCTCATCATATCTTCTAGTGTTTGGATTGTCCTTTCCAATTGTTTGTTAGTCTAGGGGTGGTAGGCATTGCTGAATCTTAACTTAGTGCCCATTGTCACTTATAGGCTTTTCTATAAATGAGATGTGAATTCTGGATCCTGATTTGAAACTATAGTTTTAGGGACATCGTAAAGCCTAACTACCTCTTTAACATACATTCGAGTCAATTTTCCTTCACTGTATGTGGAAGTAATCAAAAGAAAATGGGTGCTTTTGGTCAATCTATCTATGATACCCATATCATGTTCTTTCCACTAGGGGTTCAAGGTAACCTGACCATGAAATCCATAGCATTGTCCTCCCATTTCTATTCTAGAATGGGTAGGGACTAGATGTTTTAGACAGGTCTACGATACTCAGCCTTTACTTGCTTATAAGTAAAGTAGGCGATGTCCCATTTCATTCATTCCTACCAAAATCCTTCTTCAAGTCCTGATACATTTTTATGCTTCCTGGGTGTATCGAATATGGCAATGAATGAGTTTCTGCAATTATAATTTCCTTAAGTCCTGTATACAGACTAAAATGAAAAGGTCCTTCCTCTCTTCTGATTCTTCGCTAGATATACAATAACTTTGGATCCTTTGTTTACTGATCTTTTAGGTCATCATAATCTACCACCCTTATGACACTTGCAAGCCTCGCTTGGGATTTGACAGAGTTTGAAGTGCTAGCACATGTAACACAAAGTTACATACCCTCATTTATGAAAGTTAAAGATGTAATGCATCTAGCATGCATCAAATAGTATGCAATATTCCCAGCAGATGATTTTTTTCTTTGTGTAATACAATGTACCAGATGTATTATATCCTAAAAATATAAACATACTTCATACATCACTTAATAAACTAATATTCAAAAGGGTTACAGCACTTGACAAACAGGTCTGTAACAAAATAAGTATTGGAGACAGCACTTCGTAATTACAGATTGAAAATGAAACTACTACACTAAATTGCTGAGCTGCTCACACAGCTCGACTATGATGTCTAAGATCATGTCCAAAAATTGGATGATTGTAGTTACCACTTCCTTGTCATTATCGTTTTGTTGTGGACTAATCAGCCTCGTCCAGTCCGCTGTGTATGGGTCCTTGAGATCCTGACATATCATTTACCATTCTTGAGGGAATGGTAGTCGGGACTACTATTTGCTATTTGTTTACAAATCTCAGCAACTAGGCTACTAAGTTACCAATAGTATACATATGCATGTACTATACTAAAATAGCATAGATGCATCATGACATGGACATGAGTATGCGTGACAGGACTTAGCAAATAATATAACATGTGCTTGACTTGAAAATAACGTGACTGCACATGGACATAACATGAGCTTGACATAACTTGATATGAATGCGAACATGAACTTGAAAACTTGTTAACATATATGTGGTTGATTTAACGTGAAACTGCGGATGCTACAAGGGTCCCCTTGAGCCATGTGCTCCTACCGGTACCGCAACACAACCCAAGCATTTGCACCAACTACGAGTGCGCCATAATAACTAAACTGACTAAAATTGATAAACATGAAGTTGACACCACTGGCGTTGGGTGCCTGACTTCGCTTTGGTAACTAGTTACTTATGTTCCATTCAAAGCCTGTTCATAATACTTTGTTAATGAATTCCACAAAAGTTTAATCACTCCAGTGTGGAAAATGGAGCTCTACTAAGATAATTTCTCATCCTATCACTTGAGGCCGTGATAAAAATAAAAGACTCCAAATGTTTGAAGATAATTCATGGCTTACTCAATGCATATGACATGGCATGGCATATAAAATGAATGTGTGACGCCACAGCATGTAACAGATAAGCATGAACTATAATAAATGATAGGACATGGCATATTATAACAATTTATAACAATCATATGTCACAAGAATAGGACAATGATAGTTTTACCACCTAACATACATAAATTCACCAAGAGTAAGAGTCTAACTTCGATGAATGAGCGTATCGTGAAATGTAGTGTGAAAATGCATAAATTGAAATAAGATATTTTCAAAGATTAGAATATCCCACTAAACACTAAGAAACATAAAATTACTGACCTAAGGCTAAATTACAAATTTACCCTCCTACTTTTGGGAAATTACAATTTTGCCTCTACAATAAGGGTTTTGCATAATAACTCCAAATTTTACCATAATTTACATTTCTCATGTAAAATTTGATTTTAAACCAAATATAAAGTCAAAATTTTAAACCAGACACAACTAGGTGAAGCACACCTTGGTCGATTCACATTCTAGGCAAAAACTTGATTTTTGTTACAATTTGACCCATCATCAAACTAACATGTTTAAACTGATTTTTGCAACATTCTAAAATCACATTATAGATTCTAAAATCATGCTAAGACATCAACACACACATTTCATAAAAATCTTAAACTCACTACATCAACAAAAATGCCAAAACATCAAGTTTAAGTAAAAAAAAAAAGGACAAACTCATGATGTTCTTGGTCTAGTGCTTCCAAAACAACTCCAAGGACTCCAAAAGTCCATAATCACAATCCTAACATGTTCATAATGCAAACCTAAGTGATGCATGCTTAATTAAACAACCAAAACCACAAAACAATTCATAGAGCAATCGACTTGCACTAAAACACCAAAGCCGAGTAAAGCTTCCTTTGGACTTGAAACAAAAAACACTAGATCCTTGATTTTTATGAAATGAAACTTCAAGAAATATATGTATATACCTCACATTCAAGTTCTAACTTGATCGAAGCATTGAATCTAGCAACAAAACACACTATCATATATGTTGATCAAAGCCATTAGAATATCATATCAAAGAATTAAATAAAACTTGATTTATATGAAATAAAAATAAAGAATTTCATATGTGAAAATCAAAGCCATTAGATCAAGTTTCTAAAACCAAATGTTACAACTTCACCAAAACAGAAACTGTTTTGAGACATCCAGTTTCTAACTTTTCATAATCATGCAAAACTATTTTATAGAAATATTAACATACTATGAATCCAATCCTAATTTTCATATACACATGTGAAACCTTCACTATAGCAATATCTACCGAATATTTCACCAAAAGCTTCATCAAAACATCAAAGTTTCACATAAACATCAAAACTGTCGGCCAATGAGACCTTTGGTTGTTTAAACCAAACTTTCATCAATCAAAACTCCATGAACTATTACCCAACATATACCAATGTAAACTAGACTCAAAAAGGAAAAGAAAATATATGCAGATTGTTTAATGAAAATCGACTTCCAGGGGGCTCAAAACTGCAAGGCAAAAAATGCAAACAAATCTTCCCGAAGCTCTCTTTTAGTTTCTCTCTAAACCAGTGAGGAAAAATGCAAAATGTAAATGAGGGAGGCGTGATATCTATGAGAGGGGGCTGACATTGGGTGGCTGAGTGACTCTTGGACGGGAGGTTGGTAGCCAAAAGGATGAAGAAAGGTGGGCAACATAGCTATTGTCCCCAGTAGCCAAAACTAGCCGAATGGATGGGCTAGGGTTTTTGTAGTCTTTTTTATTACCATGAGATGACTATTAGAGGCTATCACTTGAGTGTACATTAGCCATAGACTTGGCCTTGGGAGTAGGAGGGAACTTCTACAAGAAGCCTTGGCTTGTGGTGGTTTTTGGTCCGCCAAAAATGGTCCTAACCGATGGGTTTCAATTTAGGGTTTTAATTGGCTTTATTTGGGATTTCTGTTATGGGTGAGTCCAAATCAAATTTTTCTTGAAAAATTACTAAGATAGTGGTTAAGAGTGAATGCGTGTATAATTGAGTGATTAATAGCATAAGGAAGTGATTAATCCAAGTGATCAAACACTTAATTAAAACCGGCCACTTTAGGGTTTGGAAAACAAGTTTTGGCCAAACACATGGGCTTTAGGATTTCAAATGGAATGCAGTGGTTTGAGGTTTTACTAGGGTTAAAAACCCTCTCTTTGTTGACAAAGAAGTGTCGTGGTTGGTCGAAATAGTATTTTCGTAGGTCGCTTGATCACATGGCTTGATTGTGCCATGTGTTCTAAAACTATTCATATGAGTGGCTAGGATTGTGTCATGTGTCATAAAACGATTTGACTATCGTTTAACCAGGTGTCACGTGGTGCTATCCAGAGTGTTTCTATTCACCTAAGAAAATGAAAAAATTGTTATTGCACCATAAAATCTTAAATAATCCTACAAGTTTAGTGGTGCAATTCATTTCAAAAAATTTGACTCGTAAGTGCTTGGATTAAATAAAAAGCACTCTCAGTTACTATTCATTCAAAAAATGGGAAACGTATTATTGTACCAAAAAATCCTAAATATTCATTCAAGATTAATGGTGCAATTCATTGAAAAAACTTATACTCCTTAGTGTCTTAAATAAATAGAAATGCAACTTTGTCACCATAGCGGGTCAAGATTCAACTATGCTGACAGACTTAAACGTAATCGATCACTCAATCTGTGAAATCTTTTTGGAATTTCACGATGTTCTTTATGCCCTAAAGAAACTCATCAATTGAATTTCTTTCAGGTTGTTACAACCCTTCACTCTTCTATTGAGACGAGGACTTCTTCTAGTTGCGAACTTTCTACCAACAATTTACTCATTCCTTCAGGGAGTGAGTCTACCTCTATAGAACTGCCTATGTCCTTTAGACTTTCGACTTAGTGCATCAGACCATGTTGGCTTTCACCAGATGATAATTGATTTCACACCGACAACCGCTTATAGTCTCTAGCCATTTCCTTTTATCTCATATTGAGGTTCTTTTGGGTGAAAGGTGTTTCAAACTCTTTTGGTCCGTATACACTTCCCAAACTTCTCCATAATGATAATGTTGTTAAATCTTTCAAGCAAACACTCTTACTACTAGTTCCATATCGTGGGTGGGGTAGTTCTTCTCATGATCCTTGAGTTGCCTAACGTGTAAGCTACTACCACTCCTTATTCCACCAGAAGAGACCCTAGTCCATATTTATTTGCATCATCGAATGCTACAAATGGCTTTTGGTAGTGCCAGTATAGGGGCTATGGTGAACCTTCACTTTAGCTCCTAAAAACTTTGTTTGCATAACTTGATCCAAACGAACTTGGCATTCTTCCTTATCAACATTGTAAGTGGACTACATAATTTGGAAACTCCTAATTTCGTGAACTATTGTGGGACACTGCCAATCCACAACTACCTAAATATTAATAGGATCCACTGTGACTCCTTCCTTGGATATCACATGACTGGGAAACTTAAACTTCTCTAACCAAAACTTGCATTTGTTGAGTTTGGTGAACAATTGATACTCTTATAATCTTCCCTGGATATCACGTCACTGGGGATGCTAGCAATCCTCTTATGATCTTTGACATGATTGGAATATACTAGGATATCATCTCTGAACACAACTATAAACATGTCCAATAATGTTCGGAATGCCCTATTCATGATATCCATGAATTCTTCTGGGGTGTTGACTAAACCAAACCCCATATACAAACATGATATCCAAGATATCCACGGTTTGGCCCAGAGATGTTTTAGGAGCATGTGACCAATATAGGGGTTGTTTGAGTCTTTGGTTGTACTTAGTTAGTGGGAGTTTTGTATGTATGGGCATATCATGAATATTGATTATGCTACCACGTATTATTGTGTGCACATTTTATTTATCCCAGTACTACAGTAGTAGCATAAGAGTTTCAGATTTATGGTAAGCTTAGGAAGCCAAGTTTTCTTAAGGGATGTTTGGGGAATGAGATGAGATGAGAAATCTATGAATAGTAGTGAAATAATTTATGAATCGTAGTAAAATTATTTGAGTTATGATATTTTATGAGATTTTAGAAAACGAGAGAGAAAAAGTTGAATAAAAATATTTTAAAGTTAAAATATTAGTAGAATATAATTTTTTAATATTATATTTGTTTTGGGATTTGAAAAAATTGAATTATTTTTTGTATATTGTTTGAAAGTTTGGAAAAGTTGTAATAATTAGTTTTAAAAAGTTGTAACAATTAGTTTGAAAGTGTTTGTGTTTGAGTGATGTTTAGGAAGGAAATGAGATGGGATGATATGGGATGGGATGAGATGAAAAACATTACAAAACATCCCCTTAGATGTTCTTAGATATTTCTTTCCCAAACATCACTCAAATACAAAATATTTTTTAATTTCAAGTCTTCAACTTTTTATCTAATCATTACTTAATTATTACAACTTTTTCAGACTACCAAACAAAACACAAAAATCAACACAACATTCTCAAATTTCAAAATAAAATAATATTAAAAGAATTATATTCTAACAAGTTTTTAGTTTTATAATATGTTTATTCAACTTTTTATCTCTCATTTCTTAAAAACTCAATTAATTATTTTAACTCAAATTATTTCACTACTATTTATGGATATTCTGAGATATTCTAAGTATTCAAATGCCCTTAGTGTTAATGGGATTTTTTTATGAAAGTTAGTGTTAACCACTATTTCATATTATTCCTCCATCATACTTGCATCTTATTTATTAAGTCACTTGTTTGTGAGTGCTTGTTAAGTGTCATACCTCCAGTCGGTTAATGGTTAGCATAACTGAATACTTTCATGCACCTTTTGGTTTCAAACTTGTTACACTCTAGAAATGCTTGGTTGCTTTCCTTTTTATGATGGAATGATTTTTGCTATTCCAGTGGGTTATTTATTGTGGACTAGCATGAGCCTTATGTTAGTTTTGGGCCCATAATGTGATGGGCTGAAAATAATAATACATGAGGAAGCCTCATCTCTCACCCAAAAATAATGGAATTAGCCTATTGAATTCTATCACCTTGTTGCTAGGGCAAGAGGGAAGATTTTCCTCTTTAGAAAAACTATCACTACCAACAGCCCCATTTGAAAGCACAATGGATGAAATGAGATTGTTTGAATCAAGATTTTCTAACAAATACTTCTTTATGAGAAATGGAACCCAAATAGTAGTTGCCTAAATTCCAAATAAAGACAGAAGCATGAATATGTAGATTTCTCTGATAAAAGCAGAGGGCATAAATGTGAAGGCAGGAGGATATTTTTGGTATTCTTGAGGAAGAATATGCAAAATATGGAAAAACGTCATCGTGGAGGGAAAAGCAATATTTTGAATTCCATTTCGGTGATCATTCCGGTTTAAGTATTGGAACAAAATATTTTGTTACCGGTATATTCCAATGTACCATTTCGAGATTATATATATATTATATATAAATATTTATATGTATATATATACTAACAACTAATAAAATAAATACATATACATGTAAGTGTATATCATGTATACGATACATATATAGAAGAATTGAAAATTTATAAAATGAATATACGTTGAAAAGATCGTAAACTTGAGTTGAGACATAAAAACAAAGAAAAAAAATAAAAGAATAGAGAAATTATTAAAAATAATGGAATTAAAAAAAATGAGAATGAGGGGACATATTTAAAGTTACAAAAAAATTAAAATTATAGAAATACATTTTATATTCTAGAATTAATTAAATACCATCTAGATTTAAAATTTACAAAAGTGACATTCAAGCACAAGAAAATTACAAAAACAGTCCAAACCGAAACAGGGGCTGAAATGCCAATTCCTGCCGAAATTTGACCGGAATGGTCAGAACCAGAATTTGGAGCGAAACAAAATGAGAGGTCTAGTGTACCAGATACTACACCGGAATGGAAAATTCCAGCTGTTTTGGCCAAAATGAAACGGAATTTAAAATTATAGGGAAAAGTCCCAAAACTCTTATTTATATACATTGTTGGGTACAAAATGAAGTAGGTTCTAGGCCATTAAAAGCCCATTGCTAGAAATAAAATGAATAGATAAGACAAGAAAGAGATAAATACTAAAGTGGTTGACTGATATACAAAAGGATTTGAAAGTGAGACTCAACAACTAAAGGGATACCACCAAAGAAAGAAAAAGACCTATATAAAAGGAAGGGACCACTCCAAACATGGGGAATCGAATATATGTTCTCGTGGATCTTCACTACACTCACTTGGGACTCTCTCTCTAGATTTCCACAATGATAGCATCTTCTTCAACATTTCTTCAAATCTTTTTTCTCCATTGTATTGAGAACTATGTAGACTTGTAAAATCAAAAAACAAAATAGATTTCACCGCAAAACAATTCGTGGAACTAGTTTTTTTTGTCAAATCATGTAAATCTCTGTGTCTATTTCTTTATTTATATTTTATGTGTTTTATTTATTATTTACATAATGAATGAGCATCCAAGCACAATAGCAACAACAAAGCATAATCAAAGGCCATTTGACCATCCTCCTCACCTCTAGCCCTGGCGCTGAAGATCTCCCCAAACAACAAAGAAAAAGGCACACAACGAGCAATGAAGGTCACCCCGAGCAACATGTTCGGTGCACAAAGCAATAAGGAATGCCAATGGGCTAGCAATAAAGCTCGCTCCTGGCAAATAGGAAGGCCAACAGGCAAGCAATGAAGCTCTCCTTAAGCAACAAGCATGGCCCAAGGGTAAGAACTAAAGCTCGTTGCGAGCCCAAAACATGACGAGCAAGTAGCCTTCCTATATATAGAACATCATGGGCGAGTAATGAAGCTTTCCCTTAGCAAAGAGCATGGTGGGCATCAGCACACCCGCATCACAGGCTAGCAATGAAGCTCACCCTGAGCAACAAGTGTGACAAGAAATCAACTCACCCCCTCTGTGAGCATCAAGAGCGAGTACTAAAGGTTGCCTTGTGTATTGAGCATAGTGGGCACTTAGCCCACCTATGTATTGGGAACCATGACCAAGCACTAAAGCTATCCTTGAGCAACAAGAATGTTGAGCACTTCTCATATCACAGGTGAGTAATGAAGCTTGCCCCAAACAACAAACATGGTAGGAACATCACAAGAAGCACTAAAGTCTGCCTTTGCATGGAGCATCACAGACTGAGCTTTAAGCTCGCTAGCAATGGCTAAGTGTCCAGGTTTGCTTCCCTTAAACTGGTGAAGATAGAAAAGTTGATAAACGTGAACTCTGCTCATTGGTCTTAATCAACAAGCACTCAGGCGTGTTTGGCCCAATCATGGGCCCTAATACAAGCATGCAAAACAAAGAAGATACACAAGCCATTATCTCCATTCATATAAATAAATCCTTGAGTGGTGAACAATCTCCATCAACAAAAATACTCAATGACGAACAATCGCCATCAACAAAAACCACGCGATGGCAAGCAACCCCCATCTGGCAAAACTAGCTCAATGGTGAATGATCTCCATCAGGAAAAAGTCACTCACTGGCGAGGAATCTCCATCATGTAAAAACACTCAACAATGAATAATCTCCGCCAATCAAAAAATTTGATTTAGTAAATAAATGGTCCGGGTTTACTTTTCTCAAACTTGCTATTTGAATTTTATATTTGCTAACAAATTTAGTTTTGATAGTTTTTTTTCATAAACCTCATATCTCCATGAGACTCCCAAGGAATGAAGAAGCAGAAACATCAAGATGGATAAGCAACCAATTTGCTTGTTGGTCTCAACCAAAGACAAGTTCAGGTAGTTTGGACCCCAAACAAGAGCCCCAAGATGAATAAACAAAACAAAAAGGATGCACAAGCAGAGCACTATGTCCGATAACCTTATTTAATTGCAATCAACCCTAGCTAGAAAATTTTTTGGAAACTAAGGTATTTGGCATACTGTACCAACAGGGTTGCCCTTGAACTCTGTGTAGACAACTCAACTCTCTATATTCGCCAAAATAGATCATCCTAGTGTGCTTACTTAGGTGGAGTGGATCTACTTTATTGCAAAGGCAGGGCCACCTTCAAGTCTCACCTAGGAACCACATGCTCTCACACCCTAGCAAGAAAAAAACAAGAAGAAGGAAAACCCCAGCAATGGGGTCATCTCCGAGCCACACTTGATCACTCCAGAATCTCCTCAAAAGTGTCGAAGTAACAACTATTTACAGAAACAACACTCCATTACTATCACTTGGACATGGTCGGTCTTTCTTCCTCTGGGACCTCTTATGGGCTTACATCTACATCAATGTCTATAGTTTTGATAAACAAAACCAAAGGCAGGTTAAACAGCTATGACAAAATTGCTAATCAGAAGCAATGTAAACGAAGATGCAAGGCATCATTTCATGTAAAATATCTGTGAACACAAATACTTATGCGTAGCGAGGAATGAACCTCTAAACAGGAACATATGTATTCATAGTTATGGCGATGAGCCACCATTTGAATAAAACACAATTATATAAGCAGGGAGAGGAATTAGACTCTATACAGATCTCAAGAATACATATTTATGATCGCTGTGAGGAACCACCCTCTTCTCAAGCACATAAAACTCATCATATAGAATCCAACACAAAACATATAAAGGAGAGAAATCACTCTATCGTTTGGCTCAAGGACTCACTCTACCCTACCAACATGCACATGATACACATGGAAAATCTCTCTACCTGATCAACCGACTTGAATGAAAGGGGAGAATTACAAAATATGCAAAGCCAAATATTGAAGTACCCATAACATTTATCCCACATTCTAACACTATCTCAATAGCTAACCCACCTTAACATTATTTAAAATACTACGGCCTCACTAAGGCTTCTCCTCCCTTAAAGCCACTTGCTTTCAATGAAGATGATATGGCCTGTAGAGTGGTAATCTTTTTTCTTTTTTTTTTGTCCTCACTTCCTTAACAATCCCTCGATATGACATTCTAGGAAGGTGATCTAGGTAGGGTGTTCTTTAGTGATTTTTGTTGACACAGTCATGGTGATGACCTACCTTTACCTTTATCCACCAACAGACCTTCATCATCTACGATTGGGACAAGAGTTTCCTCCTCGTGTACCCTTCATCAAATACTTTTGGTGCATCAATCGGCACTACTCTCTCACATCCTAGCACCTCTACAAAAGTCAACATCGTTGGACTGGGAAAAGAGTTTCATCCTCACCATCATCCTTTTCTTGTTCATCATGTTCTTGAACCATTTGTCTCTCAACACGTTGTGTCATCTTGGTCCAACATTTCCACCATTAGAGCACTAGTCCTCCAATAGCTTTCTTCATCTTGGCAAGATTCCTCCTTTGCTTTCCAGCATTCTACTTCTAGCCTCATCACTTTGCATTGTTCTTCCATGGAATGACGAATTATTTCTAGTGGTACAACTGCCTTTCAGGCCATCCTCTTCTCTCGCACCATCATTACAATTTGAGAGCTCTAGGTGTTGTAGCCCAAAGGGTTGTTTGAATATAGATGCGCTCCTACCTTCGAATTGTCTGAACTTCCCTTGTTGAGTGCATTTCAGCACACCTACTATGAGTCGAATGAATACAAGAGTTGCTCCAGCTTCTCACTCACTTTTCCATGTAAGCTCCATGTTTCCCGTGTTTCCATATAGCACCTTCACCAAGAGTATCATTCTAGACCGTAGTCGTTATTCCCTCTAGTCTATGTGTGACGCCCCCAATCTTCGCTTGGGATGGAACGGAGACTTGTAGTGTCGAGTCATGTAATACAAGATTACATACCCCCGTACATGACAGTTAATATGCAATGCAGCCTAGCATGCAACTAGCAGTATGCAATAATCACAGCGGAAATAAAAGGTTCAAATGTAAGATATGCCAGAATAACTAAAAACATAACATCCCAATTTCATTAGAAAATTATCGTGTTCAAAATACCAATATAGCATAGACATATAGACAAAGTCATATTATTCTCTTCATGCGATCTATAGCATGAAGGACTTGGGCTATAAACATCAACATTAAATCTAGCTTCCTCACAAAATCTGGCTCTTCTTCAAACATGCGGATCCAGTGCTCCATCAATCTCTTCCTGGTTGATTCCTGACACAACTTCTATCACTCCGAGTGGAATGGTAGTGGTCCCATAAAAGGGTGAGATTTACTCGAAATCTCAGTAAGTTAAACAACTAACTGGCGCAAAAATAAATCAATCATGAAATATTATAAATATGCAATGCATGAGATGTAGAAAATCAATATGCATGTCTCCTATCCAGATTCCTCAACATCTTTTAAAAAATATGGAGACATGGGTTTTTATTTAGTAAATAATTTCGTCATCATTTTTTAGAAGACATAACTTTTTCATAAAAATTTTATCATAAACTTTCATCATTATCTTAATTAATAACATAACATGTGGAAATATCACAGTTCCCCCCATATGCACTGTGAGTACCTACCGGTGACCGTAGTACAACTCTCGTTGAAACTACGTTGTCTATAGACTCTTTCTCAATGCATTGGTAAATATAACATAACATCATAAAATTCATAACGTGTACACCCACCAGTGTTAGGTGTCATAACATGTTGATTTCGCTCCGGTGTTCTTTAAAAAGAACCCATTCAAAACATGTTGATTGTTCTTCGTCAACCTAGGGGTTACCACTCCATTATTAAATACTCCAGAGTGGATAGAGGAGTTCCACAGGATAATTCCCCATCCTGGCTTTTGGGGTCGTGACAAAATGATTTTAATGCTATGCTTTGAAAAATGTTTCTCATGACATGTGCGTATATAGTAAATTTCATGTAAAAATGACATTTATAAATGTAATATATAAAAATGATAAAAATGTTACATGTCATGCAGGTATGCATTCAATGTATCATATAACATGATAATTTGTGCTAAAAATGATAATTAAAGCATGAAATGAGCATTTATTAATAATTCATAAATAATCTATCAAGGTGTAAGTTAGAGGCCAACTTACAAACTTTTGAGAAAATTTGAAATTAGCGTCATAGCTGCATAAATCATGTGCATACTAAGTTAGGGTTAATACTCTCATGGATAGGTTCAAGATCAAAGGTTCCAAAAATTGGGTATTTACAAAAATATCCCTAGACTTTCAAAAATTGCCATTTAAGCCCTAGATTTTCACTAATTGCAAACGAACTCCAAATTCTACCAAATTTCATGGATTTCATTTCTGGCATTCTGAAACCATCTATGCCCTTGGATTTTCAAAATTCAAAGTAAAACTTGTCCAATTAGTCCCAACCCGTGGCATGCATCCTAGTTGATGCCTACGTATATTTTCAACTATTAATCCCTATGAATGCATGCATATAAGATTTTCCTTAATCACTAATGATCACTAAAATCTTTAAGGACATTATTAATTCTAATCCTTGAGTAATCAAGTTTATCCCAACACTTAATCAAAACTAAGAAATCCTTAATCACCAATATGCTTAAAACCGATCCATGCTTGAAGATCAAAACAAGATAGATTTAAAACCTATCATGGCATGTTTCTAAACACAAATTTAACCTTCCATAATCATGTTAGGATAATGATAGATCATATAAAATCATGCTTAGTACATGCCATAGCTAAATTTCCAATTAAAAACATTCAATCATTCAAACCTTCCTTTAATTGACCCGGTTTTGCATTAAGCATCATAACCTTCTCAAAACTCAAGCAAATTTCGAACCAACACTTGGAAACAAAGCTTGAAATGCTAAATAAGATCAAAAGGAAGAAAACTTACAAATTTCATGGCTTTCCAAGCACTCTAGACTGCCTTACACAAGAACACTCAAGAACTCACTAAAACTCACTTGGTTTGCACTCTTTTGATCTCTAAGAGGGGGAAATGCTCTCAAGGCTCAAGAGGATGCTTGGAGCTGTGGTGTGAGTGAAATTAGAAGGGGAGGAAAGTATTTATAGGAGGCCAAGGGGTGAGGGGCGTTGGCTTGGGTGCTTGGTGATTGGGTGAAGTGGGAGGTGCTCAAATCTGGAAAATTTTCAGATTTGCTTCCATGAGTTTAGGTTAGCTTATGCAGGGGGAATAGTGGCCTAAAACCATCATGATTTTCTCTCCACAGTTGCTACATTGATCCTAGAAGGCAGGTATGGTCGTGGGGCATCATTTGGGTGGCAGAAAAACCATCAAACAACCCTTGAAAACAGGTGGATGGAAGTGGTTTTGTGGTGGCAGAAAATCAGTTCGGTTTTTGATGATTTTGGACAACAAAAATGAGTCAAAATCCTTCATGATGGTCATGGTACTTCTTGTTGATTGGGTTGAGAAGGAGGTGGCATGGGGTGTTGGTGCAAACCATGGTAGGAGGCTGGTTCAAACTTGACTCAATCGGTTAGAGCACAAACTAAACCAAGGTGCACCCGGTTTGGTTCAAGGAATTGGTTTGTGTAAGTAATTTCATCCAAGGCTCAAAATGAATTTGAGAGGGTCTCATGAGGAATTTAAGAACCATATTAGCCTTGAGGAAAAACCACAAAAATGTTGGGCCCAAGGGC
The DNA here is from genome assembly GCA_029856935.1 of Cyclocarya paliurus. Classification (NCBI taxonomy): domain Eukaryota; kingdom Viridiplantae; phylum Streptophyta; class Magnoliopsida; order Fagales; family Juglandaceae; genus Cyclocarya; species Cyclocarya paliurus. The sequence goes on along the minus strand of CM056960.1, from coordinate 1,671,741 downwards.
AAAACAGTTCAAGCATTACAAAGGGTAATGCACAAAACCGATTGAAGCATGGTTTGAGCTTGTTATGTAATTTTTCATAATGACATGTGGGATGGTTTAGCTAGGTCATTAATAGGGTCTTAATCAAGATTTAAGTGAGTATTAATTCAAGAAAATTTGAATTAAAAAGTTAAGAAAAGATTAAGCATGATTAAGCTTCAAAGCATGGCTTAAAGTGCACTAATCTCAACTATGATGGTTAATGGCCTTAGCCAATTTTCAGAACTTAATTTGGATACTTTGAATGTGATTTGGGCTTAATGAAACCAATGGTATGGTGTATTAGGCCTTTGTTCATGAATGGTGAAATGAGCCCAAAAATGGCTTTGGGTATTTTTGGGCTCTATGGGCTTAAAATGGCCAAATGTATGGGCTCATGGTTTAAGGGCTCTTGGATTTTGAATGAGAGGGCCTCATTTTACAAATTTGTAGGGTTAAAAAGAAACCTCAAGATCCATTAAATTGGGTTTGAAAAGATTTGACTTGGCCTAATTGGGACATGGGTCCATTCTATACCAAGTCTGGCCCAAAGGCCTTATGCCTTCCTTATAATTGGGTCTTGAATTCCTTAAGGCTTGATTTAAAGTTTTCTTGGGTTTGGACCATGAATACTCTAAAGTCCTAAAAAACCTCCCCAAAATTACTAATGAGCTTGCCTCTCTAATTCTTAGCTCATTAACACTAAGTACCATGATTAATGCTAATCCCACTATCAACCTTAATGTAATTAATTAACTCATAATTAAGAACCTAATACCTCCACTCTTACTAAGTTAGGCCCAATAGCCTTATGTCTTTTTCATTAAGCCAATTTTCTAGAGTCCTCCAAGAAAGGTTTAAAACTTTATATCTCTCAAGTTGAGCCTATGGTCTTTTTAACATCTGAACTTTCGTCCATCGCATCCTTAGTATATTAGAGGTCTAAAGTCTTATGTCCATCAAGTTCGGCCTAATGCCTTGGTGTCTCTCTAAGACTTTATACCTAAAAATCATGGGCCCTTAATAAACCAATCTCTTGGGCTTTCTTAAGTTCATCAAGAATTTTATCCAAATTGCTTAGCCCATTGTTGTGGCAACATCCAATGTGCCATGTGTCATTCCCTTATTGGCCTCTTGGCTTCTTATCCTCAAAATTAATAAATCACTAAAATTTCTCCAATCAACTTCTAAGAATTTCATTTTTCTCAAAAATCAATATTGCACTAGAATCTCCTAATAATTCTTCTAAATCCAAAGTATACGTCTTTTTTACCAAATCAAATATCCAAAATGTTCTTATTCTCAAATAGCTTAGCTCCTAATTAACTAAGATTAAGGCTACTAAGGTCAAGGACTAAGGGCCTTTTTAAACGGGATGTTACACTATGATTTCTATTGGACTTTCTTCACAGGTTAGATTCAGTTGCAATGCAACTAGATTTGGGTTAATCATTTGGAGTTGTTGGTTCCCAAAACTCTTCCTTAACGGGGAAACATGAAACATGTTATGGATCTCTTCATATTCCATTGGTAACGCCACCTTGTACGCTACTAGGCCTGCTTCTCCAATATTTGGTAGGGTCTAATATATCTTGGGCTCAACTTCCCGCTTTGCCCAAACATTTTTACTCCCTTCATTGGTGATAGCTTGAGATACAACCCAATCACCTTGTTCAAAGGTCAACTCCCTCCTCCTTACATCGGCATCGCTTTTCTGCTTACATCAACATAGCAAAACTCCTTCCTTCTTACACCTTTCTCTCTCATCAGTTGTATGATCACCAATCCAATCACTATAGCCTCCCCCACTTTGTCCTAACATAAAAGCGATCGACAATAGTTGTTTGGAAGCTATTCTTATAGGCAAACTTGATGAGTGGGACATGGCCTTCCCATGGATGTAAAAAGTCCAACTCAAATCCTCTTAGCATGTCCTCTAGTGTCTAGATTTTCTACTCAAACTGTCAATCAGTTTGTGGATGGTATGCACTACTAATTCTTAACTTAGTGTCCATAATCGCTTTCAAGCTTTTTCAGAAATGAGATGTGAACTTCAGATCTCAATTTGATGCTATGGTTTTGGGCACTCCATTAAGTCTAACTATCTCCCTTATATACTACCGAGTTAGCTTACTGAATAGTACTCGGTAGAAAGTGCGCACTCTTGGTTAGTCTATCCACGATTATCCAAATTGCATCATTGCCACTGGTGGTTTAGGGTAATCCAACAACAAAGTCTATAGCTTCCCACTTCCACTATGGAATGGGTAAGGATTCTAAATTCCCGACCGGTCTTTGATGCTCGGCCTTTACTCGCCAACACATGGGACACTTCTTGATGACGGGAGCGATATCTCATTTCATTCCTTCTCACCAAAAGCCCTTCTTGAGATCTCGATACATCTTTGTTGCCACCAACATATACCAAATATGGCAAGGAATGAGCTTCGGCTAGTATTCTTTCCAAAATTTCTTAATTAGCAAGAACTACTCTTTGCCCTCGACATAACACGGTTCCATTTTTTCCCAAACTAAAATGTAGGGGTCATTTCCCACTTCGAACTCTTTGCCGAATCTCTACTAACTTCAAATCCTTCCTCTTCCTTCACCAACAATTGCCTCATTCTCTCATAAAGTGGATCCACTCATGTACGGCCTCCTTCCTCCTTAGATCTAGACTTTTAACTTAGCGCATCGGCAACTTGATTTCACACTAATAATCGCTTATAGTCCCGAGCCATCTCCATTGTCTTATGTTGAGGCTCTTCTAGGAGAAGAGATGTCTCAAACTCTTATGATCCGTGTAAACCTTCACTACAAAAAAACTAGGAATTGCCGACGCTTATATTATCGGCAGTTGTTTATACGCTAGTAAAAATATATTATTGCCGGCGCTTAATTTTTACGCCGCTAAATAATTAAATTTACTGGCATTTATATTGTTACGCCGGTAATAATATATAGCTTTGGTGGCGTTTTAAAAAATACCAGAAATATATCTATTATACGCAGGTAAATGAGTCGTTTCCCGGCGTTTATATTATTACGCCGGTAATAATATATAACTTTTGCGGCATTTTGTTAAACTTCGGCACTTGTTCAATTTTATGCCGGTAAATTATTGAGTTTCCAGCGTTTATTTTGTTTAAAAAAAAATGCCTACAATTGATAAATTTTATGTCAATAAATTAGTAATTTTTCAGCATTTAAAAAAAGGTCGAGAATTGATCAATTTTACACCGGTAATTAAAAAATCTTATTCAAATGATACGAAGAAAAAAAATACTAATAAATTAGTTATTGCCACAAAATGAGAGAATTAGGTTTTTGAAAGGAAAGTAGTATATATCAAACTAACAAATTTGCAAAAACACATCCCCATACATATAGCCAATTCATATAGTCCATACATAGAGCCAATTAACATACAGTTCGTACTCTCTTCAGGAATATTGCTACATATAGCCAAATGCATTTGAGGCATTTTCCTTAGGGCTTAACACATTTGAGGCATTTTCCTCAGGGTTGAATGCATTTAAGGCACTTTCCTCAGGGTTTAATACATTTAAGGCACTTTTCTCAGGGTTGAACGCATTTTCTATTTGTTCTCTCTTTCGCTCCAGCTTCGCAATTTGTGGTTGGAGATTTTGAGCATACAAGTCCACAGATGTCTTCAACTCCTTATTTTCTATTTTTAATATTTTATTCTTTCTTCGTTTATTTGCAAGGTTCTGTTTCAATTCAATTCCTTGTTTTTTAAGCATATCCACCTCACACACTCGTAACTGTAACCTTCGAGTCATGGTAGTAACAACAGCTGCATATTGAGCACCCAGTATTCTCGCTCCTTCCACCACCTCTGCATCGCTCTTACTTGAAAAATAGTTATCTGCCGCTATCATGGCATTGATGGCATCCGGATTGAAGATTAATGATTGTGGCATATATGATTCCTGATTCAAATCATGAATAATATTGGAAGACTGTTGGCTGGCCATTTGTGAGAAATGTGAGTTTGTGAGAAATGTAGAAGCACAAGAGTGAGAAGGTTGATTTGTGAGACTGTGATCACTGAAGGGCGATAAGCGTCTCTTAAATAGAGACTCAGAGGCATGGCTCCAGACTTTACGCCGGTATATCTCCAGACTTTACGGATGTATTTAGACTTTGTCGGCCCAGGGATCCAGAAAATTGTTGTCCGCTCGAGGGTTTTGTCTCAAAGAAATTCCAGATTTGTTGGCATCTGATGGGGCTCGAAGCTGCAGTATGCATAATCAATCAATTTTGGTGGGGCTCAGAGCAATTCTGGATTAAGCGGCATCTGTCGTTTCCGGGTTTTGTGGTTTTCTTTCCTCCGCAGTCCAGGTATTTTAAGCCCCCCTCCCTCTCGATCGAAACCAACCATCGAGATGACTAGTTTGGGTTCTCTTTGTGGAGCTTGCAAATTCCTTAGAAAGAAATGTGTTAGGGGATGTGCTTTTGCTCTTTATTTCAGCCATAAACAAGGAGCTACCCAATTCTCCGCCGTTCATAAGGTTTTCGGTGCAGGTAATGTATCGAGACTTCTTGCTTACCTCCCGGTGAATAATCGTTGTGAAGCAACTGCCACAATCTAGTATGAAGCGCAAGCTAGGCTTCAAGATCCTATTTATGGAATTTTTTCATATATTTTTGCTCTTCAGCAGCAGGTTCTCTTTTTATATATAATGATTGAAACCCTAATTTGCTGTCTCCTAATTAATAAATGGCATTCTACTTTATTTTCTGCAGGTTGTAAATCTACAAACTCAACTAGCATCTTTGAAAGAATTACAAGCAGCTCAAGACTTTCCCTAATGAAAAGCAAAGCTTTCTCGATGCTTCTGTCAATGCAAACCCACAAGATGTCCAAAGTGGGTTTCAGTCGGGATGTACCAATTACGCAATGCCACAATTCAATACAAATAATATCTTCAATAATACCTCAACAATTTCATACGACCAGAATTTGTTTACGGAGAATTCTTTTGGGAACTAAGGAAGTTCACTCAACCCTGAGGAAAATACCTCAATTAATGCTTTATTTAAAGAGTTAGTTGCAGTTGGATATATTCCTGAAGAAGAGTGGTGGTGGCAATGCTAAGGTGGTGGACATGGCATTATATCTTTTATTTTGTATTTTGTTTTATTTTTGATGTTTCTAAATTTGATTAATTATGCATTATATCTTTCTAGGACTTTATATCTAAGAGAGGGATCTGTATTATGTCCATCAACATGATTGTGTTTTGTCTTGTTTGTGAATATGCATGAAGCACAGTTCAAAAGTTCCTTTGGTTTTTATGTGCTTTTGAAAATTTCTTTAATATTCTGCGATTGTATATAGGTGACATGGAAGATGTCTCAAATAGTAATGGAAGATGTCATATGCTCTATTAATGTACAAAGCATTCAAGTGAAATGATTTAGATTAAAGCGGGAAAATTCACAACGGGCGTTCAATCCTCGTCATCGTCGTTCTCTTCCTCTTCTTCATCATTCCCCTCTTCTTCATCTTCCTCTTCATTCTCTATTTGATTTTGTCCTGAAGCCTGAATATAAATTCAAATGAGGGTCCAAACATTCCAAAATAAGGTTGATTGACATCAACTAAAGATGCCCACCTGTACATGTACAAATGTGTTTACTAAGTTTCGCAATTCAGCTAATTCATTCCGTATTTTATCAAACTTTTTTTTGGATATACCATCTTCTTACTTAGAAGTTGGTAGTGAATGTTGACAAGTTTGCCTTGTAGGGGTTGGGCCAAACCCCAAACTACGCACACGTCCAGGCCATTCTGGGCCCATAACTTTAGAATAAACATCATCTGATGCCCAAGCCATAGTTCCTCCAGACGCCATTTCTATGGAACTTATGTCCTGTGTTAAAAGTTCCTCCATCTCAGCGTGTAATAGATAATAAAAAATACACATTATTCATCTTATAAATCCATTAAAATTAAAAAATAATAAATTTGGAAATAAACATACCACTTTCTTCATCGTCTCATCATTGTAGTGGGTGACATCTTTTCTCTTATGGGTCCTAACAAACAACTGGGCTCTACTTGGCAATATCCCAGTTGATTTTTTCTGCGTCCAATATTCTAGATTAAACACATATATTGAAAACAAAGAACTAACATATATTCAACGGTAAATAAATACTAATTAAATAAATACCTCATCATGGGCATATCTTGCATAACTTTTTGATCCTCCGCTGTGAACAACCACTTGCTTCTTACGACACTCCTTATTTTTATTACATTTTGACTACAACATCACAAAGATTATGAAAATTATGATTAAAATAATTAGTTGGTTGACTTTCTAAATCTATAAGAGAAATGCGTGTGTTGTTACCATATATTTTGGATCGAACCAAAGATTGGCCAACTCCGCTAGTTGCGATAAGTCCACCATATCAGGAGTTGCCCTTGCCACAACTTGTGCTGCAGAAGTGTATTTTTCATGAAGTAATTTTTTCTTTAAATTGTGCTTGCAATCTTTCCATTTCTTCCTAAGGTCCTTCAGTATCCATTTTTTGAATACATCCAATTTTTCATCTGGAACTTTAAACTTGCCCTATAGTCAAAACGATGTACACAAGTATATGTCTTGCTTTCTAACAAAATTTTCAAAATATACCTATTTAATTAATAATAATGGTTTAATACCTTTATAAGACCCCACGCTTCCTCTTTTATGGTTTTAGGCACTGACTTCCAATCTTTGTAAGTTATTGGAACCAACTTATTAGTTCTCGCTATCAAGCCACCAAATCTTACCACCTTTGAGTCTTGTTTTTTGATGGGTTGACCAAGATTATTGACCTCCATATTAATTCGCTCCCCTTCAGGAAGATGAAAAATGTCATGAATCGAGTGCAATGGCCTCTTTACTCTACCTCCATTACTATCTGCAAAAATGGATTTAGTGACATTGTTACTATTTTGTAAATTTGCATTCATAGTGAAATAAATAAGAAAAACAAAAACATACCAACAATGACAACAAAACTATCTCCAATGTCAGAACACAAGTTGACATTTTCTGCTTCTGAATGTGTTTCTATTGGTACAGATGTGCATGGCTGGGTCTCTCTGATGATCTCTATATGTGTGGATAGTTGGCCTCTCATTTGTATCGATGTAGAAGATTGGGTCCCTTTCTGAGAAGATAATGATGGCTGGGAAGGACAATCTACAGAAGGTGATGACTCCACCATCCTATCAATGGAAGGGGGTGGCCCATCGACAAAAAGTAATGAATGGGCCGCCCTATCAAGGGATGGGTATGATTGTGTCTCACTATGGACATATGGTGTTAAAGTAGATTATCTTCGCAAGCTTGGTCTGATAGTCTTTGCTTTCTTTTTTGGACCCATTATACCTATACAAAAACAAGAGAAATATGAATATCAATAGAGATATCATGTTAAAATGTCTAAATATATATTTCTTACTCAACACTATTGAGGAGTTTCGATCGTCATTCCATCTATGTCATTTTGCGTCCACACAACATCCTCAATAGCAGGTTCAATAGCTTCGTCATTGGAAGTGTTACAATGTTCATTGACTAAATATTCATCCTCATCGTCTTCAGTCACTTCCTCTTCACCAGTGTCATACACGTCTCTTGGTTTTGTCTTAACGACGACAATCCAATTTGGGCATCTTTCATCTGCCACATAATATACTTGAGATACTTGGAAAGATAAAACAAATAGATCATCAGTTATCCGATTACCAGTGTGTACTAGATGAGAAAAATTTACAAGACTAAACCCAAACTCGTCTTCCTTGAAACCTTTACCCCTAGTAACGTCTGCCCAATCACATTTGAATAACACATATCGAGATCCGTCATAATACATAATCTCAATTATGCGTGTTAATTGGCCATACCAAGCAGGGCCATCTTCAGTACACACACTAACACCACAATTTTGAGTTTTCTTCCCATTTTCATAATTCCTAGTGCGATATTTTGTGCCATTGATGACAATTCATTTAAATTCTTTGGCAACTTGCATGGGACCTTTAGAATGCATTACGACTTTATGGCCTAATTCACTTCTTCCATTGTCATCCACTTTCATTACCTAAAAGATTGGATTATCATAATTGATTAAATGACGAAAATTAGAGAGACATAACAAATTATTGAATGGGGTGTAAATAGTAAATAGTCTTGAAACCAATTACAAAATTGCTCTTGGTGCCTCTTCTGTAGTTCATCATTCGATAAATGCCTCTCATCAATTTTATTCCTCAATATTTTCAAGTGCATCCTACATTTGTTCATGACATCACAAATGTCTGTTATAATTATACAAATTTAAAGGTTGAGTGAAATCATTGCAACTCATCAATTCATACGTATTAAGCATTGTAACTCACATGCGGAATGAAGTGAAATCATCAGAGTTAAAGAGAATATAGCGATGTGCTTGAGTCCACTCCGTAAAATTGAGGCGAACATCAAGAACTTTCCCTTTAGAATCATCCGGATTTCTAGATGGTCTATCGAAAACCGTTTAAGCGGATTCTAAATAACGAGAACAAAACGTTAATAATTCCTCCAACAAATATCCTTCAACAATGGAACCTTCTGGCGCAGCTTTGTTACACACATGAAACTTAAATCGGTGTAGGTACCTTTCAACGGGATACATCCATCAATAATGAACGGGTCCTCCAAGTTTACATTCTGCAACTAAATGTATAATCAAGTACACCATAACTGTGAAAAATGATGGAGGAAATATCATTTCTAATTGGCACAATATGTAGGGTATTCTAGATTCCAATCGGTCCAAATCTTCAAGCCGCATTGTTTTAGAACAAATTCCCCTAAAGAATCCAGATAGCTCGATTAAGGATTCTATTACCTTCTTAGGTAATGACCCGCGTAATGCAATTGGCAGGAGCTATTGCATCAATATATGGCTATCATGACTCTTCATGCCCACTATAGTACGATGTTGGAGCTTGACACAATGTGAAACATTTGAAGAATAACCATCTGGTACTTTTACATTTTTTATAACCTTCAACAAGTCTTCTTTCTCTTTGTTACTCATTGTGAAAATAGCTGGAGGCAAATATATCTTGTTTGCAGTTGTGATGATTGGATGAAGTTGTGGTCTCAAACCCATCTCTTGTAAGTCAAGGCGTGCCTGTATGCCATCTTTTGATTTCGTATCAATATTCAACAGTGTGCCTCGATATTATCCATCACATTTATTTTAATATGCATCACATCAAGATTATGACACAATAAATTATCTTTCCAGTAAGGCAAACTAAAGAAAATACTACGTTTCTTCCATAAGTGTTCCTTAAGATTAGTGGACCCCACGACTCTATTTCTTTTACGATTTGTTCTATCATTGCATCCTTGATGATCATCTAATTGTTTCAAAATTTCATCAGGTGTTGGCATAGTAGGTGCAGAATCAATTTCTAATGTACCATAAAATGTTCTTGCCATCATTCTCCATCTATGATTTATTGGCAAGAATCGTTTACGCCTATAGGAAAACAAATTTCCATGTATTACCCATACAACAAGGACATGCTAAACGACCTTTCGTACTCCATCCAGACAAATCACCATATGCAGGAAAATCATTTATCGTCCACATTAAAGCTGTGCGTATTATAAATATCTCTCTAGAGCAAACATCATAGGTTGGTGCTCTAACCTCCCATAATTCCTTTAATTCTAATATTAGAGGCTCTGAGTATACATCTATATTCATTGAAGGTGATGATGGTCCCGGTATAATCAACGATAGCATAAAAGTTGATCGTTTCATGCACATCCAAGGAGGTAAATTGTAAGGTACCAACATAACCGCCCATGTACTATAGGAAATGCTCATGTTACCAAAAGGATTAAAGCCATCTGCAGATAATCCAAGCCTCACATTGCGGGGGTCAGAAGAAAACTCATCATGTTGTGAATCAAACGTCTTCCAAGCCTAACCATCTGCTGGATGCCTTAGTACCTCATCATTTGTGCGGCCTATAGCATGCCATTGCATTTGTGAAGAAGTCTTCGATGACATAAAAAGCCTTTGCAACCTTGGTTTTAACGGAAACCACCGTAATATTTTCGATGGACTTCTTTTACCTTTTTTAGACCTTTCATCCATAGACTCTTTTTGCTTCCACTTTGACGCCTCGCATACCACACATGTTTCCAGATTCTCATTGTCCTTCCAAAATAACATATAACCATTGGGACATACTAAGATCTTCTCGTATCCAAGCCCTAATTCATTCATGTACTTCTTTGCCTCGTATGTATTTTTAGGCAATGATGTTCCTGGTGGGAGCAACTCATTCACAAATTCAAGCAATTCTGTAAATATGCTATTACTCAATCCACCCAAACACTTCATATTCCAGAGACGTACGATAGCACTAAACTTAGTATGTTTTGTGCACCCTTCATATAATGGCTCATCGGCATCTTTCAACATATTGTAAAATTTATTAACTCTCTCCCTAGAACCTTGTTGATTTTCATATTGCACTCCAGGTAATTCTCCAGCTTCCACACCTATTTCAGACCTAGTACCTTCAACTATTTCAGGATCAAACATAGGGAAAACATCATGTAACATGGTTGTCATCCCACTGGAACCTTCATTTATTTGCTCATTATTGTTTTGGGCATCAGCAGCATGGTAAGATGCCTCCCATTGTCTCTCCCCATGAGCATGTCAAATTGTGTAACCTTGGGTAAATCCATAGCTAATCAAATGATCATATACCATGTTGGGTATGAACATCTTACGCAATCCACATTTTCTACATGGGCAACAAATCGACGAATTTGTAGGACAATTCTCACGTGCAAACTTCAAAAACTCCTTGACACTGTCGACATACTCTTTTGTATGTCGAGATTTTTTTATCCAAATTTTGTCCATAGCTTAACTATATTTGAAATATGAAAATAGAACTGAATGAGAATGCAAGATCATAAATATTATGTAAAATCAAAATTTAATTGATATTTTTATTTTATCTCATAATGATATATTATAATTGATATATTATCTAAAATCTAAATTTGTCTCAAATAGTAATGGAAGATGTCGTATGCTCTATTAATGTACAAAGCATTCAAGTGCAATGATTTAGATTAAAGAAGAAAAATTCACAATGGTCGATTAAACATAATGATTCACCGAAAGAGGAAAAATAACTGGGCGATGGAGAGTGGGAAGGAAGGAATGGAATCACGAGGTGAATAGTTCGAATATACAACATGTAAAATTTAATGGCGCTGTCTCGAGGTTAAAAATGTTGCCCCTACGACATGTAAAATTTAGTTAATTAAAATTTTAATAATTAAATTTTATATTAAAATTGTTTTGTAGTGGCGTTGTCTCGAGGTTAAAAATGTTGCCCCTATGACATGTAAAATTAGTTAATTACAATAAAAAATAAGTTTAATAATCTAAAATAAATTTAAGTTTAATAATTAAATTTTATATTAAAATTTTTTTGTAGTGGCACTATCTCGAGGTTAAAAATGTTGCCCCTACGACATGTAAAATTTAGTTAATTAAAATTTAAGTAATTAAATTTTATATTAAAAATTTTTTGTAGTGGCGCTATCTCGAGGTTAAAAATGTTGCCCCTACGACATGTAAAATTAGTTAATTACAATAAAAAATAAGTTTAATAATCTAAAATAAATTTAAGTTTAATAATTAAATTTTATATTAAAATTTTTTTGTAGTGGCACTGTCTCAAGGTTATAAATGTTGCCCCTACGACACGTAAAATTTAGTTAATTAAAATTTTAATAATTAAATTTTATATTAAAATTTTTTTGTAGTGGCGCTATCTCGAGGTTAAAAATGTTGCCCCTACAACATGTAAAATTTAGTTAATTACAATAAAAATAAGTTTAATAATCTAAAATAAATGTAAGTTTAATAATTAAAATTTATATTAAAATTTTTTTGTAGTGGCGCTGTCTCGAGGTTAAAAATGTTGCCCCTACGACATGTAAAATTTAGTTAATTACAATAAAAATAAGTTTAATAATCTAAAATAAATGTAAGTTTAATAATTAAATTTTATATTAAAATTTTTTTGTAGTGGCGCTGTCTCGAGGTTAAAAATGTTGCCCCTACGATATGTAAAATTTAGTTAATTACAATAAAAATAAGTTTAATAATCTAAAATAAATTTAAGTTCAATAATTAAATTTTATATTAAAATTTTTTTGTAGTGGCGTTGTCTCAAGGTTAAAAATGTTGCCCCTACTTCATGTAAAATTTAGTTAATTACAATAAAAATAAGTTTAATAATCTAAAATAAATTTAAATTTAATAATTAAATTTTATATTAAAAATTTTTTGTAGTGGCGCTGTCTCGAGGTTAAAAATGTTGCCCTTACAACATGTAAAATTTAGTTAATTACAATAAAAATAAGTTTAATAATCTAAAATTTTATATCAAACCATTTAATTAAGTTTTATAAAGTAATTTTTTTTCATAGTCCAAACATATTATATAAAATTGAATAATTCTACGTATAAGTCCAAACCCATTAACTAATCACTCGAAACTATAATCTGGAAACAATAAGAGCAAAATGGTAATAGTACATCTCAGGTTAACCTAGATATAAATATATACTATAAGTCTATAAGAGAGCAAAATAAAAAGAGAAGACTATGCGGCGGCATTAGCTTACAGAGGAAAAACTAGGTGCGCGTGGAGGAGGCAAGTTCCGACGGGGCTGGGCTGAACGGCGGAGATGCAGTCAAGCTGAACGGCTGAGTAGTCGAGATGAACGGTTTGCGGCGGAGATGCAGTCGAGCCGAATGGCTGAGCATGAGAGAGACATAGAGAGTGATGAGCGAGAGAGAGTGAGATGGAGTAAGAGCTCGGTGTGAGAGAGAACGAAAACATACCGAGAGACTAAGTGGAGGCATGCGACGGTCAGGGGTGGCTTGGGGTGTCCAGCGATGATCTCAATGTAGGTGGTAATGGTGTGGAAGAGCTGATGGCTTGCGGAGGAGTAATGCTCTATTTTCGGGGGCCAAAACATAGATATGCGAAGCTTACAAAGGAGGCCTTGGGGACGCGTTGGGCAGTGCTTTCAGCTGGTAATGGCTGAGCAGAACGCAAGAGGGTGATGGTGATAGTTTACAGTGGCTGGGTTGGTGTTCATCCTCTAGGCTTGATTAGATAAGCTGGTAGGTTTGCGGAGGTGCAATAGCTTGGATCGTGGTTCTCGGGAGGTGGATTTGTGGAGCACAGCCAGGTGAGGCATGGGGGATGGTGGTGCAGGAGCCGTGGTCGATCTGTGCAGCGTGAGATGAGGAGGAGGTGGCCTTGCCAAGACTATGGATGTGGAAAGACTTGCGGCGTGGGATGCGGAGGAGCTGCAATGGTCGGTCTGTGCAGCGGCTCTATGCAACTGGTATGCTAGATCATGGGCCGTGGCAGTGGCAATGTCGTATACTCTATGTACAATGCATTGTCTTTGACTATTTAACATTGGATTTAAAAAAAAAAAACACATTCTAAAGGTGCAATCATTTAGATTAAAGCAAATGTGAATTGATGATTCTGGGCGGGAATTCGTTGTGCATGTGGGAACGTTGGGCATGTTGTGGGAAGCTAAATGATTAAAGCAGAATGTGATGATTAACCCAAATAGAAAAAACAACTGGCAGGAAATCACTGCATGTGAGAAGCTTGTCGAATTCTAAAAAGCAAATTATTAAAAGGGATAAAGAAAATTAAGAATTAAATAATTTTAAAAAAGAAATTATTAAAATGGATGAAGCTGGTCAAAAATTCTAAAAAAAACAAATGATTAAAAGGATAAAGAAATAAACAATAAAATAACTTTAAAAATAGATAAAGAAATAAACAATAAAATAACTTTAAAAAAATTGATTAGAAGGTATAAACAAATAAACAATAAAAAATGTCGTTATTTTAATTAGTAGTGGCGTTTAGATAAATGTTAATATATTCAATGTGTCGCCAACGTAATATTGGTGGCATTAAAATAAATGCCACCAATTTATATTATACGATGGCACCATATTAGCAGCGGCGTTTATTGTAACGCCGCTACCTGTATTAGTCGTGACGTTTAGATAAACACCGTTAATGTATTTAATGTGTCGCCAACGTACTATTAGCGGCGTTTACAAAAATGCCGCCAATTTATATAATGCGCGGGCAACGTAATAGCAGTGACGTTTATTATAATGCCGCTATTATATGCAATGAGATGCCAACGAATTAATGGCGGCATTTTGATAAACGCTGTTAAATTAGGAAAACTTGAGGCATTTTAAGAAATTTCGCTAATATGTAGATAAACACCGCTAATGAAATTTTCAAGTACCAGCATTTTGTCAAACACCAGTATTGAAAAATAGTAACCACCCAGTAGCGGCGGTCGCTTACGCCAACAAAAAACCACCGTTAAACATGTAGCGGCGTTTTGTTAGACAGCTGCCGGCACTTACGGAACGTCGGTAAAAATTAATTTTTTTGTAGTGCTTACACGCTTCTCCATACAAGTAATGTTGCCAAATCTTGAAGGCAAACACTACGGCTGCTAACTCTATATCATGAGTCGAGTTGTTCTTCTCGTGACCTTTTAATTGTCTAGACACATAAGCCACCCTCCTTGCATCAAGATGCATCCTAGTCTATATTTTGATCCATCGCTATATACTACGAATAGCTTATGGGACTTTGGTAATGTTAACACAGGGGTTGTGGTTAACCTTCTCTTTAGTTACTTAAAGCTCTGCTCACATTTCTTTGCACAAATGAGCTTGGCTTTCTTCCTAGTCAACACCATGAGAGAACTCGACAATTTGGAGAATCCTTCCACAAATCTCCTGTAACAACCAGCTAAGCCCAATAAACTCCTAACTTCATGCACAGTGGTAGGATGCTTGCAATCCATGTCTGCCTTGATTTTTCTTGGGTCTATTGTGACTCATTCCTTGGATATTATGTTACTAAGGAACTTAACTCCCTCTAATCAACACTAGTACTTGTTGAGTTTGGTGAACAACTGATGTTCTTTAAGCTTCCTCAGTACCAACCTTTGGTGATTCTCATGACTCTTTACATTCTTGGAGTATACTAGGATATCATCTATGAAGACTACCACAAACATATCAAAGAATGCTCTGAACTCCATGTTCATAATATCCATGAATGTTGATTGGGCATTATCTAACCCAAATGGCTTCACTATAAACTCAATCTAGCCATACCTCATCCAAAAAGCAGCTTTTTGTTTGTCTCCTTGATATGCAATTGGTGATAATAGAATTTGAGTTCAATCTTGGAAAATATTTCAGCTCCCTTTAACTGGCCGAACAAATCATCTATCCTTGGTTAGGGATACCTATTTTTTATGGTCACCTTATTCAACTCTCGATAGTCGATGCACAGTCTAAGGGTTCCATCTTTCTTCCTAACAAATAGTATCGATGCTCTCCATGGCGATAAACTCGGACTAATAAATCCCTTCATCATTAGTACTTGAAATTGACCCTTTAGCTCTTTCTTGAGGGGGCATCCTATAAGGTGCCTTATGTATGGGAACTATCTCCAATTTTGGGTCGATTGAAAATTAAACTTCCTAGGAGGTGGTAATCATGCCAACTTCTCGAATACTTCTAGGAACTCGTCCACTACTGGCATTCCTTGCATTGATTGAGCTGCATTATTGCATATTTTATACATTTAAAATCAATATATTTTTAATTATTTTATTATTTTATCATTGATTTTAGATGGAAAAATGATCAAGAGGCAATAAATCCAAGTTGTGATTTAAATTAATTAAAAGCATAGTTTATGCTTATTTTTATAACTTGTGATTTTATTTGATTTTATTTCCTCACATGCACAACACACTTTTAATATTTTAGTTTAGTTTTTCTTTAATTTTTATTTAATTATTTAAATTCTTTTTCTAGTTTTATTTTTATGTAATTATTATTTATTTTATCTCTCTTATTTTATTTTATTTTTGTTTTATTTTATTTTTATTTTCAATTTTTATTTTTTTATTTTTGATTTTCTGCGCAGGCTAAACGACATGTCGTTTAGTCTGCAAACCAAATGACATGTCGTTTTCCAGTGGATTTGAATCTGCCGTCTGAGGTCAACGACATGTCGTTTGACAAAAAAGACATGTCGTTTTGAAAATGAGTTGAATCTGCCGTCTGAGGTCGACGACATGTCGTTTGACAAAAACAACATGTCGTTTGCCTCGTCTTCAACCTCGCCCCTGCGTCTTCATGCTACAGTTCTGCCGTGCCCAGCAGTTTCAAGCCACCACCGGGAGCCATCCTATACACTCTGCACATCCACAGAAACACCATGAACACGGCCATGAGCCGTCTCACCTTGTCCAGAAGCCTCACGGCCAGCAATCCCATGTTCGTGTCATCTTCAACCTTCGGCCTCGCCTACAGCACCTCTCCACGTCCAACAGCACTCCTCCACGCCTCGTGCTCCTCCATCAAGCATGCCCAGCGTTCCACCAACCGTGAACCATCCTCAAACACGTCCATGCAAGCTACACCTCCACTCCCATGCAGCCGCAGTGCACTGCCACTGTAGCAGCACAACCATGGCAGAACCTCTTCCTGCATGCACAGCATCACCGCACGTCTACTGCGCGCATGCAACCGTGTGCCACTGCCCAGCATGCACAGCCATGCGAATCAACCATCACCGAGAAGCCCCTGTTCTACATCTTCGAAACAGAACACTTCCACCTCTCATTTACGATCATGCACGCAGCTCCTCATCGCCATGCCCAGCCACCTTGAGCCCCTACTTCAAACCTTCAGCAACGCCATCACCGAAAAGCCTCTGCTCAGCCTCCCACAGCGGTAGCAACACTTCCACCCACAAGTTCGACTTCGGACAGGAAGACGCAGCAACGGAGAGGAAATGAAAAAAATAAATAAATAAATAAAAAGGAAGAAGTAGCATGCAGAAAATGAGAACGACAGGGATCACACACGCACGCACACAGTGGCCAACTGGAGAGCTTCGGACAGTAGTGAAGAAATTCGGTGGAGTTATTTTCGTGGGGACAGATCACTCACACCGGCAGACCAAGCAGACGCACATGCAGGGACAAACGGAATAACTTTCTGAGTGGGGACGAGATCACATACACGGGACAGCTAAGCGCATACTTTTGATGCCTATATAAGAGCTGTATGCGAACTAGAGAGGGGGTGAGTAGTCAGTGGTTAGAGTTAGAGAGTCAGTCAAATGTTAGAGTCAGTCAAGAGTTAGAGAGATTTTAGTGTGAAATTAGAGTTAGAGTTCAGAAAAAAATAGTGAGTGAGTTTTTGTAGTCAGTTTTTATTTTTTTTTAGTTCAGTTTTTAATTTCGTGTAAGTTATTCATCAGTCAGTTTCAATTTATAGCTTAGTAAATTTTATTTTTGTAAGTCATTATTTCCAGTTTTGAGTTTGTTTAGTGAGTAAATTTTCAGTCCTCTTTGATAAATGTTGAGAGTCCATTTTATTTTTGAGAGTTTACTTTAATTGGAAGTTCAGATTTTTGGGTTGGAGAACGCAGTCTTCATTTCCAAGCATCAAGTTTATTCCTTACAATTCCTGTTTTTATTTAATATCAAATTTATGTCATTTAATTTCCACGCACTTTTAATTTCTTGCAATTTAAATTTATCTCATTTAATTTCCTCGCACTTTTAATTTCCTACAATTTAAATTACTGTCATTTAATTTTCTCGCACTTTTAATTTCCTGCAATTTAAATTACTATCATTTAATTTTCCTGCACCTTTAATTTTTGCAATTTACTTTTATGTCATTTAAATTTTATTGTCCCTTTACATTTCAGTTATTTAATTTCTAGCAATTTTAATTTACTGTCTTGCATTTTAATTTCTTACTTTTCATCATCCACTCAAAACCAACAAACATGAATCTAGTCCATAACTAGTAAATTTTCATTTCCATTGCACTCCCACATTTATTGTACATATCATCACTTTTATTTTTATTCTCTCATTATAACTATTTCCACCATTTTACACGAGTTTGATTTTTAAGCACTTTCCCTGTGGAGACGATTTAGGAATTTATTCCTAATTACTACACGACACGCTCCTGCACTTGGGATAGCCTTTCGTGCTGCTCAATTTTGAGTGAGTCAAGTTTTTGGCGCCGTTGCCAGGGAAAGATGCTTGTCGTAAATTTAAACTCGTGATTTTCATCTTTATCTTTATTTTTTTTCTATTAAAAAAAAACATTTTCACCTATTATTCAGTTGCTTGAATCTTCTCTTTTCTAATTTGGACTGATGTTTCATGTATTGGGTGAGAGACAGTTCAAATAGATTGTATAGAGTTGCATCAAGCACCGATAATAGTTTACACAGCTTAGAGACAGACACCCTTCTTGTCTCCTCTACAAGCGACAATTCTGAAACCGAACAAGCCATGGCTGTGCCTGCACCACGCACTCTTAAAGAATATTTGCAACCCACTCGCACCACTACACCTTCATGCATTGTGTTACCTAATGATGCACCTAATTTTTCCATAAAACATGGCATGATGTCAGTAATACCTCAGTTCCACGAGGATGGATTCTGAAAGTCCTTATCAACATCTAACAGATTTTGAGTTGGCTTGCACTACTTTCATCAACAGGACCAATACTGATGAATACATTAGGCTTCGATTATTTCCATTCTCTCTAAAGGACAAAGCAAAAATTTGGTTTAACTCTTTGAGGCCTAATTCTATTTATAGCTGGTCTGATATGCAGCGTGAATTTCTAAAGAAATTCTTCCCTTTTCAGAGAACTCGGTTATTACAAGAGAAAATCAGTCAGTTCAACCAAAAGCCTGACGAAACTTTCCATATCAGCTGGGAAAGGTTTAAGGATTTGATAAACATTTGCCCACATCACGGTTTTGAATCTTGGAGACTGGTGAATTATTTTTACACCGGTCTCACTCCAGAATGCAAGCAGTTTGTCCAAACCATGTGCAACGGAGAGTTCTTTAGCAAAGAACCTGACAAAGCACTATCATTTTTCGACTATCTTGCCAAAAGTGCCCTACAATGGAACACTCGGACTGATTGAGTTTCATTGACCGCACAACCATTGAGGGCTATTATTGGTGGAGGCAAATATGAGATAAAGGAGGACACTGATGTTCAAGCCCGAATAGCTGCACTAACAAGAAGATTGGAAGTCATGGAGACGGAAAAAGTAAAGGCTGTAAAAGCCATAGAGACGTGCTCTTTATGCACTGATTCAAACCACAAGACTCAGAATTGCCCAATCATGCCCGTAATTCAAGAGAATGAGCCTGAACAGATGCAATCAGCTAACTGGGTCAACAGAGCACAAAATCAACCTTTCTCAAATACATATAATCCTAGGTGGAGGAATCATCCAAATTTCTCATGGAGAAATGATCAGCCTAGCCGATCCCCTCCATCTTCTCACCAACCATTTCATCAGGCTGTTCCTCAGCCCCAGCAGCCATTTCATCAGATTGTTCCTCAACCCTAGCAGCCATTTCATCAGATTGTTCCCCAGCCCCTACAGCAACCACATTAGACTCCTCAGAGTTATCCTTTTGCAGCACCTCCAGGATCTCAGCCTCATGTAGCTGCACAGAGTTCTCAGCCACAACCACCTGCAAAAAAGTCTCTAGATGATAGTATGGCACAGATGGCCAATACACTTCAGCAATTCATGCAGCTCCAGGCCACCACAAACAATCAAAACACTCAGGCCATAAATGAATTGCGAGGCACCATAAATAAGATAAACATAACACTGAGCACTCTAGAGAAAGGGAAGTTTCCAGCACAGCCTCAACCCAACCCTCAAGTGTACCGGCAACAACCACAACAGGTACATAATGTCTCAGGGGATGTTATTGAGACAGCAAATGCCGTTCTTACTTTGAGAAGTGGAAAGGAAGTCCCCCAACCGGAGATAACTATAGATAAACCAGAAATTGCTCCTACACTTGAAGATGTGATGGAGCTTGAAGAAGCTAAAAAAGAACCAGAGGTGGAGACACCGGAGTCGAAAGAGCCTGTAGTTGCCGAGGCTGAATCAAGTAAGGGGTACCAACCTGTGGTTCCCTATCCTCAAAGATTATCATCTGGCCAAAAGAACAAATACCACACTGAGATCTATGAAATCTTCAAGCAAGTAAAGATTAATATTCCACTCTTGGATGCTATACAACAGGTCCCTTCATATGCAAAATTTTTGAAGGACTTATGCACAGTGAAGAGAAAACTGAATGTTAAAAAGAAAACTTTCCTAACACAGCAAGTTAGTGCATTGATAATGAACAAGACTCCTCAAAAGTACGGTGATCCTGGCTCTCCCAACATTTCCATTATGATCGGTGAGTCACGCATTGGGAGAGCTCTACTTGACTTAGGGAGCAGTGTGAACTTGCTTCCCTTCCCATTATATGAGCAGCTGGGACTGGGAGAGCTGAAAAAGACATCCATCATGCTACAGTTGGCTGATAGATCAATCAACGTGCCGAGGGGTATTGTTGAGGATGTGCTAGTCCAGGTGGACAAATTTTACTACCCAATGGATTTTGTAGTTCTTGATATGCAGCAGCCGACATCCACTATTTACCAAGCTCCTGTCATCCTTGGAAGACCATTTCTAGCTACGTCAAATGCCTTGATTAATTGCAGAAGTGGAGTTCTGAAGCTTAATTTTGAGAACATGGAACTTGAATTGAATGTTTTTAACGCTTGCAAGATGCCAGCACATTTTGATAACACAAGTGATTTGAATGCTGTAGAGGGTTTGACACCTACAGAATTTATTTGCTCGACTTTTCCCTTCTCTGATGCTAGATCGGTTTGTGATGCTCAACGTAGGCTCAATCCTATCATGAAGGAAGTTGTCAAAGAGGAAGTGCTCAAGCTGCTGGCAGTAGGTATCATCTATCCCATCTCAGACAGCAAGTGGGTAAGTCCAACTCCAGTGGTTTCAAAAAAATCTGGTTTAACCGTTGTCAAAAATGAGAAAAATGATTTGATTCCAACTAGAACGGTCACTGGTTGGAGGATGTGCATTGATTATAGAAAATCTAATTCAGCCAGTAGGAAAGATCATTTTCCTCATGATCCAGGTGAAACTCTTCTTGTACAGACACCTTGTGATTTTTGAGTGCTGTTTATTTGTTTATTTATTTATATTTATTTCTTGTGTTGTGTGGTTGTTTATTTACTCATTTTTTTATTTTATTTTTTTTGTTTTGCGTTGTTTTCTCTTTACATTGATTTTCTTCTTTGTTAAGCAATGAGGACACTGCATTGTTCAGTTGGGGGGAGGAAATTGCATTCTGTAAAAATGAACTTGCATTTGTCTCCCCACTTTGCGTCTCAAAAAATAAAATAAAATAAAATACCATGTCAGCATCTAGGATTTCCTGGCATGATAAAGTGATACCGACACGCGATAGCACAATGATCGCAAGTGTCCGCTTTGGCAGACTAGTTATCTTACTGGTTATCCCATTTATTTGACGGTATTTCTTTAGGGATATTGAGTCTTAGAAAACCCATTTTTGAATGAGTCTTTTCTTTTTCTGATTTTGCACTGTTATACACAATGAGCCTTAATGTGATATGCACTTTTATACACATCATTGACACACTCCATTTCTATCAAAAAAAAAAAATTTTGAGCATCTTGGTGGAGTAGTTGAGCAGAATTAATTTTGTGAAAATTTATTTTCAAGACTGAGCATAGAACATAATTCCTGATGCATCATATTTTGCTTGATGTATGACTTGAAACACCAGGATGCTATATTTATTGAGATAGACTTGGCATGATTTATATATAATAGAGGGAAAATCTTGAATGACATTCTGCACACGCTTACACTTGTAGTGTTCTTCATTACTGTTCATTGATTTAACACTGGAGAAGTAAACTGCAGGACTATCGAGCCTTTTGAAAAAAAAAAAAAAAAAAAAAAAAGCATGGATCTGTCTCAGTGGTAAGGGCGAACTTGGGAATGTGTAGGTTAGGCGCACGATCCTGGGTTCGATTCCCCACTGATCGAATCCGTTTGAAAAAAATAATAATAAAAAAAAATTAAAAGGATGAAGCAGTGAGTTTTCCTAAGTAAAGGGTTATAAACAGTTATCCAAACTTTGGGAGTTGAGTGTTCAACCTTTAAACAGAGTTTGCGTGAAAACTACTAGTCCCTTAGGCTTTGAGGTAGTTAGAATCAGAAATGATTAATCTTAAGGTTGAAAAATCCTATGACGAATCATGGCTAGTAATGAAGAACAATTTAGCTACACACACATCTGAGTTCTGAGATTTTTTCCCCAATTCTTAATGAAAGATTGTTGAGACAGTCTTGGTGAATATAGCTCCTGGGGGTTGATAGTCTCGTGTCGCATTTTGTGAGAATTCATTATTGTATTTGATTGCTTTTATTTGGATTTCGAACTTTATGCAATATTTATCTCAATTAATTTTCACTATTTTGCTCAGAGACTAGCAAAATGCTAGTTGGGGGATGTGATTGAGCTGCATTATTGCATATTTTATACATTTAAAATCAATATATTTTTAATTATTTTATTATTTTATCATTGATTTTAGATGAAAAAATGATCAAGAGGCAATAAATCCAAGTTGTGATTTAAATTGATTAAAAGCATAGTTTATGCTTATTTTTATAACTTGTGATTTTATTTGATTTTATTTCCTCACATGCACAACACACTTTTAATATTTTAGTTTAGTTTTTCTTTAATTTTTCTTTAATTATTTATTTTCTTTTTCTAGTTTTATTTTTATGTAATTATTATTTATTTTATCTGTCTTATTTTATTTTATTTTTGTTTTATTTTATTTTATTTTTGTTTTATTTTCAATTTTTATTTTTTTATTTTTGATTTTCTGCGCAGGCTAAACGACATGTCGTTTAGTCTGCAAACCAAACGACATGTCATTGATCATAGAGGTTTTCTGCTCATTTAGGCATTGACCCGAGGCTAGCTCATATTTCTTCAGTAACTCCTTTATCTTCATCCTCTCATCTACCTTTGCTCTCCCAAACATTACACAATCGTCAGCAAACAATAGGTGGTTGATCCTTGTTCCCCCTCTTGAGAAATTCACACCCCTTATTTCCCCTCTCTCACTGGCTACATTGATCAAGGAACTTAACCCTTCTGCACAAGGGATGAATAAGTTGGGGGAAATCGGTCCCCTTGTCTTATTCCCCTTGTAGGTTTCAGAATTTTCTCGGGTTCCCCATTAACAACGACAGAGTAATTCACAGTGGTAGTACACTTCATAATCAGAGAGACCCATTTTTTCCCAAATCCCAACTTTCTCATAACTACCTCCAAGTAGCTCCACTCTATTCTATCATATGCTTTTGACATGTCTAGCTTGAGAGTCATGCTACCAATTCTTACTTTTTGTCTTGTTTTCATCTTGTGCAAGGATTCATAAGCTATCATCACATTATCTGTTATAAGTCTTCTCGGTATAAAGGCACTTTGGTTGCTAGAGATAATGACAGGCAGTATTTTCTTCAACCTATTAGCCAAAGTCTTAGAAGCAAGCTTATATAACACATTACATAGGCTAATTGGTTGGAATTCACTAGTAGCTGAAGGGTTTTTAACTTTGGGGATCAAAGCTAACAATGTATCATTTACACCTTCAACCATCTATCCCTCCCCATTTAGGAAACTCAAAACTGCCCTACTTACCTCCTCCCCCACAATACTCCAATATGTTTGATAAAAGCAAGCACCATAACCATCCGGGCCAGGGGATTTCAATGCTCCCATCTACTTCAATTCTTCCCTCACCTCAATTCTTGTAAATTCCTTCTGCAGCTCTACATTCATTACATCTATTACTTTCGGTTCCAGCTCCTTTAAGCACTCCTTAATGGCTTCTGTTGTTGGTTGTGTTGAGCATAACATAGAGTTGAAGTAGTCAAAAAACTCCTCTTCTATCCCTTCTTTCTCAATCACCATTCTCCCTTGTTCATTTCTTATTTCCTTTATCTGGTTTTTTTTTCTCCTCTGAGTTGCACAAGAATGGAAGAATTTGGTGTTCTTGTCACCCAATTGATACCAAGTCTTCTTAGCTCTTTGTCTCCACTTTAAGTCCTCTTGCTCCAATAACAACCCCATCTCATCTTGCAACTTTCTGATTAGATCAACATTATGAGGCCCCTCATTTTCCTGTTCCCTCTTCAATCTCTCGGTTTTATTCTTCATCATCTGAGCAGTCTCTTTCTCTCTTAACTTACTCCATCTGATTAGGTCTCCTCTGCATCTATGCAGTTTTTCTTGAACAATTTTGCCTGGATGTTGCTCAGTATCATTCCTCCCCCAAGCCCCTTCTACCACTGAAACTCCTTCCTCATCCCTTGTCCACTTTGCTTCAAATTTAAATAACCTTCTTCTCTGCCTATACACAAAGTTATGTGGTCTCAAGTCTTGAAGTAAAGCCTTATGATCAGATTGGGTTACTGTCAGTACTTCCACAGCTTTATCACAAAAAATTTCAGACCATTGGAGGTTAGCAACAGCTCTATCAAGCCTCTCCTTAGTAAAAGTACTATCCATATGCTTATTACTCCATGTGAATTTGTTTCCCACCCACCCTAAGTCAAAAATGTCATTTTCTCCTAAGGCTTTCCTAAACTCAACCATCTGATCCTCTAGCCTAGGTCTTCCACCCTTCTTTTCATCTTGACACAAGATCTCATTAAAATCCCCCATTACACGCCATGGCTTTTCACTTGAGGGATTTAACAGAGACAATAAATCCCATGTACTTTTCCTTTTACTCACCTCGGGGTGCCCATAGAACCCAGTAAATAGCCAAAATAGCTTCTTCTCCTCGCTAAAGACATTAACATTAATGTGATGTTGAGAATAGTTGATTATCTCCACATCCATTTCCTTGCACCACAACACTACCAAGCCCCCTTTCCTTCCATCGAGTCAACAACAAAGCATCCTTCCCATCCCAGTCTCCTCTTGATACTCTCAACTTTACATGTTACAAGCTTTGTCTCCATTAAGAAGACTATTTTGGGATTCTTTTCCTTCACCAACAGAAGAAGGTTTTGAACTGACCGGGGGTTCCCAAGCCCCCGGCAGTTCCAACTTAGTCTTTTCATGGCTATGGGTGGAGCTGGCTAGCAGCCTCCACCAATAACAGATCATTTCTAGATGCCCCCTCCTCATCTTGTGTTTTTCCTCTTTTCATAACTCGATTGCTGCTTTCATAAGGTCCCTCACTTCTCAGTCTGCATTTGCCCCCTATTACTGAATCTCCTTCTCCTCTTTTCTCCACCACTCTAGCCCTTCTCTTCCACTTCCTCCTCCCCACACCCCCTTGGTTCTCAATCATTTCATTGTCATGATTTTGATGCAGAAAACTAGTCATTGCACCATTCACCAAGGCCTCCTCAGCTGTCATTTCTCCTCTGTCAAACCTCTCTGCGTCCTCCCCGCTCTCGGGCATTTTCTCGAGCACCTTTAGTTCATCTCTCATTGTTAGCACGAAGCCAAACCCCATATTGGGACACTTCCTTGCTCCCCCCCCCCTAAACAACCTTCTACTCCGTGACAGATTTTACCACACTTAAAACACAGTTTTGGGAGCTTCTCATAACTCAACGGAATCCACATTCTATTACCCAATACATTAGCAGTTCGACCTCTTGAAATTTTTTTCCTCAAGTCTATTTTGATTTTCACACCTAAATAACCACCCCATCCAATCCCATCTTCCCTTGTATCACACTTCCAATCGTTGCCCCAATCTGCGTTCCCACTTCTCGTGTAATACATGCCAATGGCAGACTGTTAAGATGTACCCAAAACTCCTCATAGTCGAAACTCATCTTCTGGGGAGGAGTAAGACAATTGAACGGGTTTAAAACAAATAACTGGTTATCGAATAACCAAGGTTTTCCTTCTAACACTCTTTGTCTATCCTTCTGATTCTCGAAGGAAACTACGAACATATTTGGTACAATTTCGTGGAAAATGAAAGAGCCTCTTAATCTCCAGATCTTGTTCATTGTTGATCTAATCACTTCCTTATTCACTTTTCGGTCTGATAACAGTTTTCCAACCAAGCTTTTATTCCGCTCTTCAGTCACCTTGTTCATGTATTCTACGTTAATCTCAATCTCTTCAATTTCCTCCTCTATGAGATGAAGTTTATCCCACCTTTCTTCCAAATCCTCCATGGTCGTCTGCCCCACCCTTACAATAAATGAGTTAGGGTAGAGTCTTCCCCCCTCACTCAACAGAGTGAGCCGAGACTATTTCCTTCACCTGAACTTTCTCCACAACAAAAGCTCAGAGAAGAGTTCTTCAATAGATATACTTTGTTCTAAACGTATATACAGTAATGCAATTATACCGTATTAACGTCAAAGCATTATCAGGGCATTCGATCATTAGTCTCCTGCCCCGCCTGAAAATAGCGTCAACATAAATGCATCCTCCTTGAATAGATTTATCCAATTAGATCCCCATCGAAATCAACTTTATCTCGTAAAATCTTGTATTTTCTTTTTTCTTTTACATATTCTTGTATGAACTGTGATTTACATTCTCATTCTATTAGCGAACAATTTAACTTTCAAATAGATTTATCCAATCAGATCGCAAGGACATAAACTTTAGCAGGTAAATTCTGATATTTTTTCACATTTTCTGCTTCTAAATGTATGGTTTTCATATCTATCATTTTTATTACATCTCTATCTATAATATTGTAAAAGTATTCTCTCTCTTTTAGCTTAGGGCACAATCTCCGTGTTATTAGAAAACAAAAAAGTATCTTGGATCACCCATACAAGAGGCTCAAGAGTTATAGACAAATAACCCACCACGTGGCCTACATAATTAGAAGATTACGTTTTGTGACGTAGCCCTCGTAATTAAATTTGGGAAGTAGCCATTCGTCTGATGCCACATGTTACGTGACGACCTGCATATGTCGATATGCACATCAAAAGCATGAACACGTGGCTTGTGCTTGGGGAAAGGCACAAATCCATTTATATAATAATATGATAATTAATAAGGTGGATTAGATTACTGACTGTCCTGGACGGCGCAAAATCTAGTTCGACACGTCCAAGGCAGAACCCGATGCTCTCTCCAATCGTGCCACGTGTCCTGATTTCGGTCCTATATAACTAACCCACCAAGTCTCAAGACTCT
Source organism: Cyclocarya paliurus (assembly GCA_029856935.1). Classification (NCBI taxonomy): domain Eukaryota; kingdom Viridiplantae; phylum Streptophyta; class Magnoliopsida; order Fagales; family Juglandaceae; genus Cyclocarya; species Cyclocarya paliurus. Next base: position 1,644,376 of record CM056960.1, on the reverse strand, counting down.
CAACATCACCGGCCTTTGCCTCTTGATGTCTTTTGCCTCGGTGGCTCTAAACTATTTTCTCGTTAGGTTCAAACTTGTTCACTTTACTCTTTCGAAAGCCAGTTTCTCTGTTTGCCTTCACGTTCCTTTCTTGTTTTTAAGAAACTGATACCAAATCACAGGAGGAAAAGGATAATGGGAAAATTGTGGATGTTGATCACTCAACTTCATTCACTTTCCGGTAAGCTTTTATGTGTGTTAATTTGTATACTTTATTTTCCTGATTTTTGAAATTTTGCCCCAAGATAACTCGGAAGTTTCTGTTATTGATGATTTGTTCAGGCCAGTGCTGATGTTGCTGTACCCCTTGTGAGTATATGAATTATTTTTCTGAGTTTTGATACAGCTAAATGTTTCTTGCAGATTAATTCCATTTCCTGACGTTATATATTCATTTGTTTTAAAGAAGCTTGAAATATAAGTCATGTATTTTCTTCTTATACATTATGCAACTCGATTTTCCAGATATGCATCAGTGATGGCCATAGAGAGCACATCAAAACTGGATGACCAACAGTGGCTTGCGTATTGGATCTTGTACTCATTTCTGACTCTCATGGAGATGCTTCTCCAACCCATTTTGGAGTGGTAACAAAAATTCCATACTTGCATCTCAAGATATCATGTTATTTTTTACGTACATCATTCAAATTAACCAACTTTTTTTCTGGATTTGAATATATTAATTGTAGGATACCTATTTGGTACGATGTGAAGCTACTGTTTGTGATCTGGCTAGTTCTACCACAGTTCCAAGGGGCAGCTTTCTTATATGAGAGGTTCGTGAGAGAGCAGATCAACAAGTATAGATCAGGAGCGAGTGATCATCAACAGAAGTCTCCCACTGGCAGCAAGGGCAAGCAAAAGTTCGTGCAGTTCGTCACCCCCAAGAAAGTGAGTGTTTCACTTACCATTTCCCCCCACCTCTATATAAATATATATATATGTATATATGTATATTTTCCAATATATTGCTATTCCGGCCAATCATGTATGTTCCTACGTACTTGGCCGGGCTCTGTAATTTATTTTTTGGTATTTATCGTTTAATTTTTGTATTTGAATAATGGACAGGGGGAGCAGGAGAAATAGTGAAGAGAAGACTTGGGAGAAACATGAGATTTCATTCTGGCTTGTCTGGATCTTCTCCTTCAACGTTTCGTCTCTACAGTTTCCTCTTCTGATACTGTAGTATATTTTGACGCATGTACAAGTCTGTAACTTCTGAAAGGCTTTTGTGACTTCTTTTTCTCTTACTATGCCTGAAGACTTGATGGCCGTCTCATCATGTTTGATATTTTGCCACGCGCGGCACCAAACTGATTATCATGTAATTTGACTCTTTACTTTCGAGTTCATATGGATTTGCTTTCTCCTTTCATTCACCAATAATTTAGATTATATTTGTTGTAAGATCTTGATACAATTTTTTTTTTTGTATGGATCTTGATACAATTTTTAGTACACCTGAGATCACAAGCCTATCTTCCTGCAACTAAAAATAAATGCTCGCGGATCTAGTGGGATTATTTTCGATGCTTAGGTTAGGCAAGACTAATCTCTCTTTTCCAATAATGAATAAATACCATTTTAGCGTGAACTAGGGGCGAAAAATAAAATTCGATGAATCGAAAAATCAAATCGGAATGAATAGGTATTGAGTGTGATTCAATTCGGTTTTTTTCAAAATTGGTAAAAAATTAGACTGGTTTCAATTTTTTTTCTAATATCGATATATATATATATATTAATTTTTTATATTATATAAAATATTTTTATATAATTTTTTATATTATATATAAAATATTTTTTTTTTATATGATAAATTAGTAATTAATGTAATATTAAATTTTAAAATCTTATATAAATAACTATATATATTATTATTATATTTTGTATTAATAGTTATACTAATAATATATTACTATATATTATCATTATATTATATATATATATATTATATAATATATTAGAAATATCAAATCAAAATTGATAAATTTAAAAATATTAATTTAAAAATGTAATCGGTACAATATTAATTTTAAAATTTTAAAATTGATATAGATCGATTCGATTTTAAAATACGTCTAAAATCGAATCAAACCTGACCTGTTTAATTTCTAGCTTGAACCTAGTCGGCATTTGTATGAGTTAAGTGCTCCGTTATGGTAGGGCTTTTCTAGTAACACGACACTTGTACCTGGTTTGTAAGTTCTCTTTTTAGTACGAGCGGCTTTTTATAGCGTTCATCCGGTATGAGTATCTTGCTTAGATTGCTTTTTGCAGATTCGCATCGCGTTGAAGGCGTGGATAGCTAAGTTTTCAACTTGAGAACGCCTTTTCAAGATTTAGGCTGCGTTTGGATCTCAACCCAACTCAACTCAATTCAACTCATCATTACAACTTTTTCAAATCTCAATACTATATAATTCAATTTTTCAAATGCCAAAACAACTTTAATATTGATTCTAATAATATTTTATCATCTCAACTCAACTCAACTCAACTCAACATCCAAACTCACCCGTAGTAGACCTACTCGTAATTGAGGGATGTGGATCAGGTGGTTGGTCTTATCACCGCAATCCGTACAGTGCGTTTCATGTTACTTAACCCATTTTTCACCGTCTAGTCACATGAGTTTCTTGTCACCATGGCCTCTGATCGCCTATACCTCTTTCTTCGCCAATTGAGCCTATTTACCCCTAACAGCAACTCTACAAGTTCTTGGCGGGAATTTCCTTCTTTCCCACGTCAATCCTTTTGAGCCGAATTCCTTTGCTTCGATTCATACATTCCTTCTGTATGATGGTTCATTTTATGATTCACCTAGTCACATAGCATGAACTCATCGATAATCCTGGCATACGTCTCTCATTGTAGCGTGAGATGAGGGATTTTTTTGGCATGCTTCTCCTTCTTTCGACACATGGAAAATTTTCTTTGGCTTCCGTCTCTTTACTCATATTTCTTGTGATTTGCTAGCCGACTATCTCAACTGTTATAAGAAGTGCCAACCATTAAGATCCTTACACATGTCAAATGAAGGAAAGGCTATAGCCACACGATCCTCTATCTGCTAAGGTGGAGAACTGAAGCCATTCTGTTATATTTTACGGAATCTATATAAGTCCAATCTTAGTAAGTCTGTAGAAGTAACTTTGTGATTAAAACTTCCATTGTAACTTGGTGAAATATCAGAGAGAAACAGAGAGATAGACCTCGATAGAGTCACTTGAGAGAAAGTGAGGAGAGGGTGATATCTTGTAACCTTGATACTCAAGATTTTCTTCTTGATCAATAATAAGAAAGCTTCTAGATGTTTCTGTTGTGGATGTAGATCAATAGGATCGAACCACGTAAATCACTGATGTTTTTTCTGTTTTTGTTAGTTGTTATTTTGTTTACCATCTGCTATGAATGTTCTTGGCAATCTTGGAGGCATATTCTGATCTGGAAATCATATACTTTAAAGATTGCATTACAAGAAGTTTAACAAGCAATAAGTCATGTTTGGTGACAACCCCTCCAATTTCCCATTCTCCCGCATGGCTTCTATTCTACGTTTGAGGTTGAGGCAGTCTTAAGTTATGTACCCCTCTACTTTATGGTAAGTGCAATAGCGGTCAGTACCTCGATTTTTCAAATTTTGACTGCCATTTTGTTACGGTCGAACCTCCTCATCTGCTTGTCATACCCTTGAGGGTAAATGGGAAGGCTCAACATGCAATCTCTACCTAAAACCCGTGTTAGCTTATGTGAGCATTGAAAGTTTCCAGATGCTTGACAAGATCTTTAAAGCCGTCATATAGGTCAATCTATGGGACTTTTTTTTTTTTTTTGAAAGTGAACTGATCTCATTAAAAGGAGCTTATAACATCTCCCGAGTTACAATTGACTGAATGCATTCAGGGCATTCTTCAATATCATATACATCCATAGAACAAAACAGTGCAGATTTTGCTAATGTATGAGCATGCAGCCATATTGGACTCTCGGAAAACATGACTAGCTGTCCATTTGCTACAAAAGCTCATTAGTTGCCGAGCATCTTCGACCACTAAACCCCCCATGCTCCAATTGGAAACTTGTTGTTTTAGCAAGTCTATGACTTGTTTTGAATCACCTTCTAAGACTACCTGTTTAAGGCCAAGTTCTTTACAAAAGATAACTGTCATCAGAAGGCCCTGCGCTTCAGCTTCAAAGGGGTTGTCTGTAAAATCTCTAGAAGCCCTCAGAGCTCCTATCACTTTGCCTTGATGATCTCTTATTATGACACCCACCCCCATTCTGCCCGTATCCACCTTCAGCGCAGCATCCCAATTTGCCTTGAAAAAACCCTCCGCTGGTTTTGACCATTTGGTCACCCTCTGAGTTTCCTGCAATTGCTGGGAGATCTTGTTAGCTTCATGGAATAAGTAAGCCTCCTCTTTAGCATTTTGAGAGATGACAGATGGGTGTTTAAAACCTTTGCCATGTATTGCTTCATTTCTCCTTGCCCAAATCCCTTTCGCTGTGATTGCAACCTCCTCAATCTCTTTTCCTCAAGATGCTTGATCATCACAGTCCACACATTGAAGAACAGGTCACTGTGATGTGACATTTTCTGAACCTTGATACACCCTTGGCTCCACACATCCCTAGCAGCAGGGCATCCCCATAAGGCATGGCTTGAGGTCTCGGGTTCCACCTTGCATATTGGACAACTCGAATCTTCTACAACCTTCCTTCTTTTCAGGTTCGCCAAAGTTGGTAGAGCCTCATTACATGCTCTCCAGATGAACAATCTAACAGCAGGAGCCACCCTCATCTTCCATAAGCTCTTCCACATAACTTTTTCCTCAATTCTTTTAGAGGCTTCTCCTTCCCTTTCAGTCTCCATTTTCCTCTGGTGGTGATATCCACTCTTAACCGAGTCCTGGCCATTTGTAGAAAATTGCCATACCAACCTATATTCCCTACCACCCAGACTGATAGGAATGGCTTTGATTGCTTCAATCTCTTGAGCTGTGAACATTTCCTGCAAAAAATCCTCTTTCCAGATTTTTAAACTCGGATCAATTAAGTCATTTACTGAGTTGCACCATACCTCCATGTCTCTTGGGGAAGAAATTTTATAGTTTGGAAGGTTTGGTATCCACCTGTCCACCCAGATGTTGATGTTACGGCCATTTCCCACCCTCCATAGTAAGCCTGTTTTCAGCAATGACATTCCTGCATATATGCTCCTTCATGCATAAGATGGTCCATAGCCCAACTTGGCCTCCAGTAGTCCCACCTTGGAGAAGTATTTCTGTTTGTACACCCTTGTAAGCAAAGAGGTAAGATCCTGCAGCATTCTCCAGCTTTGCTTGGACAACATAGCAAGGTTGAAACTTCGAAAATCCCTAAAGCCCAGGCCCCCTATCTCCTTGGCAGAGCTAAGTTGATCCCAAGTGATCCACTGTATTTTAGAAGAATCTTCATTATACCCCTACCCAAATTTCTTGAGTAACTGATTAAGCCTTCTGGTAATGGAGGAAGGCAGTAGAAATACTCCCATAGTGTATGTTGGTATGGCTTGAAGGACTGCCTTTAGGAGGATCTCTTTTCCTGCAGTTGACAGGTGCTTTGTCTTCCAATTGACCACTCGGGCCCAAGTTCTGTCTATGAGAGAATGGAATGCTGCAATCTTAGCTCTCCCAACCATGGCTGGTATCCCCAAGTATTTCTCTAGAGTCCCCGTAGACTTAATCCCAGCTAAATGTAGAATCTGGTGTTGCACTCCTTTCTGTGTGTTCTTGCTGAAGAAAACCGAAGACTTGCTTTTGTTGAGAACTTGTCCTGAGGCTTGTTCATAAATATCTAGAATCTTTAGAACTCTAGTTAGTTCCTCTGTTGTGGCTTGGCAGAACAGTAGGCTATCATCTGCAAAGAATAGATGACTAACCTTTGTGGGGCCTCTTCCAATGGGTACACTAGTAATATCACCCTTCTCCTCAGCTTTATTCAGTAAAGCAGATAGGTTTTCAGTGCACAGAATAAAAAGGTAGGGAGAGAGGGGGTCTCCCTGTCTAAGCCCCCTAGATGGGCAAAAACTTTGCTGAGGTTCACCATTTAACAGGATTGAATATGAAACTGAGTTTAGACAGTTTTTTACCAATGTGATCCAATGTTTAGAGAAGCCAATTTTTTCCATCACCTTTTCAACAAAAAGTCATTCAATCCTATCGTAGGCTTTGCTCATGTCTAGTTTAAGGGTCATGAAGCCTTTTTTTTTTCCCTTCATCCTTGTGTTCATAGAGTGTAAGATCTCATAAGCCACTAAAGTATTGTCTGAAATAAGTCTCCCCGGTACAAAGGCGCTTTGGTTAACTGAGATAAGGCCGGGTAGGACACCCTTCAGTCTGTTTGCCAGAGTTTTTGACACTATCTTGTACAGGACGTTACAAAGGCTTATAGGCCTGAAATCTGGCACCTACTTTGGATTCTTGACCTTAGGAATAAGGGCAATAAAGGTGTCATTCACCTCATTTAGGGGGGCCCCCATATTCAGGACTTGGAGCACAAAGTTACATACTTTCCCACCCACTACATCCCAGTATTTTTGATAAAAAAGAGCAGGAAAACCATCAGGCCCAGGCGAGCCCATGGGATTCATCTGGGAAACAGCAGTTCTTACCTCCTCCACTGTAAATTCCTTCCTGAGTATAGTGGCCATCTCAGCAGTTAACCTTGGACTCAGGGCCTGTAAACATTCCTCTACATTAGTAGGCAAAGAGGTAGTGAAAAGTGATGAGAAAGAACCTGTTAGGACAGCCCCAATATCATTATGTTCATAGCTTAATCTCCCATCATAGTCTTCAATGCACTTAATGGAATTGGCTTTTTGTCTTTGGCTAGCCTGCATATGAAAATAATGCGTATTTTTGTCTCCATTCCTCAACCAATGTTGTTTTGCACGCTGTCTCCACTTCATATCAATTTCAGCCAGTGACTCCTCTACTTTTCTTTGCAGTTTCTGCATCTGGGGTATGTGGGATCCATCTCCAGATTCTTGAAGGTGGCTGATACTAGCCAGATCTCTAGAGATGTCTCTATGGTCCTACTAGGCATGTTTCTGTTTCCAAGAGAGCATGCCCCGTTTACATAATTCAAGTTTTGATCGTAGCCAACCTGCCTTAGTAATTCCCCCACCCAACTGGTTCCATGCATCTATGGGACTTTAAACTTTGAGAGAATGGGCATTGCAATAATCGTTGTGTTGTATGACAGATCAATGTTGTTGAGTAGGTCATCGAGAGATGACAACCTTCTCATTCACATCGCCATCTCCTCTTACTTGTCCATGAGATTACAGTGGCTATCATGCATCCTCTTCTTTTCTTCCTTGTCGTTTGGGGTCAGCCTCCCTTCGCTTTGAGAGTCCTCCCTTCACATACCACATCTCACAGTTTTAGGGGTTTGTTCCCTCCTTGCAGAGCTTCCATCTTTAGAGTCACCTTCTTCAGCCTTTCCTCCATCTCCATGAACCTCCTTTCCATCTTGTCACTCACTTGCTCTCCCATTGTGGTTTCTTCTTGATCGCAGATCATATGAGTGTGTTGTCGCAGGCATATGGGAAACACTCTATGACAAGGAAAAAAAAGACTATCCCACTAACACCGTCAAACTAGTGATGCAATTTTCAATATGCCTGATACAAATCCTATCGACCTATAACAAACAAACAAACAAAAAAAGGCTCGGGGACCTAGTCGGGAATACCTTCAATACTTAGTCAGAAAATAGTAACCTCTTGTAACAACTTTTGGTTTTCTAATTTGGGCACTTGTTTGTTTGATTGAGGTGTTGATCTATACGATGTTTGGATCAATGATTCCGAGATCCAATTTCTAGTTAGAAATAATGGAATCCCAAAAAGCTTTAACCAGTAGGGAATCAATACCATTTTAATGCGAACCTGGTCGAGCATTTATATGAGTTGAAGTGCTCTGTTATGAAAGGGCTTTTCTACGAGCACGACACTCGGTACCTGGTCTGGTAAGTTACCATTTTTAGTACGACTCGACCATTGATATATAGAGTCCATCTTGTAAGAGTATTTCGCTTAGATGGCTTTATGCAGATTCTCATCTCGTTGACAACATGGTTAGCTAAGTTTCCATGCTGAGAACGCCTTCCCAAGATTTCTCTTAGTAGTCCATCTTGTACGGTGTGTTTCATGTGACTAATCCTTTACTTGCACTCAGTAACATGAGTTTCACATGACCATGACCTTTGATCACCTACAGCTCTTCCTTTGCCGATTGAGCCTATTTATCCCTAATTTAGATTTGTCTGTTTAGGGTTAAGACCGGCAATGAATTATAAGTTGATTCTGATCCCAACTAACGTGCAATTGGGTTTACCGACAAGAATCATTATGCTTGTTTGAAAATTAAGATGGCGTAATAGAACCGGAAGTCTGGGACCGAGCTAGCTGAAATGGGCAAAAGTTCTGGGATTATGAACCTAACTGCTGTAGGGTTACCTCATTTATCGCAACTAGATTGGAGCTGGCTGACACGCATTTATAGATCTAGTGGCCCTGTAGCACATTAAAGGAGAAAGTTTATGATTTTTTTATATTAACTGGCATATATAAATATTGTCAATGCGGGGTGATCGAGAGTGATGTTTGCATTATACGATAAAAAAATTAATTCGTCACTTGCTTAATTATTAAATAAAAAAAACTGTTCTCTAAAACATCCATTTGTGCTGTATAATACAAACTAACGTGCAATAGAAAAAATTATTCTAATTTACTAAACAACTATAGTGGAAGCTTAGGAAAAGGGTATATTAATGAGGTGTTCAATTAAATAAATAAATAAATAAATAAGGGGGTAGAAAATAAAGGAAATACCTGATCGGTTCCCACTATCCCGGGCCAACTTGTTAATAAGAGCTGATTTTCCAGCGCGGGTAGGGCAAGGACCATACAGAAGAACAGGTCACTTTTGACGGCTTCGTTTGGTTCTCCAACTCATATCTCACTTATCATTACCAAATCAACACAATCAATTCAACTTTTCTCACATTTTAATATTCTAACATTTATCAAAACTCAACAAACTTTCCAAACGATTAATTATCAACACGATCTCGAAGAGAGAGATATATGAATTGAAATTAATAAGAAAGCCAAAAGAACCTGCATTGCCAGGTCAACAAACTATATAAAACGCTATAGGTTAGAGAGCATTGGATTCAAAGTTTGTGTTGATCTCCAACTATGGCCCATTTGCCTGGTTTTATCGTAATTGATTAAATTTTTATTATTTAATTTAGGTATATTGCTATTGTTTGATTTATAGATGTTTGGGCTTTTAATTATGCATAATATTGAGTGAATGGGGTTGGTGGGCTTGTTGTCCAGCCCACTTGGCAGGTTGTGGTGCCAGCTTGGTGTCCAAGTTAAATTAAAATAGAATTTTATTACACAATCTTCACCACAGTCCACACTTTATATTTTCTTAAATTTTTTAATTTTTTAATTTTTTTTTAATTTATTATTTTTAAAATATTTCAAACTTTCTATTCACTATTCATATAATAAATATTTGATAAAATTAAAAAATTAAAAAAAATATGGTGTATGGAGTGTGAGTGAATAGTAAGAGGTTGTGAAAATTTTTTGTTTAAAACATTTGACAGATTTATGGAATTATTTGCCCCACTCAAAATGTCAGTTTTTGTACATAATTACGGGACTACTAGTAATCCTAGACTTCAATTAAGAAAGGTATTACAGGTTTTATTACTGAAATAGAACCTGCTAAATTAGGAAGACTCTTAAAACAGTTGTCCAGCCAGCATTGAAATCTCCAACAATCAATCCCAAACAATTATAGCAGGTATAGGAGATCATTTCTTATACAACTCACATGAAAATTTCTAGAATTGAGGGATTGCAGCGAGCTTAAAAGTTTCGTATCATCAAAGTGCTAAAGGATTCTTAAGGCTACTACCACCATTGTGCCGCCACTCTCTGCCACCCTAGGCTGTCGAATCAGGAATATACTATTAAGCATCTCAAATAGACACAGTGATAGCAATTTCAAGTGAGTATTTCTTACTCTCTCTAGGTAATTCAAGTTCTATTATTCTCATAGTATATTGTCTTTCCACAGCCCCTTCCTCAAGTTCTCTCCACCAAAACTCTTAAAAGGAACCTCCTAAACTCTACTGCAAGTTAGGTTAGGACTTCTCTTCCATACATCAAACTTTCATGTCAGTATTAGAAAAATCCCTATATTATTATGAAATTTTGGACTTAGAACTCGCACCATAGAGGCATTGCAGGAAACTATTGTTGAGGCATCCAAGGACTTCCTCCAACTCCACTTTGAGTTGGAAAAAGTGAGAAATACCCCAAACTTTTAGAAGCACTGGGGAGGTTTGGGGGTTGAGATGAGAATTTTGTATTTTATTTTAAAGTTTAAAATATTATTTTTTAGTTTTGAAATTTGAAAAAGTTGAATTGGAATTTGAAAAAGTTGAATTTGGTTATTATATTTTATATGGAGATTTGAAAAATGTGTAATAATGAATTGAGATGAGATGAGAAATTTTAAGAATTCTTCATTCCCAAACCTGCCCTAAGAATATAATTTGCTGCCAGCAATCCAGACAGCCCTTAGAACCCTTCCCTACCTAGCACTACATGTATATAGGCTTATAAACATACACAAAACACATGCTATGCAACATCACACAGCTAGTGAAGTCATGGATTTTCATGCTTGACATGTTTAAAGGTAAGGAATGCACTTAAAGCGCATGCATGACGCCCACTCACTTAATGTAAAATGTTTTAAATATAGTTGTATAAAAAAAGATTTTTGTTGAAGGTCAAAATTTCAGCCTATAGAGCATAAAAATGATCAATCATTCATTAATTAAGCCATGATTTCTTGTGTATTGACATATCATGTTTGATTACTTCGATGTTGTATGATACACACATAGTAGCTAGTGACTAGGAAGAAAAATGTTTTGAACCATATCCAAGACATGTTAGTATGTTAGCATCTGATTTTACCAAAATGCTCACGAATCCCTTATAATACATAAAATGTTTTATGTTTTATGATTTATTATGTATTATGGACCAAATAGCCATTGTTTTGAGATTTACATGCATTCTAACTTATCAAAAATCATAAAGGTATGTCTGCACATACATACACAACATGTAGTTAAGTTTAAGAGTATAATGCATGACCCAAGGTCAGTTTTGCTCACTGTCACTCGGTAGACAGCAAGCAGGACTATAAAGTATAGGTTCATATCTTAGTGAATATTAAGAGTTTAAGTTGAAATTAATATGGGAAATATATGTAACTTAATAGGTGCATGATTTGCATGCTTAGTTGATTCTCAAAGGTAAGTTATAAGGTAAGTGACATGATCATAATTTTCATGTGTTTTGTAACTATTATGTTTACATAGATAAGTGGCATGATCATAACCTTCATGTGTGTTGTAACTATTCTGTTTACATAAAGAAGTGTTGTTTACCTATGCCAAGTACAACCACATTCAATGTTAACCCCCTTTTATGAACCCCTAGATGAATTATCAGAATGTGCTTGGGGATGCAATTATGTATGATATGCAGATTTGGTTGTTTGTTAGAATGGATGCTATGTCATGAAAATCACTCTTATGTTATACTTCTTGATTGCCATAAGTGGATGCCATGTCATGATAAATATGCTTATGTTAATTGTCATATTTAGTGCTTTGTCATGCATATAAGTATGACATGCCACGAAAATCATAAAGTCAACATGTTCACATGCATCATGATAAGATAAGAAAGAAGTCATGTGAACGATAATAAGCTTTAATGCTTAGTCAAAATATGGTCAGCATGCATAAGCACAAGATCACAAAAACCTCATCCTGATACTTCTCAATTAAAAAAGTAACTAACACTTGTCTATCCACTCTAACCTCTCCACAATCATTCAACTACTGCAATTTGTATGGTTTAGAGTGTTTTAAGGTTGGTAAATTCAATTTCTCAACCAAAGTAGTGCTAGCCACATTAGTACAGCTCCCTCTATCAATGATCATACTACATACCTTATTGTTGACGTGGCATTTAGTATAGAAAATGTTCTCTCTGTTGCTCTGCATCATCCACTTTAATGTGTGTATTGAGAGCACGCCTAGCAACAAAAGGCTCACCTGTCATGGGGTATATCACTCCATCATCATCACTAGCATCAACCAACTCAGGTACCTTATCACTATCATCCTCACTCTCAGTCATCACCTCCCTATTGTCACACATAATCATCACCCACCTGTTTGGACATTGAAAAGCGATGTGCCCTGAACCCAAACACTTAAAGCATTTAATATCTCTATTCCGTGAATGTTGAGATTCTACCTTGGGTTTGTTGCTAGTTCCCTCATCTTTTCCCTTAGGTGGTTCGGTCTTTCTCTTTGCTTCAACCGGATCATTCATATCCTACTTTAATTTCCAAGTAGTGCTAGAAACTGAAGTGTACCTTACTGTATCTTTTCTCTTTAATTGCTTCTCCACCTTCATAGCCATGTGCACCATGTCCTTTATCTCCACATGATGCTACAATTCAACTAGATTGGCTATATCCATATTCAAACCACTCAAAAATCTAGCCATGGTGGCCTCCCGATCCTCTCTTACATTAGTCTAAATCATCGCCACCTCTATCTCCTTATGGTAATCCTCCACACTCCTAGACCCCTGTATAAGATTTTGCAGCTTTTGGTAAAGGTTCCTATAGTATTGGTTAGGTACAAATTTCCGCCTCATAAGAGCTTTCAACTCTCCCCACGTCTCTACAGGCTTCTCATAATTCCTCCTCCTATTGATCACTAATTGATCCCACCAAATAATAGCATAATTAGTGAACTCAATTACCGCCAACTTCATTTTCTTCTCCTCGAAGTAATTATGACAATCAAATACCAACTTTATTTTTTTCTCCCACTCTAGATAAATCTCAAGGTTGGTTCTACCTTAGAAAGATGGTATTTTCATTTTGATGTTCCCAATGTCTCTATCTATACCATCCCGACCCCTTAGGTTCCCCTCAAGTTCTCTTTCACGCCTAACTCTTTTATGTCTACCCGACCCAACTTCAAATGTTAAGTCTTCCTCATCCTCACTATCTCCTTCATTCTCATACTCATTTTCAACCCTAAACTCACGTTGCTTCCTATCTCTTACACCTTGGAAATTTCTAATCGCTGCTTCTTGATGATCCATCCTATCCCTCATTTTCCCAAATACCAAGTTCAACCGCTCAAATTGTTGTTGCTGGCCTGCAAAGTAAAAAATGGGTTATCGGTCATCCCCCTTGGTGATGAGCCACTCCGGTGCGACATTGTAATATGTTGCACAAAAAGAATGTTAGTGATATAAAAAAAAAAAAAAAACCTCACTCACTCCCCTACGTGTTTACACTCAAATGATGGCACTCAACTCATGTGTCACTCTTAAATGGTTTTTTTCCGATAATAGTCTTACACTCTCTTACCTTTTACCTCAAGAGTTTTTCTACTCAAGTTCTTTAAGAACTAATTGGACTCAATTAAGATAATACAATCTTGTTTTATCCCAACTAGTAATTAGGTCCAAGAAATAAGAACAAGAGAACCACAGAAGGAATAAAAATGCACGAGAATCAAGGAAACTATACAAATGAAAGAGTAAATATAAGACAAGATACCAACTATAATGATGTATTCAGCCCTTTTGATGATAAAGTTCAATCAACAAATGTCTTTCTTTTTCTTTATTATAACAATGTAGCAACTTTTGAATATGCTACCTTTTCTTTTCTATTTTTTTTCCTAAAGTTTTTTTTCTTTTCTTTTCCTTTCCTTTCTTTTCTCTTCTTTTCTCTAATTCAGTCACAAACAGTAATATTCAATTGTGAAAATCAAGCAATTGAATTCAAACACACAAGAATTGACAATGAAGTAGAAGAGAATCAATAGAATGACACTCCAAGCAATTAACAAACTTAGAGATGCAAGAAACTCTAAAATTTTGAAACCCTAGGTGTTGTAAATTTCAGTCAAACCAAAAACCCTAATAATTTCGACAACCTACTTTTTGTTTCTTTTTTTTTCTTTTTTTTTTTTTGGCAACCCTAGATGAAACCTTAGAATTAAATTTAAAAGTGCAATAATTAAAAGATAAAATCAGACCTAATTGGAAATCTTGCTCTAAATACCAAATGATATGAACGTGCAGGAATGGAATCCCTTGAACCCACAATCAATTTGAAAACTCATCCAAGAAAGCCAAAATCAAGTCAATGGATGGAGAATCTAGACCCGTTGAAAACTTGTTTGAAGAATCTAGATTATATTAAAATCTAGATCCGTTGAAAAATTTGTCTCAAGAACCTAGATTACAAGGAGGAATGCCACAAAAGTTGTGATTTATCTTTGATAAGTTCAAAAGTTTAATTAAGAATAAGAGGAGTAACCTCAACTCACATGAAAGTTCAATATTGTCTAACTCTTAAAATGAGGCTACAAAGAGTATTTAAACCAAAACCTAATTAAAACTCTAGCCAAAATAAAACTCTTTCTCCCAACAGTGTCACGCTACAGTAATTTCACTACAGTAACCTCTTGAAACCCTAGTTTCTAAAAAGTAACTTTCCAAATAAGCTCTTGGCCACAAGACAAGGCCTTCCCAAAACCCTAGTTCATAAGAAATAAGACATATGTGGGCCAAGCATTCTCAAACACACTTATTCTAAACTAATAAAATAAACTTTTAACAAATTGAAAGCCTTCAATAACAATAGGCCCAAACAATAACTCTAAGTCATGTCTTCCACGGCTTATATCAAGTGGAACAAAACTGGTTCTCGTTCTTTCAAACCCATCTTGAGTGTTGGGCTCTTGCTAGCTTCATCCCAAGTGAATTGCATCAATTCTTGCATTGCTTCATTGATCTTCTTGGCTCTTGATCTTGTAATTGGCACATCTGAAACTTGTAAAAGATCTTTAAGACTAGGCCCATCTTGGTTCCCATCAAAATACTTCTTCAGTCTCAATAGTGAAGTCTACAGTTGTTCTGCAGCTCATTCTCAACATTATCGATAGAATCTGTATCCCACACCATCTAATCTCTACATATGCAGCATTTATGCTCAAGTGAAGATTGGACAACTGCTTTACAAGGTCTAGGAAGGAGGACCAATCCCAAAAATATTGATTGACTCATGTGAACAGAGACACAATTTTAAAAGCATCAATTCACAAAAATATTTTAGAAAATTGACTAAATGGCTTAGTGCTAGAATTTTAAAAAGGGCAAGAGAACAACATGGAGGATGCTTTGTCTAGGAGGGATGATAATAATGGTTCAAAAACTGAAGTGATCCTCTCAGCAATATCCATTGCAACAACTAGATGGTGGGATAAGATCAAGGCAGAATATGACAAGGACTCTGACACTCCACAGACAACGCCACTATTAACATCGTGTTTCGTACGCTTTTGAGCCAGATTCCAACAATTCAGGTCTTCAAAGCTAGGCCTACAAAAGCGAAAATGAAAGAAACTGGGAGAGGGCAACCTTGGGGCCGGGAGTCTCTGATGCCAAAGCTAGTAGAGTATTTTGAAAGTTCGTAATTAATGATAGTCTAGCGATCAGTGAGCTTTCTCGTACCTGAAAATTGCTATTTATACCGAAAGTCTGGGAGGGACAGATCGTGCCTGCTCCTGTGAAGTCCATGTCCTCTTTACTGTTCGTTTTGTCAGAGTCATTTAATGCGGCATACCTCTGTGACGGTGTCATTAATATGTCACGTAGCTCAGGTAGTAATGTCATTAATGCGGCGTGGGTCCCTGATTTTCCTTACCCCACTGGTGTCCTCGGTGGTCCGTCGATGTCACATTTTCAGAGGATTGAGGGTCCCCTTTACTTCCCGCTCGTTCACGTGGACAGGTACTCAAGGGCTGGATGATGTTCGAGGGATTTCTAGGACGGTGAATCTCATCCCCCTTACAGTATGCTCCCACATAGGGGTTGCGTTCAAGAGAGTCTACCTACAAGTCAGGCCGAGGGGCCTTCTTTTCTTATTCTCTTAGTTGCTCATCTCAGACCCACTAAAAAGGGAGGAAAAACCCCTTATAAGAAAAATCATAAACTTACATTTAGTCTATATATAATTATTTTATAACTATATTTAAAATAAAATAAAATAATTTTAATAAAATACCACAATTATATTAATTGATTTAAAATAAATTATAAAAAATATATAGCAAAGGTATCCCGCCGATAAATATCCCACAAGGTTTTTAATAACCAGAAAAGATATATAAAACAAATCGGCAAGAGTTAAGGGCTGTGGAAAAAAAGTGGGGCACGCACGTTATAAATATCAAGCTCAATTTGTTGTAATAAAAAACTAAAAAGCGGCAAAAGAAAGGAGATCAACGTACGAGGACAAAGGGTAACGTCAGAAGGTTGGCCTTCGTTCATCAACTACGTGTCGTAGGATTGCCATGCAGAAGTGCCACCACGCACTTACCTTCTTCTTGATGATCTCTATCACCATAGATCTAGCCTTTGCAACGTATAAAATCCAGATGGTCTGAATATAATTAATTACCTTTGTTATTCACAGCTAGCTAGCTACCTTTCAGATCGATCTCTAGTAAAGTACCCTACCAATTAAAGGAAATTAACGATATCATGATGGCGTTGTTGGATCTAATTCACAAGTTCTTGAACGTAGTAGCTCCTCCCTTCACATTCTTTTCCCTCTGCCTTCTCTTACCACCCTATTTCTTTTTCAAGCTCTTCCTCTCCTTCTTTAACTTCATTTTCAGTGAAGATTTGACTGGAAAGGTCGTTCTCATTACCGGTGCTTCCTCCGGCATCGGGGAGGTACGTACTAACCAATTATATAAGGACCATGGATCACTTCGTTTCTGTTTAATTTTCTCCACAGTCAACTACACCGTCGACTTATAAAGCTTTTATTTATATTTTTTATTTTAAATTAATATGTACTATATATATCTCTCTCTATCTCTCTGATCTGTATAATATATATATAATTAGATCATTTATTTATTTTGAATGTTTTTTAGTTGAATTTAATGTATTAACTGTGATTAAATTGAATCACTAATATTTATATTACTTAATGATCAGAGACCTCTGCTTTTAAATAAAATTTGAATAAGTTTTTTATCAGAAACAGTACTGAAAAAGACATAAATAAAAATTTGGGGTTATTTCACGCTAGGGAATTAAGTCTCAGTATGCATGTTTTCTGCGCATATCTGTAGATCAATCGAGAGTACGTACATATTTTTGTAACTTTTGGGTTTATGAATTCTTGCATACATGCATGCAGCATTTGGCTTATGAATATGCAAAGAGAGGGGCTCGCTTATCCCTTGCTGCCAGGAGGGAATCTTTGCTTCGGGAAGTAGTTGATCGAGCGCTTGATTATGGCTCCCCTGATGTACTTATGATCCCTGCAGACGTATCCAATGTCGAGGACTGTGCGCGAATTGTTGAGGAAACCATGAACCATTTCGGTAGATGTAAGTGCATATATATATGCATTAATCCGGTGCTAATTCAGCCCGTCGTGGTCTTATTGTTCATTAATTTATTTTTGCGATAATTCTCAATAATTAATATCAGCCCATTAATTATATTTGCTACATGGTGCAGTGGATCATCTGGTCAATAATGCTGGGATCAAGTCCGTCTGCATGTTTGAAGAGGCAACTGATATTACTGCCTTTAGAACCATTATGGTAATTGAGAATAATGCTGGCATGGCTGTCTTTTTATGCTCCCCCTCCCCACTTCGAGCAGCAGTACTACTTTTATTTTGATTGCTTTGATTTACCAGATCATATATAGCTCAATTTATTTCCCATCAGAAAAAATACCAAAAAAAAAAAACCAACACTTGATATAACAAATATTTATGTTGTTTGAAGCAGTAACTAAATCGTTGAAGTGCTTTTCTTTGTGGGTTTAAGAATGAGGGGAATGTTCTTAATTGTCTGAGACTCTACATATCTACGTACACAGCACTATTTACAAATTTTAGTATATAGGTACATAAAAAAAGTATGATTTGGATCTGTTGTATCTGGGTTTTAATTTGTCTATGCAGGATACAAACTTCTGGGGCTCTGCTTATACCACACGTTTTGCTCTTCCATATCTCAGAGAAAGTAGGGGCAAGATAATAGCCCTTGCTTCTTCTGCCGCATGGTTGCCTTCGCCCAGAATGAGCTTCTATAATGTAAGTTTGTACGTAGTCTAATTAATTGATCATTTTATGTTTGAGATCGATCGATCGATCGATCATATATAAATTCGTATAGTACTTATTCATGTCTCCTCACCTCACCTCAGGCAAGCAAAGCCGCAATGGTAATTTTCTACGAGACATTGAGGGTTGAGATCGGGCCTGAGATAAAAATCACAATCGTGACACCCGGATTCATAGAGTCTGAAATGACCAAAGGCAAGTTCTTATTGAAGGAAGGCAAAATGGAAGTTAATCAAGACTTGAGAGAAGTAAGCTCTTCTTAAAGTAGAATATATAATTAATTTAAGGATCGATGCAGACATGTATGCATGTAACTAGTTCTTAATTAATTGATTAATTTAGGAGCAGGTTCAATTAAGCGCGATTCCTGTGGAGACGGCAGGGGCGTGTGCTGCGGCAATAGTGAAGAGTGCTTGCAGGGGAGATAGATACTTGACAGAGCCAGCCTGGTTCAAAGTCACCTATTTCTGGAAGGTGTTTTGCCCTGAGGTCATCGAGTGGTGCTACAGATTGATGTATATGAACAGTTCACCCCAAGAAGCCCCCAGCAAGAAGATATTGGATCGAACGGGTGCCAAGAACATACTCTATCCATCTACACTTCACACCTCTGAGATTAAGACTGACTAAATTCAAGCTGTGTACTGTACGTAATAGTTATGGTTCAATGATGATTGTATCATGAGCTAATTTTCAGTTGTTTGTGTGTTCAGTGTGCTTGAAGTTAAGTTTTGTCCTATATCTCATCTTTTTGAGGGAAGTTAGATAGGAAGTTTTGAGTTATGGGTCTGTAAACTTGCTTTCGCATTAATAAAGCATTTGGGAGTCGTGCCTGTACAATAATTTTACTGCAAGAGTACGTGGGACTTATTTTCTTATATGGGCAAGTATTTTATTAAAGGAAAAGGTAAAGTTCTGACAAATATCCCGTTAAAATAAAGACTAAAGAAAATTAGAAATACAATTTGAGTATAAAAAGTTCGAAAAAGATTAGAAAATGAGCCCAACATTACCCAGCAGAGGCTGGAAACAAAAAAGGCAACAAAAAAACAAATGATAAAAGATAAGATATGTAAATGAGGACGGTAAGGATTAATCGTTTATTAACAAGGCAAGGCATATATAGGCCACATATATACAACACGGGTGTATGTAATATAACGTTGAATTTGGAATTCTATGTTTACGAAAGAGAAAGAAAGTAGAGAGAAAAATGTTCTATATATTGAAGTTCTCAAGTTACAAGTAAAGTAAAGTAAAGTAAAGTTGTTTACTGTACATAAAAAATCTAACTTATATATTTGGCTAGAGACTGTACACGTGTACATTACATAAATATTAAGGTTCCCCCTCAAGCTGGATTATACAAACTTGGGTGTCCCAGCTTACTAACAAGAAAATTAAATATGTCATGAGGGAGAGATTTAGTAAAAATGTTAGCTAACTGAAATTGTGTAGATACATGCAAAGTTTTGATAAAACCAGCTTGAAGCATGTCTTGAACTAGGTGGCAATCTATCTCAATATACTTTGTTCACTCATGAAAAACAAGATTATTAGCAATGTACAAAGCAGCCTTATTATCACAATACAACACAACAGGAGATTTTACTAAGATTGGAAAGGCTTGAAGTAAAGCTGCAAGCCATTTAAGTTCACAACGAGTAGCAGCCATTGAACGGTACTCGGCTTCAGCAGAGGAACGAAACACTATCACTTGCTTCTTTGATTTCCAAACAATAAGGGAATCACTAATGAAAATGCAAAACCCAGTAACTGATCTTCTAGTATGAGGACAACTAGCCCAATTTGAATCACAAAAGGCTTTTAACTAAAGAGAAGATGAGCTGGAAAAGAAAAGAACTTGTCCATGGTACTTTAGCTTCATATATCTCAGTACTCGATTTGCTGCATCAAGATGAGATTGAAATGGCTTGTCTAAAAATTGACTTAATGTATTTACAGCATAGGAAAGATCTGGCCGTGCTATTGTCAAGTAAATAAGACAACCAATAAGACTTCTATATGAACTAGGATCAGCCAACATATTATTATCTTCCTTGGACAACTTGCAAGTCTGATTTATAGGAGATTGAGCAGGTTTAGCAGCCAATAAACCTGAATCTGAGAGAAGTTCCAAAGCATATTTATGCTGACAAACAGATATACCAGTAGAACTTCTAGCAACTTCAAGTCCTAAAAAATATTTAAGATTTCCTAAATCCTTAAGCTTGAACTTAAAATCAAGGAAGGACTTGAGGGTAGAAATTGAAAGGAGTCATTGCTAGCAATAACAATATCATCCATATAGACCACAAGAACCATAAAGGAAGAATCCGAGATCATAGTGAAGAGAGAATAGTCTGACTTTGATTGAACAAATTCATAAGCAATTAAGTTAGTGGAAAATTTGAAAAACCACTGCCTCAAAGCTTGTTTTAACCCATATAGGGACTTATTAAGCTTGCAAACCCTTGTATCATTGGATTTGGCAAAACCAGGAGGCATCACCATATACACTTCTTTTGTAATTCTCCATGAAGAAATGCATTATTAACATCAAGCTGCTGCAAACACCAATTTTGAGAGGCAGCAAGAGCAATTAAACATCTAACAGTAGTGAGTTTAGCCACAGGGGAAAAAATATCAAAATAATCAATCCCCTCTTGTTGAGTGTAACACTTGGCTACTAATCGAGCCTTGTATCTCTCCAAAGTACCATCTTACCTAAGTTTGCACTTATAGACCCACTTATAACCAATAGGATGTTTTCCAGGAGGAAGTGTAGTTAAGATCCAAGTGTTATTTGCATCAAGAGCAAAAATCTCAGCTAACATAACTTCTTTCCCATGAGGAATTTTAATGGCTTGAGAAAATGATTTAGGCTCAGAATGAGATGAAGTAGCCAAAGTAAAAGCTAAGTGAGATGGAGAAAGTTTAGAATAAGAGATACAAGAAGAAAGAGGATATTTAATACCTTGTTGTGCAGAAATAGTACCATCATCCAGTGAAGATTGATGAAGTGGATGCTGAAATGTAGCCAAGTTACAATGATAATCTTGCAAGTATTGTGGTTGCTTATGAGACCTTGATGACCTTCAAAGAGTATGGGATGGGGCTGGAATTTGAGGATCTTAGGAATTATTTTGATGGGAATTAATATCTGTAGATGGAGTAAAATCTGTAGAAACAGATAGAGGAAGGGAAAAAGGAATTGGAAGAACAGGATTAGGTATGGAAGGTTTAGAACGAACATAAATAAATGAGAAATCTAAAGTAGTGGATTTAAAAGAAAATTAGGTTTCATGAAAATCACATCTCTGGAAATATGGACAGTATGGTGAAGAAGGCTATAAACTTTATAACCTTTTACACCAGTGGGATAACCAAGAAAGATGCAAGACTTAGCTCTAGCATCAAACTTGGTTTATGAGTAAGAACTGAAGCGTAGCAGAGACAGCCAAATGTTTTCAAGTATTGATAACTTGGTTTAATATAGAATAAAATTTCATGAGGAGATTTGTGATCTGGTAACAAAGGTGTAGGGGAGGATATTAATAAGATGGACTGCAATTAGTATACTGTCACTCCAGAATTTTAATGGTAAAGAAGATTGAAACATGATAGCTTGAGCAATATTAAGAATATGTTGATGTTTTCTCTCTACAACAGCATTTTGTTGAAGAAAATAAGGACAATTCTTTTGATGTAAAACACCATGAGTACCAAAGAATTGTTTCATGTCAAACTCAGGTCCATTGTCAGATCTAAGGACCTTGATGGTGCATTGATATTGAGTTTGAACAAATTGGAAGAAGGATTGAATGTAATTTCTAGCTTCTGACTTAGACTTCATGAGACAAACCCATGTACATTGACTAAAATCATCCGCTAGAGTGAGGAAATAACTGAAACCATTATATGAAGTTATTGAATAAGGTCCCCAAACATCACAATGCACCAAATCAAATATAGAGGAAGATGTTGAAGTACTAGCAGGAAAAGGTAATCTTTTCTGTTTTGCAAGAGGACAGATTTGACAAGAAGAATGACTTAAAACTGAAATGAAAGATTCATTTGAAAATTCCTTAGGAAACTCATGAAGTAAAAATTTCATTCTAGAATGAGATACGTGTCCTAATCTACGATGCCATATTTCAAAGGCATTATTATTGACAGTTCTAGTAAAACTAAAATTACAAGAAGAAAAACAAATTAAAGAATCATCAATAGTCTTTTGTGAACCTTGCAAAAAATGATAAAGGCCTCGAGTTTCTTTACCCAGTCCAATCCTCTTCCAGCTGGAGAGGTCTGTAGAAAACAGAAACGATGAAGAAATATAAGACAAGAAGGGATTTTAGAAACTAATTTACTTACTGAAATGAGATTACAATGAAAGGAAGGAACATAGAGAACATCTTTAAGTAATAATGTAGAGAGCAGAACATTACCAATATGAGTGACTAGAACAAACTTACCATTTGGCAAATGAATTGAAATATTAATGGAAGAAGGAACAGAAGTAAACAAATGAAAAGAGCTAATCATATGATCAGTTGCACCCATGTCAAAAATCCAGGAAGGAATAGAAGATTCCTTAGAAATATTTTTATTCACAAAATAGACAGATGAATATGAAAGAAGAGAGGAAGTTTTACCGAAAAATGATGGAACATTGGAACTTGAAGTATTGTCAGATGATGGTTGATTTTGTGGATTAAAGGATGAATTATGAGAAAGAGATTGAGATTGAAGCATGGAGATAAGATGTTGACACTGCTCCTGAGAAAAAGGTATGACTGGACCAAAACTAGGTGTAAGATCATCAGTGCAAACTTGATTGGTTGAAGGAGGTCCAGATGCTTGTTTGTTCTTGGTGAATTTGAAATCGGGTGGAAAACCATGAATCCGATAACATTTCTCAATTGTATGACCTTGAATCCCACAATGGCTATAATAAGGCTTGTCCTTGCGTGAATTGTTCTATTTTCCAATGAACTTGTGCTGAAATTTAACTGGCTGAGACTGAGTAACCATAGCAATAGGTTCAGAAGCAAAATTGCTTGGAAGGGATTGGCTGATCTAATGTTGTCCTTCTTCTTGAAGGACAAGTGAGAAAACTATGTTGATAGGGGGAGAGGATCAGATAACAAGATCTGATCTCGAATATGAGCAAAAGAGTCATTAAGACCCATTAGAAATTGTAAAACATATTCTTGATGATGAAACTCCACTACAGTTTTCATAGCACAACAAGAACAGGTCGGTAGTGGACGATAATTCTGCATTTCATCCCATAGTGCCTTCAAATGAGTGAAATATGCACTAACGGACAACTGTTCCTAACTCATACTAGAAATAGCCTTTCAGAGTTGAAAAATACGAGGGTCATTGCTATGAGAAAAAGGTTCTTGAAGATCTTTTCATATATCAGCAGCAGATTCAATGACAATAACACTAGCAACATTATCTTTGCTCAGAGAATTCAAGATCCATGAACGGACCATTGTATTACAACGAATCCAAGAATTGAAGAGAGGATTATCCTCAGAAGGTTTCAACAAAGTACCATTAACAAAACCAAATTTATTTTTAGCAATCAAAGCCATAGTCATCGATCGATTCCATGTATGATAATTTTCATCAGAAAAGGGTTTCAGAGATGAGTTGAGCACCTGGAGTATCACCATGGTGTAAAAAATATGAACTAGAGGCATCTTAATCTGGAGGAAGAGGCAGAGCGGAAGAAACATCGATCTAGCTAGAGTTTGAATCCATCTTCCTAGTCGACACTGTGCATCTCTAGCTTCTGGCACAACTCACAAACCACCCTTTTCGACTCTCGGAGGCCCTCACTGTTCCACATTTAGCCTCATCGCACTAGCAACTGCCACCGTCCCATGTATTCTACCATATATACACACACAACCCACCACAGGCCCACTGCCCTATAGGTTGCTGTAGCACCATGAGTCTTCCATCTCTCTCTCTCTCTCTCTCAGATTAGCTCTATCTCTAACTCATCGTGACTCTCTCTCTCTCTCTCTCTCTCAAATATGTTATGGGTGGGAATCAGGATAGATTACATGGAGTGCTAGGAATTGTAACCATATATGAGGTTGGTGAATTTACATGTATAGCGCGGATATTATAGACTTAACATGTGTATGTTATGGGTAAGATCACATGCCTGTATGAACATAGAAAATTTATGAAAGTTACGTACCTATTTTGTGACGGTCCTAGATTCTGTTTGGGATTGGACGAACTTTGAAGCTTTGAGAGATGCAATACAAGATTATCTTCCTATTCATGACAATTAAAAATGCAATGCACCTAGCAATATGCAATATTCGTAACGGATAATTTTTTTCTTGAGCAATACTATGTACCAAATGAGATATATTCCAAAACCTTTGAAACATATTACACAAACATTAAAGTGGTATACATTCTTGATTGCAGCATAATCCAAAAATTCTGTAATCAAAAAAGTACGGAAGACAAAGCTCCATAAGTGTGTGCATAAACTAAAACATCTACTAGGCTAATCCGTTGAGTAGCTCGTGCAACTCGGTCAGGGAAGCCAAATACTATCTATAAATTTGATCATGTAGGCTACAAGCTCTACATTACGTCTGCGCTACCTAGTCAACCGTCTCTAGTCGGCCAATGTCCGTTGTATCTCCTGATCCTAACACATCGTCTATCATTTCGAGAGGAATGGTAATTAAGACTACCATGGTGAGATTTAAGTACAAATCTCAGCAAGTTAACAAATAACTTAATTGACAGTTTCAATAAGCATGCATGACAGTAAAAGAATGAATGCAAGACATGATCATAAATAAGCTTGACGTAACTTGACATTTAACATGGCGTGTATTGACATGACTTGAACTTGAATATGAACTAAACTGAATTGAAACTGCTCTTGACATGACAAGAACTTGAGCATGATTGAACATAAATTGAACTTGAACTAAACGTGAAATAACATGAGTTTGAACGTGAAATACATAAACTTGGAATCTTGTTCATTAAATAAGCATGATTAATAAGAGTGACCATGTGTGTGCTTCACGGTTCCTCTTGAGCCACGTGTCCCTACCGATTACCGCATCACAATACAGGTATCTGCACTAGTTTTGAGTGCTTTAACATACATATCAATTCACAAGTATCTGTACCTGCTATAGAAAATGTAATATATGTATCCTGTGACAGGTATCTGCACCAACACGAGTACATATAACATAAAATTGAAAATAGGGGCCACGATCGACATTAGTGTCTACTCCACTCCGGTGACCAATTAATTACGCCTTATTCAAAACTCGTTGATCTTAACTTTGTCAACTTAGGGGATTTCACATTAATTTAGACACTCATGTGTAAACAAATGAGTTTCATTAGGATATTACTCTATTCTAGCATTTAGGGTCATGATAAACATAAACAGACTTGACTTAATGTAGAAAAACTATTTTTAAGACACACTCTATACTCGAGACATGACTTGACATGAGACGAAAGAACAGATTACCTTACATAATGTGACGTGAAACAAAGAAACATTTTGTGACATTGCATAACATGTAATAGATAAACATTGTATGACAAAATATAATGTGTAACAGCTAAATACTGTGTGATAGAATATAATGTGTAACAGACAAACATTTGCATGTCAGAATATAATGTATAACAGATAAAAATTTACTTGATAGAATGTAATTTGTAACAGACATACATGTAGTGACATGGCATAAATAGCATATATGGTGACATAAGAACATAACCAATTGCCCCCTTACCAACACACATACATAATAATCGTTGCATTGCGGAGTAAAAATGCACGAAATACGAGAAATTGTAAGTAGAGATTTTTAAATGTCAGAAACTCCTCACTAACAATTTAGAAACATAAAAAATACTATCTTAAAGTAAAATTACCATTTTACCCCTCTACATGTGAACAAATGACCATTTTACCTTTAATTTAAGGATTTCACATCCTAACTCCAAAATTCACCAAAATTTATATTCCTCATATAAATTTTGTCCTAAATCTAAATATCTAATTAGGAAAAAATTAAAACACATCACAACTACATCAAACATGCCTTGGCCGAAACACACATAGGCCAAATCTCTTGATTTTTGTTGCAATTATATCCAAACTCATTTATCAAACATGCCTTGGTTAAAACACACATGACCATTTCTTACGCTTCTAAATACCTCAAATAAATACAATCACGCTTTTGGCACCATAGTGAGTGGCAACACTGACTATGTTGACAAAATAAAACCTACGCATTTGGGTTGATTCATGAAAACTTTTGGGTTTTCACGATATTCCTAAAACCTAATGAAATTCTACCGTTAAATTATTGGCGGCCTGTTACATATTTTATAAGTAATAGGCTCCACTCTAAAAATATTGGATTAACACTACGAGATAAGTAGCTTGATCATAAAATTAGGATTAGCACACATTAGCTATATTATTAAAGTGAATTATTTAGAAGTCAATGTTTATGTATCAAGCATATCAAGATATATGCAAGCACGTCATCCATCATAATACATGATCATGTTTAATTCTGCATTTTATAGTTATTTATGTATTATGTATGTCATGCATCTCGTGTTGTATAAGACATGTAAGTTTTCATAAGATCACGTATAAGATAAAGATCAGATTGATAAGATGGTCATTCATATGCATGGTATCAATGCAGTTAGGGTGGATGTGCAAGCCACAGACTCAAACATGGTCAACCACAGTATATTACTATCAGATCAACGGTTTTCCTTATGGTCATAGGATGTGGAACCTGTGCACAACCTTGCACACAGGTTAAGTGTGTTGAATAGTTAAATAATTCAGATAAAATAGATAATTCAGACAAATCACGTAATTCAAATCAGTTAGTTATGCTAAGAAAAGTCGTGCATGTCATAAGCATGTGCATGAATAATCATGATTTTCAATTTTCTCAATTATAAAATGTTTTATGAAAAACCTTACGTTTATTATGTTTATATTATAATAGGTTTCTTATTGAGTTTTTGACTAATTTTAGTTTTATTTTATGTTTTAACAATCCCATATGAAAATATTTATGGAGAAAGAGCTATAAGATGGGACTTGGCTCCAGGAGGTATGGCAGAGGGCTAGATCATCATAGAGATTTTAATTTAATGATTATTATATTACAAGTTTTGAGAAATTTTAATAAGTGTTTCTGCATACTCTCTTTTATGATTTTAGTATTTTGAACGATTTCATTTATTATAAGGAATCTTTGTACCTGAAGCTAAGAATAAGAAAACCTTTAAGTCATAGCAGTACTCTGGTTCTCCTCAATTTCATAAAAAAAAATGATATCGTTCTTAACCATGGGGGAACTGGTGTTACAGGCCAATACGAAAGAGTTCTACGCTGATCATCATGGGGACACTCTCTCTATTAGTATGAAACTTGTGGTAACGTGTCTATTGTGCTGAAAATATCTGCAAGTGCACAGAATCGTAACAAGTAGTAAAGTGTTTTAAAGAAAATAGATATCAAACCCACAGAGATTAATTATACTATTGAGTACTGAAATTTACTAAATTAATTACTATTTGGAAAACCAAAATTTAAAGAATAGATTATCTAAATTAAACTGAAAAAAAGAGTATTAAAATTTAGATTTTAAAGATAATAAGAGTAGATATAGAGCGTTTGATTTCACCTAAAAAGTCTCACAAATTTATTCTTCCTTGTTATAGGTTTCCAATTATTTCAAGTTGATAATAAAAATCCCTTAACTATTCAATATTTTCTCTCGAACAATACTAAAAATTTCTTGAATTAATAACTCTATATCTCTATGTGAATTTAACTAATTAGAAACTCATTAAATCTTTGAATTTTACTTGAAAATCACATTAATCGCAGTAAAGTATCTATATTTTTGCTCAACTAATGGTACTTAATTCTAGAGTTTTAATCATAAATCATCTCTCGGTCTCATTGTGATTCAATAAATTGAACAAAAATTAGCTAGAAAATTACAAGCATTAAGAATAAGGAATAAACACACAATCATGAAAATATTGAAAATAAAATAATTTAGAATATAAATTGTGTTCAATACTAGACTACATCAAAGCTCTAGAAAATAGAATTACTTCATAATGAAATTGAAAAGAAGAAGAATAAAACTAGTGTTCTTTGTTAAGTCGGTTGATGAAGCATGCAGCTCTTGCCTCTCCTCCCCAGATTCGACTTCTTGAAAGAAACTTACAAAATAAACTCTGGAATATTAGACTTTAAAACTCAGACTCCCTTCTCCAATTTCGTGCTAATGATATGCTTATATGGGGTAGAAAAGAAACCCTAATATTTTCATGATTTTCGCCTAAAATATCACCTATCTTTTAGGACTAATTTTAGCAGCCTCGTACGTGCTCCAAGAGTCAGAATTTAGAAATCCTTATTATAGACAAAATTGTATCCCTTTAAGTTGGTTTCCAACCTATCCAGAATCGCATCATTCGGATATATGAGTAGAAAGTTATGAACAAAACACTAAAGCATATCCAAGTTGTCTCCCAGTGTATTCCGAACTTAGACTTCTTATGAATTCCTTCTATGATGTCTTTCTCTTTTTCTTGCTCAAAATTACTTTCAAGCCCTTTGCTAATTGTTGCCCACGATGCCTTTTAGGTTGGTCTTTTAAGATGGTCGGTGTTCGAATAAAAATATATCTACAAGTGCATAGAATCTTAACAACTAGTAAAGTGTTTTAAAAAAAACGGTTATCGAACCCACAATGAATAATTATGCTATTGAGTATTGAAATTATCTAAATTAATTACTATTTGAAAAATTGAATTTTGAAGAGTAGATTATCTAAATTAAACTGAAGAAAAAAACATTAAAATTAAGATTTTTAAAATAATAAGAATAGATTTAGAGCGTTTGACTTCACCTAGCAAATCCCACACAGTTTATTCTTCCTTGTTATAGAATCTCAATTATCCCAAGTTGATAATAAAAATCCTTTAATTATTCAATATTTTCTCTTAAACAATACCAAAAATATCTCCAACTAATAACTCCATATCTCTATGTGAATTTAACTAATTGGAGACTCGTTAACCTTTTTAGATTTTTCTTGAAAATCACACTAATCGTTGTAAAGTGTCTCTACTTTTGCACAACTAATGGTGCTTAATCTTAGAGCTTTAATCAAAAATCACCTCTCGGTCTCATTGCAATCCAAAAGATCAAATAATAATTAACTAGAAAACTGTAAGCATTAAAAATAAGGAATAAACACTCAATCATGAAAATATTAAAAATAAAATAACTTCGAATATAAAATGTGTGTTCGTTGCTAAGTTATATCAAAACTCTAGAAAATAAAATTAGTTCATAATGAAATTAAAAAGAAAAACAATAAAACTAGTGTTCTTCGTTGGAGTCAGTTGATGAAGCATGTGGCTCTCGCCTCTGCTCCCTCATATCTGCCTCCTTGAAACAAACTCAAATAATAAACTTTGAACTATTGAAACCTAAACTCGGACTCTCTAAAAGTCAAATCAAAACTCCGATTTGGAACTCCCCTCTATTCATCCCATAAGTTGAGATTAAATAGATGTTGAAATTCAAATCTAGAAACAAGATAACTGCGGCTACAATTTCGCCTAAAGATCTAGAAAGTAGTTTCTAAAGATAAATGTTAACATAAAAGGAATTATCCCAAGAATAACCAGATTATCTAAAATGAAAGATTCAGTGATATGCGGCTTGAATTGCGGAATTCGGGAGGATTTGGTCGCCAAATAGATTCATTACAGAACTCGAATTTGGTGGTCAACAGCAGATTGATCCTGATCGGGAGGAATTATCCCACCGAGTAGATTCCGTGTGTGTTGAATATAACTGGCATGGAGGTCACAAATGAACGTGCATGGAGGTCACAAAAACCACACAGCCCTATCCTCGCCTACCGAGTGGAAAGACTCACAACCGGTATGAAAGACTCATCTCACCTTTTCTAGTTATTGCCCACGATGTTGTTTAGGTTGGTCTTTTAAGTTGGTCGTTAGACTAGTCGCCCAATCTAACCTCCTAGAGCCTTGTCGCCAAGTCTTCATGCCTTCTGATCGCGAGTTTCCTCGCCTACCGAGAGGTAAGTCTTCTAACCTTTGGGCAAGAAGAATCTCTTTGTTGCCCACGGGACAAGGCTCCTCGCCCAAATCTCATCGGCTCTTTTTAGATCCCGCTGCCTCTCATCGATCTGGATTCGTAGTCTCTTCTTTTGTACCAAAATACTCTCATTTTGCACTAAATCTTCTTATTCCTTCAAATCCAAGAAAATAATGAAATATAGGTAGAAATAAAATAAAATCAATAGTATTGAAGAGAAAATGACACTTTTCATAAATAAAAGAGTGATAAAAATACATAAAAATAACATTTATCAGTCAGTTAGACTAGTCGCTCAATCTAACCGCCCAGAACCTTGTCGCCAAGTTTTCTCATCCAAGAGGTAAAATATCTCGCTCTTTGCCTAACTCTTGTCACCAATTCTAGTCACCATTAAGTCTCTTCACCTAAATATTATCGGCTCTCTTCAGATTTTGTTATCTCTAGTCGACATAGATCTATAGTCTCTTCTTTTGTATTAAAATGCTCTCATTTAGCACTAAATCTTTTCATTCATTCAAATCCAAGAAAATATGTAGAAATAAAATAAAATAAATAGTATTTGAAGGAGAAATGACATATTTCATAAATAAAAGAGTAATAAAAATCACATTTATCAATGTCGTAGAAATGGCCCAGAAAATCCTTAACCCATCCATGATGATTGACGCACGGAAAGATTCATACACTTAAACCGTTCAAACATCAAGATCTTAAAAGTCACAATTTAAAGATATTCATAAAAATAATGAAGGAAAATATTTATTAATTCATGAACATAAATGGGGGAAAAGATACAAAATATGTAATACTCAAACTTCTAGCATACCCATGACATTTACCTCACATTTCTCACTATTGTCTTAAAAGCTAACCTACCTCACAGTTTTAAACTACTATGGCGCCATTGGCGCTACTCCTCCCATTGCTCCCTATGAAGCCACTTGCTTTCTTTGAAGACTCCCGACTTCAAAGAAACTCAAACACTTACTGTGAGAGCCCCACCAATTCAAGGAGACAGACCATCAATGGAGTTGAGTGGAAAGAAAGATGAAGAGGCACTCTATTGGTTCAAGGAAATATAGTTGTGAGTACAGCTAGTCTAATATGTGGGCAAGCAATGCACCCTAGA
Organism: Cyclocarya paliurus; assembly: GCA_029856935.1. Taxonomy (NCBI): domain Eukaryota; kingdom Viridiplantae; phylum Streptophyta; class Magnoliopsida; order Fagales; family Juglandaceae; genus Cyclocarya; species Cyclocarya paliurus. Next base: position 1,612,629 of record CM056960.1, on the reverse strand, counting down.
AGAGGCAAGACATTTAAATCCCAGTGCAAGGTGGCAATGAGAGTCTCACCTCATGGTAGTCGAGCTATAAAAGTTACCCAACATGAAGGCGAGAATGAGGAATTGAAGGGTCACATGGAAAATATGACAAAAGCGACTCGCCCAAGGTAAGCAACAGTCTAGAATAGACTGAAGCATATATGAGAGCTTTTCGAGATAACATGGAAAATGCTCAGAAGAGTGGTAGTGTCGTACGCAGAAGCTCGCACTCCATTTGAAGGGTCACATCCGAAGGGAGTCTGCGTAAGGGATTACGATTTGATATATCATATCACTTGAACTCAATGGTATGGCCTAACTCCACATGGAGGGCCCTCATTCAAGGAAAGATTGTGGAGTTGGCAAGCCATAAGGAGATGCGGACCATGCCCTAATCTTCTATCTCTATCATCCTGCAATACGGCAATCGAGGCTAAAGGACTCCTATTACCCATGCATACCTGGAGTTAGAAGTATGACAGAAGGACGTCTGACGGTTTCACCCTATAAAAGGGATTTGGACATGGGACAAGATCCTACACACTTGAGATCTTGTGGAGCCAGATTCTTTAAAGGAAGCAAGTAAAGAGGGTGCAACAAAATAGCAAACCTGACGCTATGAGGTAGGTTAGCTTCTAAGATAGCACTTGATAATATAGGGTGAATGTTGTATGTAAACAACATTTGCATATTCCGTAACCTTCCCCTTTCTAATCATGAATAAATATGTTTTTAATCATTATGTTTATCTTATATTCATTTCCTATTTTTGTGACTCTGAATGTGTTTGCTTTTTTCACTAATTTATGACCTTTATGTGAGAAACCATCATCTTAGAGAGAGAGAGGGAGAGAGAGAGAGAAATGTGCATCAATAATCATAGGATGGAACGGAGTTCCTCGGACCATTCCTGCGAGACACTGCCATAAGTTTCACACTGGAAGAAGAATGCCCTGGGTTGATTGGGGTGGATCGGTATGATGCTTGGCCTCACCTGATAGTTTGGATGTAGAATCCACCGACCTATCACGTGTTGGCATCCTCAAGTTTGTTGGAGGGGTAGATGTTTCCCAGGTGCAACATGTTATTCTGTGTGATAGCACCTGTGTGATGAATATGTTGTCTCTCTGTGAGAGCATCTGTGTGATGATTATGTTATCTTTGTGTGAGTGCACCTATGTGGTGATTATGTTATCTATGTGATCAGCATATGTGTAATTACAATTGTGCCATTGGATCTATGTGAGAGCACCTGTGTAGAGGGTGACTTCTCGCCTTAACTTTATTCATGCTTTAAAATACATTGCATTAAGGGTAACTCCTCAAAGGGTGATTCCTTACCAGGCTTATATATATATATATATATATATATATATATATATATGTGTGTGTGTGTGTGTGTTTCATAAGAAGGTAATTCCTTGTCATGTTTACAAACTCATGTACCTATTCCAAAGAGGGTGATTCCTTGCCAAGCATGTGTATGTGTGTTTTCACATTGTTTACATGAAATGAAACTTTTCATAGCATCTTCAGGAACATTATCTCTCATTAGCAATTTTTTCATAACTGTGTAACCTACCTATGATTTCATTCTCAGAACCATATACTATGATGCAAAGTTAGGGCTAGGAGTGATGCATGAGGAGGAAGAGTCGAACCCTAATGATGGAGGCCAGACTTTATTGTAGGAACCATGTATTATTTTGAACTGTACATAGTCTTTTCAAGGGGTGACCACTAGTATTCGGCCTAAGCCTGTGAGGCGATGAACAAACTATTTGGGTTGTATGTATTTCTAAGTTGATATTAATGAGGAACCACAATAAATATTCCTACTTTGTGATGTAGATTTCTATATACTACAAGATCTTAGTTTACCAACTAAACCTATATTTTTTCGCTGCGATTCTACATCTGAAATCCCGATACGTGCATTTCCATCTAGATGAGACACATCTATCCCGACCAAACACTGGGTGTTATCCCTAAGGCTAGTAGCCTTGGCACCACTGATCCCCATCAAGTCCTTTACACAAGGAATGGGGCACCACACTTACTATCTCAAAAGTGAGTTTTTTACTTTTATCTTAAGCCATTTTATAGGGATGGATTGTCATGTGTCCTTCTGATATCCTTTTGACTATTGATGTGCCTAAATAGGAGCTTTAGTCTTAGTCGTCCACTTACAGCATGACAGAGACAGACTGAAAGGAGATGGCACTCATGTTCTTGCGGCTTGTCTTTAGTCCAATCCGCAATACCTCCTCAAATGTGGGTCTCCCACATAGCATTGGACCATACCTATGGGCTCAAATGATATGATCTACATGCCGTAATGTTTCTTGTAACACTCATTTCCCATAGGCTAGGGATGTCGCGTGCTTTCATAAAATTAGTCAGGCAAGAGATCTCATAATTTAATAAAATGAACATTTATTTTATAAAAAAGAGTTTTATAATAAAACATGTCTCCAATAATATTAAATAAAAAAAAACTTCAATAATTGGATAAAATTTCTTTCATAAAAATAATTTATTCTCAGAAGTCTGGAACTAAATCAACCACTCCATCTAAGTTAGGCCCGCCTGCTCATACTCATCATCCTCACCTAGGTGGTTAAAATATGAAATAAAACTAAAATGAATCGAAAACTCAATAAGAAACCCATCACACATAATCATAATAAATATAAGGTTTTCGTAAAAGTTCACGCTGAGAGTTTAAAAAGCATGACTAACGACTTTTATGTTTATGACATGCATGACTTATCTTAAATTATCTGACTTATCTTACTGGCCAATACACTTAACCATGTCTGCAATGTTGTGCACCAGCCTCACATCCTGTGGCCACAATGGAAACCGCTAATAGTATTGTAAGGTGAACCACGCTTAGGTTCATGGCTTGCACATCCATCTATAAATCGCATTGGTACCATGCATTTGAACGGTCATGTTATTAAATTGTTCTAATCTTATATTATACTTGATCATAAGAAAATTGTGTATCTTTTGCAACTTGAGATATATGACATATATAATACGTACATAATTATAAAATGTTGAACATGAGATAGAATTAACATGATCATGTACTATGATGAATGACATGCTTGTATAAATCATGACATGTGTGGTACATAAAAATTGACTAACAAACAAGTGGTTATAATGATAATCTATCTAAACTAACTAATGTGTGCTAATCCTAATTTATGATCAAGCTACTTACCTCGTAACACTAATCCTGAAATCTCGCCTCGTAGGTCGATACTATATGAAATACCATACGTCACTAATTTCTTAAACAAGTGTGTCATAATATTCTATTTAATTATTTAAAAACATAATTAAATTTTCTTATGATTAAAATAATTATTCAATTTTTCAAGAAACCTAACAAATACTAATATCATTTAAATACTCATAACATATTTCTTTATTTTCTAATTATAACTATAATTGAATAATTTTATCAAATCTAACAAGATAAACAATGAAAATTCGTTTCGATAATTAACTTCATCATATTTAAAATTCACATCCTTATAAACTATTATTATAATCATAATTTAATACTAATAACATATAATTTAGAAGGAAATTGTATTTTATCTAAATATATTAAAAAATAGTGGAAACTCTTTCAATAAAACAGACTTAATCAGATTTAAATTACTAAGAAGAATAAAATTAAACTATTGTTACTTACTACTCCTATGGTAGTTGACGGTGGAGCACAAAGGAGAAAGGAACGTGTGACTGCTTCCTTATCGTTCTGAATTGGTCAATGTGTGTAGTGGTTATGCAATAGCGGGGCTATTTTTAGGTGTCCTCTGCTGCTCTTGGCAGTGCTAAGGCAGTTTCTAGACATGGCGGAGACTAGCTGGGAAGCTTATAGATAAATTATATTTGATCTAAATCTATTAAACAATAGCGGAAACTTTTTTAATAAAATAGACTTAATAATAATAATTTTAAAATAGTATATTAATAATTTGATTTAAAATACCCAACTCATTAATAAAATTTTACTACATAATAATAATAATAATAATTTTTTTTTAATAAATAGATGAATAATATATAAAATTTATTATATGGTCTGATAAGATTATTCAATCCCTAATAAAATCGGGATCGGGTTGTTACATTTATTCTGCAGACACACTCCAAATGTGGCATTTCAAGTGAAGTATGGGCCTCTACGTATAATACTACTACCTTCTGAGCATTTTTGTGTTATTTAAGAAACCCTTTGTGTCCATATGGGTCTTGTACTTGACCATTGCTCGCCTTAGGTTGGTATTTCACCCTTCGTCTAGCCTTTCTCGCCTTCATATGATTGCCACCTTTTTTTTAGAACTACTAGCCTTTTTACCTCCTCATTTTTTGCCTGGGTACTTGCTCGGCCGGCATAAGGTGGAGAGTCATTTATTACATCCTATGCTGAGATGTGTCTGCCAAGCTTTCTACATAGTGTTGCTCACCTTGTTGGATTAGCTGCACTTTGCAGACTACCATTGCCTCAACTTCCATCTTTTTAAGGAAAAGCTCTCTTTTTTGCCTTCTGCTTGACCTTGGGAAGTGGTCTATCCCTTTGCATGATCCTTATAACAGTTCTGCCATATAAAAGATATTGGACAATAGTCAACATCTTACTTTGACATCGTAAAGTGTTTTCTCTTTTCTTTCATCTTCTATCCCCAAGACTTTAAGAAAGCAGAAGGCTCAGGGCCTTCATCAACCAAGGAAATGGCACCAATGCAACCTTAGTATTAGAAATACGATTCAGGTAGGTTCACTCCTACTATTATATTAGAAATGTGGGGTAAATGTTTATTGGTATATACAAGATTTGCATATTCTACTTCTTATCTCTTTTTTGCATGAAACTACATACTTTTCTCACTATATTTATTGGGTACTTTAATGATGTGATTTCAAGACGAGGTTAATTAAATTGTTGTGATTTCAATATGCTCTATACTCATGGGATCAAGTTAAGGATTCTCCATACCATTCATGGGCAGCATGTTACCATGAGTTTCATACAGGTAGAAGAATTTATCATGATGATTGAGGTGGGGCATTTTCACATGGCTTCACATGATATCAGGGAAGAGAAAGCCCACGTGTTGATCAGGTGGAGCATTCTCTATGATGATTTGGTGAAGGTATTCCAAGTGTTGATTAGGTATAGGGATTCTCCATGTTAGATAGGAGGAGTGATTCCCTATTGTGTTTTGGTGAATGTGTTTTATGTGTTGAAGGGAGTAGAAAGACTCCCTGTGTCAAATGGGCGGAATGATTTCCCTTATTTGGTGATAGTTTCTAGATATATGTGTTTTGCTTAGATGGTGATTCTTAGTCATGCTTATGGATATATGTGTTTTTCTTAGATGGTGATTCCTCGTCATACTTATGGATATATGCGTTTTACTTAGAGAGTGATTCATCATCATACTTATTATTATATGCGTTTTGCTAGGGGGTGATTCCTCGCCTTGAATATGGATATATGTATTTTGCTCAAGTGGTGATTACTTGCCATCCTCATGAATATATGTGTTTGGCTTATAAGGTGATTCATTGCCATCCTTAAAATATGTGTATTCTTAGCCTTATTTACATGAACTGGTGCATCCATATTTATCATCATTGTCTTTCATTATTAGTACTGTTATAGGTTTTAACTTATTGAGGTTTCACTGAAGCCTAATTGTGGTAGTCTCACAATGGTTTCGCTCATGGAGCCTTGACTGTGATAAAGATGTAGCCCAGGAGAGTTATCCTGACGAAGAAAGACCAACCCAGCTAGAAAAGTAGCCATATAGGCTAGTCTACATTTCGTTACTTTTGTAATTAATATGTTTATTGTAATTAGGCGACGAACTCTTTATGGTTTAGTATATTTTGATGTAAGTGATGAACTTATGATGGTTTGTACTTATATATGTGATGAAACAAGTGACATATGGATATTATTATTATTATTATTTATTATTAAGAGAATTCTTGTACACTTCTCTAGTACTACTAGATTAGTCTCTATCTAATCTTTTTTTTCTATCTTTGTGGCGATTCTTATCATACACGTGTGCTCTACAATTCGATTTCCGAATGAAGGCATAAACATCCCTTTTAAATTCAGAAGGACATAATTTCCAATTCGATTGAGCTTTTCCATAACAACAAATAAAGCCCAATGACAAACTCTTGTCTACTTTGGGATTTATCTTCCTCAACCAATTTTCTCTTATCATCAACTTTATGTTGCGTTGTCAACGACTTTGCAACAATAGTAACAAATTTCAGTGATCATAACAATCGAACATGAAACTCAGTTAAGGTTCTCATTCGGCCAACTTCTGGTGATAGTAACAAATGTAGTTCAATTAGAAATATTGTTCACAATGAAATACTCAAGCTTGTCAATTTATTTTGATTGTTACCTATGTGTAGTTTACTAACTCTGGTTTTTTTAGTTTACTAAATTCTCATAACTCTAGTGTTTTTGGTCCCATGGTAAACTTTATTTGCAAGTTCTAGGCTTGGAAATAAAAAATAATAAAATGGTAGTGTAGTGCAGCTTACATTTAATTTGGCGTCTAATTTTACAAGGAAAACAACTTAACCAAAGATATGGACTGGATACAATTCCATTAATGACATTAGCCCCGATACTAGGGATTGGAAGATCAATATTTGAGTATTACAAAAGAACATGCCACAAACCTCGACTCAAAGTCTTACCAAGTATCTAAAAGTGGTATTCATCAATAATTAAGTAAACTAATGTACAACCAGTAGATATTTTTTCCATATTTGCCCTTGCTACCCACCGTCTGTTTAGATAGATATATGATTTTATGGGTATTTCACCACTCACGCTGATTGATCTTATTTCCATAACATCTGAGCCAAATAGGCATCCCCTTTCAATCACATCCAATGTGGCGCCTCGTTCCTCATAAAGGTCTATTCCAGGATCCATGGTGCCAAGGGTGCCAACCAATGATCAACACCTAAAAGGAATTTATACTAGGTGTGTAATTTTCGAGAGGGAAGTGCATGTATAAGATATCGACTTATGAAATCACAACATAAATTTATGCAGAATACATTGCGGTAACAACTCTAGCTATTAAGTACCAGAAAACTAAACTTCACAACAAAAGGGACTTCTCGCCCTTCATTAGATCCTGATATATTACATCATCCAAATATACATAAGGTTTGTTGCCTTAAAGTTGCTGACCGATTACAAGAAGTTGCCAGACCTAACATGGTAAACCCTAACAGAAGATACAAGGTAAATATGGCAGGTACTAGGCTCCGTACTTAGAACTTGGGCAGGTTTGACTCTTCTTCCTCAGGCATCGCACCGGGGCCTAAATATGCATCAAAACCTGTAGTTCCAAGAATGAAATCATAAGTAGGTTAGGTGGCTATGACAAGACTGCTAATGAGTGATAGTGCTACCGAAGATGCTATGAACACTTTTATGAAAATATTGGATGAACACATATATGCATGGCAAGTAATCACCCTTACTCTTCTAGCTACGTGCATCCTCAAACATGGTGAGAAATCACCCTCTTCATATAACACATGTATATATAGGCATAGTGAAGAATTACCCTATAGGGACTTGCCCTTTATTTTATGCAAAATATAGAAGCATAATAGTATAAGTATGGTGAGGAATGACCCGTCTCTAGTTTAAGTAGAAAATCTCGTAAAAATCAGTATTCGGCTTGTTTAAGCCCTAGTAATATTCTTCCACCACATAGGTGTTCATCACAAAGATATTTGTCACACATACTGGTATTCATCATATAGATAGATGTTCGTCATATAGACTTCTCACATAGAGATACTTGTTGCACTGGAGATGCTTCTACCTTGCAAACCAACTTGAAGACACTAAGATGTGATATGCCAAGGGATCCTACATCTTGACTATCAAGTGAGGCCAAATACAACATTGCTCCACCCTAATCCCCACGAGGCATTCTCTTTCTTGTGTGAAGCACGTGGCAACATTTTGCAAGAATGGTTTGGAGAATTCTTCATCCCGTCCCATGATTATAAAATCGTGCTACCAATTTCTCACACAAAAATATTCACACAAAGGTAATGGATTCCAACATGGATTTATAGTCATATATCAAAAACTGTTAACACATTCAAACATTCAATCATTGGAAATTAGTACATAAATATAGGCATAAACATAGTGATCAAAATATTTATTCATACTTTTAGAATGGGGGAGAGAAGTTTCAGAGATAATGCAATGCTCATACTCACAACATTCACCCCACATTACCCAGCACTATCTTAGAAGCTAACCTACTTTCTTGCATTGGAAGTCCTCTCATCGCCTCTCTACTCTTTACTTTTTGAAGCAGTTGTCTTTACGAGCTCTTGGTGTCAAAAGTGAGATCTCGTCTCATGTCTAGGTCCTTTAAATAGGGTGGGATTGTCAAATTTCCTTTCTGATGTATCTCTGACTCTAGGCATGCTTGGATAGGAGTCCTTCGGCCTTAATATTTACACTGCAGGATGACAAAGATAGATGACCAGGGCATGGTTTGCACACCCCTACAACCTGCCAACTCCTCGGTTGTTCCTTGAATGAGGGTTCTCCACGAGTCTAGATAACACAACTTGTCGTGCTTTCACTTTCGTTGCATACCCACTCCGGATGTGATACTTCAGATGGAGTGTGGGTTTCTGTGTACGACACTATCACTTTTATGAGCCCTTCGATGTTATATTGGAAAGTTCCTATATCTGGATTGGTTTGTCGTTGACTGTTGCTCATCCTTGGCGAGAAATCTTAGCTCACCTTGGGCGGATAACTCTTGTTTCATTCGAGATTACCAGCCTCTTCAGCTCATCGTTCTCACCTTCACAGCAAGTGACTTTTCTAGCTCACCTACTGTAGTTGAGACACTCATCTCCACCTCGCTCTGGGAGATGTTAGTCGGGCCTCTTATAAGGTCCTTGCTTGCCCAGGTGTTAGACTAGTTGCAGTTTGAATCACCTACTGCAAATTCCTTAGACCATTGGAGTATTTCTCACGTTTTCCTTCCACTCGACTCCAGGAATGGTTTATCCCCTTTCATGTTAGATGGGACCCTCACATCCAATCTCAAAAGAGGAAGGTCTTTTTCTTCTTCCCTCTATCGAAGATGGTTAAGGATCGATTACAAGAACCAGTGAGGAAAGCTCTTCTTTCTTCCATCCGAGTGTGGGCAAGAACCAGGAAATCAGTTGACAAGTCTCCTTGCACATCCTTGTTCATCTATAATAGCGCTTGTGTGGGATGGCCTCGGCATGGCCATTTGTTGTTCCTAACTTCCCCCTAAGTGTCATATATGTAGTCATCTAAAATTCAGCCGAGAAGTCATGTAGTTTTACTTGGTCCTATTCTTGCTGCATCCCCTACGTGCCATCTATCACAAGGTGGAGAAAATGAGGCCTTATTCAAGGATAGTTCTGTGGTTTATTTTCTGGTTTGCTTGCATGTATTTTGTAGGTTGTTGGCCCTGTAGTGTGATTCTTTCCTTCTTAGAATTATTGAAGAATCTTGCTACTTGGTTTGTGTTGGCCCAATTGGTGTATAGATTTTATTTTAGGTTTCTTGTGCCTGGTTGTCTTGGGAGTTCTATTCTATAGCTATTGATAAAATGGAATTTCTTTTTTGGGTATGTGGTTTCGATAGTCTATGGGTCAGATTCTTATGGAGTTCTACTGGTTTGGTTCTTTCTTTGATTTTCCTTTTGGCAATGTTGTAAAAAATCCTTAGTTCACTTTGTTATAAACCCTAGAAAAGAGCATTCGTATCTCACAATTTTACTTCTGGGTGTTTTATTGTTTCTATGTCATTATTTGCTATTCATTTTTTTGTTTGGCTTTACAAGTCTTTACATATATTTTTCCCAAGTTAGTTATAAGAATCACACTTTACAAACTAATACGATAGTGTATCTCTCTTGGAAATTCATTTTTGGAGATTCTCATTTCTAATTCCAGATTTCAAAACAGGGATCAGTTTGTGAAAGTGCTCGCCCTAGGCTTGCATCATGGAGATCCAAAATGCTTGTCACAAGATGAGCATCGTGAAAAGGCAAAGTGCTCATCCCTAGATGAGCATCGCGAGAGCAAATGTGCTCCCCCAAGGCGAGCACTGCTGAAGGGCAACATGCTCATCACCTCGGCAAGCATCTTGAAAAAGCAAAGTGCTCCCCCAGGCGAGCACCACAAAGAGAAAAAGTGCTCGCCACAAAATGAGTATCGTGGAAAGGCAAAGTACTTGCCCCTAGGTGAGCATTGTGAGAGCAAATGTACTTGCCCAAGCTGAGCACCACTAAAAGACAAAATCTTCACCACCTTGGCAAGTATTCTAAAAAAGTAAGGTGCTCACCTCCATCACTATAAGGTAAGTATCATATAAAGGCAAAGTGCTCAGTCCAAGGTAAGAAACATTGAAAGGTAAAATGCTTGCTCCCAAATGAGCACCATTGAAAGGCAAAGTGTTCACCACCTTGGCTAGAGTCTTGGAAAAGCACAATGCTTGCCCCTAGTCAAGAACCATTGAGAGCACAAGTGCTTGTTGTCTCGACGCAAAAAGGCAACATATTGCGAGAGCAAAAATACTCGCTCGAGCACCACTAACAGGAAAAATGCTTGTCACCTCGGTGAGCATCCTAAAAACACAGAGTGCTCGCCTAGGAGAGCCAAAGCGCTCGCTACAATGCTAGTATCGTGGAAAGGCAAAGTGCTCGACCCCAAGCAAGCACCATGTAAAGCCAAATTTTTCGTCACAAGGTGAGCATCAAGGAAAGATAAAGTGTTAACCCCAAGACTAGCATCGTAAGAGAAAATGTGCTCATCTAAAGGAAGTGCCACTAAAAGGCAAAGTGATCGCCACTTCGACGAACACTTGTGCTCACAGTGGTGTTCTTCTTGGGACAAGCATTTTGCGAAGGCAAACTACTAGCCCTTAGGCAAGCATCGTGAAATAAAATGTGATTGCTAACAGGCGAGCACTGAAAGGCAAAGTGCTCACCACCCAAATGAGCAACGTGAAGCTTTTCACCTCGGTTAGCATCGTGGAAACGTAAAGTACTTGTCCAAGGGAGCATCGCAAAGAGTGAAAGTGCTTGCCACCTCGGTGAGCATGGGGGGGGAAGGAAAATTGATTGCCACTCTAGCAAGTGCCTCAAAGGGTGAAAGTGCTTGCCACCTTAGCAAGTATGTTGGAAAGGCTAAGTGCACACCTCCAAGCGAGCACTACAGAGTTCAAAAGTGTTCGTCTCCAAAACATGTCATGAATGAACAATTCAAACACAACCACCTAAAGTCGCCAGTAGCATATATATAAATATATAAGATTATGCTATTATTTACTTGTTCTAGTCCCTTTAGCCTTGGGATATATAGCTACTATTCCTCTATTCTTCTATTGGCAAAGAATCTCATGGGAACTTTTCTTGGATGTTCTTGCAATTTGTTTTTTTATTTGATTCTTCTTTGAGTTTTGTTTTGGATATTTTCATGCTAACGATAAATTCCCCACAAACTTCATCTTTTATATATATATATATATGTAAGTACGGCTAGGGTGCCGCCAAACAGTGATCATTGGGCATGCCCCTAGGCAAAATTTACTTTTCTAATTTTTTTTATTTTTCTTATTCATATTTTTTTAATATCTTTAAACATTTTTAAAAAATATATGAAAAAAATCAATACACTAATAGTTATTTTCTTAATTAATAAGTAAAAAAAATTAAAAAAAAATTAAATATATGAACGATCAAAATGATTAGACAAAATAAAAGAACATACACACATATTTACATCCATAATTAATCATTGGGTTTTCACCTTTTGGCAAAAAGTTCATGAATTTTCATCCTTTTGCACACAAAGCTCATTGGAATTTTGGTTCACTTTTCGCACAGTTTTACTGACATTTCATTTTCTTGGTCTAATTCTCATTAAACCTTAAAAAAATAAAGAATATTTCATTTTCTTGTAAACCACTCTTTAAAAAGTAATAAGCAAAATAAACCTAATAATAATAATAATAATCTTATAACTATTTTAGGACCTATTTTATAAGCAATCAATACAGTCACATCATTTCATTAAAAAGGAATCTTAACTTTACAAAATTATCCTCTATGCCTTGTAAAGTTATAAAATAATTATAGGAAAGCTATAAGTTAATATTTTCCTAAATTTAAATTAGGATTAATTGCAATTTTAATACCTGAATTTTCATTGATTTGCAAAATGTCAGTCGGGTTTTTCCAACTCGCAACATTTATGCTTGAAATTTCAAAATTCTGCAATTTGCAATTTCTGAAATTTCAAAATTCTATTCAAATTTCAATTAAGAGAACTTTTGGCCATGACACGTGTCAATAAATAAAAAGATAAAACGTATCATCCGTATTACACATCATTATTCTTAACTAAAAGAGTTTAAAATATAAATGACGCAATATTTCAGAAAATACTGGAAATTCGCAATTTGGCATCTAATGTTAGAATGTAGGCGAAAACGAATGATAATAGTCCGTACCAGACAAATGACAGTTACGGGATAGAGTAAACAGCTCAGCTACTCAGCAACTGTTTAAAAATTAAAAAAATGAAAAATAAAAGAAGAAGCGAAGCGCGCCCACAAAATTTGTGCACCAAATTTTGAACCAACGCCCGCGGGTGCTTTGCCCTAAAATTTCCAATTTTGAGTTTCATTTTCCCCCAAATTTTCCAATTCCCAAAGCCTCATAACCACTGATTCTTTCTTTCCCATACCCTCAAAACCCTAGGGTTTTATCTTTCTCTGTTCTTGTTGATTGATTCCTTCCCATGGCTTCCGAAACCCTAGAGGACAAGAAGCCCGAGGAGGAAGCTCCCGCTCAGGAAGACAACGAGAAAGCTCCCGCGCTGGAAGACAACGAGCAAGACCCTACACAGGAAGACAGCGAGCAAGCTCCGGCGCAAGAAGTCAAGGAAGAGCTCAAGCCCGACGCACAACAAGGTAACGAAGACGATAAAGAAGAAGAAGCGAAGAAAGAGCAAGAAGATCCGGAACTTCCCGACAAAGAAGCTAAGGATGAACAACCTGTGGAGAAAAATGTTGAAGCTGGAGGCGAAGGGAGTAAGGAGGTGGAGAAAGGTGAAGCCAGCAAGAAGGGAAAGAGAGGAGGTCGAAGAGGGAGCTCGAAGAAGGACCTGAGCGAGCCGAAGAAGAAGCCGAGCCAGGAGTCCGCTGACGAGGAGAACAAAGAGCCTGTTACCCCTGCGAGTGAGAGGCCGACCAGGGAGAGGAAAACGGTTGAGAGGTTCTCCGTCTCCTCGCCCAGTAGGTCTGCCAAGTCTTCTGCGGGCAAAGGTTTGTCGATTGAGAAGGTACGGAGTATAAAGTTGCCATATTTATATTCCACATCTTTGGGTTTGAGTAATTTCAGCTTCTGGGATTGCAGGGTCGCGGTACGCAGCTTAAAGATATTCCAAATGGTATGTTTCAGTTAATTCTTGGCGTGTTGAGCTTTTTAGTTGTAAGTGGTTGATGTCCTGGCAAATTTTGTGAGTCGGTGCAGAGGGCTTTTTAATGCTTTGTTTATTATCAGTTACTTGTTGAGCTTATTGCGCGACTGTTAAGATAGGCTGTTGCTAGGGCAATTAAGGGTTGGTTTGGTTACTCAAAATCAAATTATTTTATCTCATATAATCATTATAACTTTTCAAAATTTTGATACAAAATATAATAAATAATTCAATTTTTTCAAATTTTAAAATTAAAGCAATATTAAAAAATTACATTATAATAATATTTTATTCAACTTTTATCAAAATATCTCATCTCATCTTATCTAAACTACATAATCAAATGAGGCCTAAGTTTTTTAACATTCACATTTTTTCTGTTGAAGATGTTTATGGTTGTAAAGTGTACAGCCCAATGTGAACTATAATAATATTGTGGAAGAACTCACTTTTTCTGGTTCTGTGTTTCCTGTTCTGAAGTCTTCGAATTTTGTATAGATGTCCATCTACTTGCAGTATATCCTTGGCTGGATATGGAAACATGATATATAGAATTTTAGTTTTAAGACATTTGGAGGTTATATTAGGACCTGACTTTGTATTATTTCACTTAATATTGACAGTGCCTTGCATGCCTGCACATCACATTCCATTTAAAGTTGAATAATGAAAAGTTTGTTCCCTATGATGATTTGTGAGAACTCTGCATTTTTGCTGCATAGTACACACTCGTTTAGATGTTTTTTTATTGGCACCGGGTGTCCAAGAACAACGTCTTGACTAATCCTAGGGTGCACAGGCTCTTGATAAGGAGTTTTCTGCAAGTTTACTTCGGGTAATTCAATAGGAAAGTTCTTGAGTCTATGACTACTAGAGATTGTTTGGAGATTTACCACTTGAGCCACTTCCTAGGGGTTACTCATGTAGACATATGTTGGTAGCATTTAGGAAACTGGGATAACACATTTTCAGCACTACTAGAAGATATAGAATTTTGATAAGCAGTTTTCATTCTCTATTTTTCATCTCACCTGTGTAATCAAATGAGGCCTTAGGGGTTGTTTGGATACAAGAAGTCTTTCAATTCATCTCATCTAATCATTATAATTTTTTTAAACTTCCACACAAAATACAATAAGCAATTCAACTTTTTTAAATCTCAAAACAAAAATAATATTAAAAAAATAATATTCTTATAATATTTTATTTAACTTTCATCTCAATTCACTATCCAAACCTCCCCTTAGTCTTTTTTCAGTTTCTTGAGTGTATGTAGGTATTTTCTCTTGTATGTTTTCTGTGTACTTGGGTGCTTATTCTTGGTAACAAAATCTCTTATTAATTATAAAAAAATATTTATAAAATAGAATAAAAAGGTTATGAAAAGGCACGATACTAATATATTTAGCCTATTAACTCGAATTTTAGAGCATTAATGAACATAAAAAATCAATTGATCAATTAATTATATAACTAATTCTCTTGTGCTTTTAAAAAAATACAAAACTGTGATATTTGATAGTCATGACCAAATAAAGAACATGGTTGAATCAAAATAAGTCCAGAAGGCAATGACCTAGAAAGCACAAGAAATATAGATAGACTTCTATGCTAACATAAGCAATAGCTTTAGTACAATATGATCCTAGTGTATATAATCATCCGCATCTCAAGCATAGGATAATCATCATTGTCATCATAACATTTCTAACCTCGATCCTCTTCCTCATCTACTTCATCTAAACTAATGATCCACTCTAATAGTAATTTTTAAAACTGATATTTTATATATTTTGAAACATATATCAAAGACCTACAAAAGTATGTATTTTGTGCTTTAATCTCACTAGGAAAAACACCAAAAAGCATGTGTTTTTAAATGCGTTTTTTACAATAAGGGAGGCGCTTTTTCCTGGACACTTTGCACTTGAGTGTGCTTTTACCAACACTGATATCATGCTTCTTTTTGCCTTTCATAATAAATGTATAGATTAAATTGCATTGGCAAGGGAAATTGAGTTGTTACTCTTACCTTGAATTATTACAGTTAGATAATGTAAGCAGATCTTTATCTGTTTTCTTATCCTTCTTCCTCATCTGTTGCTCAACAAGTTCTTTTTTTTTTCTCCTTTTTTCCTTCCAATTATGATTAACAAAAATTTGTTCCTAATGATAATACGTCGTAATTGAAGAAATTTGTATCAATAAGATTGCAGGACGAATTTTGCCAGAAAAGTTTGATGCACAAACACAGACTGACACATGTTTAACCTTGGTG
The DNA here is from genome assembly GCA_029856935.1 of Cyclocarya paliurus. Lineage (NCBI taxonomy): Eukaryota > Viridiplantae > Streptophyta > Magnoliopsida > Fagales > Juglandaceae > Cyclocarya > Cyclocarya paliurus. The sequence continues at coordinate 1,596,752 of CM056960.1, read as the reverse complement.
TGAATATGGACTACAGCAAACACTAGAAAGTGCCTCTGTCTAAGGGGCAATGAAAAAATAGATTAGTATCATCAATTAGCTAAATGACACCTCTCTTCTAGGTGTTTTGTCCTTTATAACACCAAGTAGAATGTATCTTGTATTATTTACTTTTTATGTCATACTATGCTTAGTAACCAGTCAGTTTGAATTGGGGTCCAAATACTTAGTAAAAGAATGGGTCCTGTCATGGACATTAAAAAATAGCGAAAAGAAAATCCTTACCCTGTGTTGTATTGAGGATGTATCTTTCAGTACGAGTGAAACTGCAAATAGTTTAAGTGAAGCTCAAAAAGAGATGTACTTTTTGGGGCTGTCCTCTTGAAAGAATTTAAAAATGACTAATAAAGGGCATTTTGTCTATGTTGATAGTCTGATTGATTTTAGAATATTAGTTTTGCTAGAAAGACTAGAGAATAGTAATGATTACTTGTTTCATCAATGGGGAATTTATGGATAAAAAATCAGTAGATTTGAGGATGCTCAGTAAGCAAATGTGGAGAAGAATAAATTTGGATGCAGGTGTTGTCTTTAATATTGTTTACTTTTGCTTATTGGAAACCTTACTTTTGTAATTTCATGAAATTTCCCACAAATTCAAGAATGTTCATGTTGAAAGGGAGAGGTTTTCAGCTCTAATTGTCCACATGCTACTATGTTTGGGCATGCTATTTACTTCTATTCAACTTGATACGGCATCCTGCCATATTTATTGTCTGATGGTATAACCTGTGTCAGTGGCTTTCAAGTTGTCCAAGAGAAAAACTGATGATAACCTGCAAATGCTTCATACAATACTTTTTGGAAAGAAAGCTAAGGTGAGCCATGCATATGGTTTCTTGGTTTAGTTGTGTGTGTTTGAAATTCATTCAATGGTTGTTACTGGATTCTGTTATGAGATGTTCATTGTTGACATTCTTGTATAGGCACAAATTTTAAAGAGAAATATAGGCCAGTTTTCAGGCTATGTGTGGACTGAGAATGAGGTATTTCTGTTATATACGTACATCACTCATTTATTATTCTTGCTAATTTCTTTTAGTTATCTCCTTGCTTATTTTGCTATATAATCTTCTTGTATATCCATGCATGTAGTGTATCCATTTATGGATGTTGTATGAGAAGAGACTATGCTTCTCGTTTGTTTACTGCAGGAAAAGCAACGGGTAAAGGTAAAGGAGAAGCTTGACAAATGTGTTAAGGAAAAGCTGATGGATTTCTGTGATGTGCTTAATATTCCAATAAATAAGTCCGGTGTGAAGAAGGTAGTTGTGATAGAATGGCACTTGTTATTGTACCCATATTTTCTCTGTAAGTGTTCTTGTACCTAAATTTATCAGTTTCCTACCGATTCATCAGCTTTTCTGTGATTCTAGGATGAGCTCTCTGCAAAGTTATTAGAGTTTTTGGAATCCCCACATGCAACAACTGACATTTTGCTTGCTGATAAGGAGCAGGTTTGTATTATGCCATTGCTTTGCATTAAGTATCGAGCACTAGTGGATGTTAAGTTTTTGGGGTAAGAGTTGATCAAGCTTGCTTCTTATATTAACTTCAGAAAGGTCAAAAGCGTAGGAGAAAGGTAACACCAAGCAAACTTGCAAGCCCTGGAGAAGCTGCAGAACCACAATCCAAGGTTTTCTCTCTAGAAACTTTTTAGCTGTTTCATCTTGATGCATGGCCTTCTAGTGGAGTTTCTTGGTCAATTGTTGTTTGCTTGACAACTTTTTCTGGTTTTTATATTATCTGCTTGCTGTAGCCTGTATATATCTCATTTTGATAAAAGAATATTAATTTTGATTAGGGATTGTAAGTCTACCACTGAGACTTTTATGTGGTGACAATGCTGACACTTTTATAGTCATATTAAAGTGTTTGTTGATGAGTGTGGACCATTGGTCAAGTGAAGAAGAAAGAGGAATCCTTTACATATACTGTTTGCCAGGGGTTAATTCTTTTCTGAATCATGTATTCAGTTCATAGCTAAGTTTTAAAATATAAGACGTTCATACTCTCTGCCTGATGCTTGATATATCTAATCTTCATGACGTTAATAATTGGTAAGTATACTACTCCCACGAAGAGTGTCCTGATAAAGTGGAAAGAAAAGTAGTTTTTAATCCAGCTTGTTGCACTTTGCTTGATGATTAAGCTCAGATTTAAACATTTTCTAGATTCAGATGGATAAAGTGTTCATGATGGAGAATATTCTGCTGAGATACCAAGCTTGATTGATGATTGATATAATTCTCTCTCAATGTCAACCTTTGTTTTTTGATGGAGTATCTTATCTGTATGCATGTCTGTCCATCTCATTGCATGTGTTGTCATTTTCTTTCTCCCATCTTTACCCCTAGAAACGAAAAACATCTAAAGTTGCAAGAAAGCAAAAGCAGCCTTCAAAAGAGGAGGAAGATGATGAGGTTGATGAGAAAGTTGAATCTTCTGATGGAAACGATGAATCTCATGATGATGGTGACCATCATACAGAGGCAGATGATGGAAGTGATCATGAAGAAACAAAATCTGATGAAGATGAAGATGAAGATAAAGAAAAGGAGATGTCTAAAAGTTCATCCAAAAAAGTTCGGAAGGATGGTTCGGTGAAAAAAGTGACACAAAAACCCATACCGGTAAGAAAGGCTACCCCTGCAAAAAGGGTGAAATCTCCTGCAAAATCTCCAAAACTATCTACTTCAGCAGTGAAAAGAGGTGCTAATGATGCCGATGGATCACATTCGAAGTCAAAGGTATCGACATCTAAGAAACAGAAGGTCGAGAAAGAAAGCACGAAGAACGTTAAAGAGAAAGATACAAGAAAGAAACATCCAGGCAAGTCCCCGGCCAAGGTCTCTACTAAGGATCAAGGTGTGTTGCCTCCCGCCAACTTCAATGTTAAGTTTTTTTCAATTGTCTTTTTTTTTTTTTCTAGGAATCCTTGCTGTGAGTGGATATAACTGTTTGTTGCATGTATTGCTATTTGCGACTGTATCTGTCTTATAGCTGTTATTGCTATATGGCTTATGAGAATTGATTTAAAAAATTAGTTAGCTGCCATGCTTGTAGCGCACGATCAATGCTTGGTGTCCTTTGAATAATTTCATTCCTTTTGCATTAAAAAGCTTATGTAATTGACAGAAAATATCGCCTTTCTTTTTCAAATTTTTTTGCTAACTAGGAAAAGGCAAAACTAGTAAGAAGGCAAAGGCAGAACCCAGTAGAGAGGAGATGCATGCTGTAGTTGTTGAAATTGTGAAGAAAGTGGACTTCAATACTGTAAGTAGAAGTTTTGGCTGGCATTTACATGGATTGGTTGTTGAAGTTGTCATGTCATTCTAAAATATACTTATGCCTTGTGATGCAGGCAACTTTATCGGATATTCTCAGGCAACTTGGTATGCTGGCTTCCTTTTATTTTTTACCTAATCTTTTTTCAGCTTAACTTGGCTGATGACTTTGTACATGTAATTTTTAGGGGCCCATTTTAGCGTTGATTTAATGCATAGAAAAGCAGAGGTAAAGGATATAATTACAGACGTGATAAACAACATGAGTGATGAGGAAGATGAAGGGGAGGAGGCTGAGGAGAATGCTGAGGAGGCTGGTGATGACACAGACAAGGATGATGATTGATGATGCTGAGTGCTCATAGGAGTGGGCCAGAAGACTTTGAATGGCCTTTGCAGAACTTTTGAGGCACGCAGTGCATATTCTTCAAAGTAGATTATGTTTCTACTGGGGGAATCCTTCAGTTTCTATAACTGACAAGCTACAGTGAATATGTCTAGTCTTGTGACCTTTTCCATCCAATTGGGTTTGTTTGTACCATATGAATTAACCTCTTTTGTTGTACTGATAACCTGTCTCAACTTTATTAGGTAGTTCTAAATTTTTTTTCTTTCTTTTTTTGTAGCGGGAAATGTCTCTTTGCTAAAAAATTGTCTTTCGACATTTTGCCTTTACCTTTATATAATGTTTTTAGTGAATGGCTTTATCCTAACAACTGTTCAAAATGGTGATTTTAGTTTGGCAATAAGAGCTTCCTCCTAAAAAAAAAACCACATGTTTCCTGGCAACCTATAAGAATATATGTAGGCATTAGATGAAAATTGCCATTACCCATAAAAACCAAACCGCATATGTTTTGTTTGGGACACGTTTACAGGTATAATGGCAGAAGTGATTCTCAACAAAATTATTTTAGATCTTTAGGATTTCCAAAACTAGTTGTAGTTCTGGTCGGGCCGGTTGTGCCTCAAAATTCAATGGCTACGTACAAATCGTTAATGGCTCACCTATATGATATGACTACGTGGGGTTGGGCTATGTTATGAGGTACCTCCATGTTCTATTATGCCTCCACCATTACTTTGGCGGTAATATCCTTTTCTGTATTTTTTTTCTTTGAGGGTACATGGATTTTATGATGTACCCCTAACGTAAGTATATGAAAACACAAATCTATGGGTGCTTCTATAGAGACCGATAGGTCTACCGATAAAAATTAGAATGTACCGATTGGTGCAATTTTTTTTTTTGTCTAAAACATTAACCAATTCAATCATTTCTTAATGTTTAAGTGAAAAACAAAAACACAAAAATGCACCAATTGTGCAAATGCTCGGTGCTCTACCTAACATTTCTCTAAATCTAAGCTAATTCAAATAATAGAACTTCGTGTATGCTGCCATTACTTTTGAGGTGACATCTTTTTTTTAATATTTATATATATATATATATATTATTTTTAGGGGCATGTGTATTTTTATTATGGAGAAATTTTTGGTATCAATTGGTTGTTGGGCGGACACCCCACACCCTATGTGGCAGACCAAGTGAACCAATCTTGCACCTACCCAATCTCTCTGGTCCCAAGCCCCTCCCCCCTCCTTTCTTGGGTTTTCCATAATTGTCCAAAACATGGTTGAAGCAAAATTAGGCAGTAGGAAGGACCTTCTTTACGATATTCCGACTGAGGGTGAGGTTGAAGTTGGCCATGATTGCCCAGAACAAGATCTCGAATGGTTTCAGCGGGAAGAGAAGAAAAATAAAAAAGGGAAAAAAAACCCACACGTCAGGTATGAGAGGTAAGATCAGCAATAGTTGTTGATTCATAGAAAAACTCTTTTATCATGTGCGCCCCATGAAAATGAAAATACATCAATACGCATAAATCTATTAACCCTTCAAGTCATTAAGCCTCATGCTACCAAGTACCATATACATACATACATACATACATACATACATACATACATATATATATATATATATATATATATATATATATATATATATAGAAATTGATGGAAATGCTAACTTAATTATTGTAGCTAGACGACGGTGCAATTAAAGCATGCATAAGTGACACCCAATTATGGATTGTGTTATTGTTGTGTTAAATCATGAGTATTAAACTTATGAGTCAAACAAAATACAATCCATTTAATTAAATGAGTTACATGACCCATGTAAATAATGGATTAAATTATATGAGTCAAACGGAACACGATACGTTTAATTAAATGGGTCAAACCCTTAAATCCTAACATGACCTATATAAATAACAGGTGACACAATATAACATGTTTAATTAATCTGTTTAGTAATTAACTTTTATTAGGTTAACTTGGACACAATCCATTTAACTTACTTCAACTAGTTTAACCTGTTTCATATAAATGAGTTGAATTGATCCATATATATTTTTTTTAACCTAATTAATATAATTTCGTATCAAAAAAAAGTTTAATAGTTTGAGATATTAAGCAGTCAAATACTAACATTAATATTACATTTTCTCGAAAAAAAAAATTAATCTTTTTCACTTTAATTCAAAATTACCATCAAATCACATGAAAATTACTCTTAGTTGTAATTAAATTGTAGTATAGTTGCTTAGAAAAATAAATAAATTGTAGTATAGTTGTCATTTTATCATTTTCCTTTCTTATTTGCTTTGCAAATTATCTTTTTCTTATTTTATTTTTTACTATTTTTTTACGAAGTGGCACTTAGTAATTTGTGTCAACGTGGCATCTTAACTGACTAATTATATATATAAAAAATAAACAAAATGACTAATTTGATCAAAGTTGAATTCACATAGAGTAAAATATTCAAAATTAAAAATATGAGTAATCTGTCCAAAAGGCAAACCTATTATTTGATTGAGTAATGATGAAATTAAGTTAAAAATATTCAGCACGATAACTTTATTTTATTTTTAAATATAACCTGAGTTTGGCCTTATTATTTAACTAGATTATATTTTTCATGTCAGTTTATTTATTTTTTGACGAGTTTGAGTTTATTATTTTCATAAAATAAAATAATTGGTTAATTATTGTTTTCATATTGTTATTAAATCTAGGGTTTCAGAAAAAACTCCAAGATAAAGCAACAAATACCAAGAATGATTCAAGAAACTTAAACAGAAATCACAACCAAATAGAAAATAAGAAAATGGAACGAATATACCAAAAACACAGGATTTAACGTGGTTTGATCCTTTCGGATCTACGTCCACAGGGGGAACTGGCCAGAGATCATCTTATTGAAGCTTCGAACACAACAGATATAGGTTACAAGATTCAGGCCAACAAAGTGACCTTAACTCTCTCCATCACTCTTTGGATTTACAAGTTTTTCTTCAAACCTTCCGTAGCCTCTCAAAGCCTCACTCTCAAAATATCGAATATTGCATCTATATCAACAATAGCCATCGCATGCCTTTTATATGGCTGGCTCATTACCGTTAACCCTAGTTAATCTAATGTAAACATGTGGCCATCTAATAGATTTAGGATTACAAGACACAAATCTGAATAACAAGAGAAAAAGTAAGGTGCACGTGGTCACTTCTTTGACCATTAGTTAAAAGGCATATTAAAATTACTACTTTATCCTTCTAAAAGTAAATTGTTGAGACATTAGTCATCAATCTCCACCTTGTCATCAATTTGACTTCAAGGTTCCCCATCCCTTGCCAGTTCCCACCTTTTATTCCCTGGTCAGCCCTCCTCCATTTTGATAAAGTCTAAACAGTGCTTGATCTTTGATTTTGGCAATGGTTTGGTTATCATGTCTACTAGGTTTTCTTCAGTTGGCATTTTCTCCACTTTAACAGTACCACTTGCAACCACATCTCTTACAAAATGAAGTCTAATGTCAATGTGTTTTGATCTTTCATGAAAAAATTGATTTTTTGTGAGATATATAGTACTTTGATTATCACAATAAACTGTGATATTACCCTCAAATAAACCTAGTTCATTTGTTATACCTCTCAACCATAAAACCTCCTTTATAGCCTTTGTCATGGCTATATATTTAGCCTCAGTTGTAGACAAAGCTACAACTGATTGTAAATTAGACTTCCAACTTACAGCACCACCAAAGGCAGTGAATACATAATCAATCAGTGACTTCCTTGTGTCCAAGTTTCCAGCAAAATTAGAATCTACAAACCCACAAATTTCTTAACCACTTGACACATTGCCACCAAACTTAGCCTTAAACCTGAGGAGCCTTTTAAGTACTGAAACACCCACTTCAATGCTTGCTAGTGGGGTTTCCCATGAACCTACTAACTAGACTAACAGTATAGGTAAGGTTTGGTCTTGTACAGACCATTGCATACATGATACTACCTACCATACTTGCATATGGTATTTTTATTATAAATTCCCTTTCATCATCAATTTTAGGGGACTGATTAATAGAAAGTTTAAAATGCCATCCAATGGGGTACTTACAGAATTTGCTAAGTCCATGCTAAATCTTTTAAGTACCCTTTGAAGATATGTTTTTTGTGATAAGTAGAGTAATTTCCTTTTTCTATCTCTAATTATCTCCATACTTAAGATTTTCTTAGCAGGTCCAAAATCTTTCATTTCAAAAACAGATTTTAGAATTTCTTTTACATGCTCAATATGACATTTATCTTTACAAGTAATGAGCATATCATCCACATATAACAGAAGGTAAACAGTGACATCATTAGAAATTTTAAAGTATACACAGCTATCATAATTGCATCTTTTAAAATCATTTTCAACCATATGTGTGTCAAATCTTTTATACCACTGTCTTGGGGATTGTTTTAACCCATACAAATATTTTTTCAACAAACACACATAGTTCTTATTGGATTCATTTACAAAACCTTCAGGAGGTTGCATGTACAGTGTTTCTTCTAATTCACCATGTAAAAAAACAGTTTTAACATCTAACTATTCTAAAAACAAATCATGATAAGCTGTGTAGGCTAACAATAATCTGATAGAACTGTGTTTTACTACAGGGGAGATGATTTCATTGAAATCTATACCTTCTCTTTGTGTAAAACCCTTTGCCATTAACCTAGCCTTGTACCTAGGTTTTTCTACCCCAGTTATTCCCTCCTTTTTCTTGAATATCCATTTAGACCCTATGATTTTAACCTTGTTAGGTTTTAACACCATTTCTCAAGTCTTATTCTTATGAAGAGATTCCATTTCTTCTTGCATGGCAAGAAGCCAATTACTAGATTCTTTGCTACACATTGCTTCTTTATAAGACATTGGTTTATGGTCTTCAATGTCTTGTGCTATAGAGAGGGCATAGGCTATAATATCAGCTTGTGCAAATCTCAATGGAGGTCTTATAACCCTTCTTGATCTATCCCTTACAAGGTTATATGAGTCAATGGTTTTCCCTTGGTCACTTTCTAAAGTAGGCTTAGAATTATCTCTAGAGTGTGTGGTTGTTCCTTGAGGCAATGAGTCCAAAGACTCCACCTCAATCTGGATTTTATCTGGGATAGTGACAGGTTGTGTCTCAACTGTGTCCAGTTGAGATCTAGCCATTTGTGACTCATTAAGGGTCACATCCCTGCTTATTATACACTTTTGTTTTCCAGGTTCCTCTATCCAAAATTTATAACCTTTAACTCCTTCAGGATACTTAACAAAAATGCATTTTATTGCCCTAGGTTCCAGTTTGTCAGTTTTATAGTGTGCATAAGCAACACAACCAAATACCCTCAGATTACTGTAGTCTGAGGGTTTACCAGTCCATAATTCTTGGGGAGTATTACAATTAATGGCAGTGGATGGACCCCTATTTATCAAATACACAGCAATACTAACTGCCTCTGCCCAAAAATTTTTTGGTAATTTGGCATTGGACAACATACACCTAACCCTCTCAAGAATTGTTTTATTCATTCTTTCAGTTAGGCCATTCTGTTAAGGAGTTTCTCTCACTGTCCTATGCCTTGCAATTCTCTCCTTTCGGCAATAGTTATTAAACTCATTTGATAAGTATTCAAGTCCATTATTTGTCCTAAGTTTTTTAACCTTCCTCCCGACTTGATTTTCAACCAAGGTTTTTCATTTCTTAAACTTGTTAAAAGTGTCACTTTTCTGTTTAATGATATAAACCCAAACCTTCCTAAAATAGTCATCAATAATGGATAGGAAATAATTCCCCCCACCATGAGAACTAACCCTTGCTGGCCCCCACAAATCAGAATGGACATAGTCCAAACTTTGTTTAGTAAGTTGTGTATTGGGTTTGAAGCTAACTCTAGTGGACTTGCCTAGTATACAATCTTCACAAAAGGGAAGGTCTCCTAGGTCTTTGTCACCAAGTAAGCCCTGTTTTTGGAGTTCCTTTAAGCCTTTATGGCTGACATGCCATAGTCTTTTATGCCAGAGTTCAGTATCATTGTCCAATTGTTTCTGGACAGTAGAAGCATGTCCTATAACAGTCTGACCTACCAGGGTATAAAGGCCATTCTTTATTTCCCCTTTCATTACTATTAAGGACCTTTTAGGAACCTTTAGGACTCTTAACTCAGATTTAAAGGTGCAATCAGATTTATCAAGCATTCCAAGAGAGATTAAATTCCTCTTAGGATCAGGTATGTATCTTACATCTTTTAGTATCATTTCCACACCATCATGCAGTTTTAATCTGATTGTACCAATTCCCAAAACTTTGCAAGATTTATTATTACCAAGCATAACATGTCCACTATCAAAATCAGAGAAAGTTTCAAACCAAGACTTACAAGGGCACATATGAAAAGAACATCCTGAATCTAAAATCCATTCATTACTAGATTCAGTCTAGGAGATACAAAGTACCTTAGCACTCTTATAGCCCTCAGATGCAACAGATACATTTCCTCATGTTTAAACTTATCCCCCTCTCTTATTTTCTTTTCTGGACAATCTTTCTTGAAATGTCCCTCTTTGTGACAGAGGAAACACTTCAATTGTTTTCCTTTTGATTTTGATATACCCTTATTCTTCTTTCCTTTATAACCAGGTTTTTCAGATCTTCCCCTAGTCACTAACCCCTCTCCAGTCTGAGATTTAGCTTCAGAATTATTCTAAAGTTCCCTTGCATGCAATATAGATTGCACCTCATCTAATGGCAAACTCTCTCTGCCATACATAATTGTTTCTTTTAGGTTAGCATATGAGCTGTCAAAGGAACTCAATAACAGTATAGCCTGATCCTCATCCTCTATTGTGATGTCTATGTTAGCAAGATTTAGGATGATCTTGTTAAACTCATCCAAATGATCTTCCATAGACACCCCAGGGTCATTTTAAAGGTGTACAGTTTTGTCTTCTTATGAAGACGATTGGCCAGGGACTTGGTCATGTAGAGAGTTTCTAATTTTGACCAAATCCCTACAGCTGAAACTTCATTGGCTACCTCCCGTAAGACCTTATCCCCTAAAGAAAGAATCATGGCACTGTGTGCCTTTTGTAATATCTCAGGTTTAACCTTCTCAGTGGTGGAGGAACTAGATTGTTCCTCTGAGGACCCCTTAGACAGTTTCTTATCTCCAAGAAGTGCATCTTGGAGGCCATGTTGTACTAACAGAGCCCTCATTTTAATATGCCAGAGACCAAAATCATTTTTTCCTGTAAATTTCTCCACCTCAAACTTAGTAGAACCCATCTCGACCTAGGCTCTAGATACCATTTGTTATTAAATCTAGGGTTTCATAAAGAACTCCAAGATAAAGCAACAAATACCAAGAATGATTCAAGAAACTTAAACAAAAATCACAACCAAATAGAAAATAAGAAAATGGAATGAATATACCAAGAACATAGGATTTAATGTGGTTCGATCCTTTCGGATCTATGTCCACAGGGGGAACTAGCCAGAGATCATCTATTGAAGCTTCGAACACAACAGATACATGTTACAAGATTCAACCCAACAAAGTGACCTTAACTCTCTCCATCACTTTCTGGATTTATAAGTTTTTCTTCAAACCTTTCGTAGCCTCTCAAAGCCTCACTCTCAAAATATCGAATATTGCATCTGTATCAACAGAAGCCATTGCATGCCTTTTGTATGGCTGGCTCATTACCTTTAACCCTAGTTAATCTGATGTAGACATGTGGCCATCTAATAGCCTTAGGATTACAGGACACAAATATGAATAACAAGAGAAAAAGTAAGGTGCACGTGGTCACTTCTTTGACCATTAGTTACAAGGCATATTAAAATTACTACTTTATCCTTCTAAAAGTAAATTGTTGACACATTAGTCATCACATATAAAATAAATTCATTATTAAAATCTTCCTAAATCTGTTTCTTTGGTATATTTTGTATCTTAAAAGAGATTATGGATTACTTCTTAAAGACAAGCGTTTCCATGATGCTAAACATGATTACCCAACGCTCTAAGATAATGACTCATAAGATCTCATCCTTGAGTACATCAGCGTAAGCTACATGTAAAACTTGAGTTCATGATTGTATCGGGATTAAGAATAAAATGCTATTAGTAATGGTAAATTTATTACTCAATTGATAGCATATTCTAAAATAATAAAGTCACCTTAGTCCCATTTATTATAGTCCAAGTATTTCAACATAAATAATTTATTTTGTTCGAACCGACACAGAGATTATTCTCTGAGCTTTCTCTATGGAGAAAGACCAGGTGAAGGAAATAGTCTCGGCTCACTCTGCTAAGTGAGGGAGGAGGACTCTATCCTAGCTCTATAACCCGTAAGGTTGGGGTAGGTGACTATGGAGGATTTGGAGAAATGGTGGGATAAACTTCATCTAATGGAAGAGGAAAATGAAGTGATTAAGGTGAATGCAGAATACATGAACAAGGTGATAGAAGAGGGGAATAAAAGCTTGGTGGGAAAACTGTTATCGGACCAAAAAGTGAATAAGGAGGTGATTAGATCAACCATGAACAAGATCTGGAGACTGAAAGGCTCTTTCATCTTCCATGATATTGTTCCAAATATATTTGTAGTTTCCTTTGAGAATCAGAAGGATAGACAGAGAGTGTTAGAGGGTAAACCTTGATTATTCGATAACCAGTTGTTTGTTTTGAACCCGTTTGATGGTCTTACTCCTCCTCAGAAGATGAGCTTCGACTATGAGGTTTTCTGGGTACATCTTAACAATTTGCCATTGGCACGTATGACACGAGAAGTGGAGATGCAGATTGGAGCAACGATTGGAAGTGTGGAGGGAGTAGATACTAGGGAGGATGGGATTGGGTGGGGAGGTTATTTACGTGTGAAAATCAAAATATACCTGAGAAAAAAAATTACAAGGGGTCGAACTGCTAATGTATTGAGTAACAGAATGTGGATTCTCTTGAGTTATGAGAAACTCCAAAAACTGTGTTTTAAATGTGGTAAAAGTTGTCATGGAGTAGAAGGTTGTATGGGGGGGAAGGGAGTAAGGATTTGTCCCAATATGGGGTATGACTTCGTGCTAACCATTCGGGAAGGGGGAAGTTCTCAGAGGTGGCTAGGAACAATTTTAGTGAGAAAGTGGGTGAGGGTGATGGGGATTCCCATAATGATTCTGCTACTAAGGAAGGTGGGGCTAATGATGTGGATGCTAATGTGGTTAATGTACAGGGTGGTATGGATGCTAATGTGGTTGAGAAGGAGGCAGAGGGAGTGGGAAAAGGGTCACTGGGCTCAAAGGGTGGAGATGAACTGAAAGTGTTTGTGAAAAATCCTGAGAGAGGGGAGGAAGTTGAGGGGTTAGACAGGGGAGGAAAGACAGTTGAGGAGGCCTTGGTGTATAATGCAATGTCTAGTTTTCTGCATCAAAATCATGGTAGAGAAATGGCTGAGAACCAGGGGGTGTTGAGAGGAGGAAGTGGAAGAGAAGGGCTAGAGTTGTGGAGAAGAAAGTAGAAGGAGATTCAGTAATAAGGGGAAAACGCAGACTGAGAAGTCAGGGGCCGGAGGAATGCAGTAAGGGTGTCTTGAAAAGAGGAAAAACACAAGATGAGGATGGGGCATCTAGAATTGATTTGATATTGGTGGAGGCTGCTAGCCAGCCCCACCAACAGTTATGAAAATACTAAGTTGGAACTGCTGGGGCTTGGGAACCCCTGGACAATTCAAAACCTTCTCTTGTTGGTGAAGGAAAAGAAACCCAATACGGTCTTCTTAATAGAGACAAAGCTAGTAACATGTAAAGTTGAGAGTATCAAGAGGAGACTGGCATGATAAGGATGTTTTGTTGTTGACTTGATGGGAAGGAAATAGGGCTTGGCAGTGTTGTGGTGCAGGGAAATGGATGTGGAGATAATCAACTATTCTCAACATCATATTAATGCTACTGTTATAAGTGAGGAGAAGAAGCTGTCCTGGCTATTTACTGGTTTCTATGGGCATCTCGAGGTGAGTAAAAGGAAAAGAACATGGGATTTATTGTCTTTGTTAAATCCTTCAATTGAAAAGCCATGGTGTGTAGTAGGAGATTTTAATGAGATATTGTGTCAAGATGAAAAGATGGGTGGAAGACCTAGGCCAGAGGCTCAGATGGTTGAGTTTAGGAAAGCCCTAGAAGAAAATAGCCTTTTTGACTTGGGGTGGAAGGGTAACATATACACATTGAGTAATAAGCATACGGACAGCACATTTACCAAGGAAAGGCTCGATAGAGCTGTTACTGACCTCCAATGGTCTGAAATTTTCTGTGATATAGTTGTGGAAGTACTGACAGTAATTCAGTCTGATCATAAGGCATTACTACTAGACTTGAGACAACAAAACTTTGTGAATAAGAAGAGAAGAAGGTTATTTAGATTTGAAGCAAAGTGGACAAGGGATAAGGAAGAAGTTTTAGTGGTAGAAGGGGCTTGGGAGAGGTATGTTGCAAAGAAAAATCCAGGCAGAATTGTTCAAGGAAAACTGCATAGATGTAAGGGAGACCTAATCAGGTGGAGTAAGTCGAGAGAGAAAGAGGCTACTCTGATGATGAAGCATAAAACTGAGAGTTTGAAGAGGGAACAGGAAAATGAGGGGCCACATAATGTTGATCTAATTAGAAAGCTACTAGATGAGATGGGGTTGTTGTTGGAGCAAGAGGACTTAAAGTGGAGACAAAGAGCTAAGAAAACATGGTATCAATTGGGTGACAAGAACACCAAAATTTTCCACTCTTGTGCTACTCAGAGGAGAAAAAAGATTCAGATAAAGGAAATAAAAAATGCCTAAGGGAGAATGGTGACTGAGAAAGAAGGGATAGAAGAGGTGTTTTTTGACTACTTCAATTCTATGTTCTGTTCAACATAGCCAACAACAGAAGCTATTGAGGAGTGCTTGAAGGAGCTAGATTCGAGAGTGATAGATGTAATGAATGCAGAGTTGCAGAAGAAATTTACAAAGATTGAGGTGGAGGAAGCTTTGAAGCATATGGGATCACTGAAATCAACTGGCCCTGATGGGTATGGTGCCTGCTTCTACCAAACATATTGGAGTATTGTGGGGGAGGAGGTGAGTAGGGCAGTGTTGAGTTTCCTAAATGGGAAGGTGGATTAATGATACATTCTTAGCTTTGATCCCCATAGTTAAAAACCCCTCAACCGCTAGTGAATTCCGACCAATTAGCTTATGTAACGTGCTATATAAGCTCACTTCAAAGACTCTGGCTAATAGGTTGAAGAAAGTACGGCCTATCATTATTTCTAGCAACCAAAGTGCCTTTATATCGGGAAGACTCATAACGGATAATGTGATAATAGCTTATGAATCTTTGCACACGATGAAAACAAGACAAAAAGGAAGAATTGACAGCATGACTATTAAGCTAGACATGTGAAAAGCATATGATATGATAGAGTGGAGATACTTGGAGGCAGTTATGAGAAAGTTGGGATTTAGGAAAAGATGGGTCTCTCTGATTATGAAGTGTACTACTACTGTGACTTACTCAGTCCTTGTTAATGGAGAACCCGGGAAAACTTTGAAACCTACAAGGAGAATAAGACAAGGGGATCCTATTTCCCCCTACTTATTCATCATTTGTGCAGAAGGGTTAAGTTTTTTGATTAATGCAACCGATGATAGAGGGGAAATAAGGGGAGTGACTATTTCAAGAGGGGGAACAAAGATCAGCCACCTACTTTTTGCTGATGATTGTGTAATTTTTGGGAGAGCAAAGGTAGATGAGTGGATGAAGATTAAAGAATTACTGAAGAAATATGAGCTAGCCTAGGGTCAATGCTTAAATGTGCATAAAACTTCTATGTTTTTTAGCTCAAACACTACTGGCGATACTAGAGCACATATTCAGAGGGCAGCAGGGGTATCAATATGTGGAAGTTGTGAAAAATATCTTGGCCTCCCAACTATGGTTGGTAGATCAAGGTATATTACTTTCAGGAATTTGAAGGAAAGGGTTTGGGCTAAACTTAGTAGCTGGAATAACTCCTTTCTATCACAGGCAGGAAAAGAAATATTATTGAAAGTTGTGGCTCAAGCAATACCCATGAGTGTATTTAGACTTCCACAAAGGTTTTGTAAGTAAATAGCATCCCTCTTGGCATGATTCTGGTGGGGCCATAAACAAAATGAAAAGAAAATTCAATGGAGAAGCTGGTTTAATATGGGAGAATCAAAGAGTTGTGGTGGTTTGGGCTTCCGATACTTTGAGTGCTTTAATAAGGAAATGCTTACAAAGCAGTGTTGGAGAATGCTGAAACAACCTGATTCCTTAGTGGCTAAGATAATGAAAGAGAAATATTTTAAGGATGTGGGGATAGTTGATGCAAAATTGGGGTACGGGGTTTCTTTTATATGGAGAAGCTTGTGGTCTTCGATGGGGTTAGTAAAGAAAGGGATGTTGTGGAGAGTGGGAGATGGAAGTAATATACATATTTGGAGGGATAAGTGGCTACCAACTCAAACCTCCCACTGTGTGCAATCAACCATTAAAAACCTGCCTGCTAATTCAAAGGTGTCGCAACTTATCGATATTGAAGCTGGGGTGTGGAAAAAGGATCTGATCCTTGACACTTTCAATAGTGAGGAAGCTAAAACTATTTGTGGGCTACCCTTGTGCTTTAAGGATGGTAAATTTTCAGTTAAGAGTGCTTACCATCTAGAACATGAAAAAATGAGGAAGAGGAAAGGGGAAACTTCAAAAGGTAATAATGCGGGGAATGGGTGGAAATTGATATGGGGTCTAAATGTCCCAAATGTGGTGAAGCATTTCCTGTGGAAGGTTGCTCATAATCTGCTACCTACAAAACTAAACCTGTACAAGAAACAAATCACTGAGTCTGATTGCTGCCCAATATGTGAGAGGGAACCTGAATTTATTATGCATGCTATGTGGAGTTGCCCAGCTGCCTCTGATGTTTGGTCTGAGAATGACAGTCCAGTGCATAAATGGTAGTTCAGATGTTGTGTTTGATGAATTATGGGGGAAACTCAATGCTTCTCTCAAAGAAGAGGAGGTGGAGGTGGTAGCTTGCATCATGAGAAAGATATAGATGAGGATAAATTCACTGCTGTTTGAAAAGAAGTTTGACGATCTGAGAACTATAATTGCTGCTGCAACACAGGGACTAAGAGAGTTCAAGCTGACCCAAGACCAACTACAGATAACTCAGATGACAGGGAATGCTGACAGAGGTGTGACTAAATGGGAAAAACCAAAGGAAAGGGTGGCAAAAGCAAACTGAGATGCTGTTATGGATGCTAAGAATAATAGAGTGGGAATTGGAGTGGCTGTCAGGGATTCAAATGGAGAGGTACTAGCATGCCTTTGTTCCAGATTTGATCATAACAACAACCCGAGTGTGGCTAAAGCATTGGGTTTAAGGAGGGCAGCAATATTATGTACTGAATTGGGGCTATCTGATGTTTTGCTGGAAGGGGATTCATTGTTAATAATAAATGATACAAATAGTGGGGAAGAGATAGGGGCTAAGTATGGATGCATCATTGACGATGTGAGGAGAGTTATGCTTGGGAGGTTGAATTGGGGTATACGGTTTGTATATAGAGAAGCAAACAGCACAGCACACAAATTAGCAAAGTTAACTCTTAATTTTCCTAATGAGAGGGTTTGGATAGAGGATAGTCCGATAGAAATTGCAAATGATATACTTGTGGAAAAACATTGTAATGACTGATTTTGTTATCAATGAAGAAAGTTTATTTTGATTTAAAAAAAAGTCTTTCAACAAAAATAATTTTATTTAAATGCTTCACTACACACTTTCTGTGTGATATAATTTGATGTGGAAGGTAAATTTTAAAATTTAAATCTTACAAATCAAATTAGGGATGAGCACCGACTTAGTTTTAGTCAAATTCCCCTAAATCCGACGAACTCTGACTTGTGTATGCTCCATCCGACTTCGACTCTG
Source organism: Cyclocarya paliurus (assembly GCA_029856935.1). Lineage (NCBI taxonomy): Eukaryota > Viridiplantae > Streptophyta > Magnoliopsida > Fagales > Juglandaceae > Cyclocarya > Cyclocarya paliurus. Next base: position 1,579,045 of record CM056960.1, on the reverse strand, counting down.
ACTTGTCGAAACGAAGTTGGATTTGGGCTTTCAGCTTTGGAATTTTTTAGCTTCATATTTGGTCAATTTTAAAAAATCTTTTTTGTGGACTTTCAAATTTTCCAAAAAATTAAAAACTAAAACTGAATCATTCACTACTAATTTACTTCTATACTAATATCTAACTTATTTTTATACTAAATTTATACTATAGTATCTAATTACATGTTATCATATTATAGTATCACACATTTTTTCTAGTGTTTAATTACATGTTATTATATTATACTAGTGTTTAACTTATTTATAACTTATTTTTACACTAGACTTATCTCTATTGTCTAATTGCATGTTATTATACTTTAGTAAATTGATATTATGTGTTATTAACTTATTATACTAGACTTTTTAGTTATTTATATACTAGCATCTAATTTATTTCAATACAAGACTTATACTATAGTGTCTAGTTACATGTTATTATACTAATATCTATCTTATTTCTAACTTAATTATATACTAGACTTTCTAGTGTCTAATTACATGTTATTATAATTTAGTAAATTAGTATATGTGTTATTAACTTATTATACTAGACTTATTTTAAATACTAGTGTCTAACTTATTTATATACTTGATTATATATGCTAATAATACTATGATATTTACATATACTAAACTATCATTAGTCTATTTATATTATAGTATAAGTGTATTATTTTATAATAATTAGCTCATACTAATATATTATGGAATTTAACTATATAAGTTCTAGTTATATAACTATATAACTAGACTAGTATATATGATAAATAATAGATAAATACATATTTTTCTAACATATGTACAATATCGGAGTTGAATTCGGGGTTAGATTTGGAGTTAGAGTCGGAGTTGGAATTTGATAGGATTAGAGTCAGTCTAGTGACACCTCCAACTTCAACTCAGACTGAAAAATTAAAAATAAGTCGGACTCTAACTCTGTTTTGTCAGAGTTGGATTTGGAGTCCGATTTTCAGATTTTTGTTTAACCCTAAATCAAATCATGCCACGTGTTTAGTGTGTGGTATAAAGGTTTTCCAATAACACTACCTATCAACATTTCAATTAGAAGTCATCACTTACATTATTGAGATAAATTATCATAATTGACATGTTATAGTCTTTTTTTTTTCTTTTAATAGGGAAAACCAATCTTCATTCATATAATAAACAAATTACAAGAAGAATCAATCCAAAGGATATTAGCAATTACATCCGGGTAAGAACCCCACCATAAACTAATTTATGAGACACTCAAACCAAGCTTGGCAAGAGTATAAGCTACTGTATTGCAGCTTCTGTTTGCATGTTTTAGCTAGGTTTGGGTACCAAGAGTACCTCAAATACTCTCACTACTATTCTTTACTTTATTATTAATTTTTACCTACTTTTACTACTATTTATTACTTTTTACATACTTTTTACTACTATTCAATATTCTATTATTAATTTTTCATTACTTTTTTACTACTATTCACAAACATTCCCAAATACTTTCACTACCCAAACTAATTTTTATCACATAAAGCACCCAATTTTATCATTGACTATAAACTTATAATTTACAAGTTATAAAGACTAATGATTTATATCTTCTATATATAAGGTTAGATTTGAATATTGAGATAAGAATTTTTAGTTTGAGATGAAAGTTAAAATTTGAATAAAATATTATTTTTTAATATTATTATTGTTTTGAGATTTGTAAAAGTTGAATAGTTTATTATATTTTATGTGAAAATTTAAAAAAATTGTAATGATGAGATAAGAATTTTGTATTTCAAAAAACTTTCAAACCTAACCTTAATCTCATTAATATACATAGATCATATACAATATAACTTATGGAATAAATAAATACAATGTCCAATGTTAATGGAATTTTCAGGAAAATAAATATTTTATTAGATAACATATTATAAGAAAATGTCATACAATTTTTTTTTAAAAAATAATTAGATATTAATGTTACAAACTTAAAAAGAAAAACAAAATAAGAGATACAATCTTAGAATATGTAATGATTATGCACTCCCTATAAAAATATATATATATATATATATATATATATGACTCATATGAAAAAAATTAATTTTTTTCTTAATGGATCTCAATTTTTCAAAGAAATAACAAGTAAAGTTTTATTACAATTACTTAAAATACGTTTGGGTATTTTAGCTATGCCCTTAGCTTGCTAATTAGCTAACATAGAGATACCTTAGTCCGTGGTCATATATTAGATATACCGAGCTATCACTTACCCCATGATATTACAACAAGAGATGAACACAAACCTAGAGCTTTGATTAAAAATTATCTTGACTCAGTAAGGAATTGCCAAAACATTTGACCCTTCACCCATTCCAAAAAAGGATTAAGTATATACCTAACTAATTAAGTAAAATAAATTAATAATGTTAATAGTATGTATATTATCAATAATTAAAAGTTAATGCCCTTAATATTTATATAATTTAAGCATAAATGTAAGGGTTGAATCAGCAGCCTATAATTTAGTTAAGAGATATGACCGAAACTTAATCTAAGAATAAAACCAAAAAGAGATTAGACAAGTTGAGTCAGACTCCTAAAAGGAAAGATACACAGACTTCTAAAAGGAAAAAATTTTACAAGGCAAATTAGATTAAATCACACCAAGAAAATAGATCTTTATATAATGAGAAGATCCCCCACAAATTTGACGAACTCTACAAAAGCTCCTTACGCCAAACTCCACTATAACTCCAAAGAGTCTTTCTTAAATTTTCTTATTGTATTGTGAGATATGTGAGGTAATGAGATAATGTAAAATACCAATTATAGTGGATTTTACCCCAAAACAACCTGTGGACGTAGGTATTATGCCAAACCACGTAAATTCTCGTCTCTCTATATTTATTTTTATTTAGCTTATTTATTTCGTATTTTATGTATGAATGCGAAAAACATCCGAATTATCATCGTGACCCAAGGATGATTCTTTCCTCCCTTTCAGTCTATTATGCAAATTTACGCATTAACAATTGACGCCGTCTATGGGATCGACTAATCTTCTGCACCGAAATTGGGAGAATGATATTCTCTAACTCACGGGATCATCTACAAAAATTCATATAAGTTTTTCCACCTTTTACCTTTTATTTTTATTTTGCTAACAACTGCAAAAAAGAAGAAAAAGACTCCAAAGGCATGTGTAGCTGTAAGACACGAGTTGTGCACGTGACACAAATTGTGCACGTAAGGCAACCATTGTGCATGGCAAGCACAATGGGCATAACGGGCACACACCACCTTGCACTCAGTGGCCTTAGTCAGTGGGCACGAGGGCCTGACACCTCCTCTGCCTGGTGAAGGGAACGGTCGGCCACCCTGTCCAAAAATTGGATGGAGACTTCGGGAGCTTTCCTATGATGCCCCCAAATTTCACTTGGGATTGGACATACATTTGAAGCGTCGAGACATGTAACACAATGTTACCTACCCTCATTCATGACATATAAGATGCAATTTTCCTAACAAACATCTAGCATTATGCAGTATTCGCAGCGGATAATTTTTTTCTTTAGCAATACCAAACTGAAAATATCTCAAATACTTAAAAAATACTTCATAAAAAAGGACATACTAAACAACTGAGATCATAACACTAGTCCAAAATGGCTATGATCAAAAAAGTACTGGAGATTTAACTCTATAATACAAGTACTAACTTAAGTTAACTACTATATTAACCTTGCTGTCACACCGTTGCTCAGTCGATCGTGTTTAGTTGGTCGAATCCCAATTCTCCTTCAAGTCTTGTAATAAGATCTATCATTCTCGGGGAGGGGGTTGAGAATGATAGTTGTGACTACCACAGAAAACCTCCACACAGGTTAATGATGCATGCATGGCAGAAAAGCATAAATACATAATCAAAATCATAAGTAATCATAGCATAACTTGACATAACATAACTTCAATTGAAACATGAATTGAACTTGACTTGCTTGACATGGACTTAAATGTGAACTTGAAACGTAATATGGGCTTGAAACATGGTATAACATGAACATGAACTTGAAACATAGTATAAATGTGGACATAATATAACATGAATGTGAACTTGAACATAACATGAACTTGAAATCTTTTTTTTTTTTAACTGCTTAAACTCAACTTCTTTACTTAACATGAACTTGATCTGACTTCTTGATTTAACGTGAACTTGATTATAGTACGACAGATTTTACTCATTCACCATAGCACTTGACAACGCATAGCCTTGACCGCAATGCAGGGCGTATCATCCTTGACTGTAGTATAATTTAACTGATAACATGAACTTAATTTGAACATAACATGACTTGAAATCTTGTTCATTTAACTTAATAAATATGAACATGTGGGTGCTACATAGGTCCCTTAGAGCCATGCGTCCTTGCCAATTACTGCATCACAATATAAGTATCTCCACTAGCTGCGAGTGCGTTAATACATACTCCACAATTGTTGTGGTCCCATGTATTTTACATGTCACAATTGTTGTGTCTTACGCAGTGTATGCATCACAATTGTTGCGACCTCATACTTCACAGTTGTTGTGGCCCCATGACTTATTGAAATAAAATGTGGCTCTATCAGGGTTAGTGCCTAATGCACTCCGGTGACTAGCTAGTTAGGTCCCATGCGCAACCTGTTAACTGTAATTCGTCAATTCAAATAATTTCACACATATTTAGACACTACAGCGTAAACAAATGAGTTTCACTAAGATATTTCCTCATCCTAACACTTAGGATCATGATTAACATGAATAACTTAGTATGACTGTTCTCGAAATACACAAACTGTATTTGAGACGAAACGTGACTGAAATACGAAATGATAGAAACCCTGACGTAACACAACATGACCTAAATGTAACTAATAAAACATGACTTACTTGAGATAGAAACATTTTGTAACATGACATAATATGCAATAGACAATATTTCATAATATAGCATAACATATAACAAACAACATACCTAATATAACATATTTGCAGTAGTGAATATTATATTATATAACATACATGACACTCCCCTTCTACCTGACATTATTTTAATAAATTTTACATTAGAAATGAATAATACTCACTAAATAAGTTTTCAAGAAATATTGGAGGGTCACATTGGTCCATTTAAGTACCAATCTCCTAAACAGAACCTCCTTAAATTGTATGCATCTATACTACTTGTAATGTATAGCAATGTATAATAATATGTGACAGAATATCTTGTATAACAGATGAATAATTCATGACAGAATAAATTATGTGTAGCAGATAAATATGTAATGACTTGACATGGTACATATGATAACATACATACATACACTATAATTCCTTTAGTTATCACCCATACACAGTAAACTACTAGTAAGTTAAAAGCTAACTTATCTCGATTTTTGCGTTTATAGGCAAAACTCAAGTGCGATCACGAGGAACCAAAAGTAGTGATTTTTTAAAGTTATAGCTTAATCACTAACAATTAGAAATATGGAGAAATATCAACTTAGAGTAAAATGACCATTTTATCCTCTACATGTGGAAAAATGACCATTTTTCTCTTAACTTAAGGATTTTGTATCCTAACTTCAAAAATTACCAAAATTTACATACCTTATATAAATTTTGTTCTAAACTCAAATATCAATTCAGAAAAATTTAAAATTAAACATAATTATTAAAATTCTAGAAATGTCAAAACTTACATAAGTTATTTCCTTTGATTTTTGTTGTAATTCTTTCAAATTTTGAAACTCATGATTAAACCAAAATTTTTCTTCTCATAATATATTCTTAAAAATAACCATGTTTTGAATCATGAACAAAAGTCATCAAAATCACTAAAATCATACTTGAACTTTTCAGTTTTTCTTCTAAGTTTAAAAACATAATTTTGTTTCTAACTTGTTTTGATCAATCTCTTGATCCATGACTTAAAAAGATGTGATCTTCAAATAAAAATATCACATGATTTAAAAAAGTGTCCTAAAGCAAATCTAGGCTTTAAATTCAAGATCACATGGTTAAAAATCAAGCAAAACATTAATTTAGCCAAAAATATCATCACTTGGCTTATCTGAATATCTCATTGCATAAAATTTCATATCTTTGAAACTAATATCAAATATTTTTAAAACAACATTCTAACATGTATATAAGAGACTTAGTATTTTCAAATAAAAATATCAAAATCATTGGAATAAGATTAGACCATAAAAGATTTGAACTTTCTCAAAACAGAAACTATTTTTTTTCTTCCAGATTCCAACTTTCTAAATCTAAGAAAATATTTCACCAAAAATTTTAATCATGCAACAAATCATCAACCCAATAATCATACATCCATGTTTAAAATACTCTATAAAAATTTTGGACCAAAATCAACTATTAGCTTGGTCAAAAACTCCAAAATATGACATACTCTCTAGTTTATTGTCCAAAATGACTTTTCTAGGTTTTAAATAGCTTTTAGCCAATCAAATGATCACCAAATGGAACAAATAAGGTATCTAAATAAACTAGACAAGAAAATGAGCAACTTTCATGAAGGAAAGTTTAGAAAATGAATAAAAGAGTTCATAAAAACTACCCGAGAGTGTCTTTTGTGTTCTAACAAAGCAAAATGTAAAGGAGAGATAATTTTCGTTGGAAGGGAACTAGAGGGCTTTTCATACAAGTTATGGAAGATGATAAGTCTGGAATGAAACTAGAGTGTTGATCTTTTCTTCTAATAAAATATACAAAAATCAGCTCAAGATATTTCTTCAAGGTGGAGTGTAGAACTGAAAGAGTAAGGTGGCCCTTTAGCCATTCACTTTAAGAACCTTCTAGGTCCTCTTGAACAAATCTGATTAGCCATGTAGAGGGTGAAATATCTTAGTAAAAAATCAATGCTATAGTGGCCAAATTCGTGAGCCTTAATAGACTTAAACCGAATGAGCCTCATTTTGGGTTTTAAGAGGGTTTGGGTTACTATCAAGTCCAAATCTGATTTTTTTTAGCCCAATCAAATATCCAAGGTTAACAATTGAATAATGATATTCTACATAAATTTGAAAGATTAATAGCATGTGGAAATAATTTAATCAAGCGATTAAACATGGGAGCTGCTCAACGCCTCTCCACCACGGTGAGAATGCCTCCTACCATGAACCTTAGCCCAGCTGTATACATCCCCATGATATTGCAAGGTGCTCAGCATGCATGGAGTCGATTCGTCAACTTTTTCTGCAGACAACATTGCATCCCCAATCCCATGGAGAGCTTGAACACCTTGCACCCAAAGAATGAGCATGTGCAAAGTTCGGCTGTAAAGCCTCCTCCTTAGCCCCACCCATTGTGGCACTCCTAGACTTAGAAGTCACCGGCAAGCTCAACCACTGAAAACTAACTGAGGCGCAGTTCGGTTGCGCCATGTACGTGCATCCAAAGCCAGCTAACGGCCAAGGTCGTACCTACTTAGCAAGATGCAACCTAGAGTCTCACGACGTTTCCTCATCCGGCAGCATGGTCTGAGCACGACCATCACTCTTGATGGCCAAAAAGGGGCGGTATGAGTCCTCCCGCAAGGTCCTCGCAAGTCCAAGTGTCACGGCCCCACAAGCTCAACGACAGTTTCTGTCGCCAATGCATTAACACTCAACCACCGTAGAGCTCCTCGCCACCTCCACTACCCGCGATAACACCCCTCCACCGTGCAAGCCTCATTTGGCTTTGAAGCTCGACCAGCCACCGAACAAGAGATAGAGACTGCAGTCTATAGTTCCTGCTGCTAGTGGGCAACAATCACGTTTGCCAAAACAACAAACAATGTGCAAGTTCACTACCCACACCCATTGCTCCTCGCCACCCTTGTGGCGGGCAACAAGCACGTAGCACCCCCAGTGGGCAACAAGCATGACCCAGTACAACATCTCGTCGCCCCATGGTGACCAAGGTTTCACGCCACGAGAGCTCCCTGCCTGCAATCTACAAGGGAACGTCCTCTCCACTAGCACCAGTGCTCGCCACAAAAGCGCCTCGCCATTGTTCGCCATGAAGTGTCCTCGCATCCTTGCCCAAGCTCGCCAAGGAAGATGGTGGGAGGACATCTTGCCAGCCTCACCTGAGCAGCTCACACGACCCTTGGCAGTGGACAGCCAATCCAAGACGGGCAACTGACTGTAGTGGGAAAGATGGCGGTACACTTTGATTGCCAATTATAGTCAACTGGGAGTGACAATTCACACAAGAAAATAATACTCAGGGACGAACATGTGGATGAAGGTAGGCATTATGCCAAACTACATAAATCCTTGTATCTCTCTATATTTATTTTTATTTAGTTTATTTATTATGTATTTTATGGATGAACGCGAAGAATACTTAAATTATCATCATGAGCTGGGGATGATTATTTCCTCCCTTCCAGTCTGTTGTGCAAATTTACGCATTAACAATAAATAATTCGATTAGAAGAAAATCACATAATTACTTGTTTTCAATTTATATAACTTCTTTAAAAATTATAAAATATCATATTTAAAATTTTGTTGGTCTAGCCCAATTGGTTTTTTTTGGTCCAAATCGATATTAGAACAGGCTGATATTGCATACTTCTTTTATTTTAATTTTTAAAATTATCATCTTATATTTTTTTAAAAATAAAATGTTATTTATGTTGTTGAGTAATGTTGGCTACAAATTCTAAATAGACAAATTCTATACAGTTCTTTGTAAAAAAATAAATCCCACTAATTGTTTTTTGAAAACTTTCTCGTAATAGAATTTAATTTTTATAAAAGAATTGTACATTATTTATTTATTTAGAACTTGTATAAATCATTACAGGTATAAGTAAAATGTCATGAGTTTGTCAATAAGCATTAGGTCCTGGGGTCGAATCCTACAATGGGAAGCGATTAGGATTATTGATGACTCAATGGTTCATGGACCATTGATGCCTTTAGGAGACTGGGATCAGGCTATGACTCAAGTCTGACTTGTAGGGAGTACTTGCGGTTTTCATCATCTAGGTCCCTCCGGTCTAACTTTCTAGCGAGTTGAGTGCTATTATGATCACGTTTGGAAAGCCATTTTTAGTTGCCCCCTTCGACCCTTTTTTTCCATGAAATAAAAATGTCATTTATGTTGTTGGACACGTTATAATTTGATTAATAAGATAAAATTTAAAATTATGTTCTCTTACAATTCTATCCCTATCATCATACTTCCTCACATGATCAAAAGTGGCATTGCCCCCACAAAAGATAAACAGAAGACCACCGCGAGAGTCCTCTTGACATTCAATAAAATATTTCCGAAGAACCCGATCTCTACCCCGCTGGTCCTCTGCCCCCGCGTCGTCTCCCTGCATCCATCTCCGCCACCACCATTCGTTGGCGCCATCTCCGGTGGGTCTCTTTTCCTCCCTCTCTCCTCCGCCTCTCTTCCCGACTATCTCTCTCTCCACGAGTTTTGGGCAAAATATTAATGTTTACTGTTACAGCTGCCTCCACCGTCGTCTGGACACCAGCGCCGCCACACACAGCCACCTGAGACGCCCCTCCCGTTCCTACAGGTAAGCCCCACAACCGTTTCTCTCTCTCCCTCCTACTCTTGACGAGCCCTAACACCTCTTGTGCAAAAATCCCTAGATTGATCCGCCCCACCCACCGGTGACGCCTTCTACCGCCACTCGACCTGCGACGCTGCCAGAAACACGTGACGGAATATAGGTACTCCCGTGCCTCTCTATATCTCTGTGATTGATATGCCCACCGAGGAGGCTGTTGTGATTGATTCCCGGATGCCCATTTTTTGTGTCCCGGAACTGGACTTTTCTCTTGTTTTGGTCAATCTCGGTTGTGATTCATTTGGCTGTGATGGCTGGTTCTACTCATTTGCCCCTTAGTTGTGTTTGTTTGTTTGGATTTTCCCTTATTGGCGGCAGAACCTTTTTGGAAATTTCTTCCTTCTGCAACTGCATCCTTTAGTTCATTGTTTATTAATGATAAACATAAACATTTTAATCAATGTGACCAAAAATCTGCTCCATAGTGCATGCAAGACCCACATAAGAACCAATAATTAGCATCTAGTAACTAGGACAACTATTATATCTAAATCTCACCTCGGATTAAAATTTAGTGTTCAATCTTGCTTGGAACCCTTTTCCACACGTGAAAAACAGGAAAAGAAAAAAAGAAAAAAAAATTGTGGTGCCAGTTTGTGTTACATAAATCTGATTATTGTTTTGTACTTATTTGGACCAAGGAAAATAGATGTGGGATTTGCTTTCTCTTATTTTTTTTTTTTTTTTGTGATTCAAAACTAATAAAGCAATGTGATGTTCCAATTTTTGAAACAACGTGTTGTTCCAATTCATTTTGTTTGCCAGTTATGGAGGAATATGGGATTATATGAACTATGAATTATTAATGTTTTATGTTCATTTGATGATTATTTTTTTTGTTTTCAGATGATAGATAATGAGTTATTATTAAGTATAAATTTACTTATTACATATAAAAAAGTATAGATTTACTTATTACAAAAATATTTTTAGTATAAACTTTATATATATATAGATATATGCATATATTGAGTAATCCCGAGACGGTGCATCGGTACCTACACCAAATATTCCGTTCTAGTTTCTAAACCAAAACGACCATTGGAATTGAATTCAAAAGTTTGCTTTTCACTTGAAAACTTCAGGTTACACATGAAAAATTTTCGGCAAGTTCTCCAGTGACCCAGTCTTCACATCCCACTACCACCACGATTCTGGCTTCCACTTCCAGCCACACATGGCCCAGTCATAGCTACGTCTTCCGCAATTCTGACCCGACGTTCCGCCCACCCAGCAGTCTCACACTCTTCTCTAGTCTTACCATCATCTACGGTAAGCTTAGCAGTCTCCCTAACTGTTGTGATGGGTTTTTACGCCGCCCTTTTGTCTATTTGATGTATATTATGTATCAATTTGATGATAATCAGGAAAAGTGTTGATTTTATTAAATCATGCTCCTAAAATTTCTGTTTCTAAGTTAAGTTATGGCTTAGTCTCACTTATCATATATTCTCAAGCGAAAGATGACAGTGTAAAATAAGGAAAGTTTGTTGTTGCAAATGGTAATTAGCTGTACTCAATATCTGTGGATTTCTTATATCATATTGTTATAATTTCAACCAAAGATTACCATGATGGAGAACAGTTTAATGTAAATCCTCTTCAGTATCTTCTTCTAGGGATTTCATTATGTCATATCAATATGTTTTAGCCAAATGTCCTATTCTCTGCTCTGGATGATGAACGTCCATCCCCATATATAGAGGAATTCAGGTATGCGTTGTAATTCTCATGGGTATAATTGTTTTTCAATATGAATCTATGTTCTATCAGGTTTCCTTTAAGGCCAGATATTTCAAAAGATTTGATAGAACATTTGTGTGTTCGGTTGTGCAAATGCAGCCCTTCATAGGTCATTTGTCTTAGATAAATCTTGTTAACTGAATATCAAACTGGGGCTAATCTGTTTGTGACAATCAAATACGATGTGAACAAGCATGCAGGTTCACAAGTCATAATGTTTGGTTCTGCTCCATACTTATACAAAGTAATTGCTATATGCTTATGAAATTTGAAGAATTAATATTCTATGTTTATATAATGCTTGATTATTTTGTTAGTTGATAGATGATGAGTTATGTTTTATTTTATGAACTATGAAATACATATATATTTATATGTATACGAATTTATATATATATATAGACACACACACACACACACACATATATATATATAGTGATAATTCTGAAACCGTACACTGGTACACATGGGTACCCAAATATTCCATTCTATTGCATAAATCAGAATGACCACCAGAATGGAAATCAAAACTTTACATAGTACTAATTCATCATTTCAGTTCCCATGCTAAAGAATGTTGAAATAGTAAAGAAAATTTCTAACGGTCACTGTCTAGATGTTTATTTCAAGAAAATAAATAAATTACGAATTTGTATTATTTTACTAGTTGGTTTTGAAAATTTTCAGGTATTATATTGATTGCCTAAACAAGGCCCGACGCAAACATGCGGGGATATGATAGAGATGTAAGCAGACTTGGATTTTGTTTAATTCATTATTATGTTCGAACTCTTCTGCTGTGGAGACATTTTCACATTGGTTATGATGATATAGGAATTGCATGGAGAACTTGAAGATTATGATGAGTATGAAGAGGAAGGGGAAGAGCTAGAGGAAGATCCTGGAGAAGGGGAGGAGGGATATGAAGAGGAAGATCCGAAGCCTACCAGAGAGGAATTAGAGTATCTAGAGTTGAGGCAAAAATTGAAAGAGCAAATCAGAAAGCAGATGAAAAAGGATAATGGCTCTTCAAAAAATGGTTCTTCAAAAAATGGTTCAAATGAGATGAAGAAGAAACTTCCATACGATAAGTAAGTGATTCTCCTAACATGACATAGCATCGTTTTCTACTAGTTAACATGGAATTACCCTTCTAATGTTTCTTGGTTTTTTAAGTAAGTGATGTTGTGATACCCCATGTGATAAGTGAGGGTAGGTGATTTATGGGATCCCACATTCCTTGGGAATGAGAAGTTCTTGCTGTTTATAATGTTTCAATGGGGCGTGTCTTTTGATGTTTCATTCATGGTGCATTTCGCCGGGGATAGTCCTTAACATTTCTTTGTTTCCTGGATTTTGTTCCATTTCTCTTTTTCTTTCTTCTTTTAGTCTTATCTTTAGTTGATTGAAGATGGATCGTAGCATTGGATTGAAGCTAAGAGGTTTTTGTTTAGTAGGAAATGTGGTATCTTTTTTGTATTACTGAGAGGAGTAAGAAGATGTCTAAGTCCCTTAATCTCCGTGGGGGGATGGTTATGTGGATTGCTAAGATGGTGGAGGATTGTATGAGGATATCGAGCTATAAAGTTTCTTTTCAGACTAAAAGGGAAGGTAATAGAGTTTTTATGGCCAAAAGTGCCAAAACTCATTTGGTAGATTTGTGAGGCTGATGGAGTTTTGTATTGGTACGGGGAATGGTATTTTAGTGATTTCAGAAGGGAGGAAAGGGGGTGGGTGGGCAGGTTTTGTGAGATTAATGAGAGATGGTTGATTTTAGGAGCTTTGTTTCAGTTTCTGAAAACATAGTTGTTCCTGAAATTGGTGGTGGATAACGGGATTCCAGAAATAAGAAGGTGATCTTTGATACTTTTGAGGGTGTGGTGCACGAGACTAGGGTTTATTCTTCAGGGGTGGGTTCGAAGGGCCCTGCTTTGGAGAGGTTCCCCGATATAAAAAAAAAAGGGTGGTGTTAATCATCTTCGTGAAGTTTCTTACCTGCTGGCCTTATCGAATCCAAGGTAGAAGGGGTCTGATCCTCATCATTATTATAGCATTGGTAAATTTAGGAAGGATGAATTGGTGTTGGATGGTAACATAAGGAATGACTTATTGTGGTGGACGCAGATGGATGGAAGGAAGAATGGTTGGCCTGCTGAGGTGTTGCAAAATGTTGGAGAAGCTGAAGGGTCTTGGTGGCATGTAAGGGCAGAGTTGTTTGGTTGGAAGGAGAGGTTGGAGTCATTGTTGAAGAAGGTAGATGAAGGGTTGGGTTTGTTTATGGGTTTGGGTTTTAATTCAAAGGAAAAGGAAGAAGGAAAAAGGATGTAGAAATTGCGGAATGGGCCAGTGGGTTTTAAAGTTAAGACAGTAGATGGGTCAGATTGAGGCCCAGTAAGTAGGCCTGGTCTCTATAAGGCAAAGCCTTCACGTGAATTAGAGGGCTCAAATAGGCAGTGTGGAGGAGTGGCCTAGCCCAAGGGCTCGGTGGCTTTGACAATCACTTTGTCGTCACAAACAAGCTCAACGGTGGCAAGTGAGTCTTCAAGAGGCTTTTTGACAGGGGCTAATCCTACGGCGACTGTTCATTTGCTATGATATGAGATTTGGAACTTTGAGGAGTCTCATAATAAACCCTCGACGGCTTAGGGAGATGCGATTCCTTCACAGAAAGTGACGACGGTGGTAGTCGATCTCTTTGAGGATACTCAGGTGGTGAGATCAACTTTGGCGAAGGGGAATTTGTTGCCTTCCTCTAAGCCTGATGTTCAGAAAGGAGATTCTCATCTCTGGGTTGGGAGCTTCTCTTCTCATCCGTTACTAGCTCCTACTGAGATATGTTCTGGAGGCATTGAGAGGGTTTCAGAGGGGGTTGATGTGGTGGAAGGTGATGTGGAATTGAATGGTGATGTCACTGGGTCCATCAAGGAATATGTTTCTGGGGTCCCTTGCACCCAGAGGTTTAATTCTGATATGTTGATGGTTCTTGGAGGGGAGGAGGAGGTAGAGGCAAGTGAGTTAGGTGAGCAGAGTGAGTCTGATGCTGAAATGGACCCTGATCCGTTGTGTTCTATTCTTCTAGGAATTGATTGGCCCAATTCCTCATCTGATTGGGTGATGAGGAAAGTGGATGAAATCAAGGATTGTGTGGGAGTCTCATGTCGGCTATGAGGAACAATTTAGAGCACTTTTGATAGCTACAGAGGCTGGTCAACCTTCTTTGGCTAGATCCGCTCTAAAGAAGGAGAGGGAATTGAAAAGGTTATCGTGTTCTATTAATTATAATACAAAGGGAGGAAGTGCCTTTAGAGATAACGGCAAGGAGAGGGTTGTATATAGTCATCCATGAAACCAACAATCATATCTTGGAATGTGAGGGGGCTGAATGACTATAGAAAACGTCTTTGGGTTAAGAATATGACTCGAAAGTGGAGAGCTGATGTTATTTGTTTCCAAGAAACCAAGTTGAAGTTGGTTAATCACTCCATTGTGAATAGTTTATGGAACTGTCAATGTGTGGGATGGATTGAATTAGTTTTGAAAGGGGCTTTGGGTGGTATTATAGTTATGTGGGATAGGAGGTTAGTTGAGATGGTAGATCATTATGTGGGAGAGTTTATGGTTGCTTGCGGTTTCAAAAGTGTGGATGATGGATCTAAATGGGCTTTTGCAGGGATTTATGGTCCAAACATGGATAATAGTAGGAGTTTTTTATGGGATGAAATGGCGGGTGTTTGCTGTTGTTGGGATGTTCCTTGGTGTTTTGGCGGGGATTTCAACATTACACAGTTCCCTAGCGAGCGAGTGGGGGACAATTGGTTCTCTCATGCCATGTATGAATTTTCTGATCTGATTTCTGAGCTTGGTTTGATCGATTTACTGATGGTTGGTGGGGATTTTACGTGGTCCAATGGAAGGGCTTGGTCTAGGCTGGACAGATTTCAGGTTTCAGCCTCTTTGGGAGGTTAGTTTTCCTGATTTGAGGCTGAAAAGGTTACCGAGAGTGTGTTCTGACCATTATCCTATTATGCTGGAGAGTGGGAGCACTTTTAGTGGGCTACTGTATTTTAAATTTGACAATATGTGGTTGGAGGCTTAGGCTTTTGTGGATAGGGTGAGGTTGTAGTGGTCTTCATACTCATTTTCTAGTACTCCGAGCTTTGTACTGGCTGGTAAACTTAAAGCATTAAAAACAGATTTGAAGAAGTGGAATGTGGAGGAGTTTGGGAACATGGAAAATAAAAGGAAACTGTTGATACAACAGTTGCAGAGTTTGGAGGAAAGGGTGCTGCTGGGGGACGTTTCCGGTGAGGAATTGGATAGAAAAAAAGTGCTGGTGGATGAATTAGAGAAGATATCTTTAATGGAGGAAATTTCTTGGAGACAGAAATCCCGGGTTCTTTGGCTGAAAGAAGGTGATAAGTGCACGAGATTTTTTCACCGTATGGCGAATTTCCATCGAAGAAATAATGCTATTGAGGTTCTTCATGATGGCAATAACATCATTTCAGATCAAGAGGTCATTAAGGATCACATTGTCAAGTTTTATGAGAAGCTGTTCAGTGAAGAATATGCTTGGAGGCCAAAGCTTGATGGATTGATTTTGACTCTATTGATCAAGCAAGTGAAGATTGGTTGGAGAGAGCTTTTGATGAGGATGAAGTTTTTGATGTGATTAGAGGAATGGCAAGGGATAAGGCTCCAGGTCCGGATGGTTTTTCACTGGCTTTCTTTCAATCTTTCTGGGATATAGTGCAGGATGATATTATGAAGGTTTTTCTTGAATTTCATATTTATGAAATTTGAAAAAAGTTTAAATGCTACTTTTGTAGCACTTATTCCCGAAAAGGTAGGGGCTGTGGAGATGCAGGATTTTTGGCCTATAAGTTTGATGAATGGGGTTTACAAGATAATCTCTAAGGTGTTAGCTAATCGTATGAGTGTGGTGTTGGGAAAAATTATTTTGAAATCGCAAAATGCCTTTGTAAGAGGGAGGAAAATTCTCGACTCGGTTTTAGTTGCTAACGAATATGTGGACAGCAGACTTCTTTTTTTTTTTGGTAAGTATGTGGACAGCAGACTTAAATCTAATTAATATGGTATTTTGATTAAATTGGTCATGGAAAAAGCATATAACCATGTTAGTTGGGATTTTCTCTTGTATTTGCTTGGGATATATGGCTTTGGGAGAAATGGTGTATGTGGATCAAACACTGCATGTTGACGTCGAGATTTTCCATTTTGGTGAATGGCAATCCGGTTGGGTTCTTTAGTAGTTCACGTGGTTTGAGACAAGAAGATCCGCTATCTCCTATTCTTTTTGTCCTTGTCATGGATGTGTTGAGTAGAATGTTGGAAGCGGTGGTTGAAGGAAGGCACTTGTTGGGTTTTGAGGTGGGAAATGAGGAAAGGAATAGCATTAAATTATCTCATCTTTTTGCTGATGACACATTGATTTTCAGCAAGCCCAACCAAGAACATATTCGAACTTTGAGAGTATTGTTGTTATGTTTTGAAGCTGTCTCGGGCCCAAGGATTAACTTAAACAAGTCTGAAATTGTTCATGTGGGTGCTGTGGGCAATATTTCAGATTGGGCTAATATTTTGGAGTGAAAGGCCTAGTTTGGGTAGCGAGAGTACCTCAGGTATTCTGTGAATAATAGTGAAAAAGTAATGATAGAATATTGAAAAGTAGTGAATAGTAGTAAAAAGTAGGTAAAAATTAATAATAAAATAAAGAATAGTAGTGAGGTATTCTGAGGGTATCCAAACTAGGTCTAAGATTGCTTCATTGCCGATGAAGGATCTTGGTCTGCCATTGGGTGCTTCTCACAAATCTGTTTTGATAATGAGATGGGGTGATTGAGAAGATCGGGAAAAGGTTGGCTGGATGGAAAAAGATATATTTGTCTAAAGGGGGAAGAATTACTTTGATAAAGAGTACACTGCCTAATCTTCTCACGTGTTTTCTTTCACTTTTCCCTTTGCCGGCTGGGGTTGCTAGGAGCATTGAGAATATTTATTATAATTTCTTATGTGGAGGAAAAGGAGAGGAAAAGAAGTTTCATTTGGTTAGTTGGAACAAGGTTTGTCAACAAGTTTTTTGTGGAGGATTGGGGTTTAGAAATTTGAGGTTGTTTAATAAAGCACTCATTGGGAAATGGCTTTGGAGATATCATGAAGAGAGAGATGCTTTATGGAAGAATGTTGTTGCTGTTAAATATGGGATGGTTGGGGGGATTGGTGTTCCAAAGAAGTTAGAGGAGCGTATGGGGTGAGTTTATGGGGTGAGTTTATGGAATTTGATTAGGAAAGGTTGGGGGGAGTTTTCTAAACATATTAAATTTAAGGTGGGGGAAGGGAAGATGATTTTCTTTTGGCATGACATTTGGTGTGGGGAATCAGCTCTTAAATCAGATTTTCCATCTCTCTACAGGCTGGCAAGGGATCAAAATGTTGCTGTGGCAGATTATCTTCAATGTACGAATAATAATATTTTATGGAATGTTGACTTTATTAGAAATCCAAATGATTGGGAAGTTAATGTTGTTTCAGATTTTTTGGGAAGGATTTATAATTCAAAAGTGATACAGGGAAGAGAGGATAGGCTATTGTGAACTATGCTGGAAATTTCAGGTTTTCAGTCAGTTCTTATTATAAGGTGCTTAATTGTCATTCTGGCTGTGTATTTCCATGGAAAAGCATTGGGAGGGTGAAGGTACCTACTAAGGTGGTGTTCTTTAGTTGGGTGGTTGCTCTAGGGAAAGTATTGACCATGGATAGTCTTGGAAAACATGGTTTGTGTATAGCTGATTGGTGTGTCATGTGCAAGAAGGATGGAGAATCTGTAAATCATCTGTTTTTACATTGTGAGGTGGCAAACTCTTTGTGGTATGAGGTTATTAGTCGGACAGGTTTATTTTGGGTGATGCCTAAGGAAGTTGTGGAGCTTCTTGCATGTTGGCGGAGTTGTGAGGTGAGGAAAGATGTTACTGCCAGATGGAGAATGATTCCTTTGTGTTTAATGTGGTGTCTTTGGCCCCAAAGAAATGAGAGATGTTTTGAAGACAAGGAGTGCCCTTTTGAAGATCTTCGAAAGGAATGATGAGAATGTACTGAATTTGTTTTTGTTTTAGTTTTCCTATTTTCTAGAGTGTAGTAGGTATTTCCTTTGTATACTTCTTGTGTATTTGGACTATGCCTATTCGTGATAATAAAACTCTTATTAATTAAAAAAAAAAAGAAGTAATGTTTCAATCGAGCTCCAATTGTATCATTGACTAGTCTTGTTAGAGTATAGACCATATGACTTGGGCCTTCCATTGGGGCGTTACAAATGGTATCGGAGCCCGTCCCAACCAGAAATCTGGAATTTGAGTTATGCCACCTACGACGGATAGGCCCGACGAGGACGTTGAGAATTTAAGGGGGAGAGATTGTGATATCCCATATGATAAGTGAGGGTAGGTGGCGTATGGGATCCCACATTACTTGGGAAGGAGAAGTTTTTGCTCTTTATAATGTTTCAATGGAGTCCCAATTGTATCATTGACTAGTCCTTTTAGAGTATAGGCCATGTGACTTGAGCGTTACAGATTTGCTTATTTCTACTAACATGACATAACATCATTTTCTTCTAGTTTAACATGGACTTTTCTCTTCTTTCTGATGTTTCTTGGTTTTTTGGGGGCTTGAGTACTCAGTACTCAGTTAATAATTGTGTACTTTCAATTAATAATTGTGCCACAACTTTGATCATGTGGATCTCTGCAGAGTATTTGCTTTTGCATTCATTATAGTATTCTTTACCAATGAACTAATACACTTTGAAGCTGTTTTCAAGCTCATCAGGCATTGTCATTTGAGAAACCATGGAATCAATCTTGTATTTTTCAGGTGTAGTTGCAAGTGTGTTGATTGACTGCTTTTTGTGAATTCCAAATTAACTAGTGGCAAGATTGATGGCACCTGAACTTGTAAAGTGGCATTTAGTTGCTCATCAAAAGCAGTTAGGATAAAGAAATAAAGATTTATTGTATTACTTGATTTAATTAAATATAAACTAGTCTAAATTAGTTGGCCTATCAATATTTTGACTCGAAGAAAAAAACGAGTAACATTTTCCATTTTTCCAGATTGATTATAAATGATTCCCAGGTGAGGCTTACAGAGTGTTCTATATTGTCACACCCAGCCCAAAAAGCTGGGTGATAATTGCAGGCCCATGGGCGTAACTAATTTTCTGCTTTTTTATTTGTAGTTTACTTATGGATGAATTATAATCGTTGATTGGATTCCAGATTTCGTTTTTGGTAAGTTTTCAACTTGACAAATTGCCTAACATGATCCCTTAGACAAATGGAAGCTTCCTTATCTGTAACAGCTGGCTTATTATGACTTATTAAAAAAAAAAAAACAGCTGGCTTATTATGTCATTAATTAAAAAAAACAAACCGCTAATTCTTGCAGCTGCCAACCCTTAGGACTGGATTAGGAAAGATTTATGATTTAGAGTTATGGAAACTGCATGCGAGTCACCTAGAATCAAGCTTTGGGAAACTCACAATGAAGAGGCTACTACTGAGATCTTAGGATTCAATTATGAGGATCTTACTTCTATGCTAGAGGTTGACCTGAATTTTGAAGCTGTCACCACAGCTGCCACTAAGCATATTAAGACCGTATTAGGAAGTTCCTCCCACCAAAATTCCTGGATAATCTTCCTAGGACATGCTGAAAATCGCATATTCTTCTCTCAATCCATAGCTGCCCCCCTCCAGCTTTGATTCGGTGTGAAATTTCCTGATTTCCCTCGTAACATCAAGGCTGCCACTTGTGCCCAAGAAACCTTGGCATATTTCTAAAAGGGGTGCACGAGAGAGAGAGAGAGAGAGAGACGCCGCCACCCCTCCTCCACCCTAGCTGGTGAGTGGCATACCACCACTGTCCTCGCCGAGGGCCGTCCGGCATCGGTCCTCCATCCGGCGATTGGGTTTTTTGCGAGAATATCCCTATTCTCCTAGACAAGTCGCCACCCATAGTCGGCGAGCGGCTTATCACCATCTTCACATATGAGGTCGATGGACCCCCACGACCTCGTTGAGGGCCGTCCGGCATCGGTTCTCTCTCCGACGACTGGATTTTTTGCAAGTTTAAGTTATAGTTGTCTATTGTTCACAGTAACACACCTTTGTTCCACAGGGCCCAAATCTGTATTGCAGCACAGATTCGCCCGCAAGGTAGGGAGTGGGCATAGATCTATTTCTTTGGCTTATCTTTCGAATTTTGAAATTTCAGATGTTTTTACCTTGAGGATGAAGCGGGAGCAGTGGGATTTGACAATGACGATGAAGCACGAGGTGGATTCCTGTCAGTTGGAAGGCGAGGGATGGTTGAAAGTGGAATAAAAAACTTTTGTTTTTACGAAAGAGGGAAGAAATAGTTTTTGTATTTCGGAACGTAGCAAAAGGATAGCTAAGTTCATGTGTCTAGGTGGGACGACAACTTCGTGGGTGGCTAAGGGGATTGAGGATTGTTTAGAACTTAACTGTCATGAAGGTTTCTTCAGAGAGTTAAGGATAGGTAATGGAGTTTTTAGCATTCAACATCATGTTAACGCAAGGGGCAGTTTTCTGCAGCTCTCATAATTCCGAAATAGGAGGAGGAAAGGTTTATTGGTGATTCCGGAGGGCGCAAAGGGCATTGGATGGAAAGGCTTTCTGCAGTTAATTCTAAGTGTCATTGAATCCAAAGCCAATACTCGAAGTGTAGAGTTTGTTGATGGAAAAACAGTGGGAAGACCTTCCTCAGTCAAAGATGCTTCGTACGCAGCAGTGTTGAGGTCACTGGCGGGTAGTCCGACCTAGATCAGCTCAGTGGGAGAAAGAAAGGGCAAGACAGTTGTAGGAAACAAAAAATGCCAGGTGTCATTGGGAGAGCTGGAGGGGGTCTTGTGGGATGTCAAATCTAAATTGAAGGGAGTTATGGAATATGTAAGAGATCTGATGAGTAAAGTGGATAAGGAGCTGGACCTAGTCATGGGTACAAGTGTGCCAGCAAGTGTCGGAAAATGTGTAGGCAAAGGGTGTGTCAACGATATGGTCGTTGGACGCTGGCATCTTTGTTCATGCCAGTGTCACTATGCCTTCTGAGGGAGCTGTAGGGTCTTAGGAACCAGTTGCAGATGAAGTTGGTACTTCTATTCAGTGCTCTTTTTTAGTTGAAGACGGGGGTCCCCCCAAGGTCTCGAGTACTTTGAAAGAAACAGTCAAGCCTCTTATAGAAGATGCAAACGGGGTAACAGAAGATAGTGCTTCCCCTCTTGAGGAAGCAGGCACGGCAAACGGGCAAGGATTGTCGAGGGGTGGAGCAAATACAAGCAATGTTGATGGAGGGGAGGAACCTGTTTTAGTAACAAATGGAGGGGACAACAACCATATAGCTGTTGAGCAACCATTTGGCGGGAAGGAAATTCTCGATTTGTCATTGGTGCCTCGTGTGGTGGAAGGTTTAGAGTCGGGAGTGCAGTCGGGTACTGTGGTTGGGGATAATGTCATTCCCTTGGTTTCTCTTTCTCCAATTAACGATATAGTGGGTTCAACATCGGATTGGATTCTGAATAAAGATAATGGGTTTTTACAAATCCTGGGGCTTTCATATGGAGAACATGGAGAATCTGAAGACCAATTTAAAACACTACTCACTGCAATTGAGGCGAGCCACGCGCTTGAAACCAAATCTAAATTTAAGAAAAGCAGTGAGTTAAAGAATCTTTCATGGGCAATCAACTACGATGCTAAGGGAGCTAGTGCTAGTCGAGGGAAGGCTAAAGGGAGGACTTTCGAGTAGAGGCTTTTATAAAATCGAGGGGCTGGGGTCAGGGAGGTGTGTTACATTCCATTTCGGGCTTGGTGTATTTTGGGTAGGTTTCCATGGGCTTTTGAGTCATTAGGGGCTCTGTTGTATGGGCTAGGTGTTTTCTTGTATACTTCCAGTATACTTGGTTACTCCTATTGATATATATATATATATATATATTATTACTTATAAAAAAAAAAAATCGAAATAAGGAGCCCCTATGCTCATGTATCACCCTTAGGTCCAGAAACCCTAAAACCCTTTTCTTCCCAAGTAATTAGGCGTTTTCTTTTGTATACTTCCTATGTACTTGGGCAACACCTATTCTTATATTTCAATAAAATTTTATTTTACCCATTAAAAAATATCTTTTCTACCCAAGTGAAACCCTAGCTGCCACCCCTTTATACTAACCCTAGCAGCCTCTCAGGCCTATTAACAAACAAGGCAGCAATAGAGAAACCACCTGGCCTTTACTCTTTCGCCCAGCAGCCAAGAAACACTCCCTGCACCTTTATTCTAAAAGTCAGGAAGAGAAAGAGACTACAGCCACTCTCCTCTGTTGTGCTGCCATTCTCTTCCCTGTCTACACAAGGATTCCTGCGGCAAACCAGTCACTGCCACCCTAGCTAAGATGCAGCCCCAAGCACCCTCTCTTCTTCCTCTTGAACATTGGCTTGATTCACTAAAGCATAATATTTTAGGCTGCTCAAGGCTTGCACAAAATACAACCAAGTTTTATCAACTTCGCTGCTGTGACTGCAACTCCCAAGTTCTGTGAGTCCTCTACGCTCTCTGTGTGCTTCGAAACATGTGCTGTCATTCAGTAGTTGCTGCCATCCTACAGCCCTCTTCCTTGAGTTCTCTCCACCAAATCCACTGGAAGAAATCTCCTAAACTTGCTTATCAAAAAAAAAAAAAAAATCTCCTAAACTCTGCTGCAATATTGTTGAGGATTTATCTTCAATACATCAAAACTTCGGTGTCAGCATTAAATATCCCCTATGTTATATTGTGGCAGTTTGCTGCGGTGTACGGACCGAGGTTTACTCTGTAGGGGTGGGTCTGAAGGGCCCTGCCTTGGAGAGGTTCCCCGAGATAAAAAAAAAAAAAAAATATTATGGCAGTTTGCTGGTACTCACATCTTAGTGAATTTGCAGGGCAAAGCTGCTGTTGAAGCAGCCAAGGATTTCCTTCAACTCAACCTTGGTTGGGAAAATGTGAGAAACCACCCAACTTCTAGAAGCACTAAGAATCAAGGTTGCTGCCAGCAACCTAGACAGCACCTAGAACCCTACCCCTACCTAGAATTGCTTGTAAATTGAGTTAGAAACATGCGTAACAGATTCCTATAAATGCTACTTTGACATCATGGAAAGGGCGCACACAATTCACATGCTGACAGGAGCCTGGCAGCAGCACAACAACGCCATACAGCTAGTAAAATCATGGATTTACATGTCTAGAGTTGAGGGACACACTTAAGGCACCCCCGCTCACAGCATGTAAAATGTTTTAAGTATGGTTTTGTAACACTCAAAAACCAGATTTCTTTCTAAAAGGTGGAAATATTTGCATATATAATATAAGCATGAACATTCATTCATTAAACCATGATTTCTTGCATATTTGAATCGTCAGTTTGATTTGTTCACTGTTGTATGACACATAGCAGCTAGTGTCTAGGAAGGAAAATGTTTCTAAACCATGTGCATGCCAAAAACTTGACATGCTTAGATATTTGAAAATTTATCAGAACTCTTTCCAAGAACAACCCCAAATGGCTCTAGAAGTCAAGTTTGAGTATGTTAGCATTTGTTTTACCAAAAGCTCATGAATCACTAATAATTGTCAGCTACCCCAAGTGGGCCAAACAGCCTCTGTTTGGTGGTTTACATGCAGTCTAACTTACCAAAAATCACGCGAGCTTGTCTTAACATATATATCACAGTATATAGTGAAACTTAAGAATATAGGTTCATACCTCATTCAATTAGTAAGAGTTTGAGTAGAGATTGACATGGAATATGTGTGATTTAATATGTGCTTGAGTGAAGTGCTTATTTGATTCTCAAGTGTGTTGACATGTGCTCATGTTTGTTAGTAATGTCTTCTACTGTAATGAATACGGTATTTGTTTGTATATACTTTGATGAAACATTGAAATGAAAATATCCTACCATGGTTTGGCGAGCTTTGTTGCATAAACATGGACAAACGATTTGACATCAGCATGACATGGGCCCATTGACTTGGAGAATTTTAAAGAATTAGGACCATCAAACTTGACATACATGCTTGTGTGACATGGGCCAATAAAATGATATGATTTTAATGTCTAATGTTCTATTCTGCTTATGGTTTTTTTTAATATTCCATGTGGAAAATAGCAATGAAGTTTTCAGTGATACAGATTCCTGACTATCTTATTTTGCTTATTTATGCAGTTACGGATCCTTCTTTGGCAATTCTCAACCAGTAATTGCCCAAAGAGTAATACAAGAAAGCAAGTCATTGTTAGAAACCAACCATTTGGCATCCAGACTTTCGAACTCCCTCCATGGCGTATGTACTTTAAACCTCAGATGTGGGATTTATTATTGGAGTATCTGCAGCAAATCTGATATCTGCCTCAAGCTGTCGTATATAATATTGATAGGAATCACCGTTGATGGGACCACCTTTGGGGCATGCATCCAAAGTGATTTTCTCAATGTACCCTTAGTCATTTATTTACAATATTTTTAATAATGTGAAGATAAACTAGAAAGTTTGGTGCATTCAAGAGAATGAAATGCTTTTACATAAAATAATTCTTGGTATAAGCTGATTCTGTGAGGTTAATTTGTAGATGAGGTCCAGGGAAATTGCCTTTGGACATTTGAGAAGTTAGTTGTTTAGCTTTATACCTCAGAAATTTGATACCCTTATTCGGGATGTTTGTTTTTTTTTTTTTTTTTTGAAATAGGGATGTTTGTTGGTTTTATGCCATAAATGGTATCGAACTTTCTTTGCACTGTTATATGTGTTTGGAATGACTTTTGCCAATGACACCTACTATTTTGAAAGATGATAAGGGAAAAATTTTCCACTTGAGGATTGCAACAGGCGTTGAACTACATTCCCAATTACTTCTATATTCACAAATTTTGGTGCTTTTAAATATTTAGTTTTGGATAGAAATGCAAGCATATAATTGGCATTATTTCTTTCTGGTTTTTATTATTTCTACCCTCTTTTATTGCCAATTTAATTTAATTTTCCATTTCTTTTTCTATTCAATTGTCTGCTCCTTTGGCCATATAGTCCCTTTGCTCTGACAGTTCGTATTTAATTTGCATAAATAAATTGTTTTTTAATCTAATGACTTTCTGATGTTCTGCTTTGCCTTGTGAGAGAAACAATTTCTCCGTTTTCTTTTTCTAGAATTGATTGTTAATTTTATGATTCTGTATTCTAATATTCTTGAAGTTGGCTTGCATGGTCCTGATGTGTGTGGAAATATGTGCTGAATGCAAGTGGTCTTAAGTTTTTGTTTTGCTGTTAACTTGCAGAAACAAAAGGACACTTCAACATCTAAAGGGCCAAAACTTGGATCGCGTCACCAGCTACCGAAAGTCAAAACTGAGGTATGCCTAGAGCAGTCTGTTTTGTGTTTGGTCTTTGAGCATGTACAAGTGTATGCGAGTCCATTTCACCCATGCAATAAGTTTTCTATTTATGCAGTTAAAGACTAAAGTCCAAAAACTCAAGGATACAAGAGATTATTCATTTCTTTTATCCGACGATGCAGAGCTTCCTGCTTCTTCTAAAGAACCTCCACGTAGAAATGTCTCCTTTCCAAATCATGGTCATGGTGGTTACTGCTTCACTACCTCTTGCTCTATTGTACTTGGATCAAACTATTTCATTGAGAAAACTTATGAAGGGTTTTTCTGATATTGAAGAGGCGCGAGCAGCTCAAGTGCCAATGAAGAAGAGTAAAGAACCTTCGGGCAGCAGTGGCAGACATGAAGAAAGGAAAACTGTTTCTATGAATGGTCAGTTCTATTCTAAAGCAGGGCCCAAGTTGACTTCTGCTAGTAAGACAGCAGATTCTAGAAAACAACTTGGTAGCAACTTTGGGAATGGGCCAGGCCGGCCTGTGGGGCCAAAAGGTTTGCCTTTGAAGAACCCTGTTGCTACCAGGGACAAGAAGGCTGCCATGGAGAAGAAGGTTTCTGCACCAGCTGCAAAAAATTCCTTGCCTGGCGTGCAGAGATCATCTTCACAAGTGCACTCATCTGCTCCAAAGCAACCCCTAGAACAAAAAAGGGGACAACAAGAGTCTAATAAATCTAAAATGGTGCCAAAACAGCCATTGACATCGTCAAAACCAAAGGTTGGTGCCCACTCTTTGCACACACACACTTGTACAACTCCATGTTGCCCTTTCAGTTCTTTTTGCGAAATTTTACGTGGCAGTTATTTGCAAAGATCCACTTATAAAAAAAAAAGTAATTTGCTAAGATTCACAATGTCTACTCCCTTTCATGTAATGTTGACAGATGAACAAGCCGCAAAATCAAATTTCATCATATCCAACTTCCAGGGACCATCGACCCTTGAAAAAGCCAAGGCCTGTGAGTCGGTATTCTGATGATGACGATGATGGTGTAAAAGCCATCAGTATGATCAGACAAATGTTCAGGTATAGAGTTTTCTTTCACTATCTATTTAATACTCTCTGTCATTGGGCAGGAGGTTGGAAGAAGTCAGTTTGATTTCAAAAATTCTGGAGCAGGAAACTCAATCTTCTGTCTATTTTTTTCCTTTGCTCTCCTACATCATATGCCAAGGTTCTTATGGAAAAAGACAATTGTTTTGTTTAAGCGGTATTGAAAGTGGCATTCATTTTGTCTCTTGTCAGAGTTGTAAAACGTTAAACAGAACTGCCAATTTATGTGTAAAAAAATGGGGCGTTGATTATTATTTTGTGGACATTGGGGTAGACCTAAAGTCAATCTAGGCTTTACAGAATGCCAATTGTGGCAGCTACTTTAGTACTGTTATGTTGAATTAAATAGGAAAAAAATGAAGACCAATAGCTGCATGCCTGACATCTGACGAGTGAACTGGTGAAATCTTTATTAGGTACAATCCCAACAGATACAAGGATGATGGTGATGATAGTGATATGGAGGCAAACTTTGCGGATATAATGGAGGAGGAGAATAGAAGGTTTGTATTGTTTCACTTTTGCTTGATTAAGACACTGTTCAGATCTTTTCTCCTCTTTGATGAAATCACGTTCACTTTCATTCCTTCCCTTGCTTTCTCCGGATTAAAAAAGAAAAAATCTATGTTTTGCCTGTTGCCCGAGCTATTTTTTTTTTTTTTTATAAATTTATTCCCCTTTTTCTCTTTTACAGTGCACGAATTGCAAGGCAGGAGGATGAAGAGCAACTTAGATTGATAGAGGAGGAAGAAGAAAGAGAGCGGCTGGCACGGCTGAGAAAGTTAAAAAAGCGTAAGCTGGGCCGGGATTGACCAAAGGAACGTCTTTGAGGACATTTGTCGGCCTAATTAAGTTCGTATTCAATTTGTATCACCATTTTGTTATAATATGAACTATTTTTGTTGATATAAATACATATATGTAATTTTATGCCAAAGTTGCTTAATAATAGATACCGATAAATTCTTCAATTGTAGGGTTGGAAGTTGAATATTAAAATGAAAATAGGAAATGAAAGTGGGGGCCAATGACATGGTTCTGGCCAACATGTTTTGCTATATTTGTCAAGACAAGGGTTAGCTAATGAAATGATTGTTAATGTGGTAGTTACCATGGTGTATGTACTTGATCTGAACGGGCTACAATAATAGAAAGGAACTTCCTCGTTGTAGGACGGATTCAGTTATTTCCGTTCTCCTCGTACCCTTATTCCCCATGCCCAAACATCTCTCCTTGTCGGTTTTTCAGTTGGAGAGGAAGGGGAGCCAAGTTCATCCTCTTTCCTTATCTATTTACTGTCCGTGGAATTATTTTCAATTTGTAGTTATTTTTGTTGTTCCTTTTCCTCCAAGGCTGAAAAAGGCTACTCAAGACGCATGTGCTGTACAAGGTGACTCTTAAGTCGTTGAAAATGATGGGCATGCGTCTCATGAGCTGTCGAAAGCGATGCGTGGGACCCACCCGCCTCCCTTTGCCATAGCCTAATCTATCACAAGACCAAAAAACTTTACACCCTCAAGATCTTCTAGATTTGGTTGTACAGTCACATTGTTGCCATCGCGTAGGTCGTATCAGTGTAGATTTTGACATCTTGTCTGATGCCCCCAATGCCCGATTAGAATTTGATGTGGATTAAAGTGTCCGGATGTACAATACAATGTTACATGTCCCTGTACATGACAGATAATAATGCAATGCATTTAGCATGCTTCTAGTAGTATGCAATCATCGTAACAGAATATAAGCAAATCACCATAGAAGACCAGAACAATTAATATCCCAACTTCATTAAACTTAAGCAAACATACCCTACTGGTTTAAAGTCCACCCAGTAAGGTATAAATCCAAGAAATAATCTACCCATCAGGCGGTTTACTACCCCACACCTCATACTCTACGTGGCAAACTGGGTTCACTAATAAGTGAACCGATTCTGCCCTAACCCCCCCCCCCTCAGTGCCTTGCATGTAGAAAATATGATGATAAAAAATAAAGTGAAAATCAAATCAACCCAAAACTGAGATCAAGGAGAAAGAGAGCTTGATGAGAGAGAGAGGGGGTGGGGATTCGATAAGAGAGAACTTGACAAGAGAGAGCTTGACGAGAGAGAGGGGGTTCGATGAGAGAGAGCTTGAGGAGAGAGAGAGGCCGAAGAGAGTGAAAGAGTTTGAGGGGAGAGAGATTAAAATTAGAGTGCTGGGGTTGACATAAAAAAAGAAAAAAAGGAAAAAGCTACGTCAGGTATGCGGTGAATAGTGGCTGATGTATAACATATCTCTAAATCCAAACATAACATAATAAGGGAGTATCA
The DNA here is from genome assembly GCA_029856935.1 of Cyclocarya paliurus. Classification (NCBI taxonomy): domain Eukaryota; kingdom Viridiplantae; phylum Streptophyta; class Magnoliopsida; order Fagales; family Juglandaceae; genus Cyclocarya; species Cyclocarya paliurus. The sequence continues at coordinate 1,549,755 of CM056960.1, read as the reverse complement.
ACTTTTTATTACAAATCATAACAAGTCTTAACCAAGAGCATACTTCACTTAACATATTCTTTTATTTTTGTGATGGGTTCTAAAACCATCCCTAGAAACATCATTATCAACTCCAATCTTCTATCAAGGTCGATCCTCAATCAACTTCATCCAATTGGCTTTTGTCAACACCATCCTACCTAGGGAGATTGAGTCTTGCTACAATTTATACTATTATTGGAGGAATGGTAGTTGAGACTACCACAGTGAAATTCTTTAAGATCTCAACAAATTAACAACCAACATACACAAAGATAATATAAACATGACAGATAATAAACATGAGATGGATACATGTTATGCAGAAAAATTATATTTGTCTCCCATATACATTTCTCAACATCTTTAAGAAAACATTACTACACATTTTCTTACAGAGAACATAACTTGCATAACCATTAGCACAAAGTGCTCCATCAACTCATATGTATCTTTAGAGAACCGAGCATTATTCTTATGGCACCACACATTTTTCCCATTAGACTGTATGAACCTGCTAGTTGCATCACAGATTCCAAGTTGTGACTGCGTCTTAATAGAAATATTATGATAGTTCAAACTAACCATTACCATGAGCCTTATAGACACCCACCAACATTAGGTGTTCGATGACTTCCTCTGAGAATCTTTAAAAAGAGTCCATCTGAAACCGTTGAGCATTCTTCGTCAACCAAGGAGATTACACTATTCTTAATCACTCTAAAGTAGGCATGGGAGTTCCACGAGAATAATCCCCCATCCTAGTATTGAGTTGTGATAAATTTCATACTATGCTCATGATAAAAACATACTTCATGATATGTGTTTAGTTTCATAATATGTAACAAGCTTCATGAAAAAATAAATATTTTCATGTATCATGCTAAATATCACTTTTATATGCTTTAAGAAAAAGTTACTCATATCATGTCATGATTGTGATCATGGAAGTGACAAAATGCTTATGACATATTATATGACATTTGTGGCGCCCCCAGCCCCCACTTGGGATTGGACGGTGACTGAAACACTGAAAAATGTAACAAAAGACTACACACCCCTCGTACATGACAGGTAATATGCTATGCACCTAAGTACACTAGCAATATGCAATATCGTAGCAGCGGAAAAATAATAAAAGTTGGATATTCTAAACAACGCAACAAGCAATTGAAAAGTACATGGTACCATACTAATAAAACATTAGCCACTTTATCCATAACCATAAAACTGTACCATAAGACATAGTATTCCAAAATGACATATAGTAAAGTCTAGTCTCCCAAAACACGGAACTTCCTCAAAAATATTGTTTCTCAAAAATTGAGATTTGAACCATAAGTTCTTTCACAAAATAACTAAGTTCCCGTTCTCTTTATTAGGGTTCAAGTTTCACGCACTTCTCTATATTCTTATCTTGGTCCCAGCTGTTACGCCGTCTGAATTCCGCCATAAACTCTAATATTTTGAAGATCTCCCGATCAATAGCCTCGAGTTGCTCCAGGATGAAGGGCTCAGGCTGACTAGTAACCATCTTAGGCACAATCCTCTCTAGAAGAGGAGGTGCCGTTCTCTTCCTCTTAGTCATGGGTGTCGTCTTCTATACCTATAACAACTTCTACCATTCCAGTTGAGAAGTGGTAGTGGAAACTACCACAATGAGATTTCAAGAAATCTCAGCAAGTAATCACACAACATATAATAGTTAACACAAGCATACAAGAGGTATATCATGAAATGCGTGCATGGACATGTACTTGACTTATGACTTAACCAAAAACTTGACTTATGCATTTGACCATTTTCAAAAGACTTGTAATAGACTTTGACATTTTCAGAAAAATTTTTTTGACTTTCTTTTTCATGTTATTCTTAATCAAAACTTTTCTTATCAGAACATATCACAAAATTTGCATTGAGTGATCCTTATCATATCACTAGATTTTCATCAAGTGATCCTTATCTTATGAGCTCTTATTCTTGTTCATAGAGTGGGCACAACATGACTCCCCTCCTTGCACCGTGTGCTCCTACTAGTTATCGCACCATCAACGGTTCGTACATCGTGATGAATATGTCATAAACAGATAATCATATTAACCCGACCTTATTCGTCGAATTACATGCCTTATGCACCCACTAACGTTAAATGCTTCATCATTCCAGCATTCTTTAAAAAGAATCCATTCGAGACTCGTCGACTATTTTTCGTCGATCCAGGGGTTACCACTCCATTCTTAAGCACTCCAGAGTGGACAGAGGAGTTCTATTAAGATAATCTCTTGTCCTAGCACTTAAGGTCGTGATAAAACTTTTAAACTCTTTTATTTGAAAAACAATTTTCTTGAAAACATTTTTTCCAAATGCATGTGACATGGAACTTAACATGTTATGCTTGGTTACTTCATGCATGGCATTCCATATATCACATGTCAAGTGTTTCTCAATTCATGGCATGATAACATGAAATACATGAAACACCAAAATGTATAAATGGAATCATGAAAACTTGCTCAGGCCGAAACACATGAGGGCAAAAATTATGAAATTCATTACTTAAACATATTCCAATCTTCAAGCATATAATATAGAAATCAAAGCATAATGAAACAAAGCATGAAATCATAGCATTTGACTATGGTCTGAAACATCCAAGACATACTCCACCGAAATGTCATGTTGCATAAACCATCAACCTTAATCAAGTAAAAACTTAAACTTATAGGAGTATTTCATGACATTTTCATCACTAATCTGAGGCATATAATTCCTTCCATAGATTTACTCATGATCATATTAGCATAATCAAACAAACAAATAAGAAATAACAAACAAAGTAAACATGGCAATGAAAGGATTAACACAAATATATACAAGTATTAATCAAGAGTAAGTTGAGTGTATACTTATAAAAATTCATGTAAAGAAATACTAGTAAGCTGTAAATCCGAACATACTATATTAGAAAGAGTAACTAAAAACCCTATCTCATGTTCTTGAGTGTGTGTGTGGATTTCTAGGACATCACTTGATCTTAAACCACTCAACTTCTAGGATTTTTGGGTTAAAACTCCTTCATTTCACTCATAAAGTAAAACAAAACCTAAGGTAAGCAAAGATACATGTGTTCGTCGAAAACATGGAGGATGAACTCCCCCTTACTAATCGGCTTCAAGGGTTTCTTAAAAACCCCAAGTCATTTTCCAAGAAAACGTTAGAAAGTGTGGGTGTTCTATCATTCTCAAAATCTAATGAAATTTGAATCTCAATTTCGGGTTGAGAAAGTGACATGCATGTGCAAAGCTTAAGAGGAAACTAATCCTTACCTTGTCTATCCTTGGTGGTGCTGAAATCCCCTTTCTTGAAAGGATCCTCCTTGTTTAGTTGGAAAGAAAATACAAGAGAGTGAGGGAACCTTCAAGTGAACATGAGAGAATTGTGTGGAGAGAGTGAAAGCTCATGCAAATTTTTAAAAAAAAAAGGCAAGGGAAAAGCCCCTTGGCGTGTACCCCTTCTTTTTTATAGAAAACCCTTCACTTCCCTCCTTGGTTGTTTCCAAAATCCTTGTATGAATGACAAGTGGCATAAGTTTCTTTTTCCCTTTCTCTTTTGTCGAAAATGCCTCTTAGAATTTTTCACTTGGATTGCATTGGGAAGGGACATCTTGGGGGTGGCCTGTAGGGTTTCTCTTCCCTTGGCCGAAATTCCCTTCTTTCCCCTTTATGCCCTTCCTTTCCTTAAGCAAGTGAGTATTTCTTCAAGGGTAGCTTGGTAAAACATTACATGCCTCTTCCTTTTTCCAACAATTAACCTTTGGCATGGTGACAAGTGGCATTGGGCGTGTGCGATAGCCCTAGCCGTCCCCTCCTTCTTTTTCCAAGTTGATGCTTCATCTTCCTGGTGCTCATTCCCTAGGTAACCTTTCATGTACTATTGGTCCAAAATAAACTAAGTGACAAGTGGCAAGTGAATAGGGTGCTTGGGAGTGTGCTAGCCGAAACCCTAAGGGCTTCCTTGATACAAAAGTCTCTTCACATATTCTTCTAGAAACATAGTGCATGCTTGACACTTGGCAAAAACTAACTAAATTCGAAATCCTTTGTGCCCCCTTCGGTTTCCCATGCAAATCTTCTAGAAAAGCTCCGTTTCACTTCCTTAGGCTTCCCTTCCCAAGAAATCTACCTTGGGATTTGAATTTTGGGCAAGACAATGGGCTAGGCATGTGGAAAATTGGGCTAGCCGAAAATCTCTTAATCTTCCTAGGTTCTTTTTTGTCCCTTGATGCATCTAGAAGGTTTCTAGCATGCTGACAAGTGAAAATTTCTTTAAGGTAGGTGTGCAAGCCACTTTTTGGTACTTTCCTACACTTCTGTCTCTCCCTTAACCCATTATCAAGTCTAGGTTCATAGTGTAACACTTTCATAACACATGGCACTAGTGACTAAGATTTGGGTCATGGGCCTAAAGCCATTGGGCTTGGATTTCTAAATAAGGCCGAAATTCCCAAGGCATTCTAGGGGTACTCCTCTCTTGGGCTCAAGTTGTCATTTCAAAGATTCTAAGACTTTCTAAAATAGCTAGAGCTCCCAAAGAAATTATGGCAACTAAGAATAAAAACTATGGGCCATGCTTAGGCAAGTTCGGGTCATTACAACATTTCTTGATAAAAGGTAACATTAATAGCATGAATATGGTGTTTATACAAATCCATATGAATATTATCTAGAGTAAGTAAGAGGCCAACTTACAAACTCCTTAAGTTCTAAAATCTTCGTGATTGAAATAAATATTCTAAGGTTAGCAATCATGAAAGTTCCAGAATCTAATATGCTAGGAATAATAATAGCAAATTTGCCCTAAAACTTTTACTACTTGTATTCAGTCTCAAATCTTACAAAACTTCACAAACCTCATGTATTTCTTGTTCTAAATCCATTTCTAACCTTAGACTTACGTGAATCAAATATCAACCATAAGAAACTCATCAAATCCAAGACATGTAATACACCAAATTTCACTATGTGTGATTTAAGCCTATGATCTTAATGAGTTCTTTTGATCTGAAAGTTAACACTAATCAAAACTTATTAACATGCTAGCATCTTATATTGATGTCATATATAATCATATCATCACCATATAATGTGACCAACACCATCATAGAACCACATATCACAAACCGAGACTTAGCATGATGTTTCTAGCTTTTCCTTTGATGTGAATACTAAGAACTCCAACACATCACTTGTCCTACTTTCTAACATACTAAGTTTTTATGTCTAGATAGTAAATAGGCATGACTAGGTGAATAACTCAAGATATGATGGGATGGACCTCAATCATGTTGAAACCCTATATCTGATAATCATGCTTAATGCTCAAACTAAGATAGTAAACTAGATCCTTAATATGACATGCTGTTTTTTCTGAAATATACACTCTTGATCATCATAATCAGGCTTTAACAAAGTTGCTCACACCATATTAACACATTTCATTACCATATATCAAGATTAACATAAGTTCATAACTAGAATCCTCAAGATTGTACCAGAATCATGCTTACAAGAATATATCACATAAGACTCAACTCAAATCTCAGCTTCATGATTTAAATCATAGCTTAACATGATAATCTAACTTCAAATGGTATGAAAGATATACTCACCCAACTAAAGCTTTGATGCTCACACAAACCAACTCTCCAAGGGTACTTAGACAATCTCTTGGGTTCACTTTCTTCTTAAGGATATATGGATGTTTAGCTCACAAGAACATGTGTTACAATTGGTGATGGTGTGGGGTGAAGAGAGGAAGGAAGGGTGAATTTATACGGCCTCAGTGAAGTGGGGTGTTTGCATTATTACAAGTAGGTGTGCAGCTGTGTGTGTATGCTTCATTATTATCTTATGGACAATGACCAAGTGAGTGGGAAATAGTGTAGGAATTATAGATTCACATGTGAAGTCAGAAGGGTTTCGGTTTCCCAAACGAAACCGGATGCAACCTGGCTGGTTTTTGCTTCAAACCAATCCAACCTTCCTTGGTTTTGCCTCGTACTTGTGCTATGTTCTAAGTGCTCTTGTAGGTGTTGTCATGATGACTTCCCAATATGAAAATTGATGACTGAATTGAGGACACATGTTGATGGTTGGCATGGAAAAGAAGAGAAAGTTTGAGTGGGGTACGTAAGCTAAGAAAAGCACATGACCACCATCACCTTCTTCTATCAAATTAGGCTAGTGTAAGGTGTGATCTTGGGCTGACATGAGAATGGCTTGATAAGCTTTTTCAAACCTAAGGATAGCTCAAGAGGCATGGGATAGGGGCTGACTTGATGTAGAAAAAGATGGAAAAGTATTGGCATACATGGCTGCTCATGTCCCCTTTCCTAGATGCACATGTTTGACACTTGAATAACCATGGATGTGTTGCACCTAATCCTAACATTAGGTTTGAATTTTGCTGATCTAAATTGATGAGAGAGTGTCTTGTTTTTACAGAAAAAGGTGGGAAAAGGATAGCTTGAAGTGGCCGGCTGCCCAAGTCCTAATCTTGTTGTGTTGTCTTGGAGACAAAAGCAATAAATATGACAAAAAGTGATGGTTAATGTTATAACATAATGAGATGCTTCTAAAAATGTGATCTAATCTCATGATGAGTTTGAAACTTTGCAGAAAATAAAACTCTAGAGGCACATGGTCTAATGAACTTGACAACTCCATGTTCTAGTGTGATGTGTTGGTTAGATTAGCTAATATTAGATAAGAATCTAAAGAAAGCTTGGTCTCTAAGTTTGGAAAAGCTTGGTCGCTCAACGATCACCAACACTCCTTAAGTTCATTGGCGATCTTTCTGCTACAATTAACAAGCTCCACCTTTTCAACTTCCGCCCCTGGTGCCATAACAATATGTATTCCTTTGGAGGAGAGAGAAGTTTTGCAAGGATGTATAACATGATGTAGTTTGTATTTTTTATCTGGCTTTATAATTGAAGTGTTGGAAAAGTAGATTTGTCAAACAAATTACCACTTTGCCTTTTGGAGAAACTACATCCTATACTCTAATTTTGGACTTTTTACTTGTTTATTTTGGATTGTGTGTTGTTGTGGAGGATGAGATTGATGAATGGAGTTGGAGGATGGGATTGTAAATTGTGTGCTGTGGAGATTTGTGTGACTTGTGTGGTCTGTTAGTGAGTATATAGGGGTTAAATCCAAACTCCTAAATTAACTTAGGATTTCATATTGAACCCCTAAATTACTTTAGGGTTTCAATCTGAAACCCTAAATTAAATTAGGGGTTTCAAAATTGAAACCCCAAAATATGGTTTTCGTCTAGGGGTTTCAATATATTTCAATATATATTGAAACCCCCTAACATAATTTAAGGTTTCATGTCAGGGGTTTCATATTAAAATCCTAAGGCCTTGTTTGGTTGTTAAACTCATCTGAGTTTAACTCAAATCAGTATAATTTTAAGCTAAGTCTAACATCTAAACATCCAACTCTCAAATTACTAAACTCATCTCAATTCAAAACCTCTTTACACGTGAGACTCATAACATTTTTCAATTCAGCACTTCTTTACATGTGGATCCCACAACCTTTTCAACTTCCTATAAATATATCGAAACTCATCTATTATCCAAATATATTTAAACTCATTTTAGGTGGACTCCACAAAACTCACTTTACAATCACAACTCATTATTATTCATAAAGAGCTCAATTTATCTCAACATCCAAGCGTAGCCTAAATTTCAGTGAGGTTTGTGAGATCCTCAACGGCACGACTTGATAAATTCAAGGTTGTTGAAAGAGCAGCAGATATTGAATGTAAGAAAAAGGTTGTATATTGATGTTTCTACAAGATGAAACTCAACCTTCTTAATGTTGAGACGACCTAGGAGTATAAAAAGGCCTTGAAATTATTGGGTAAGGAGGACATACAATATGTCAACCATTTTAGTGATGAGGGGCCGAGGGGGGGGGGATTGGGCAAGCCTCATGATGATGATTGGGTGGTTGTTGAAATTTTTTAGGATCTTTTAGATCTTTCTATGAGGTCACAACCACCATTTTCGGTTCTTTGTACATTATAGATATGAGTTTTGTCAACAAGTATATCAGGTAAAAGAACAATTGAATCAAATGTGTAGGAGTGACTAGTTGTGAGAAATGACAATAAGCATGCGGGCAACGTATGACAAGTATTTGAGGGATTTGAGTAGGTTAAATATTTTCCTATATGTGGATATTGTTTTTGACCCCTAGTACAAAATTGATGGCATGGTGTATGAATTGACATTAGTGAACAGAAAGGCATGAACGAATCATATTGCGGTAAGGACTAGGGAAACTCTTAAAAGATTATTTGATGAGTTCGCTGCACTCAGAGATGATAATATTCCAGCACCTATACCTACCACATCGTCTCCTTCCAAAGTTGGGATGAGGAAAAAGCATAGGTTAGGGTGGGGGTGAGAGGCTAAGGTAAGATGTCAAGTTTCATCAGCTTTCAAACGCACAATCAGAGTTAGATAGATACTTGGTAGTATAGATGCACCCATGTACATAGGGGTTTGATATCTTTTCTTGGTGGAAAGTCAATGTCGTCAAGCATCTCATCTTTGGAGACATAGCCTGTAGTATTTTGGCTATTTCTATTACTACCATAGCCTCAGAGTCGAGCTTTAGCGTCAAGAGGTGCATATTGGATCCATTCTGGAGTTTATTGTCTTCTACCACTGTGGATGCATTGATTTGCACTCAAAATTGAATTAAAGGGAAGCCAATTCATATTTCAGATGTGGTAGATTATGTGGAGACTAAGGAGGAGACGGGTGGTGATCAACTTGCATTTGGTAATCGCTCTTATATTTGATATTGCTATAATATTAATTTTGCTTATAATATATTGTGTTATTACTTATATTCAAATTTAATTGTTGTACAGATAATTTCAACGAATGCCTCTACATCTACATCGGCCACAATATGACTTCGTAGTTCGATCCACTATTACCATTAGTTTGTGTAATGATTTTCTTATTTATTCGTAGTATGTATATAATGTTTATTGTTTGTAATTCTAAATGGTTTTTTTGTATTTTCTTTAAGCTTTTATAGTCTCATTGTCAAATGTCCAATCCCAATGATCTTATCTTGATCTCAATCTCATCTTAGTTTGTAATTTTAATTTTTTAACTTTTTCACATATCTATATAATGTTTGTATTTATGATATTTTTTTCTTTTTTTTAGGTCTTATAGTCTCACACCCTCACTTGCCCAAATTCCAACCCTAATCCCAAATTCTCAATGATCTAATCTAGAATCCTTGATAGTCTCACTTGGTTTATACTTGTAGTTTAATATTTTTAACCTTTTTTTTACATATGTATATATCATTATATTGTTTGTAATTCTAATTTATTTTCTTATTAATGTTTCAGGTTTTATAATCTCGGTTTCACTTGCACACCACTCTAAAATTCCATTCTCACGACTCAAAGTCATTTTGCTAGTCTACTAGATACAATTTGTAATATTGTAATATTATTCATTTCAATTATTTGACAATTTGTATATTTTTAGATTAATTTATAATAGTTTTAGATTATTTATATTATTGTAAAAGCTTAAAATGCTTAGATTTTTATTTTTTATGCTTTAACAGCCTTTATTTAATTTTATATTATATATAAATTGAAAAATATGATTTTTAAATTTGGGCCCAAAATGTTTCAGGTTCTAGACCCATTTGAGCCAAACGGGGGTAGATGGATCAAGGTTCTAAATCCTTCCCCTATCACCCGGACGAAGCCTTGCCCCTGGGGTCCTGGGCCTGATCCCGAGGGGAAACCCCACACCCCGATAGGGCGGGGCTATAACACCAAAAAAAAAAAAAGGCTTATAACGGTAACTCCCTCACTTTACTTCGCAGTCCCACTTTTCTCTCCCTCTCTTCCCATTTTTCTTTCTCTCTCTCATAACTCCTCCCCACCCCTTTCCACACACACACCTCTCTCTCATTCTCTCTCTTCTCCACCCATATTTCACAGACACAAAATTCTCTCTTATTTTTCTCTTCTCTAACCTCTTATCAAAATTGCTCAAATTAAAACCTTGTACTAGGAATCTCTCTCCCCCTCTCTCTCTCTCTCTCTCTCTCTCTCTCTCTCTTCATTTTTTTAAATCTATAAAAATTAATTGATGGCAAAAAGCTTGATTTCTATGTACCCAATATTGTTATCTCCAAAAGGTTGAAGGGATTAGATAGCAGATTCACTAAGTGTTGGACAGGGAGGAAATCAAGGTAAATGATGATCTCACTCATTTTTCAGGAATATTCTTTTTGTAGACAATATTAGAAAGAAATATTCTAGACTGAAAATATTAGATTAGTTATTTTGAGGAAAAGGCTATAAATGAGACTTTTAGTAGTTGTAGTAATTGTTATATGGAGTTATATGGAGCAGTGAGCATTGTACAAGGAACCTATAATAGTAAAGGCTTGTCTAGAATTATTAAGTAATGAAATCTTGAATTCTTAATTATTGTAGGTTACGTTAAAACATGTGTATGGGTTTGTAGGATTTCATAGTAATCAAGTTATGGAAATACTATTAAATTTACAAGGGCTGTAATTTCTTTTTGGGTTTTGATATAGGCTTTGAGTGATTATTTTGTACGTCAAAGTGTCAATTTTTTGTGAGCCAACGAGGTAAGTAACTTCTTAATGGGTTTTTACAAAATCTAAAAACTCCTGTTAATTTAAGATTGTGTATGTTAGATTCAAAATATCTATTTATGTACATTTTTTTGTGTTATTTTGGATATGCCTATGGGGAATTGTACAAATTTTGTGAATCATACTTGTTGGTTGTATCTCAAATATCTCAATATAATTCTTTTAGGAGCCAAGTAATATATTTTATATATCTATCCATGATGTTGATATCTGTGTGTGTGGCATCCATGATGTTTGTGTGGCATATTAATATCTGTGAGGTATAAAGTATTATGATATCTGTGTGGTATTTTAGATGTTCTCGTACCTCTATTAGTGATTTTTCCATTGTCATGTGGTATGGTAATGGGTAATATATTTTGGCTCACTTATATTTTCGGTATAATAAAATTGTCATTTCCTCAACCCCATTAATGACGTTACTTACTGAGCGCGTGGTGGCTCACCCCTTATATTTTTTACTCTTTCAGAGAATCCATCTATTTGAGATTTGTGAATGTGGAGTTATCTAATGTTGGGCAAGAGGATTTGCTATGTGAAGATTGATAGTCTAGATAGTTATGGACCTTATTTTTAGCTTACCTAAATATTATTATATTATTTAATAACTTGTACATTGAATTTACGTTACGTATTTGGGTTCTAGTTGCTCTAACAATAATTTGGGAATGATCATAATTAGAGTATTTTATTATAGTTGGGCGTTGTTGAGAATGTTGCATTAAAATTGTCTTGAAAATTGTAAACAAGGGGTATGTCCATATTTATGTTGGGATTCAACTCGTTATAAATTTGGGGCGTTTACAATTTTGGTCTCAGAGCCAGGTTATGATTCTATAGACAAATACGAGGAATTTTGATTAATGTTGGAGCATAGGTTATAAAATTACAAAATCCTAGAACATGATTTTGAAATATAAGGCTTCAATATTTAGTTATAAGAATGGCTTAAAGAAAATCTCCACCTTGTAATATGTTATGAAAGAAAGAAATGTTTTATGTAATGTATGTAGAGGAATTGAGAATTATGAATGAAAGCCTATGTATATTTTTATATAATGAATTAATATTTACTAAGTATTAGACTTACTAACTTTTTTCACTATAGACCCCACTCTTAGAGTTCTTAAATTGTATATCCATTGTCATTTGCAGATCACCATTAGCTATAATAACCAATGTTTTGAATACATTTCGGTTAAGATATTGAAATGAGATATTTCGATACTAGTACTGTTTCGGAATAGTCTATATATGAATAACTATATATATAAATATATATATATAAATTATATTTCAAAATAATAGTCTATATATAAATAAATTATATATAAATTATAGATATTCTGAAATGAATTGAAGGGTCCAAAATTGAGCTTGTAGTTTGAAGAAATGGAAAAAAAAAAAAAAAAAAAGTAAAGGCCGAAATTCTAATTGGTATGAAACTATATCCTTCTCTGTACCGACTACCTGACCAGTACGACATGTTTTGACCAAATTAGCCGGTACGAAACGAAATTCAAAACCTTGATAATAACCCTCAACAAACTCTAATCACCACAGTACCAACAACAACAATTTTTTACCTTCTCCCTCTTTTGACAAGAGTTACACATGCCAACCTTACAAGCAATGTGTATTTCACGAGGGATCCTTTTTTATTTGTCTCCTCTATTGGGAGCCATGCCCAACATATGCTCCAAACCAAATAGTATTGAATGGAACTCTCAATCAATTATTATAGTCCACCTATAACACGTTTTCCAAACCATTCATTGGCCCCATTTTCATTTCTTATATTCATATTTATATTATCTTAGTTATTCACCAGTGTTTTGGGATGATAGATAAGATCACTGTCGTCCTTTTTGTGGGTTTGCATGAGTATAAAATATTTCGCCGAAAGCACATCGAACTTTGGCAACATCTCAACCCTAAAATTGAAGAATTTATCGGCACTATCATTAAGCAACTTTTGCATAAAATTAAATATATAAACAAAATGGTGATACAAAATGAATATGAACATAATTAAGCAGACAAATGTCCTAAAAGATTTTCCTTTGGTCAATCCTAGCCCAGCTTACGCTTTTTTAACTTTCTCAACCGTGCCAGCCGCTCTCTTTCTTCTTCTTCCTCGATCAATCTAAGTTGCTCTTCATCCTCCTGCCTTGCAATTTTTGCACTGTAACAGAGAAAAAAGGGAATAAATTTTTTTAAAAAAAAGAAAAGAAAAGAAAGGAAAAGACAAGAAAGGAAGGGGAGGAATGAAAGTGAACATGATTTCATCAAATAGGAGAAAAGATCTGAACAGTGTCTTAATCAAGCAAAATTGAAACAATACAAACCTTCTATTCTCCTCCTCCATTATATCCGCAAAGTTTGCCTCCATATCACTATCATCACCATCATCCTTGTATCTGTTGGGATTGTACCTAATAAAGATTTCACCAGTTCACTCGTCAGATGTCAGGCATGCAGCTATTGGTCTTCATTTTTTTCCTATTTAATTCAACATAACAGTACTAAAGTAGCTGCCACAATTGGCATTCTGTAAAGCCTAGATTGACTTTAGGTCTACCCCAATGTCCACAAAATAATAATCAACGCCCCATTTTTTTACACATAAATTGGCAGTTCTGTTTAACGTTTTACAACTCTGACAAGAGACAAAATGAATGCCACTTTCAATACCGCTTAAACAAAACAATTGTCTTTTTCCATAAGAACCTTGGCATATGATGTAGGAGAGCAAAGGAAAAAAATAGACAGAAGATTGAGTTTCCTGCTCCAGAATTTTTGAAATCAAACTGACTTCTTCCAACCTCCTGCCCAATGACAGAGTATTAAATAGATAGTGAAAGAAAACTCTATACCTGAACATTTGTCTGATCATACTGATGGCTTTTACACCATCATCGTCATCATCAGAATACCGACTCACAGGCCTTGGCTTTTTCAAGGGTCGATGGTCCCTGGAAGTTGGATATGATGAAATTTGATTTTGCGGCTTGTTCATCTGTCAACATTACATGAAAGGGAGTAGACATTGTGAATCTTTGCAAATAACTGCCACGTAAAATTTCGCAAAAAGAACTGAAAGGGCAACATGGAGTTGTACAAGTGTGTGTGTGCAAAGAGTGGGCACAAACCTTTGGTTTTGACGATGTCAATGGCTGTTTTGGCACCATTTTAGATTTATTAGACTCTTGTTGTCCCTTTTTGTGTTCTAGGGGCTGCTTTGGAGCAGATGAGTGCACTTGTGAAGATGATCTCTGCACTCCAGGCAAGGAATTTTTTGCAGCTGGTGCAGAAACTTTCTTCTCCATGGCAGCCTTCTTGTCCATGGTAGCAGCAGAGTTCTTCAAAGGCAAGGCTTTTGGCCCCACAGGCTGGCCTGGCCCATTCCCAATGTTGCTACCGAGTTGTTTTCTGGAATCTGCTGTATTACTAGCAGGAGTAAACTTGGACCCTGCTTTAGAATAGAACTGACCATTCATGGAAACAGTTTTCCTTTCTTCATGTCTGCCACTGTTGCCCAAAGCTTCTTTACTCTTCTTCGTTGGCACATGAGCTGCTTGCGCAGCTTCAACATCAGCAAAAACCCTTCATAAGTTTTCTCAATGAAATAGTTTGACATAAGTACAATAGAGCAAGAGGCAGTGAAGCAGTAACACACCATGACCATGAGTTGGAAAGGAGACATTTCTAGGCGGAGGCTCTTTAGAAGAAGCAGGAAGCTCTGCATTGTCGGATAATAGGAATGAATAATCTCTTGTATCCTTGAGTTTTTGGACTTTAGTCTTTACCTGCATAAATAGAAAACTTATTGCATGGGTGAAAAGGACTCGCATACACTTGTAAATGTTCAAAGACCAACACAAACCAGACTGCTCTATGCATACCTCATTTTTTACTTTCAGTAGCTGGTCACGCGATCCAAGTTTTGGCCCTTTAGACATTGAAGTGTCCTTTTTGTGCTGCAAGGACGGCAAAGGTAATCAAGATAAAAACCACACATAATATGAAGTTAACAACAATATACAACTTCAGACTGCTTGCATTCAGCGCACACACCACATCTGGACCAGGCAAGCCAAATTCTAGAATATTTATTTTTTATAAGTGAGCCAAATTCTAGAATATTAGAATACAGAATCATAAAATTAATAATTGTTTCTTGGAAAAAGAACATGGAAAAATTGTCTCTCTCGCCAGGCAAAGAAGAACATCGAGAAGTAATTACATTTGAAAACCATTTATTTCTGCAACCTAAATACGAACTGTTGTCAGAGGAAAGGGACTAAACAGCCAAAGGAGACAGTTTAATAGAAAAAGAAATGGAAATTAACTAAAATTGGCAATAAAAGAGGGTAGAAATAATAAGAACCAGAAAGAGTGCGTTTATCCAGAACCAAATATTTACAAGCACACAATTTGTGAATATAGAAGTAATGGGACTAGAATTCAATGCATATTACAATCCTCCAGTGGAAAATTTTTTCATAATCATCTTTCAAAATGCTAGATGTCATTGGCAAAAGTTATTTCAATCAAATATAATAGTACAAAGAAAGTTTGATACCATTTCTGGCATAACAACCAACAAAAATCCCAAATAAAAGGGTCTCAAACTTCCGAGTTATGCCACTAAACACCTAACTTCTCAAATGTCCAAAGGCAATTTCCCTGAACCTCATCTACAAGTCAACCTCACAGAATCAGTTTATACCAAGATTTATTTTATGTAAAAGCATTTCATTCTCTTGAATGCACCAAACTTTCTAGTAAATCAACACACTATTAAAAATATTGCAAATAAATGACCAAAGGTACACTGCATAATCACTTTGGATGCATGCCCAAATGTGGTACCCTCAACATTGATTCAAAACCCTCCATCAATATGTATACAACAGCTTGAGACAGATCAGATTTGCTGCATACATTCCAATAACATATCTCACATCTGAGGCTTACAGTACATACGCCATGGAGGGTGTTCGAAAGCCTGGATGCCAAATGGTCGGTTTCTAACAATGACTTGCTTTCTTGTATTACTCTTTGGGCAATTACTGGTTGAGAAGGGCCAAAGAAGGATCCAAAACTGCATAAATAAACAAAATTAGATATTAAATGGAATATTATACAAAACTGTAAACATAATAAAACATTAGACATTAAAAGCATATCATTTTATGGGCCCATGTCACGCTGATGTCAAGTCGTTTGTCCATGTTCATGCAACAAAGTTCACCAAACTACCATAGATATTTGCATTTCAACATTCCATTCAAGGATATATTCACAAGTACTGTATCCATTACAGTAAAAGACGTTACTAACAAACATGAGCACATGTAAATACACTTTGAGAATCAAATAAGCACTTCACTCAAGCACCTATTAAATTACAAATATATTCCATGTCAATCCATACTTAAAACAATTTGCATGCTGTGAGTGGGTGCAATGCATGCTGCAAGTGTGTTGCTTAACTCTACACATGTCCAACACGAAATCCATGATTTTACTAGCTGTATGGCATAGTGATGCTGTCGGGCTCCTGACAGCATGTGTTGTGTAGCCTATGATGTCAAAGTAGCTTGTATAGGAATCTGTTATGCATGTTTCTAAGCCCTTTTACAAGCAATACTAGGTACAAGTAAGGTTCTAGGTGCTGTCTCCCCACCAAGGTTGAGTTGATACCGTGCTGCCTCATTTATACCGCTCGTTTTGCCCCATTGACGTGGCCATGCCACATGGTTCATTTAAAAAAACAAAAAAAAAAAAAAAAACAAAAACAAAACAAAACCAAAACACGAAATTGAGCAGCAACCATTTGAAACTCTAGACAACAGAGACTCCCCCTCATCCCTCACGCCTCCCTCCCTCCCTCACGTCCCTGAACCCCATTTTCGAAAATCAGAAGAAGGTCCCGTATCCCGTCCCCGAGCATTTGAAACTGATCATATGATAAAGTGTAAAATAAATATCATGATTAATAAGATGGCCCTGGAGGTTGGCTCAAGTGGTAAAGACCTTGGTCTTGGTAGCATGCTCCTTCCAAGGTCTAAAGTTTAAATCCTCTTGGATGCAAACAATCTCTAAGGGCCATCGGACTAGAGGATTTTGTCCTTGAATTATCCGAGGTGCACTTGCGGGAAAATCCTTGCCAAAGGGCCTGTGCACCCCTGGGATTAGTCAGAATGTTGTTCTCGGACACCCAGTGCCAATAGAAAAAAAGATGGTCATAGAGATGCATGGTACCAATACAGTTATGGGTAGATGTGCAAGCCATGGACCTAAGCATGGTCCACCACATTATGTTATGATCAGAGTAGCAGTTCCACTTATGGACAAAAGATGTGAAACCGGTCCACAACCTTGCACACGGGATTAAGGTGTATTGGCCCGTCAAAATAAGTTGAAACAAGATAATGAAGATAAAATTTATACGTCATGCATACCATAAGCATTAGTGTGAATAGTCAAGATTTTAATTCTCTCAAGCATGAAATAGTTTATGAAAAACCTTATGTTTACTATGTTTATTTATGGTGGGTTTCTTATCGAGCATTTGAGTTGTTTTAGTCTTGTTTTATGTTTTTAACAACCTAGGTGAGGAAGACAATGAGGCGAGCAAAGGGGCCAAACTTAGATGAAGTAGTCTGATGATATTGGTTCCAAGCATCTTAGTTTAATTTTACATTATGACAACAACTTTCTTAATTTAGTTTGTTTGAAAACTTTGATTAAGTTTATTCAAGACATGGTTTGTTTAATAATTCTTTTTTTGTGTTTTATTAATTGTGCAATCTGTTGCGAATCAACCCAATTTTCTAGAAGAAGAAGAGAGGGTGCTCATGGGACTGCATCTTACCTAGGGAGTGACTGGTTTGCCACAGGAATCCTTCTGTAGACAGAGAAGAGAGTGGCGAGCTATGGAGGAGAGGGGCTGTAGTTTCTTTTCTTGGTGACTTATGAGAATAAAGGTGCATGGGGTGCTTCTTGGCTGCTGGGTGATAAAGTAAGGGCCAGGTGGTTTCTCTATTGCTGCCTTGTTGGTTAATAGCCTTGAAATGCTGCTAGGGTTAGTATAAATGGATGATAGCTAGGGTTTTGGATAGGTATAATAAAATATTATTGAAACATAATAATAGATGTGGCCCAAGTACACAGTAAATATACAAAAGAAAACGCCTACTTCTTTTTTTTTTTTACCGGCAAGCAGTTTCATACAAGTGCACATCGGGTAATTCAAGGGGAAAATTCCCTAGCCCAATGGCCCCTAGAGATTGTGTGCACCCAAGGGGATTTGAACCTTAGACCTCGGGGGAGCATAACACCAAGCCCAAGACTTTTACCACTTGAGCCAACCCTTAGGGATTAAAAAGAAAACACCTAATTACTTGGGTAGAAAAGAGATTTAGTGTTTCTGGACCTACGGGTGATAAATGGGTATAAGGGCAGCTCCTATAATCATGGTAGCTCCTTATTTCGAATTTTATTGAAAATATACCAGGGTTTATTGGCAGCCTCGATGTCATGAGGGAAATCTAGAAATTTCAATGGGAGTCAAAGCTGGAGGGGCCGGCAGTTATGGATTGAGAGAAGAATATGGGATCTTCAACATGATTCTAGGAAGATTTTCCTCGGATATTGGTGGGAGGAACTTCCTAATACGGTCCCTATGAGTCGGCAGCCATTAATGGCCTTACTATACTTGCTGTCAGCTGTTGTGACAGCTTCAAAACTCAGGTCAACCTCTAGTATAAAAGGAAGATCTTCCTAATTGAATCCAAATATATAAGAAGCCTCTTCATGGTGAATTTCCTAATTATTACAGCTTGAATAGGTGATTTACATGCGATTTCCATAACTCTACATCATAAAATTTCACTTATTCAGTCCTAACGGTCGGCAGCTGCAAGACTTAGGCCTCGTTTGGATAGTGAAAATGTTTTATCTCTTCTTATCTCATCATTACAACTTTTCTAAATTTTCACACAAAATATAATAAATAATTCAACTGTTTCAAATTCCAAAATAATAGTAATATTAAAATATAATATTCTAACAAAATTTTATTTAACTTTCATCTAAAATCATCTTATATCATCTCATCTCACTATCCAAACCGCACCTTAGTGGTTTCTGGGGTTTTTGACATAATAAGCCAGCTGTGACAGATTAGGAAGTTTCCAACTGTCTAGGGATCATGTTAGGCAAGGTTTCTCATTGAAAACTGACCTTAAATGACACATTTCTACCAACAACAAATCTGGAATCCAATAAACAATTAAAATTCACCCATATGAAAACAATAACAAAATAAGCAGAAAATTAATTAGGCCCATGGGCCTACAATTCAAAAATCACCAAGATTTCTGGGCTGGGTGTGACCATGTAAAATGCTCTGTAAGCCTCACCAGAGAAGCATATATAGTCAATCTGAAAAAAAAAAAAAGCAAAATCTTTTTTTTTTTCCATAGTGTCAAATATTGAAAGCTTATAGGCCAACTAATTTAAGCTAGTTTGTATTTAATTAAATCAAGTAATACATAAATCTTTATTTCTTTATCCAAATTGCTTTTGAGGAACAACTAAATGTCACATTACAAGTTCAGGTGCCATCAATCTTGCCAACAGTTAATTCGGAATGCATAAAAAGCAGCCAATCAACACACTCACAACTATACCTGAAAAACACAGATTGATTCCATGGTTTTTCAAATGACAATTCCTGATGAGCTTGAAAACAGCTTCAAAGTTTATTAGTTCATTGGTAAAGAATAAAGAATGCAAAAGCAAATGCTCTGCAGAGATCCACATGATCCATGCCAACTACCAAGAGGAATGAACAAAACAGGAGAAATACATCAAAGTCATTTTGGCATGATATTAATTGAAAGTACTCGGTTATTATTGAAAAGTCCAAAACAACAAGTGAAAAAGCAAGCCCCCAAAGGCCAAGAAACATCAGAAAGAAGGGAAATTCCATGTTAAACTAGTAGAAAATGAAGTTATGTCATATTAGGAGAAATGGGCACATCACTTACTTATCATATGGAAGTTTCTTATTCTTCTTCTCATTTGAACCATTTACATTTATAGAAGTACCATTATCCTTTTTCATCTGCTTTCTGATTTGCTCTTTCAATCTTTGCCTCAACTCTAGATACTCTAATTCCTCCCTGGTAGGCTTCGGATCTTCCTCTTCATATCCCTCCTCCCCCTCTCCAGGATCTTCCTCTAGCTCTGACCCTTCCTCCTCATACTCATCATAATCTTCAACTTGTCCATGCAATTCCTATATCATCATAATCAGTATGAAAATGTCACCACAACAGAAGAGTTCGACATAATAATGAATTAAACAAAAATCCAAGTCTGCTTACTTCTCTATCATATACCCGCATTTTTGTCAGACCTTGTTTAGACAATCAATATAATACCTGAAAAAAAAAATTCAAAAATCAACAAGTAGTAAAATCAATACAAGTTTGTAATTTATTTATTTTGTTGAAATAAATATCTAGACAGTGACCATTAGAAATTTTCTTTAGTATTTCAAAATTATTTGGCATGTGAACTGAAATGATGAATTAGTACTGTGCAAGTTTCGATTTCCATTCCAGGGGTCATTCCGGTTTAGGCAATAGAACGGAAAATTTGGGTACCCATGGTTTAAGAGCAAGCACATACCCATCTTTGTTTTCCTTGGTCCAAATGAGTAACAAATAATAATCAGATATGTGCAACACAAACTGACACCACCAATGTTTTATTTTATTTTTATTTTTTTCTGTTTTTCACCAGTGGAAAAGGGTTCCAAGCATGAGTGAACACCAAGTTTTAATCAGAGGTGAGATTTGTATATAATAATCTTCCTAGTTACTAGATGCTGTGTACTTCTTTGCTGCACAAGACACATGCTCCAGAGTAATGAAGCTAGGTATATTAGGCATTAAGTGCAGAGGTTTGTTAGTGCAATAGGAAAAGTTGCAGAAATATCCTGGCTAAAATGAAAGTGCATGGAATGATATCTGAAACCACGCTACACTTCCTTTACTCACTATATATAAGTTTTAAATTGTTTAAATTCAGTTTCTGACTTTCATTTCACTATAACATACAGGGAAGAATTTGAAAAAGGGAGTGAACTAAATTTTTTATTTTTTGATTGGCACCGGGTGTCCGAGAACAGTATCCCGACTTAAGCGAGTGAACTAAATTTTCAATCTAGAAACATGATATTTGAAGTCTTAAAAGATAAAAAAGTACATAAATGCCAGAAACAGTCGAGTTCATCAAAATTGATAGAGAGCAAGTTGCTTAGCAGAGTTGGTTGAACTTTACTGAAACAGAGCCTATAGTATTATCAGCCCAAGGACTAGAGAAGTTAAGAAGGACATGCTAACTCTTGGCTTTTATGTGGGTCTTGCATGCACTATGGAGCAGATCTTTGTTTAAGTTGCTTAAAATGTTTGCGTTTATCGTTAATAAACACTGGACTAAAGGATGCATTTGCAGAAGGAAGAAATTACCAAAAGGTTCTGCCACCAATAAGGGAAAATCCACACATACAAACACAACTAAGGGACACAAATGGGTAGAACCAGCCATTACAACCGATATTAACAAATAAGAGAAAAATTCAGCTCAGGAACACAAAAAATGGGCATCCGGGAATCAATCACACAGCCTCCTCGGTGGGCATATCAACCACAGAGACATAGAGAGGCACGAGATTACCTATATTCCGGCACGTGTTTCTTGTGGCGTCACAGGTCGAGTGGCGGTGGAAGGCGTCGCAGGTGGGTGGGGCGGATCAATCTAGGGATTTTTGAACAAGTTGGGTTAGGGCACGTCAGGAATACGAGGGAAAGAGGAGAATGGCTGTGGGACTTACCTGGAGTCTGGAGGCGCGGAAGGGGCGTCTCGGGCGGCTATACGTAGCGGCGCTGGAGTCCAGACGACGGTGGAGGCAGCTGTAACAGTAAACATTTATATTTTTCGCCCAAAACCAGGAGAGGGAGAGAGACAGAGACAGAGTCGGGGGTAGAGGCGGGCGAGAGAGGGCAGGAAGGATACCCACCTGAGCTGACGCCGCCAAACAGTGCTGCTGGGCGGAGATGCGGGGTTACGACGCGGAGGAGAGAACGGGAGATCTCAGTGGTTTTCGGCTTTTAAACGGAAAAAAAAAAAGGTGTGCGACGTCAGCTCCTTAAGAACACGCCAAATTGTTTTCTTTCTGTACCATCATATGTAAGTTATCTTAAATACAATAATAAAACATTTAAGAAATTTTATTAATCAGTTATTATTTATTTTTATAATTTATATTTATAATTTTTTTATTTATAAAATAATAAATAGTGTCGAATGAAAAAAAATTTTCATTATATAAATACTATGCATTTATTTAAAAGAAAGATAAAATTTAGTATTAAAAAATTAAATTATTTATATAAATCTCATTTTTTTAAAAAAATACGTGACATCTACACACTCTATAATTGTAAATATTATTTATTAATTATTTCTTTAAAATGTAATTATATAGAAAATTATAAAAAATATTATATATATTATCTATTATTTTCCTTTACCATCAACGCCGTGTTGAGCAAGGTTTAGATTAATTTTGGGCCTGCACAATACTTCTACAAATGGTTCTTGAAAACACATCTTTTTTATACTTTTTGATTAATTCATGACTCTCGTCTCATGAATTAAGGTTTAGAGTCTCATTTACCTTCATAACTCATCTCATTTTATCTAATTATTATATTTTTTTAAAATTTTCATATAAAATAAAATAAATAATTCAAATTTTTTAAATTTTAAAATAAAAATAATATTAAAAAAATATATTCTAACAATATTTTATTCAATTTTTAACTTTTATTTCAACTCATCTCATCTCATCTGCGACAAGAAATGAGACTTTAACAAATTGTTTTCACGTAAGATTCTAATCTTAAATTTGGAGTGAGCATATCACCATCATAAATTTAGATTGCTTCTTGGTTTTATTTTTTGATTTTGATCGCGCGTGTATTTTAATTTCTTTTCTTAATAATTAAGAAAATGACTACTAATAAATTTATGTATCTTTTTAAAAATATTTATAGATGTCTAAAAATGTTTAAAAGGAAAAAAAAAAAAAAAAGACAATTGCATTAGGGGCACGCGTAACAATATATGTTGAGCAGCAAAGTAGCATGATACTTTGCAATATAATATACAACATCTTATCTATTTATTCTCTACATGTTTTAAATAATTTTATTTTATACCTTTTCTATTCATCATAAATATTTTACATCACTACTAAAATGATTAGACACGAGAGAAAAGAGAGAAGCAAAGAGTAAAATATTATATATGAATGAATAGTTCTCTATAGATGTGGATGGCACTCTAGCAAGAATATAAAATAGATTTCTATATTCAAAATAGCTAACTCACTGTGTAGCCCCTCTTTCCTTGGTAAAAGACCTGGGAAGGAGTTGTGGTGCTGACGGTGCTAGCTAGTTGATAATATCCCAAAATTTGATTTGGAATAAGGGTGCAATTTTTACAAAGAAATGCATGTGTAAGAAAATAAACATTTATATCCCAACTAGGGGTGTAACCGGTCCGGTCTGGTCTGGTTTTGGACAAAATCTTGGACCGAACCGGTATGACCGGTTTTGTATTTTTCAAAACCGATTACGCACCGGTTACTCCTCTAAACCGGTACTTCAGGTTTTACCGGTTTCCGGTCCGGTCCGGTCCGGTTTTCCGATTTTTTTTAAAATGTAAAATTGATATTAGTATAATATTAGACTATTAGATAGCTATATATTAGTATATATTAGTATTAGTTATAAACTATATATTAGTATAACTATATAATACATGATCAATTACATTTTCATTTTTAAGATTAAACTTTTATTTTATAATAACATTATCTTATATATAATCATATTAATAGTATATGATCAAACAAATTACAAATGTTTATATTTAAGATTAACATTTTATGTTATAATTTATAAATTATAATATGAAATTATTTCATATATGATATATAATTATATTACATATATATTTCACATATAATTATAAATTCTATATAAAACTTATATATAAAATATTATTTTATATATATATTTTATCAACCGGTCTGGTCCGAAAAATCTCAAAACCGGAACCGGACCGGTTCTGGCCGGTTTATAAAATATAAGAACCGGTTCCGGACTGGATCGATTCAAAACCGGTAAAACCGGTCCGGTCCGGACCGGTTTTCCGGTTTAAATTTACACCCCTAATCCCAACGGAATAAGTAGATGTTTAGTTAGAGACTAACTGTTATTTGTACCATATGTCTAAACCGAAAATAGATTCATTTATTAAAAAAAATATTCATATGTCAATATCACTTTCTAAATAATACAACAGACCAAGCATGAAATAATACAAACAACTACTAATAAAGACATACCTCTATTACGATCACTCGGGCAGGGTCAGTCGTTCTTCTTCAGGAACCTATCCTAGTGCTACTTCTGCATAAAAGGTTACAGTTTCGATAAACGAAACCATAGGTAGATTAAACAGATTTTACAAGACTGCTAATTAGAGATTATGCACAGGAATATGTATTGCACAGTTTTATGTAAAAGATCCAGGAACGCATATGTTTATGCATGGCGATGAATCACACCCTAAGTAAAACACATGCATTCAAATTATTGCGAGAAACCACCCTTTGAGGAGTTACCCTTTGTGCAAATTTCAAGTATACATATCTATTATCGAGGTGAAGAATCACCTTTATTTCAAGTACATAAAATTTATCATATGTCATCCCATAAAACACCAAGCAGCATTTTACCGTTCATGTATCGCCCCAAATTTATAACGGGCTGAATCCCGTAAAAAATATGGACGTGTCTCTTGTTTACAAAATTTCAATACAATATTAAATGTAGCATTCTCAACAATACCCAACTATAATAAAATACTCCAATTATGATCATTCCCAAATAAATATCAGGGCAACTAGAACCCAAATACATAACTTAAATCCAACATACAATTTATTAAATTACATAAAAATATTTAGATAAGCTAAAAATAAGGTTCATAATTATCTAGACCATCAATCTTCACATGGTATATTCTCCTACCCAACATTTGATAACTTCACATTCACAGATTTTGAATAGATGGATTCTCTGAAAGAGTAAGAAATATAGGGATAAGCCACCACGCGCTCAGTAAGTAACATAATTAATGGGGATAGGAAAATGACAATTTCATTCTATCGATATTCATCAATCACAAAAATATAAGTAAGCCAAAATATATTACTCATACCACATGACAATGAAAAAATCTCCAATAGATGTATGAGGATGTCTAAAATACCATATAGATATCACAATACTTTATATCACACAGATATCAATATGTCACATAGACATCATGGATACCACAAAGGCATCAATATACCACACATCAATGTCATAGGTAGATATATAAAATATATTACTTGACTCCAAAAGAATTATGTCGGATATATGAGATACAACCAACAAGTACAGTTCACAAAATTTATACAATTCCCCATAAGCATATCCAAAATAACATTAAAAAAATATACGCAAACATATATTTTGAATCTAACGTACACAATTTTAAATTAGCAAGAGTTTTTAGATTTTGTAAAATCCCATTAAGAAGTTACTTAGCTAGTCTGCTCACAAAAGAAAGACACTTTTGACGTACCAAATAATCACTTGAAACCTATATCAAAACCCAAAAAGAAATTACAACCCTATGAAATCCTACAAACCATACAGACATTTTAGAAAGAAATAATGAAATATATGGATGGCCAGGATTAATCATCCTACCTTTGTGTATTGTATTTACAGATTTACAAAACAAACTGATACACCCAAGATCCTAAAATATAGGAGATAGTGATAAGGATACATATGTACACTAGATGAAACCAACCACAACTCTATCCTGATAATTACATGATCTAGAGCACACAATTTGTGCACTTAATTCATAGTGTGACGTCCTCAGATTTCGTTTGGGGTCGGACGGATATCTAAAGCGTCGGGACATGCAACACAAGGTTACTTGCTCCCGTTCATGACATATAAAATGCAACGTTCCTAACATGCATCTAGTATTATGCAATATTCGCAGTGGATAATTTTTCTTTTCTTTTATTGAGCAATACTATACACCAAACTAATATCCCATATAGTTAAAACATAATCCATGCGTACTTAACAAAATAAACATCCACGATTACAGCACGGGTCTTAGAAGACTGTAATCTCAAAAACAACGGAGACCTGGCTCTATAAGTACATTGCCAAAATATACTATTAGGCTAGTTTGTTAAGTAACTCGACTAACGATGCCGGAATACTATCCAAAGACCTAACTATGGAGGCTGCAAGTTCTGCGTTGCATCCACAGCGTCTAGTCAACCTCCTCCAGTCTGCCAATGTTTGCTCCCAACTCTAATCCTGACACATCTCCTACCATTCTGGGGGAATGGTAATTGGGACTATTACGGTGAGATTTGTAATAGTTAACAGGAAATTTTTGAGCGAGTTAATGATGCATGCATGACAGTAAAAGTATGAATGCATAATCAAAGTCGTAAGTAAGCATAGCATAACTTGATATATAGCATGGCATAAATGACATAACTTGAGCTGAAAATTAAACTTAGTTTTACGTGACATGACATGTATGTAAACTTAAAACATAATATGGACTAGCAACAAAGTATGAACGTGAACTTGAAACATAACATAGACTTGAAATATAACATGAACGTGAACATACATAATTTGAACATGAACTTGAACATACATAAACCTAAGCATAACATAACATAAACATGAACTTGAAACATAACGTGTACATGATATAACATGAACGTAAACTCGAAACATAGCATGAACTTGAACTGACTTCTTTACTTAGCATGAACTTGAACTTGCATTCTTTACTTAACATAAACATGAACTTGACTTCTTTACTTAATATGAACATGAAGTTGAATTTTTTACTTAACATGAAGATGAACTTGAATTCTGACAATCAAAATGATTCCGCTAGTCATTTCGTTAGGAATAATGAACAATCAAAATAATTCCGCCCAACATATTCCGTCAGAGATACTCAGACAATCAGAATGATTCCATCATGAGTAATTTAAATGAGATACCCTAACAATCAAAATTATTACGCCAGGAGTATCTACATACTAAACTTAAACTGAAAATGAAACTTAACTTGACGTGACGTAAACTTGAAACTTGACATAAATGTAAACTTGAACATAATATAACGTGAAACATGACTTGAACGTGAAATACATGAATTTGAAATCTTATTCAATAGACTTTATTAATAAAGTGACCATACGGGTGCTACACGGGTCCCTTTGAGCCTTGTGTCCCTGTTGATTACCGCATCACAACATAGGTATCTATACCAGCTGTGAGTGCGTTAATACGTACTCCACAGTTGTTGTGGCCCCACGTATTTTACGTGTCACAATTGCTGTGTCTCACATAGTGTATGCTCCACAGTTGTTATGACCCCATACTTCATTCTCTACAGTTGTTGTGGCCTTATGTGTAACACCCCGTATTTTAGTGTATTTTAATGAAAGATTATTTTAATTAATTTAAAAATTAGTTATCTTGTTTTAGAATTTTGGGAGTTTTAGAATATTATTTTATAATATTTTAAGTTGTGAAAATTATTTTATTTGGGCTTTCTTATTGTTAATTATTGTTTTAGATTTAAATTGATCTTTAATTTAAATTGGTTTGTTTATGGATTTTAAAATTATTATTGTTTTATTAAAGCATTTCACTGCGTTTGGTTAATTTTAATTAGTGTTTTAGAATTTAATTCCTTTTTATTTTAAATGATGTTATTGTTGGAGTTTAATATTTTACTTTAACTAGTTCTGAATTTAAATTGATTTAATTATTTTACTGTTTTAAAAATAGTTATTTTGAGGATCAGTTGTGACGTAAAAGTTGTGAGGATTGGACCTCATTTCTTTTCCTCATCTTTTCTTTTTCTCTTCTTTTTCTTTTTCTCTTCTTTTTCTTTTTTCTTTCTTTTTCTTCCTTCTTCCTCTCTTCCCCGCGCGTAGCCCAATCTCTCTCTCTCTCTCATGCACAACTCGGCCTTCAGCCACCTGCACCGCCGCCGGCCGTCTGTGATCGACATCGCCGGTACCATCAGACTCCTCGTGCGCTGGCGACCCTACCCCACCAGTTTCAGCCCGAGCCATGCCGCCGGGAGCTGTGCGAAGCCGCGACCTTCCCTTCGCCGTTCCGCCGCCGTCCAACCACCATTGGCTACCATTTCTTCACCACTTCACCATCGGCCCCTTGCCATCCTAACCGACCCACTTTTGGCCCCGATCCGTCGCCGGAGCCGCCCCCACGAACACCAACTCCGTTTTGCACTTTGTAGCCTTCTACCGCCCATTCGGCCGCTACCCACGGCCAACCTTCGATACCATTAGCTTCACCACCCTCCATAGGCCCTACCCTATCAATTTCAAGTCTTCGTTTGATCCCGTTGAAATTTGGGTATACAGTGATATTCGGCCACAGTGTTTTTACACTGTTGCGTTGCCTTTCAGTCGCATTTTGCACCTCTGTGATCCTCCTATTATTTTTATAAAGCGCTGTAAGTATTTCTTCAAAAGACTTTTAAGATTTAAATATATTTTCGCAATAACTTGTTTTATAAACTGTGATTTGGTTATCTGGTTAGACTGTGTTGGTTATTGGAAAATTACTGATAACTGTTGGTTGTTGGTAACTGGTCGATTTCATAGCATTGTGCACGCATGCGTGGGTGTGTATTTTGGAAACTGTATAATATGAAAAAGGCTTTTCGGATGCGTGTGTATCACCCCCAAGCCGAGATGAGTTATTATCTCGGTGGAGCTCCTCTGGGCACTCGGGAGCGGAATATACTAAGTGTCGTCCCCTGGGGCTTTTGCCCAGGACTTGGACGGGATGGTAGCGCTCTCGATCCGACTCCGTGGCTCTTGTGCTGGCGGGGTCAGAGGATGCTTGGCTATGTACGCGGTGGGTGCGGAACTGGGCATCACTCGTTGTATATTACTCGCACGGCCGTTACCCGTGGAGTGAATAAAGAAGCCAGAGTATGTGGATGGTCCCTAGGGGAGGCCATGGTGCATACGGATAAAATTGGAATTAATGTAATTATTCCTGGATATTAATTTGTGCCAAATGGTGATTTTTTGGCGTGCGTGGAAAACTTGTGATTTTACGAGAAATGGTGTTTTTCTCAGGTTTTGTGTTTGGTCATCATGTGCATGCATAGTGGCTATTGTGTTTATATATTTATGTTTTAGAGTATTTTTAGGTTTTACTTACCTGCGGTACCATTTTCTGGTACCGTAGATTTTGATGTTGGTGATGCAGGTTTTAATGAGGCTGAGCCTGAGGAGTTGGCTCCGTCGGAGGAGTGATTTATGATCACTCGGGTTTATGTCTTTTCAACTCTTGTATTATTTTTGGGACATTGGTATTGTTTTTAAATGCTTTTGTTTTTGGATATTTGTATTAAACTAAAATTCTGGTACTAGTAACTTATTTATATTATCCGCTGCGCATTTATTTGTGCATTGTTTGCTTGTAGCACACACTTGACACTTGTCGTTGGGATGCGTGACCCGTGTTGTCATCATCCAAACGTCACGATTCCCGTGTTGTTTTGTACATGGGAGTCGGGGCGTCACAGGTGGTATCAAAATAGTTCGATTCTGGGTAAGGCCACATGTCCCATAGGTGCAGTACCAGAAGTTTTAAAGTTGGGATTTGAAATTATTTAATTTAAAGTATGTTGTTCTTATTGGTTTTATTTATTTTAGTGTATACTTCTTTGTTGCTTATTTATTTTATTCTATTAGTTTATTTTAATTGTTTTATTTTATGGTCGCTTATTTTATTTGTTTTAATTATTTATGGTGTACTTCTTCATTGTTTTATTCATTTTGTCGTATGTTATTTTATTTATGAAATTTTATTTTATTTGGGAGATTTTGTTTTGTTTTGGTTTATGTTGTTCGAGGAATGTTACTTTAAATGTTTTAATTTATTGTATGTTATTATACTTTGTTAGTTTTATTCTGTTTTATTTCATGACATTTTGTTGTATTTTAATTTATTTTACCATAATTAGATTTTAATCTGTTTGAGTTGAAAAGTGGGTTAAGGGCTACGCTATGATAGGAAGATGGTACGACTATGAATGTCATTGTTAGGCTTGAACATTTAGTGTAGTAGGCTTGAACTCTTAGCGATTGGTATGTTTTAACATCGAGACTCAAAGGGAACGACGTAGTCTAAGTGAACTCTATGGAGTAGGAACTCAAGTTGCAGCTAAGGTGAGAATAGCTTTAGTTCGCCTAGGATACTTGAGCTCTTAAGTTCCGTAAAATTAAGTGTTGAGTCTATGGAGTAGGAGGTCATAAGTTCAACGAACTTCGATGATAGATTTATGAGAAGTTATCTAAGGTTTGAGGCCCTATAGTTTTTAGGAAATAAGTTTATGGGATCTAAGGTGGTAGGTTCAACAAGCACTTGAGGGACTAATTAAATTAGAAGTTTTAGATTTTGTCGACTCAGTTAAGCACTTTGGTATCATTTGGGGTTTTAGAATTTTGCAAGTTTTGTAAGGTGAGTGTTTTAGATTGAAGGTCATCGATATTGAGGATTCTTATCTAGTTTAAGGTTTTAGAATTTCAAATTTGAAGGGTTGATTTGTAATAAGATTTAAGTTTTTATTTAATTTCTCGAACTTAGTGTGCTAGCTTGATTTATTTTGGAGACTAATTAGTCTGTGATCATTATAATGAGGTTGATCGGAGTTGAGTTACTGATATGGAAATGTTTCTTTAGGAGAGTACATGTTCTAGTCTCATTTTTTGGTTTGGAAGAAGTGGTTTTGGTAGGTGTTGCAAAGGAGTCGTTACGACAGTATTAAGTTCAAGAGTTTTGATGAGTTGATCGAAGTGTACAGTCGAAGCAGGTTACTCGATGGAATGATGATTGGCAATAATTGTTTTGATTACCTAAAGGAATTAATTGTGACTTGAGGTCACATAGGAATTTAAATTTTTGAGGCTATAATTTCCTTTGGAAATTGAGTGTCCAGTTGGAAGAATTAAGGATATTGTTATTTGACTTAAAGAAAGATTGGTGGGTCGTCATGTATGATGTATGATAAATTTTGGAAGTTGAAGCTTAGGCATCAATGGTGGATAGCATAATCAAGTATGTGAGTTAATAAAATATTAGGATCCTTGAGTGTTGTGCAATAGTTTTTGGTGAATTGAAGATTCGAGTAGTATGACTTGCATTGAGGTTTAATAGTGATGTGCTATTGAAGAAGCTAGTTGTGCTAGTACTAGCTTATAGGAGTAATAGTAGGTGGGTGAGTTACCAAGAAAGTTTGGATAAGGTTTTGGTAAACTCAATGGTAGTTCGAAATGAGTTTAGTCACCGCTAGATTAGATGATATTCAGAATTTAGATATTAAGCTTTCGGGTTTAGGTTGTCGAGTGGAAGTTGATAGGCGTTCTTATTGGTTGACCGGGTTGGATTCGAGCCTTTTAGAGTATATTCCTTATCTTAAGATGAGACGAGCGTATTTTGTGGTAATGTTACTTGTTTTCAATTGCGATGCTGAAGTTGATTAATATTGATTTTTTGTCTATGATCGTGGATGTATTTTACGGAATATTGATCTTGTTGGGGGTTAATTGAGTAATATGTGTGATCATTGATGATTTTGGAAAGAGGGTATTTCTCCCAATTGTGGTAAGAGTTTTCTGGTTAGTAGGTATGGAGCCACCTTGTACTCGATGGTATTAATTTTTATGAGGACGTAAATTTTAGGCATGTGGCGAATATCAGAGTGCTCAGTAGGAGCGTGATATTTTGGTTGTAATTAGGAGTTCAAATTTTGTGCTAATTTTGAGGAATTAGTGATGACTTGAAAATTTTGAGGAATACCTGTAATTGGAGATTAATCATTGTTTATGCAATTTCGTTATTGATGGTTAACTTTGGAAGTGACCACTAGGTTACCAAAGTGTAATTTACAACGAAGGTTTGGAAGTCTTACCGTAGGAGTCAATAGAGGTTAGTTCAGATTATCAAATGGAGCTATTAATCATTGGGATTTCTTGGGTATTGTATTAAGGTTTTATGGATATAGAGATTTTGGATTACATGGCCGCTCTAGGAGTAATAGTCATAATGTGCTATTGGGAGACTAGTGCGAGTAGGTTGGATATTGCCATGTTTATTGAGAAATGTGGCACGTGCCGGTAAGTTAAGGCTGAGCATCATAGACCCATTGGTAAACTTCAACCTCTCCCTATTCCTGAGTGGAAGTGGGATGACATTTCTATAAATTTCTTCGAGGACTTCTAGTGGAAAGAACTCAGTTTGGGGGATTGCTGATCGTTTGACCAAGAGTGCCCATTTATTGCCTATCATTAATACCGACTCTTTGGGAAAGCTGACTCGATGGTATGTTAAGGAGATAGTGCGTTTGCACGGAGTACCCAAGAGTATTGTGTCGGTTAGGGACTCGTGGTTCACGTCCTATTTTTGGAAGAGTTGCAGGCAGCTTTAGGCACTAAGTTAAAGTTCAGTACTGCTTATCACCCTCAGACTGATGGTCAATCTGAGCGTACTATTCAGACTCTTGAGGATATGTTGCGGACTTGTGCCATGGAATTTCAGGGAAGTTGGAAAAATCATCTGCCGCTTATGGAGCTTTCTTATAATAATAGCTTCCATGCCTCCATTCAGATGGCTCCGTATGAAGCTCTGTATGGGAGGAAGTGCAGATCGCTTTTGTGTTGGGATAAAGTCAGCAAGAGGAAATAAATTGGGCCCAAGTTAATAAAACAGATGATAGATCAAGTTCGGGTGATAAGAGATAAAATGGCGAAAGTGCAAGTCGTCAAAAAAAAAAAAAATTATGCTGACACGAGGAGAAATGACTGGAAGGTAATTGGGTTTACCTTAAAGTCTCTCCTATGAAAAGCGTTAAGTGCTTTGGTAAGAGAGGAAAACTTAGTCCAAGGTATGTTGGACCTTTTCAGATTTTGGAGAAGTTCATGATGTGTTCCATGTGTCCTTGTTGAAAAAAAGTTTTGTCGACCCAAGACGCATCCAACTTCGGCCTGACCTTACTTAGGAGGTTACCCCGACACAGATTGTAGATTGGAAGGAGTAAAGGTTGAGATCTAAGTCGATACTTTTGGAGAAGATAGTTTGGGGTGATCTATTGGTTCAAGATTTCTCTTGGGATAGAGAAGCAGACAGATGGAACAATACTCGTATTTGTTTGAATGAATGACGGTATGTCTCTTAAACCTACTTTTAGTTGCATTTCATGCCTGTCTTTAGCATTGAAGTTTGACCCTACAATTTCGAGAACGAAATTTATTTTAAAGAGGGGAGATTGTAACACCCCGTATTTTAGTGTATTTTAATGAAGGATTATTTTAATTAATTTAAAGATTGATTCTCTTGTTTTAGAATTTTGAGAGTTTTAGAATATTATTTTATAATATTTTAAGTTGTGAAAATTATTTTATTTGGGCTTTCTTATTGTTAATTATTATTTTAGATTTAAATTGATCTTTAATTTAAATTGGTTTGTTTATGGGTTTTAAAATTATTATTGTTTTATTAAAGCATTTCACTGCGTTTGGTTAATTTTAATTAGTGTTTTACAATTTAATTCATTTTTATTTTAAATGATGTTATTGTTGGAATTTAATATTTTACTTTAACTAGTTCTGAGTTTAAATTGATTTAATTATTTTACTGTTTTAAAAATAGTTATTTTGAGAATCAGTTGTGACCCAAAAGTTGTGAGGATTGGACCTCAT
The DNA here is from genome assembly GCA_029856935.1 of Cyclocarya paliurus. Classification (NCBI taxonomy): domain Eukaryota; kingdom Viridiplantae; phylum Streptophyta; class Magnoliopsida; order Fagales; family Juglandaceae; genus Cyclocarya; species Cyclocarya paliurus. The sequence continues at coordinate 1,515,972 of CM056960.1, read as the reverse complement.
TTCTTTTCCTCATCTTTTCTTTTTCTCTTCTTTTTCTTTTTTCTTTCTTTTTCTTCCTTCTTCCTCTCTTCCCCGCGCGTAGCCCCGATCTCTCTCTCTCTCTCACGCACAACTCGGCCTTCAGCCACCTGCACCGCCGCCGGCCGTCTGTGGTCGACACCACCGGTATCATCAGACTCCCCGTGCGCCGGCGACCCTGCCCCACCAGTTTCAGCCCGAGCCGAGCCGCGGCGCGATTAGCCGCCGGGAGCTGTGCGAAGCCGCGGCCTTCCCTTCGTCGTTCCGCCGCCGTCCGACCACCATTGGCCACCATTTCTTCACCATTTCACCACCGACCCACTTTTGACCCCAATCCGTCGCCGGAGCTGCCCCCACGAACACCAACTCCATTTTACACTTTGTAGCCTTCTACTACCCATTTGGCCGCCACCCACGGCCAACCTTCGATACCATTAGTTTCACCACAAACTGTTCTCGAGACGGGATGATGTGATGATCTGCCATGTGGGAGAGGAAATTTCTTCAATAAGCTTTGCCAAGGTGGCCAAATTCATGGGCCTTGGTGGGCCTCAACCAAGTAGGCTTCAATTTGGGGTTTAGTTAGGGTTTGAGATGCTATCAAGTCCAAATCTAATTTTTCTTGGTCCAATCAAATTTTTAAGATTTAAAAGATTGGATAATGATGTCATAACAAGAATTTGAGAAATTAATAGTATGTGGAAGTGATTTAATCAAGTGATTAAATACAATACTAGAAATCAGATTAAAAAGGGTTTGGAAGCCAACTTTAGGATTTGGAAAACCGTTTATGGTTTTGGTTTCAACCAAACTTTTGGCGTTACAATTGGATTCCAACTATTTAGGGTGAAACCCTCTTTGGTCTGGCACAAAATTGGTTGATCAGATGAAAAAGAATAGGGTTTCGCTTAGGTGGCATGATCTCACACTTTGATTCCTTCATAATCCAACTCATGGTTCCTCTTTGTGTCAAGTGTCTAATACTATTCACTTTGTGTGGCTAAGATATTACCAAGTGTCCAGATAAAACTTCTTTACCCTAATTTGGACATTCCACTATTATTTTGAAAACATTGCACTTGATGCATTTATCGAGATTACTATTCATTCTAAAAAAATACATAATAAACTTGGTACTAAAAAATTCTAAATATTCATATTAACTTATAGTGAAAATCGTTTACTGAAATTCAACCCCGAAGTGCCCCTAAAAATAATTTTACAGTTTCGAACAAGCGTTTCATCCGAAATTATGAAAATGAGTTATTACGCCATAAAATCCTAAATAATCAACTGAGTCTAATGGCGTAGACCATAACGCATTCTGACACTTCTAACTATTTTAAATAATTAAACTCATATTTCTAACAACATAGTAAGTGATAACACAGACTATGTTGACAGACTAAAACCTACGCGATTGGTCCGTGAAAACTTATGGGGCTTTCACGAGATTCCTAAAGTCAATAGAAATTCTACCAATGAATTTTTAGCGGGCTGTTACACATAGACTCTTTAGTATTGGATGTTGTGTTGGACTCATTCTCTGGTTTGTTGGAAGTGATAAGCTGTGCTGAAGATTAACTTATCTGATTTGAGTATTGACTTATGTTAACACCCCCTTTCAAACTCATGGGAGGATTAGTGACCATGAGTTTGTCCCTGAGTTCTAGAAATCGAGCAGCATTCAAACCCTTTGTCAAAATGTCTGCACATTGATTTACAATTGCAATATAATGAATAATAATCTCTTTGTTCAGCACTTTCTCTTTAATAAAATAATAATCTACTTCCACATGCTTTGTTCTAGCATGAAAAATAGGATTAGATGCAAGTGCAATGGTTTCCATATTATCACACCATAATTGTGGAGATGTTACTAGTGGGCATTGAAGTTCTTTGAATAGCATGCATATCCAATATAATTCAGCAATACAAATGGCCATTGCTTGGTACTCTGCTTCTCTACTGGATCTTGAAACTACAAGTTGTTTATTGGCTTGCCAAGAGATTAAGCAATTACTTAGAAAAATTTCCATATCCACTTGTAGACCTCCTGCCAATTGGGTCACCAGCCCAGTCGAAATCACAGTAGGCATTTAACTATAAAGGATTTGGGGAGAACCACAAGCCATAATCCATTGTGCCTTATGATACCTTAACACCTTTTTTGCTACTATTCATATGAACTGTAGTGGGACAATGTAAAAACTGGCACAATTGGTTCACTGAAAAAGCTAATTAGGGCATGTGAGTGTGCAATATTGTAAAGCACCCGCGATATGTCTATAAGTTTTAGGATTATTAATAGGGTCTCCCTCAAACTTGATTAGTTTCTTACCATACACAAAGGGCGTTGAGTAAGGTTTAGCTCAAAGCATGTCAACTCTATCAAGAAGATAAAAAATATACTTTGCTTAGCTGAGATGCATCCCCTCTTTGCCTCTGTGTACATGTACTCCAAGAAAGTATGATAAACTCCCTAGGTCTTTCATTTCGAACTCCTTTTCTAGATTCTCAATCAACCACTCAATACTCAAATCATGTGCCCCATTACAATAATGTCATCCACATAGATAAGCACAAATAAATGAATTTCATCTTTATGAAGCATAAAAAGAGAGGTGTCAAGTAGAGAACCTTTGAAGCCGAGACCTTGTAAGGTTTGAGTGAGTTGATTGTACCATTCCCGAGGAGCTTGCTTGAGACTATAGATGGCCTTATGTAATCTGCATACATGGTTAGGGTAATCCTTGTGCACAAATCCTTTTGGTTGCTCCATAATACTTGTAACACCCCCTTCCCATAGGCTAGGAGTGTCACGTGTTTTTTATAAAATAAACCCAGTAAGAGATAACATATTTAATAACATGAAATTAGCATTTATTTCATAAAAAGATTTGTCAAATAAAATGTCTTCAAAAAACTAAAATGAATAACTGAAATTTTATGTCATAAAAGCAATTTTATTCTAAAAAGTCTGAAACTAAATCAACTGCTCATTCTAATCTTAGTCTGCCTGCTCATGTTCATCATCCTCACCTGGTGGTTAAAAACATGAAAATAAATTAAAATAAGTCGAAGACTCAGCAATAATCCGTCACAACGTAAACATAAAACATAAGGTTTTCATAAACGTTTTCATACTGAAAGCTTAAAATTCAAGACTGTTCATACTGATGTTTATACTATGCATGACTAATTTATCTGAATTAACTGACTGATCTGACTGGCCAACACACTTAACTTTGTATGTGAGGTTGTGCACCGACCCCACGTTCTGCGGCCGCAAAGGGAGCCGCTGATAGTATTCTGCCATACTATGATGGACCACGCTTGAGTCCGTGGCATTCACCTTGAAACTGAACTGCATCGGTACCATGCATCTAAAGAACCATCTGATTAACTGATATGATCTTATCTTGCAGTTGAATTTAAGATAGTTTACGTGTCTTATGCACATGAGATGCATGACATAATATATACATAATTATAATTTCTGAATCTGAACATGATGCAGAATGATGTGATCGTATGCTATGTTAGATGACATGTTTGCATATGACATGAGTGGTACATAAAAATGGCTATTAAAGAACTGACTCTAATAATAATCTATATAAGCTTAACTGTGATGATCCTAATTTATGATCAAATTACTTACTTCGCTGTGCTTCTTCGTGAATTTCACTTCGTAGCTCGTCACCTATACGTAGTATTAACTATCACTAAATCTATCTATGAACAACATGTACTAATATCATACTTAATTAAATTCATAATCTAGAAGATAGTCGAATAAATATTTTGTTTAACACCATAATCAATAAATCCTGATATTTTAAATTACTTAAATACTAACAACATATTATAATTTAGTATAATACTTGGGCTATTTTAAATAAGTCATAAAACCCCAATTCTTAAAATAGGTTTCCTTTTTAACATAATTATTCAAAACTCATAACATATTTCTTAATTTTTCTATTTAAAATATAACATAATAATTTTATTAAAATCCTACTAAATAGACAAAGGAAATATTAACTAAAATATTAGGCTCAATAGTATACTTTAAAATACAAATCTATCACAATGATACATGTCTAATTAACCTCAAGCCCAGCCATAAGGAAATTAGCCCACTAGATTTAAACAACAAACAAGTTAAAACTAAGCCCATATTACTTTTTAAAACACAAGTCTATCTAAATAAGTCCTGCACATGCACTTGGCCACATGGGCTTAGGGCCCATATGAATTAAAGGGAGGCTACACTTCAGGAAACACATGAACTAAGAACAATTGAAAGGAGAAATGGCCGTGAAATAATAGCGGACTCACAGAGAGGGGGCACGTGACGGAGATGGGCTGGATGGCGGCTTTGGGTGGCTGGGAGTGAAGGCAGCACAACTGGAGGCTCCTCTGTGGTGGTAAGACGCCAAGAGAGGGAGAGAGAGTTTAGAGAGAGAAAGGATTTGTTTAGCAGAAAATAAGAGAGAGAGAGAGAGAGAGAGAGAGAAAGGGTGGCAGACAGCCGTGGCTTACCGAGAGGGAGTGGGTGCAACGGGGTTGAACCCATTATCTAGTAGAGCCTTGAACTCACTTTGCATTGCAACTAACTATTGAGGGTTTGCCATTACCTATGAGAATGTAGTTGGTTCACGAGGAATGGTTGCTATGAATAAGGCTTTAATAGGATGTTTGGTGGACTAACTTGAGTGGTAGAGTTGAAATTTAGGAAATTTTTTTGGCCTAGAGTTACGAGTCATTGATTGAGTGATGAATCTAGTTGGGGCCATTATAGGTGATGGAGAAAAGGGTATGAATAATAGGTGAGGTGATTTGAGAAGATTCTGGTATCAGATGGGAATTGAGATCAGTGATGAGGTAAGGTTGTTGTATAGCAGGTCTTGAAGCTAGAATGGCTAGTTCTTGTGTTGGCTGTTGTGAGGATACTATACAAGAAGTTGACACAGGTGTAGAGTCTATTGAGCTCCTAGACTAGGAGACTGTCTCACTAAGATTGTTAATAGAATAAAACTGAGAAGGTAATAGAGTGATACATGAGTTGAGTGATTTTTCTTAAAACAGCCAACTAGAAATTCAATGGTGGAATTTCTATACACTTTCGGAACCTCATGAAAACTCCATAAGTTTTTACGAATCAACCAGTTGAGTAGGTTTTAGTCTGTCAGCATAGTCAGTGTTACCATTCATTATGGTGCCAGAAGTACGATTTTATTTATTTGAAATAGTTAGAAGTGCCAGAATGCAATATGGTCTGCGTCATTAGATTCAGTTGATTATTTATAATTTAATGGAGTAATAATCCCATTTTAAATTTTTAGACAAAATGCTTGTTGGAAAACATGTTTTGTTTTTTGAGGTACTTCAAGGTTGAATTTTGATAGTAGCACCTAGTACAATGTTTTTAGAATCATAGTGTGGAATGCCCAAATTAGGTTAGAGAAGTTTTATTTGGGCACTTTGTAATATTTTAGTCATACTTGGTGAATAGTATTAGACACTTATCACCAAGAGGAACCATGAAATGAATTGTGAAGGAAATAAAGATGCGAGATCATGCCACCTAATCAAAAGCCTATTCCATCCAACCATTCAAACTGTGCCAAACCAAAGAAGGTTTCAAACGTAGTGAAACCCTAAATGGTTGAAATCCAATTGAAACTCCAAAAATTTGGTTGAAACCAAAACCCTAAATGGTTTCCTTAAACCCTAAAGTTGGACTCTAAACCCTATTTGATCCAATTTCTAGCATTGTGTTTAATCACTTGATTAAATCACTTCCACATGCTATTAATTTCTCAATTTTATGTTATGACATAATTATCCACCCCTTTAAACCTTGGAAATTTGATTGGGCCAAGAAAAATTATATTTGGGCTTGATAGCATCTCAAACCCTTTCTAAACCTCAAATGAAGCCCCATTTGTTTAAGGTCCACGAATTTGGCCACTTTGGTAAAGTTTCTTGAGGAAGGTTTTCTCCACCCATGGCAGACCAACCTCTACCCTTGACTGCTTGAAATATTTCCGTGATGTGAGAGGGAAATCCACTTGATCACCCCCCTTCTACATGGCAGCAGCAACCCACTCCCTTCCACTATTCTTTCCTTTTTGTGACATAACCATCATACCTCAAGGTGTCATATAAGGTCATACCTCCCTTTTTAGAAGTAATTGAGGTGTGCAGGTCATCACTTCCCTCACTTCACTACTTTTCACTCACATTCTTGGAAAACAACCGTTAAAAGCTCTCTTGGGCAGATCCCAATGACTTCTCGTGTGCCAATTTTGGAACCTTTGTAAGTATCATATCACAATGATTCCTTCATGAAAGTTGTTCTTCTTCAAGTCTAGTTTCCATGGGTATCTTTTTATTTTATTTTATTTTATGGTCCCATGATCAGTCCAAAGTTATTTTAATCTCAGAAAGGTCAATCTAGATGATAATCTGGATAGTGTGCTGTGTTTTGGAGTTTTTGACCAACCTAATTGACAAATCTTGGTCCAAATTTCTTATGGAGTGTTGTTAAAATGTATATATGAATATTTTTCAGAGTTAGTTGCATGATTAAAACTTTTAATGAAATATTTTCTCAGATCTAAAAACTTAGAAACTGGAAGAGGAAAAATAGTTTTTGTTTTAAGAAAGTTTGAGTCTATTGTGATATAATCTTATCCAATGGCTTTTATATTTTTATTTGATGATCCTAAGCCTTTCCTCTACATGTTATGATGTTAGTTTGAAAATCTTTGGAGTTGGTTTCAATGATGTGAATTTTTATGCAACACATTATATGGTTGGGTCAAAAGGTTGATGTTTTTAGTTAGATCCATATCTTGAATTATTTTTAGCCATGTGATTTTAAGTTTAATGTTTGGATCTACTTTAGGACATATTTGTTAAACCATATAATTTTTTGGTTTGAAGATCTTATCATGGAATGCCTTGGACAGAGTATTTGATCAAAGCTATTTAGGAAAGAAATTCTGCTTTTGGCTAAGGGTAAGAGCCAAGTGCTTTATGTGCTATTTTGTGATTTTTGGTGACTTTTATGTATTGATTCAAGCATGTTAACTCTTTAGATTTGTGTTGTGAACATGCTAGAAGAAAGTTTGAATTTTTGAAGTTCTTGAAAATGTGTTTGAAATAGGTCAAACGTTGAGATTCAAGAGTGGTATTTTACTTAAAAAGTTTGGATTTTTTTACTAAAGTATTTTGTGATTATGTGAAGTATAATTGTGTTGGATGTTTTAAGCATGTTTTTAAGCTAAAGATAGGAGAATTTTTGTTGCAATATTTTGGTTTGAACATACGTTTGAAGTTGAATAAAATTGCAACAAAAATCAAAGAGAAATGACCTTTGATAGTTTTGGTCCTAGCATGCTTTGTATAGTTTTGTTTGGTGTTACATTTTTCTAAGTTGATATTTGAGTTTAGAATAAAATTTACATGAGGAATGTAAATTTTGGTGATTTTTAGAGTTAGGATGTGAAATCCTTAAGTTAGGGTAAAATAGTCATTTTTCAATATGTAGAGGGTAAAATGGTAATTTTACTTTAAGTTAGTATTTCTTCATATTTCTAATTTTTTAGTGATTAAGTTTCTAATATTTAGAACCCCTATTTATAGCTTTTCGTGTTTCGTGTTTTACCTCATAAAATGCGACGATCATTATAAGTTAGCTTCTAACTTACTGTTAGATTATTGTGTATGTATGTTGGTAAGGAAACTACTATTCATGTGCTTACGTTATTCTATATGCCATGCTACATCATGTATGTATGTTACACATGTTATATTCTGTCACGACATATGTATCTATCACTTAATATTTATCTATTATACAATATACTTGTCATGTAATGTTATTTGTTACACGTTATGCCATTTACATAATGTTACCTGTTATATGGTATGTCATGTCACGTAATGTTATTTGTTACTCGTTATGCCATGTTAAGAAATGTTTGTCAGTTATAGATTATGCCATGTCACGAAATGTTTGCTTGTTACATGTTATGTCCTGTCATGAAACGTTTATAGGTTACATGTTATGCCATGTTACAAAATGTTTGTTTGTTTCATGTTATGCCATGTCAATCATCTAACTTACATGTCACATTCCCTTACGTCAGGTCATTTGTCCTTTCGATTCATGTCACATTATGTCTCAAGTAATGAGTGTCTCTTAAATAATATTTTCATCTCAGTCAAGTCAATTTCAAGTTTCAACTTCATGTTCAGTTTCATGCATTATTAATTCACGTTCAATTTGAATTCTTATTATCAGTTAATTTATACTACAATCAAGGAAGATCTGCCTAGTATTGCGATCAAGGCATATGGGCTACCTAGTACTACGGTGAAGGAATGTAATTTGCCGTAAATACAAAAAGGATACTTATGGTGAAGGTGTAGGAGCTACTTGAGTACTCTCATTTCTTAATCATAATGCATAATTTCAGTTCAGTTCAATCCACGTTTAGTTCTGTTCAGTTCATGTTCAATCTCAATTTAGTTCATGTTTAGTTCAAGTTCAAATCATGTTCAGCTTCACTTCCAACTTTATGTCATGTTTAGTTCAAGTCAATTTAGTTATTCTCATGTCAACTCAAGTCATGTTAGTACAAGTTTTGTTAAATTTCAAGTCACGTTAAACTTATTTATGATCATGTATGTATTCATGCTTTTTATTGTCATACATGTATCTTTAACCTGTATGTTAAGTTATATGTTAACTTGCTGAGATTTGTAATCAAATCTCATTTCGTAGTCCCAACTACCAGTCCCTCCGGAATGGTAGACGGATATGGGAAACCCCTCCCCCCCCCCCCCCCAAATTTCTGGACATTAGTTTGGATATCTTAGTTGAACTACGTGAACGGCTTAGCGAATTAGTACAATAGTTTTTATTTCCAGACTATATTTATAGAGCGCTATCTCCAATACTCTTTATGTTACAGACCTGTTGGATAAGTATTGTAATATTTTGGATATTAACTATCACATGAATTTTATGAAGCATATTTATGTTTTGGGATATATTACTTCTAGTACATAGTATTGTCGACAGAAAAAAATTATTTGCTACGAATATTGCATATTATTAGATGCATACTAGGTACATTGCATCCTTAATTATCATGAACGGGGGCAAGTAACCTTGTGTTGCATGTCTTGACGCTTTAAGTTCTATCAAATCTCAAGCAGAATTTTGGGGCATCACATTTCTCATATAGGGTTCGAAGGTGTAGCCTTTACCTGTGCAGGAAACAACTATTCATCAAAGACTACATGTCTTGACACATAAACTTTGTTTGTTCCTAAGTCAAGACGTTTGTACCCTTTTTTATTGGAGCCATACCTGAGAAACACACTTTTCTTACTCCAAAACTCTAGCTTGTGCTTGTTATAAGGTCTAAGCAAAGGATAACAAGCACACCTAAAAGTTTTCATGAAGGTGTAGCTTTGTTCAAATTTAAAGAGTTTAGTAAAGGGAGTGTCATATTGAATGGAGGAAGATGGTAGTCTGTTTATAGAGTACACAACAATATGAAATGCCTCTATCTAGTACTTAGAAGGAAGAGAGGATTGAGCTAGTAAGTGAAATGCCTCTACTATGGAGGAAGGAAGTGAATGTGACCATCAATAGCTATTCTAAAAACCATATAAATGCAATGGTGACTGAAGTTGGGAAGGCCTAAAGAATGGCAGCTAACATGATTATATGGTAACCCTGAGACAACTAGAAGATATGAGACATGGGATTTAATGAGATTGATAAGAGGAGAGGGTACTAAAGCCTGGCTTCTGTTTGGAGACTTTAATGAGATCCTTAGTGAAATTGAAAAAAATAAGCAGATAGAGGAAGGCTAGAAAGATAGATAGAAGAATTTAGATAGGCTGTTAATGACTGTGATCTACTTTATTTGGGATATGAAGGAATCAAATTCACCTAGTAGAACAATAGAGAGGGATAACAATATATACGTAAGAGGTTGGACAGATTCATGGCCAACACTGAGTGGTGTAACATGTTTTCCTATGCTAGAGTCATACATGGTTTTGTTGCACATTCAGACCATGTTCCAATTATTTTGGATGTTTAAGGTAACTCATGTTAAAGAAGAATGGAAAGACCATTCAAATTTGAGGCCATGTGGACTGAAGCACATGATTGTGAAAAAGTTACTGCAAAAGTATGGAAGCTTGTACCGGGCCAAACTTATATGAAAGGGGTGATGAACACCATTTCTTTTTGCAATGAGAATCTTAGGAAATGGAATAAAAATTCCTTTGGGAGAGTTCAAACACAGATACAAAAAGCTAGGGCCAGACTCCAAAAATTACACAATAGCAATCCCCACCATCTGACAATTGAAGAACATCAAGAAGCTAGAGAAAATCTACACTGTTGGTTAGAGAGAGATGAAGTCATGTGGAGACAAATATCAAGAGTGATGTGGTTAAAGGAAGGTGATCAAAATACTAAATTTTTCCACAGTAAAGCTTCCCTAAGAAGAAAGAGGAATCAGATTACAAGATTAAAAGATTCTGAAGGGAGATGGAAGGAGGGGGAAGAAAGGGATATATTCTCCAATATTTTTAAGATCTATTTTCTACAAAAACCAATAGAGACAACATGGATTTCATAGCATATCTTAAAGGCAGAATTTCTGAGGAGATGAACAAGGAACTCACAAAACAATTTGAAAAGGCATAAGTGGTAGAAGCCTTACAGCAAATGAACCCTACTAAAGCACTTGATCCTGATGGAATGGCGCCCATTTTCTTCCAAAAGTACTAGCATATTATGGGGAAATCAATTACTCATGCTGAGTTGAAAGTATTGAATGATGGTATGATTCCAAACTCTCTTAATCACACTTTTATTGTTTTGATTTCAAAGACAAAAAAAACCTGAGAGAGTGACAGAATAAGGCCTGTTAGTCTTTGCATTGTATTGTATAAATTGATATCAAAAGTACTAGCTAATAGACTCAAGTTAGTGTTACCTACTACCATATCTAGTTCTCAAAGTGCTTTTGTACCAAGTAGGTTGATTACTGATAACATTCTAGTGGCCTATGGAATAATTCATTTCTTGAAAAACAAAAGAACCGAAAAAAAAATATTTTATGTCTCTAAAATTGGACATGAGCAAGGCATACAACATATTAGAATGGAGTTACTTGGAAGAAGTCATGATCTAGATGGTGTTTGATCCTAAGTGGATCTCACTTGCCATGCAATGTGTTAAAACAGTGCCCATTTCTATTTTAATCAATGGTGAGCCCAAGGGTCCTATCACCCCTTCAAGAGGTTTAAGGCAAGGAGATCCTTTATCTCATTACCTTTTTCTGTTATGCACTGAAGGTTTAATTAAACTGCTACAACAAGTTGAAGATGCAAAAGTAGATAAGTGGGATCAAAATTTGTAGGAATGCACCACTGGACAATCATCTTCTATTTGCAGATGACAAAGTGCTCTTCTCTAAAGCCAACATGCAAGAAAATGAAGCAATATAAAAGTTATTGACCAGGTATGAGAGGCCTAAGGACAGAAGATAAACTTTGAGAAGGCTTCTATGGTTTTTAGCAAGAATGTTCCAGAAGATAGACAGCAAGAGATCTTATCCTTTTGGAGGTGTCCAGGAGTTCCAACAGTATGACAAGTACCTTGGCCTACCACCAATGATTGGATCAACAAGAAACAAAGATTTTTTCTGATGTCAAGCATAAGGTTTGGAAGAACCTTCAAAGCTAGAGGAAAAGATGCTATCATAAGGGGGCAAAGAGATACTCACTACAAGAAATAAGGCCTTTTGCAGGGATTTTATGTCTGTTGGAAATAAAATCGCCATATAAAGCCTTTAATTGCAATAATTTTTACATCGCTACAATCTTTTTACATAAAATTTTGAAACTGGTCTTTTGCAACGATTTTTCTACTTTTTCCTACGAACATATTCACCGCAAATACTAAATTGGTTTTTTGCAGTAATTTTTCATTTTTTGCAATGAAAAAATTCATTGGCATATTAAAAAGCTTGTTTTGACGGTTTGTTAATCATTGCAATTGCGAAAGTGGCCTTTTGCAGTGATTTTTTAAATTTAAAAATTGCCACAAATAAGAATCAGGCATTTTCCAATGATTTTAAAATCATTGCAAAAAAAATTAGACCTTATTTGAGGCGAATTCCAAGTCGCAGCTTAATGTCTAGCGTGAAGTTGGAAATCACGAAGTAGATTAATGTACAATTCACTTTTGCGGCGAATTTTGTACTTGTTGCGGAGATTTTTGTCGTCGCAATAAAGTTTTTTAACTGTAGTGGCACTAAATCTCTGTCGATTAGAAAAATCGCCGCAATAGATAATTTTTAAAGCGAACATTGTCACCATAAGAACATATGCTGCCATTTAAACCTTATTAGTGCTTAATCAAAAGCGCCGAAAAAGCTAATAAAATTTAAACCCCGCGCCTAACATTTTCCTTTCATTTCTTTCCCTCCAGCGTTGTCTCCCCTCCCCCTCCCCCCCCCCCTCTCTCCCCAATCCCTCTTCTCCCTCAAGCCTCTGGGACCCCACCACGCCACCGCCACCACCACCTCACCTCGACGACTACCCCCTCCTTCTCCCCTAGCCCCCACAACAAAAATATTAGGTTTCCCCAAAGCTGGCCTCACCTCTCTCTCTCTCTGATTTCTCTATGATCGTCGCCGCTAGGGGTGTAGTTTGCCACCAATCACACCTCGACGTCATCACCAGTCCACTGTCGGAGGCCCCCTTCTCCTCCACGCCTAGCCCAACAGCTCGAGGCCCTCCCTCTCTCCCTTGCTCTGTCACAACCCATGGCCCCCACGCGATTTACTACTCTACCGCTCCCTTATGAGTTTCGATTCTTACCTTTGTCAATCTCTGTACTCAAGTTTTGGTTTGGGGGTTCTTGCATTTGACTGTAATTTTTGGTATGACATAATTCTATATATGCATCTGATTATGCAGCCTGAGACTCAGTTGGCTCCTAAGAAACCAAAGGCTTAAGCACTACGCAATGGTGCTTCTTCTTAAGATGCAAAGTTGTAGACCGAGTTTCAACAATTCTTTTTCTTGGTTCTCTGCAGTAATGTAAGAACATTTTTGTGTGTTTTACTTGATAAAAGTGTCATGAACTCAGAGCTTGTCTTCCGGGAGATACTTGTACTTTTTTTTGGCATCTTGATGTGAAAACCATTTTAACTTTTCCATGCGTCATGCATTTAACATTCTTACTCAAAACTGCTTTGGTTCTCCACATATTACTAGATGAGCTGGTATAGCTTCAAAGTCACACCAAGTGGGCATCGTTGATTTGATTATAGAGTTACTACCATGTCAAAAGTGGGACAAATGACTTATAGGACAACTAAACATACCATGGGTACATTTGTAAAATGAGTTCGTAAATAGTTTAAGGATGAGTTTTGGTTATGGTAGAGTTGAAAAAACAATTGTAATAGGTGTATGATATATTGTGTATGATATCTGCTATTGTGCATGAGGATTTGTTATTAGGTTTGTCGTGGGACAAGTGAAGCATTCTTCATATGCTTGAAAATGAGTGGAAAGCTGTGCTATATTTAGTTTTAGTGTAACAAACTGTTTCCATGTAATGTATATATGTGATGTTTAGTGATTACAAGGAATGAAATCAATTACCATGTACTTTCCTTTTTCTTTATTTTTATTACAACGAATGGAATCAATTACTTGTTGAATGTGAATGAGTATTAAATGAGGTGATGTTTAGTGAATGTTTGTTCAATGGAAGGTCTTGAATGAATATGTATTGAGAAGTATTTTTGGGCTAGCTTCTGTGTAGGAATAGAGGAAGGGCTTTTTCACAAAGCCTCGTATTGGCTAGAAAATGAATTTGATCTTTTAAATGGGAGGTAAATGAGGTTTAGGCCCTACACAATTTCTTTTGCATATCCATTATGCTATGATAATTTGGATTTTCTGCTGCTTCTTGAATATCATATCCAATATTAGTAGTAACAATTGTTGTTGTTACTATGGGGAAAGGGTAGTGTTGGTGTTCTCATTGTGCAGATTGAGCTTAAAAATTATTGTACTATGATTCTGTAGCTTCCTTGCATACTTTTGCAATAAAAGCTAAATGCCAGTAATTAGTGTAATCCTTTATAAAATTATTTTAGTCTTGTTGGCTAACAATGGGAGGCTAAGATTTATTTGTTTCTTCTCGGTTAATGGGATTGTTTGCTGTGGAACTTGGATAGTTTTTATGACATTGATAAGTCTAGTGTACCAGTTTCAAGTTTATGAGTTCCACCAGTTTCAACTTTCCATATTTGATTAACTGTTGACCCTTTTTCAAAATCACCATTTTTAGTGCAACTTTTTGCTATTCTCTATTAATCCTTTACACATGAAACTGTTGTGTGATCTTAGCTTAAACAAATTGAGTTGAATGAGCTTTATCATTGGGTTCCTTTGGTAGATTCAAACCTTGTTTATGCTTTACGAATGTGTGTGCATTAGTTGCCATGCTTTTATGCATATATCTTGAAAAGGTCCTTGTCCCACTGTCATTTCCCTTTTTGTATTAATTGTGACACCCGACCTAAAATTCCTGGTGGTCTTTAGTTGGTAACGATTATTTTCTCTATTTGTGACATTACAATGAGAAGGACATGGCAAATTCAAATCTAGGGTCCAAATTCTAAGAGCATCTAGAGTCAAATCTTTAAATCAAGAGATATTAAATTTCAGTTTGGTTTAGGTTAATGTGGAAGAGCTTGGGCTAGATATATTCCTCTTAATTTACTGTGAAGTTTTGACACATGCAAATTTAGCATTAACCTTTTTCCATAATAAATGAGTACTTGTTAGTGAGAGAGAGAAAAGCGGGGAGGGTGGAGGAGATGGATACCTGTCCTGCCTTGTTAATCTTCATACATATGCATGTTTATTTTATCTACAAGTCACTGTCATAATGGAAAAATGTTAAACTTGATGTTATAATTGTTAAATATTTTTTATTGCTCTTACTTTTGGGATATTTTCACAAAAAAGATAATTTATAATTCTTGTTGGCTAGAATTAGTTGTGCAATGGCATTCTCTAGCATTGTCCATGGTTTTGGTGAGTGAAGTTTTGCATAATTGTTTGTATGTATTTAGTATGTTTTTCATGTGGGCATTTCACTTGTTGATGGCAGTCATACATAATGGTTATTAGATAGATAAATTCTAAAAACTACCATGAATCTTGTTAGTTAGTAGTAGGTGAATAGATTGGTCTGTGGTAGTTTATCCTCTAGTAGTTTTCTCCATAGCAGCTGCATATCATATTGCTTGCATATCCTATTAGAATGTTGATGTTACAGTAAGGAGGATGCTGGGATGAAAATTGCAAAGCTAAGAGATGAGTAAGAAGTTCTGGATAGACAACAACATGTTGATATTGAAGTTCAAAAGAATCTGGAAGAGAATCTTCAACAGCTTAAAAATCAATATGATAGGTATGTGGTTTATTGGTGTACTTGTTTGATTGATGCTTTTTTAAAGACAGAGCCTTTTCCCTTTTAATATATTCATTTGATTAGTATGTTCTTTTTAGCCTATGGCTTGCATATCTTTTGCCATCTTTTTGATAATATTATATGTGGCTACTTATATGATTTACTATTACATAACTATCCTCATAATCTTGCTTTCCTGTTTGAAAGACCGTCTGCCTATTCAGTTGCACTGCCTATTCTATATCTCTATTTATGGTAAATAAAAGTTCAATTACAGATGTTGACTTATCTTTAAGTTCCTCAGAAAATGCATTTACAATATCTGGTTCTGTAGTGATAGAGAGCTCTGAATAAGATTGTGGCGATTCAATAACCGATGGATTTAATAAGGTATACACACCTTTTAATCAAAGTGATTACATATTTCTTGATCTGGCCAGTGAAGCTTTAAACATGGCAGAAAATATGAGAAAACAATAGGTATTGCTTCATGCTTACATTGTGCTATGTAGATGAGTATTTGGAGAAAAAAGGGGTTCTTGGTCAGAGTTTTAATATTTATGTGTGATAGTTATATATCGTGTGTATAATATCTAGTTTCCTTAAAGTTCTTGTCTGGTAGTTTGAAGTTTAAAATTGAGTTTTATGCCCTTGTACAAACACCTGATGGCCTACTTATCCAGTAAATTCCTAATGCTCAATCTATATGTTTGACTATTTTTTTAATGAGCAAACCGAATAATTGCGGCAATTGACTTTTTTCAATGATTTAACATTAAATGGGAAGGCCTTTTCCAGCGATTTTTTTAATAATTGCGGCAGAAAAAAAAATCGCAGAAAAAAGTAAGTATTTGCGGCGATTTTTACAATTCGTTGGTTTAACTTATAACTGAGTAGACAATTGTGATGAACATGCGGCTCAGTAAAAATCACCGAGAATGATCAAATCTGGCGATTTTAAGGGTTATTTTCGGTGATTTTTAACATTGAGAAGACTATTTTTCTTGTAGTGACTCATCAAGGCAATGGCATTATCAGTTCCAACTTATTCCATGAGTTGTTTTAAACTTTCAGGGTCTTTGTGTATTGAGCTAGAGCAAATGATAGGAAAATTTTAGTGCGGTTAGAGACAAGAGTAGAGGAAAACCACTAGGTGAGTTGGAGCAGAATGTGTGCCCCTAAGCATGAGGGTGGAATGGGCTTTAAGGATCTAAGAACTTTTAATAACTCATTGTTTTTTTTTTTTTTATAATAACTGACCAAATTCCATTCATTAAAAGAGTACATACAAAGTTGACTTAAAAATAAGCCAGTTACAAACGTTAATAGCTTCCCAGCACACTTCCAAGACTAACATGGTCTAATCCAGAAGGCAGATCTCTAAATATCTAAATTTAAGAGATAGCACAACTCTGTCCACGACAGAGTTAATAGTAATTGGGTGACAAAACCCCATACCCTGACTAAGCAGAGCAGGGTGCACCAACCCCACCATAAGCACCGCTTAAGTGGAGGGGGGGACCACTTCATTCAGACTAAGGTCTGAAGGCACTATTTTTTTGAATTTTTATATTTCTAAAAAGTAAATACAGGATACGAAATAAAATACAATGGAAAACATTGCGAAAACTAAAAAAATGCCATGGTCCAAGAGGCTGATGTGCGCCACTCTAGGAGGAAAACCGGCAATTGATCTTTGAAGTCCCGGACTCACAGGCCCTAGAAATGCCATGCATGGCATCAGCAGAGGGCTTCTTAGTGGCGTGTCAGAGCCATGGGCCAAACGTCTCCGAGAATTTAATCCCGCGCGTGCGGGCTACTCACCGCTCTGTTTGACGCCGCATTGGGTGGACTTGAAGATCGGCGGCTGGGCAACACTGTGGATGGGCACGTGTTGGTATATGGAAGGCGAAAGTTCTAGATTTGTGATTCTCCCTTATTTGGCTTGAAAAAATACAAAAACACACAACCAAAAACTACACAAAGGGAGAGGGAGAGGGAGGGAAGCTCTCTTCCCTTTTAGCCGGATCTGTGAAAAAAGTTTAATAGAGAAGGGAGAGAGTTTTGGTTTAGAGAGAGAAGGGGACGAGAGGCTATTGGGATCCGAATGACTCATTGTTGGCTAAACAGGGATGGAGGTTATTGTAGAATGAAGATAGCCTTTTCTATAAAGTGTTTAAAGCTTAGATACTTTCCACAGAACAAGTTTCTCGAAGCTAAGTTGGGTCATAACCCCTCATATGTATGGAAAGGTATATGGGAAGTGAAAGACAGGATGGCATATGGTTGCAAGTGGAGAGTGGGGAATAGAAAGTCTATCAACATTTGGAATGACTTCTGGATCCCTTGCTATAGGAATTTAAAGCAGCACGCAATGGAAGAGGAACTCAAGGTTAGTAATACTAAAGTGGAGGAACGGATAGATAATCACACTAAGTGGTGGGATGTGTTGAAAGTGAGAAATTTATTACCACCTGCAACAGCTACTGAAGTGTTAAAAATGATCATTAGCCTTGAGAAACATGAAGATACATTGATATGAACCCACGGGAATAGAATCTTTTGAACCCACAATCAATTTGAAAACTCATCCAAGAAAGTCAAAATCAAGACAATGGAAAATTTAAACCCGTTGAGGAACTCGTTTCAAGAACCTAAATTATATGAAAATTTAGACCCGTTGAAGAACCTGTCTCAAAAACCTAAATTATAAGGAAAAACGCCACAAAAGTTGTGATTTGCCTTTGATAAGTTCAAAAATTCATTCAAGAACAAGAGGAGATAAACTCAACTCACAAGAATAAATTCATCAAATTTTATAAACTTTTTAAAATAAGGATACAAAGAGTATTTAAATAAAAACCTAATTAAAATCCTAACCAAAATAAAGTCATTTCTCCTAAAACTACCCTGAATGAATAGTGTTGCGGCTACAGTAATTTCTTAAAACCCTAGTTCAACAAAATAAAACATATGTGGACCAAGCATTCTCAAGCTCAGTTATTCTAGACTAATTCCTATAACTAATAAAATAAGCCCATTTAATGAAATAAACAAGTTTAAGGCCTTCAATCACATAAACGTAATAATATTCCCTAATTATGTTGCACTCTTCCATAGCCTGTATCATATGGATGATCACTGGATCTCCTTCTCTCAAGCCATCTTGAATATTCGGCCCTTGCTAAACTCATCCCAAGTGGATTGCACCAATCCTTGCATTGCTTTCTTGCATTTCTTAGCTCTTGATCTTATGATTGCCCCATCTGAAACTTGCAAAAGATCTTTAAGACTTGGTCCACCTTGGTGTCCATCATACATAGATTTGGACAATGGAGAGAAGTGGACAGTTTAGTGTAAAAAGTGCATATTGGTTGTTTAGAGCTCTACAGAGGAGAATTGATGAAGGGGAAACATCCAATGCTAATAAACTGAGAAAGACATTTGGAGACTGCAAGTCTCTAATAAGGTGAAGGTATTTGCATGGAGAACATGTATGGATGAGTTACCTACAAGATCCAATTTGAAAAAGAGAAAAATGATAAAGGCAGCTAACTGTCAGTTTTGTTCTAATGCTGAGGAGGATATTACACATGCTTTTAATCGATGTGCATCTTTGTAGGATAGCTGGCAAAAACACTTTAATGTTTCATGTAGTTCTAAGCCTAACCAAACTTTTGTGGATATTACAAGAGAAGTAAGGGAGAGAGATAATAGGGAATAGTTGGAAAGGTCTTTTCTTATAGCTTGGAGATGTTGGCTTAGAAGAAATCAATTAGCTTTGAAGGCAAAGTTATGGAAATAGATACAACTATGAATCAAGCCTATCTCTACAAGTAGCTTGGAAGGCAGCCAAAAGAAATGATTTGAGGAGTATCACAAAACTCTGCAAATGGTTACCCCCACCATAGACTGCAATGAAGTTGAATGTGGATGGTGCAATGTTCCATGACCCAAAATTTGCAGGTGTTGGAATCATTATTCAAAACAACCAGAGACAAGTTATAATGGCAGCTACCAAAAACGAAAGTGATGTTGTTGATCCTTTAGAGATAAAATTAGTGGCTATCCTTCGAGGCTTACAACTTAGCATTCCACTTGGTATTAGAGTGCTCATAATTGAAACTGAATCCCTGATAATAGCTAAAGAGATTCAAGAGAAAGGTGAGTCGAGTTCTTTGATGGGCAATATCATTAAGGATGTAAAGGAATTGATAAGAAGATTTCAAAGCTACAATATTTAGCATGTGAACAGGATTTGTAATGGAGCAACTCATAAACTTTGTAGATATGCATGAAATGCAGAAGACATTAATGTATGGTGGGATTCCTTCCTTGATTTTATTCACCAGGTCATCTGGACTAGTAACCAGTTGTAACCTTTGTGATTAATGCAATGGATCTGTTTTGACTTCATATATATATATATATATATATATTGAAGTCTAATATCTCAAAATCATGTCCTAGAGTTTTGTGGTTTTATAGCCCATGCTCCGACATTAATCAAAATCCCTCCTATATGTCTACAAAATCATAACTTGGCTCTAATACCAAAATTGTAACACCCCAAATTTAAAATGGGCTGAATCCCGTAAAAATATGAACATACCTCTTGTTTACAAAATTTCAAGATAATTTTATATGTAGCATTCTCAACAACACCCAACTATAATAAAATACTCCAATTATGATCATTCCCAAATAATTATCAAAGCAACTAGAACCCAAATATGTAACGTAAATCCAATGTACAATTTATTAAATAACATAACAATATTAGGTAAGCTAAAAATAACGTCCATACCTATCTAGACCATCAATCTTCACATAGTAAATCCTCCAGCCCAACATTCGGTAACTCCACATTCACAAATCTTGAATATAGGCTTCTCTAAAAGAGTACGAAATATAAGGGGTGAGCTACCACTTGCTCAATAAGTAACATAATTAATGGGGATTGGGGAAATGACAATTTTATTATATCCATATTCATCCACAACAAAAATATAAGTCAGCCAAAATATGTTACCCATACCACATGACAATGAAAAAATCACCAATAGATGTACAAGGACATCTAAAATACCAGACAGATATCACAATACTTTATACCGTACAAATATCAATATGTCATACAGACATATTACTTGACTCCCAAAAAAATTATGTCGGATATTTAAGATACAACCAACAAGTACTGTTCACAAAATTTGTACAATTCTCCATAAGCATATCCAAAATAACATTAAACAAATGTACGTAAACATATATTTTGAATCTAACATACACAAATTTAAATTAGCAAGAGTTTTCAGATTTACTTACCTCGTTAATTACTCACCAAAAATTGACACTTTTGACGTACCAAATAATTACTCGAAGCCTATATCAAAACCCAAAAAGAAATTAGAACCCTTCTATTACTATGAAATCCTACAAACCATACACACGTTTTAACTTAACCTTTAATAATTAAGAATCAATAATTCACTACTTAACAATTCTGGACAGACTTTACTATTATAGGTTTCATTGCAAAATGCTCACTACTCCATATAACAATTGCTACAACTACTAAAGTCTCCTTTATAGCCATTTCTCAAAATAACTCATCTAATATTTTCAATCCATAATATTTCTTTCTACTACTGTCTACATAAAGAATATTTTTAATAAAATGAGTGAGATCATCATTTACCTTGATTTCCTCGACTGCCCAACACGTAGTTGTGGAAGGGAAAGTACTATTGGAGAAAATAGAATCGCAACGAGTGCGTTCATGGTCCATTGTCCTGTCTTGCACCCTTAACGCATGACTTCTTTCCTTTAGGGTTAAAAGGGTAGGGGCTGCCCGCTTGCAGTAGTGACTAGGCCTAAGGATCGCAAAACCTGGGATATTATAGCCCAAGACACATAACCAACCCAACATGATCCAAAAACTCTCAAATGAGAACCACTTATGAATTCACTTAATCTAGGTTGTTTATTAACTAGGCGTAGATGTTCTCCAAACATGACAACTTCCCTTGGTGGGGGCTACCTTGAAAGAATGCTTGCCAAGAACGAAAATCCATGCAGACCTAACCGGAAACTTATGGTGGGAAGTCTTATCTATAGGAAAATCCCAACCATCTTTGGGCACAAAGAAAAGGTTTTGGTCCTAATTCTTGACATGAAAATATCAGGACTCCAGGTGAATAACTCGCTATCCGGCACGAGAAGGAAAGCTGCATTGGTTCCCATCATGTATCTTCACATAGCGAATGTGAAGGAACTCACTGGTAGTCAAGTTTGGGTTCTCCACCCAAGACCTCAAGGGACTATCTCCACACAACGTAGCAAGCTAGCAATATTTGACATATGTTGATTTGCAACTAAGCGAGAGCCAAACCCAAATAGTAAAGGACGTGTAGGATGGGACAACAGAAAGAATTCCTTATATTTTGTGTAGAAGTTTAGAAAAATTGCAATGATTATATAAGATGTCTCATCTTATCTTGGTAACCAAACTAGGCCTTAGTCCCATCTAGAGCATCCCAATGTTACAACCCAACATAGTTGGTGGCCCCTTCATTGTTGGCTATGCAACTATTGGAGTTGGGAAGAATCAGTTAGACGGAGTTTAGATTCAAAGCCATTCTCTTGAAGAGTTCAACTTTGCTGGAGTGGTGGTTGTGATCCAATGACTCCCCTCTAAGGTTACAGAATGGGTAGAGTTCGCTCTAGTGGTAGTTCTAGAGTTGTGTACAAATGTGTTTCCCAGTGACTCCCCTCTAAGGTTTCATAATGGGTAGAGTTCGCTCTAGTGGTAGTTCTAGAGTTGTGTACAAATGTGTTTCCATTAGCACCGTACAAAGGTACAGAGACCAACATGAACGACAGAATCAGGAGGTGTTTTTGGAAGCCATGGAGAGCGTAAGGCAAAAGAAATTTGAAGAATGAGAGTGAATGAAGAAGAGTAATACGAATCACATAGTGGAAGGAGTATTTGAAGGAGAATAATAAGAAGGAAGGAAAAAGAAAAAAGGCTGACAGTTATGGCCGGGAGAAGAAATGGGCTGGGAGAGGAAATGACAAGAAATGAGGAAGCTTATTCCTAATGTTCAGGTTAAGAAAAATAAATAAATCAACATTTATTTAACATGATCAATTCTACTATGATATAATGTTAAAATACCACTTATTTCAAAAGTTTAAGTTAACAAAAATAAATAAATTTAGATATTTAAATTGTATTCTTACATGTACCAACAACCAGAAATCAACATTTTTGTACAAATCTTTTTTTTTTCTTTTGGAGAAAGGTTGTACTTGTATTGATTAATCAACCAATGAGGTTGTGAATACATTGAGGGTAGTCCTCTACATGGATAGATTCCTCAAGGAGATCTAGTGAACTTTTGGCCAAATAATGAGCCACTACATTAGACTCACAAGGGACATACAAAACTTTCCTAGATCCTACTTGAATTAGAAGCTTCTTGAGGTATGTTATGATCATGCCAACCGAGCTCTAACTCGTCTCCTGACCATTGACGGCATTAACCACATTTAGTGAATCTCCTTCAAGGATGATGGATCTGAGGCCTAAGTCATAGTAGAACTTGGTAGCATGTAATGTTGCAATAGCTTCTCCCAGAAGAGGGTTAGGAAAGGAGGAGCAGGTGGACCTCAAAGTGGTAGAGACACAACAATTCCAGTCCCTAATGATCACACCAATACCTATTCTGCAATTAACCTTGTCAATGGCAGCTTCCCAATTGATTTTGTATTGGTTGTGGGAGGGGGAGGCAAGAGGGCCTTTTTAACTCGGGCATTCTTGGACAAGTGGAGTTCATAAACCATTGTGCTGACTTGGTTGGTGACTTGTTGGGGAGAAAGGAGTTGGGATTCAAACACCCATTTATTCCTTCTATGCCAGATCAATTTGGTAGTAAGGGCCAATACAATTTGGTCTTCCTTAGGCAAAAGAGAGAGGAGTTCATCCAAAATCAAGTTAAAGGGAGCCTCACTAATACAGCATTTTTTAATCCTCCTCGAGCTGCAACTCCATACATCCTAGGCAACTTTACAAGTCCATAAAACATGAGAGGTTGTCTTGGGTTGCAACAAGCAGATTGGGCAAAGGGGTGTATCAATCACCTTTCTTTTATGGAGGTTAGCCTTTGTGGGGGGGGGGGGGGATATCTTTTGCAGATTTCCATAGGAACATCATAGTGGAATTTAGAACTTTTAGGTGCCTGATGAGGCTCTATAAACCAGGAGAGTTTGATGGGAGTGAGGGTTGTCCACGGCTATCTGAAGAGAGTGACACTTGGAGATGGTATGCTGACTTAATAGAGAATTTTTCATTGTTGGTGCATCTCCATGCTAGTTGATCAGGGCTGTTACAGGAACTAATGGGGAGTTTTGAGATGGAAAAAGCCTCTGTATCACTGAAGACATTGTAAAACAAGGGAAGGTTCCATTGGAGAGTGTCTTGGTCAATGAGAATAGAGACAGTTACACCAGGTTCTAGGGCATTGGGAGGGGATTAGATCTTAAAGGAAGTAGGGGTAGGGGTTCATTTGTCAGCCCATATCTTAACTGTCCTACCATTGCCAATTTTCCAGATTAAGCCTTTACGAAGGAGAGGACTAGCAGCAGTGATACTCTTCCATACAAAGAAGTCATGTGGTTTGACTTTGGCATTGGGAAAATCAGTATGGGGAAAGTATTTTGCTTGAATAAATCATGCTGCTAATGAGGAGGGATGTGTGAGTAGTCTCCAACCTTGTTTGGCCAATAGAGCTAACTTAAAATTTTCAAAATCCCTGAAGCATAGACCCCCTTCTTCCTTGGCCATGCCTATCTTCTTCCAGCTAAGCCAATGTAGTTTTGACTTCTGATCTCTTACCCCCACCAGAAAGATTGCAATAGCTTATTGAGGTTCCTCAGGATGCACTTTGGTAGGTTGAATATGCCCATAGAGTAAGTTCGTATAAATTGGATTATAGATTTCATAAGTATTTCTTTTCCTGCTAGTGACAGCAGATTGGTCTTCCAGTTACTCATCTTAGAATTGATCCTATCTAGTATTGGATGGAAGGACCTAATTTTCTATTTGCCAATGTAGGAGGGCATGGCTAGGTACTTGTCAAAGGGACTCGAGACTTTGATGCCTACCATTGCCACTATGGATTGCTGAGTTGCCAGATTGGTGTTTTTGTTGAAGAAGATTGAGGTCTTCTCAAGATTGAGTCTCTGGCCTGAGGCTTGTTCATAGGAATTTATAATGCCATGAAGCCTTCCCCATTCAGTAGGATGAGCCTTGCAAAACACAAGGTTGTCATCTACAAAAAATAGATGGTTAATAGAAAGGGAGCCTCTGGTAAGAGGAAATCCTGAGATTAGACCTCTTTGCTCAGCTTGATTCAAGGCAAAGCTTAACATCTCTGAACAAAGGATGAACAGATACGGGGAAAGAGGATCTCCCTGTCTAAGACCCCTTAGAGGAGTGAAACTGGGTTGAGGTGAACCATTTATGAGGATAAAATAGGAGACTATTGTAACACATTGCATAATGAGATCAACCCAGGCACTGTCAAAGCCCATTTTAATCAATACAAGCTTTAGAAAGCTCCATTCGAGCTTGACATAGGCCTTACTCATGTCCAGCTTGAGTCTCATATATCCATCCTTGTTCCTTCTCATCTTGTTTTGCATAGAGTGAAGCAGTTCATAAGCCACGATGATGTTATCAGTAATCAATCTACCTTGTACAAATGCACTCTGAGTGTCTGATATCAGAAGAGGCAGTATGTGTTTGAGTCTATTGGCAATGACCTTTGCAATGATTTTGTAAAAAACATTGCAAAGGTTGATGGGTCTATAATCAGTCACTGACATTGGAGTTCTTTTCTTGGGAATAAGGGTGATGAAGGTTTGGTTTATGGACTGGAAGCTTGACTTTGAATTAAGCATGTTAGTAACAGCTGCTACAACTACCTCACCCACAGTGGACCAATGGTTTTGAAAGAAAAGAGCAAGAAACCCATTAGGGCAAGGGGATCCAATAAGGTTCATTTCGAAGACAGCCTTCTCTACCTTTTCTATGGTGTATTCTTTGGATAAGTTGGAATTCAAAGTTATCTAGTAGTGTTATTATGCCACTTGGATTGGAAGAGGAGAAAAGGTCCCTAAAAAAGTCTTGAAACTGCACTCCAATTTCCTCTACCTTTGACACCATGTTCCTCTCAGTTCTAATTTTTGAGATGTAGTTCCTTTGTTTCCTTTGAGTGGCGCATCTGCAAAAATAGCTGGTGTTTCTGTCACCTTCTTGCAGGCATTTTTGCTTGGCTCTTTGCTACCATTTTAAATCATCTTCCTCAAGAATGCCATCGATCTCCCTTTGTAAGTTATGAATCTGGTTGTTAGCCTAGCCAGTATTTGTATCTTGTAGGGACCTTAACACCTCTCTTTCGTGGATAAGATTTTGTTGAAGGTTTCTTCTTGAAGAAGAGTTCCATTCTCTTAAGTGGAATATGCATCTCTCAAGTCCTCTTCTTATGAAATCTGTTTTGGAACCAAGTTGGAGTGCCCCAGACCAGGCTCTCTTAACAATTTCATCACATTCCTCCTACTTGGTCCATGCTGCTTCATATCTGAAAATTCTCTTTTGTGGTGTGAAGGTAGGTGCTTGCATTTGGTTTGTGACTAGTAAGGTGTTATGATCAGAGTTTAGAACAGGCAAGATAGTCACTAAGTTGAAATTAAAAAGGTGCTGCGATTCACAATTTAACAAGGGCCCTATCCAATCTTTCCTTGGTAAAATGAGTCTCCTCTCGGTTGTTACACCAGGTGAACTGAGAACCTTCATAACCAAGATCACCCAAGTTGCATTTTAGAACTGCCTGCCTGAAATCTTCCATTTGTTTCGATGGTTTGGAGGGTCCACCTGACTTTTCACCATGGAACATGATTTCATTGAAGTCCCCAATGCATAACCATGGAGTATTCTGAAGAGGTTTAAGGGCTCTTAGTAGGCTCTAGCTTACTTTTCGGTTTGCCACTGTAGGTTGACCATAAAGACTTGTAATTATCCTATCTTTGTCAAGGCTATCTCCCTGTATCTTAATGGATATGTGACTAAGTGAATAAGAAATTAAATCTACATTGAGGTCTTGTTTCCAAAGGGCTGCTAGACCACCACTTCGACCTACACTGTCAACTATGAAATTGCACTCAAGTCCCAGTTTGTTACGTATAGTTTCCATTCTATTTCTTCTACATTTTGTTTCAATTAAAAAAACAAGGTTTGGGGACTTATCTCTCACCATGAGGTGAAGTTCCCGAATTGTCTAAGGGTTCCCAAGCCCTCGGCAGTTCCAACAGAGGGTTTTCATGGGGATTGGTAGGGCTGTTGAACAGCCTTTGCCATTGATGTATTCTTCAACCTCTTGGACATTCTTGGAGATTGGATGGTTAAAGTAGTGGTTTTTCTCTTTTTCCTAATATTTGGGAGTACCGTGAGCATGTGAGACTTCGTTGCAGATGAACTAGAAGCTAACTCCCTCCTGGCTCTCTTTCTCCAGTTAGACAAAAGGTAATTTTTGTTTTATCTAGTTGGACTTATTTGAGTATCTAGTCGGGAGTGACTAACCAGGTTATTGTCTTTTGCAGAGGACATGTCATGGTCAAGGTGTTGTAAGTCAGGCTGCATGTTGGTAGGAGCAGGCATGTCAGCCGCTACTACGGGGTCCCCAATGCAATTTGAGGTTTCCTCAGCCTGCAACTGTGACACATCTTGGGTTCCTAAGTGTGAAAAGTTAACATTTGCTTTTGCTGGATGCTGAAAGTTATCATTCCTGCCTAGGTCAAGAAGATAGGTTTTGAAGGTTGTTGCTTCCTTTTGAAAGTTGTTGGTCTCGCCATTTTCATGTTGCTTGCTCTCTGAGCTATCCTACCGTACTTCTGTATCCCCCTTTCCCTGAGCTGCGGGGTTGGGCATGGTGGAGTTCAGGTTTCGCTAGGGAGCCTGCTCTGAGCCAGGTTCCATATTGGAGGAGGCGGCCCTCTTGAGATCTACCATCTGAAATGTTACCCGAGCAGTTGGATTTGAAATGTAATAGCACTCCACAGTGGAAACAGAAAGTAGGGAGGCATTCATATTTGAATGAAATCTAATGACGTGAACCCCCCATCGTGATAACTCTTCCCCTTATCAATGGCTTAATGATATTAAGAAGCACTCTGATATGTCAAAATCTGCCCCAGGCCCTGTCTTTATCATCCACATCCACGAGTATAACTCGCCCTACACTCTTGGCCAGTTTCTCCCCCATGTTCTTGTTTAAGCCAGCGAAAGGGAGATCGTGGCGCTATACCCAAAAAGGCACGAGAGAAAAATCTACCCAAAAAGGCACAAGAGAAAAATCTATGCCTTTGAGAGCTGTTCCACCTTTGCACTCTTGCACACTTATTAAGTGTCTGTCAAAGGACCATAGTTGCCCCATTACTATCCTGCTTTTCACAACCAGATTACTACATTCGATAAGGAATTTTTTCTTGCCAATATCCTTGAATGACATGCCACCCTCACTCTTCCATATTTTGGCCATTGTTGCTTTTAAAGCTCCTTTATTGATTTCTTTGTCTGCAACCACTAGAGCAGCTAGGCTGGTGTTGGTAATGTGTTGTGACTAGCAAATATCCTCCTCCAAGAAGTTGAACTCTTGCTGCTCCTCCTCGGTCAACTTAAGTCCCTCGCATAGGTTTGATAGTTCCTCCTTCATTGCACGATGTAAGCAATGGAAATATCCTCCTCTGATCAGAGATCAAAAGAGAGTCACTCTACGTTCCAAATGAGCATAGGGAGAAAACCCCACCTATCTTAGAGAGAGAGGGAACCATGTCTTGTACAAATCGATAGTCCTTCAAATTATATATTTTTTTTGAAGTCATTTGAAAGAGACAATTTCTCTTTTTTGGTTGATAATTGACACTAGTGACCATGATATATTGAACATTGAAACCGAGATGAAACGTTGCTGCAGCGCTATTAGCAGTCAAAGTAGTAGAAAGCAAAACAAACAAAAGAAAACAAAAATAGGGAAGTGATCATCGAAGGAGATTCAGGCCTGGCCGTAGTCACTGCTGCCCAAAAGCCAAAAACTCCAAAGATCACTTGTGCATCAAGCTTATATTGTTCAGCCACACCCTTCCCCACCCCACCCCCCCTTCCATAAGAAAGAGGCCCCTCCCCTTCAATTGCAAGTCGTACAACGCTGGCTTTAAGCTAGGCGTTATGTCTTGCTTTTGAAATAGCCAAACAGTCACTTCGAATCTTCTTAATGGCTTGGCAATTAAGCTCAGTTGTGGTTGGAGCAGTTGAGACGGTTGAAGAAAATTAATCTCTCTCTCTCATGTGTATTGGTTCCTTCTAGTTGATGAAATCCCACATTGTCTGTGGATAAGATTTTGGACATGTTTATAAGGAACGAGCAATCTTCTCTTGTAGAACCGATTTTATAAGATGACTTAGGCCCATAAATTTCTTCATGGTATCAGAGCTAGGTTACTGGACGAATGGGCCGGGGGCCTGCACTACTTACCCTATGACAAGGACCAGGAAAAATATTAGTATGCACGTGATGGAGGGTGTTAAGGAATAATCTCACATTGTTTATAAGGAATGAATAATCTTTTCTTATAAAACCAGTTTTATGATATGAGTTAGACTCATGAATTTCTTTAACCCGATATTTAGGTTGTGGAGAATGGGTGTATTGCTTAGACTTTTTACCTTATAGCTATTACACTCCACCAGTGAGAAGAACATAATAGAAAAGTTCATGGAACAACCACACCTGATCCCAAAGTTGCTGCTAGAGATAACATCTCTTCCGTTGTACGTATACGCTAATTTAGAATTTCTAACACATATAACTTTTTAATAGCATTATAAGCTTTAAAAAGAAAGCTATATTGGATTCAAATGATCTAATTTACCATCCATGAATGATCATCAAATTAGTTGTCTGGTCCTTATAAGCATGGTTAATTAATTAATTGGGGATGGAGATCTAAGAAGCATATAGGCACCATGATGAGCGGGACTGCGCCGTCGGAATAAGGAACCATAACCTTTAGCAATCAAGCCGAAAGTACTATGAGTACAGCTGGAAATAATATTATTACTATCATCATCGCCGGAGCTGCTGCCTTCCATCTCAGCTAGCACTTTGTAGAATAAATCAACGGCACAAGGAAGCAAGATGGGGCCTTCGCTATTGTACCCGTACTCCGATTCAGCGTCCTCCAGCAGCATCGCGAACAGAGGATGATTAGCAAACTTGGTCTTCACCACGAATCTTTGTCTTTGTGGTCCCACGTAAACTGAGAAACAACCAGCTTCCGGAGCTACCTCATGCGGCCTCTTTTTTCTGCACTTACTCTTCATGCAGTCAATGTTGTGCTCTTCCGAATCCAATGATCGTGATCGGCATCGCTCCCATGTCTTGTAAATCATACTTTTCATCCACATAATTGTAATATTTGAACGTACAGTGACGTACGAGAATATATAACAGAAGAAGATCGGTTTTTTTTTGTAGATATATAGAAGAAACTGAAGATGGAGGAGAAGCAGAGATCTAAAAGACCCTCGCGACGTCTGCATGCATATATACAAGAAGAAAGTACTGCGCGCGCGCCAACCTTTGACATTAAGAGGTGTAAGTCCACGCGGGCGTCTAATGTTTTTGGTATTTTGTCAAGTCAACGCACAAAAAAGGCTGTTCTATGTTTTATTATAAGTTCTTCAAATAGTGACCGCTGGCCACTTGTATATGTGTCTTTAATGCCTGGACATCAAGGAATAATATAATATTTTTATATATTAATCATTCACATTATATGCATGTTCAAATTAATTATTTAAAAACAAAAGATGATAGAAGCAGTCAAAGGAATGATTTGGTGAGACCAATTATTTAGAACATTACTATAACGTAATTAATTAGCCTTTAGTAGTGGGGGTAGGCTTATTAATTGAACGGTAAGAGAAATTAAAGAGAAAAAAAAAAAGATGAAAAAATGAGACTATGCCCTCTCAATTTGTCTCCACATTTTGACCGCTGCTGTATTTTTTTTTCTTTTAATTTAATGATTAAGGAAGTGACTACTAGTGTATTGATATAATATTTTATATATTTTTAAAAAATATTTAAAGATGTAAAAATGTAAAAAGTAAAATAAAATGTGAACTTTATACTAGGGGCACTTTCAGCAGTCAAAGACTTAAAAAAAATACAAAAATACAAAAAAGAAAATTTTGATGACTACATTTTTATTAATAAGAATGAATTAAGCTTTAAATAGAAAATTGCATGAAAATAGGATAAAAATAAACTTTTCATTATGACATTTTAATGGTTGGGTTTGAGTAGTGAAAGTGTTTGAGAATAGTAGTGAAAAAGTAATAATAGAATATTGAATAATAATAAAAAATAGGTAAAAAGTAATGAATAATAGAAAAAATAGATAAAAAATAATAATAAAATAAAAAATAATAGTAAGAATATTTGAGAGTATCTCAAAATAATTGGACACCCAAACTAGGCGTTAAATCACAATAAGTATTTCATAATTGTCAACTCAATTTATCTCTAGTAATTTTATATCTAGCATTCCTTCAAAGTCAAAGGCAACTAATGAAAGTTGAAACTTCCGTGTTTTTCCACTATGTTTCAATGTTTTGTAAGAAAGTTGCTAGAAAACCATCAGGCCAGGATAACTTAAAGAATTCATCTCGAAAAGAGCTGCTTGGACTTCTGTGGCAATGAGCTCTTGTAGCAAAAGGATATTGGAAAAAATTCATGAAAAGTTGACTTATCTCCAATAGTGAAGTAGCGGCATTTCCTTCCCCATTTGGGACGCTCCAATCCACCATTCTGATTAGTAGAGTTTCCAGCCTTGTTTATACATTGAAGGCCATTTCTTTTATATCTTGTAGTAGCTGGGTTGATTGCTTCTTCAAAGTATTAAAGCGAGTGAAAACACCCTTAAAGACATAATCATTCATCCTCTTCCAGATCTTCATAACTCTACTGACATTTTTCCAATTTCTCCTTGTGAAGCTTCTCTACCATTGGCAGGATGGACTTTAATCTACTGGCCAGAATTTTTGCTATTATCTTGTTTATCACATTGTAGAGGCCTATAGGTCTGAACTCAGAGATTTTTGTAGGAGTTTTGATCTTTAGAATCATAGCTATATAAGTCTCATTTATATCTGTCCAAATATTAGAATTTAAGCCTTCTAGTACTGCTGCACAGATATCTTGACCCATTGTGGTCCAATGGTTATGAAAGAAAGCTGTTAGAAAACCATCAGGGCCAGGATAACTAAAGGGATTCATTTGGAAAAGAGCTGCTTGAACTTCTATGGTAATGAACTCTTGTAGGAAAAATCTCTTGGTCTAAATTCTAGGAGTGAGTAAGAATTGAGCGGTAATTCTTGGGCTGACAAAGAACAGTTAACAAGTTTCGAATGAGTTCTTTTTAAAAAAGGTCAAAACAAAATCATATGTTATGACACTTAATGCTGATGAGTGTATATGTTATATTATATTATCAATACATTGAGAACGATATCTGCAGATAATGATATAGTGCCAACATCAGTTATGTTACGGTCACCAACATGTGCTCATGGTGCATATGGGGAACCATATTGCTACCAAATATATGTTAATGATAGAACGTATGTTAATGATGGCTTTAATAAACGATTATATATTATGATTTTCGCGTAAATCTTTTATATTTGTGCAAATTGGTTATTTACTTATTGAAATTTCATGTAAATCTCACCCCTTGTGGACCCTATATCATTCCACTCAAAATGATAGAAGTTGTCTCAAGATAGGAAGAGGACAGACTAGACGGAACACTAGATTCGACTGATTGAGGAGGAGTCTGACTTCGAGAAGAGACTAGATTTGATTATCATGTTTATAGTATTAGTCCTTCATGCCTTAGATCGCATGAAGAGAACGATTTAACTTTGTACCTAAGTCTATGCTATGTTGGTATTTTGAACTTGATGATTTCTAATGAAATTGAGATGTTTTAGTTATTCTGACATAAGTTCTATCTTCACCCTTCTATCCACTACGATTATTGCATACTGCTAGTTGCATACTAAGATGCATTGCATATTAACTGTCACGTACGGGATTATGCAACCTTGTGTTGCATATCCTGGCGTTCTAAGTCTTTGTTTCATCCCAAGCAGAGGTTGGGGACGTCACATTTGTTCTACATTTTGAATTTTGTAAATGCTAATATTTACATACTAGTATATGTTTTCTGCTTACTGAGTTGTTGATAACTCACTCCTTATCGTCACAATAATTTTCAAATAATTTGGATATTTCAGCTGGGGATTAAGATTATGAAGTATGGATGAGATGATTTAAGCATAGTAGATTAAACATATAAAGTTTTTATGAGTATTGATGAGTTTTATTAAGAAATTTCGTTGTGTACTAATAACTTGACATTTTGGGAGATTGATTAAATTGAGGAAATTAGTTCAAAAATTATAATGGATCAAGATAAATATATAGATAATCAAAGTATCTAATAATAACATCATCCAATCGATCAAACTTACAATATAAATTCTATTATTGATCCAAAATAATATTTAAATTATTTGACTTCACCTCTAATCTTAATACAAAAATTTAGCTAACAATGTTCATCATAAGAGCCATGGAATTCTAGAAAAAATTATCCTTAAGAAAATTAAAATAAAGCACAAAATCAAATATTACAAAACAAGCTTGAAGAAAATAAACTAACTCTCAAATAAAATGAACTCTAAAGAAACTGTTCCCTCAAGGAACTCAAAGAAGCCGAAAATCTCACTCCTTTGAAAGACTTTACAAAGAAAATAAACTTCAGAAAATTGAAAAATGAAATGAAGTATGATGATTTTCCCTCAAAGAAGCCGAAAATCTCACTTCTTCGAAAGACTTTACAAAGAAAAAGAACTTCAGAAAATTGAAAAATGAAATGAACTCTGATGATTTTCCCTCAAAGAAGCCAAAAATCTCACTTCTTCGAAAGACTTTACAAAGAAAATGAACTTCAGAAAATTGAAAAATGAAATGAACTCTGATGATTTCCCCCCTTTTCATCGGCCCTTTATATAGAACTCTATGTCTTCCCACGTCATCGTTGGTCCCTTTCTCTCTTAGAGTATTTATATTGATCAATATATATATGTAAAGTTATATTTGTATAATATCACTTTAAAATTCTTTATATTGACTTATACATATCCATATATTTAGTTAGTTATGAACAGTTCTTATATAAATTTAGATAGCTATTATTTATTCTTCAAATATTATTTTACTAATTATTTCTCTCTCCTCTCACTCTCTCTTTCACAATCATTTCTTCTTCTCCCTTCCTCAACAACACAACAAACATTCATCTGCACATTCATTTATTATTATAATATATTATATATTTTATTTTATTTTATTATATTTTTAATATAATATATAAAAAAATTATATTTTTTATTATTATATTTATATTATTAATGTCAAATATATATAATGGATGTTAATTGTAAAATATATATAAAAAAAATTAATTTTAAAAAAAAATTAATACTAATAATAAAATTTTATTATTATTTTATCTTAAATATACATAAGTCAATATAAAAATTTTACTTGAATAACAAAATAAATATATAAAAAAAATAATTTTACATATATACATAGACCTTAAATGTTTTTCTTCCGCGAGTTGCCAAGCACTCAAATTCTTCCGTGTCTTGCGTCGCTGGCCACTAGTCCGTGTCTTCCTCCACAGCGCCGCACTTCCTTTTTTTCTTTTTCTTTTTTTATTAATTTCTTGGTTCTCCTCATCTTGCTGTCCTTTTATTGCTTTCGCATTATGTTATCTTTTCCATAACTTTTATTACAATCTATATTTTATATTTTTTTAAATTTTTAAATATTTTAAATTTTTTTTTTAGTTTATTTTTTTGAAATTATTTTAAATTTTCTATTCATTATTTATATAATAAAAATTTTGATAAAAAAATAATAAAAATTAAAAAAATATAATATATAAAAATTATATAAATAATAAAAGATCGTAGAGATTTTTTATTTTATTTTTATCTTTCTTCTTTCTGCGCATGATGGGTTCTAACTACCAGCAAACTTTTTGTCCCCTAGCTTTTCAAGTGTCCCCTCTTGCCTCCACCCAGCTGGGTCCCGCGTGTTTTTATTTTCTTTCTTTTGCCTCCTTTTGTTTTGCCGTTCTATTCTTTCTTCTCCTTGTATCAGTGGATGTTTTTGGCATATATGAAAAATAAATCAGAAAAATTAAAAGGAATAATAAAAGGTTAAAATTGTGTTTTGACTTTTGCACGTGAATAAAATATTATTCAATTAAATCATAATTTATAAAATTAAGTATAAATTATACTATTAATTAATTTAAATCACATTTTAAATTTATACCTCTTAACTATTTATCTATCTAAAATCAATAATAGTATCATAAAATAATTAAAATATATTAATTTTAAATATATAAAATATACAATAATTCAATTCAATCAGTGCTTCAGTATTGTTTGTGAAGAAGAATGATGGAGCTCTACATAGACTACAAGGAGTTTAATAACATCATTTACAACATCAATAAGAATCTCCACATAACTAACACACAGTATTAATGAAATGATGTAAGTCATTCTTGAGCAATAAAACCGATTGGTTTTTTCAAAAAAAAAAAAAAAACACAATATAATATAATAAAACATTTCAAGGAAATTACATAAAAGCCATGTATCGGTTGCATAAAATATATGTTTTCTACCTTAGTACAAAATAATCATCCATTTCTTAATTTTTTTTTGTTCAACTATTAAAAAAAAATGATTTTTCTGTTCAAATTTAGGACTTATTTTTTAGTTTTTCTACCATTTTTATTGAAAACAATAATAAAAAAAGGTTTATATAAGTTTAGCTCTATGGTATTTTTGTAGAAATAAAAAATAATAATTAGACATAACTAAAAAATAATTATAATTTTAAATCGATTAGAATTGGTTTAAATTTGACTGAAATTGATTAAAATTGATATGAATTAACCAATTAAAGTGGATCGGTGAACAATTCAAAATAATCATTTCGATTTTAAATCGATTCAATGAATCAGTCTAAACTCGAAGTATCTTTTCGAATCTACGTTAATACATTTATAATATTTATAGTTGTCCAAGTAAATGTTTAATAAATAGTTGTACATTTCATATCTATCTCTTTCATTCACTCTCAAGAATCTATAAAAAAAACTCTGAGATATCAATTTTTTTTCTATCTCTATTTTAGGTCTCGTTTGTTTTCAGAGATGAGATAAGATGAATTGAGATTAAAATTAAAAAGTAAAATAAAGTATTATTAGAATATATTTTTTAATATTATTTTTATTTTGAGATTTGAAAAAGTTGAATTGTTTATTTTATTTTATATTGAAATTTAAAAAAATGTAATGATAAAATTGAGATGAGATATTTTTCGAAAACAAACGAGACAGGGGCCGACACAATGAACAAGGAGTTTTTTTGCATATCCAATAAAATTTTGACAGGTTTATATTTTAAGAGGATAATAATAGTATAGCACACAGACAAGTAAATTCCATACAAACACACCTCCCATCGCTCTCTCTCCTTCTCCCCACTCTCTTTCTCCCCTCTCTTTGCTTGGTTGTTCTCTCTCATCGCAATCCCGAAACTCTCTAAATGATTATTGGAAGTTTTTGAACTTGAAAATGTTGTTGGAATGCAGAGATTGAAATGTATATCTATGTACATATCCATTGGATAGCAGCAGTTTTTAGATTACTGTACTGGGAGTGGATGTAATCAGATGTTGCGTGGAAATGTAACTGGAAATATAAATGAGAAATAACAGAGGGAATGAGAAGTGTTTGTAAAAAGTACTCAGTGAGTCACAAGTTTGTATTAATAATAGGATTCTTCGAGGGCATCTCTAAACCTCCATACATTCGGACTTTTCAATAAACTTTCCAGATTCCTTCACTCAGTATCCTCTTTTTCTCATATTCTCGCAGGGATAATAGACTAGACAAATAACCAAACAACACGTGTGTAAAATAATAGATTCTATCAAAATAGACTACTACAAAGACTCAAACGACAAGTAAATAAAAGACCCAAACAACAAATAAATACGGACTCCAAAACGCTGCGTTGCATGCCCACACATCCTCCAGCAAACGACATCACATCACGACGGGATCATAACATCAATGCAACAAATTTGGTTGTGACAAGTTGGATATAAAGTCCAATGGCTTTTCGTTCATTTTTGCAATTTGGGTCTTTTCTTTTTTCTCTAAATGAAGTGTATGATATTGTGGCTCTATTTTTCTCTCCCCAGGATAGTTTTGTATAAAATAAGAGTCTTTTTACTCTCCCAATTTTTGGTGCATTAATTTTGAAGACTATGAGAAATTGGGAATGGAGTTGTCAAATGCTTACTAAAAAGTTGAACCTTTGTGGTTCTCTTAATGCGGGTTTTTGCTTGTTTTGCAGGGTTGTGTTTTGAATGTGAAAAAAACAAATCTCGGATAAGGTTGTGTTTTTTGTTCACGTACTCCGATGTGATGCCATCTCATTTAGTTTGGTCAAGTTCAAGGGTTGTCCAGTACTAAGTAGAGAGAGAGCACAACAAAGCAAAGAGAGAGGGAGAGGGGGAGAGAGAGGAGGGGACTCGGGGGAGAGAGAGAGAGGAAAGAAAAGAGAGTGAGATTTGCTTGTCTAGGTGTAAGTTCATTATTCTTCTTACAGAATCCATACGTGTAAACTTTCATCGAATGATGTAAAAGCCACTTAGGGTACGTTTAGAAGATAAACTCATCTCAATTCATCATTATAATTTTTTTAAATTTTAATACAAAATATAATAAATAATTCAACTTTTTTAAATATCAAAATTATAATAATATTAAAAAATAATATTATAATAATATTTTATCATCTCAACTCAACTCAGTTCAACATCTAAATACAGATTTATTCACTCCATCCTATTTGTACAAGAAAAAAAAAATCAATTATTAGACGTAACTAAAAAATAAACACAATTTTAACTCAATTAGAATTGGTTTGAATTTGTCTGAAATTAATTAAAATCAGTTTGAATTAATCAATTGGTTCGGTCAACCATTTAAAAGATTCATTAAAATCAATTTAATTTTTTTACATAACTTCTTATTATTCACACAATTTTCATATATCACATTTTTTTAATTTTTATTATTTTTTTCTTTTATGAAAATATTTAATATATAAATAATGAATAGAAGAATTGAATTAATTTAAAAAAAATAAATTCAAAAAAAATTTAGAAAAATATTAAAAAATTTAAAATTTTTAAAAAATATGATACTTAAAAATTGAAGAAATTGTATACCATTGCTCTAATTTTAAATGGATTCAATGAATCAATCTAAAATCGAACTGTCTTTTCAAATCTAAGTCAATGCAGTTATAATATTTATAGCTGTCGGAATAAATGTTTGATGAATGCTATGCACATTCCGTATTTATCACTTTCGTTCACGTCAAGAGAAGGTGACACTCATTTCATCTCATATTTTATAATTATTATAATTTTTTAAAATTTTTATATAAAATATAATAAATAATTTAATTTTTTAAAATTATAAAATAAAAATAATATTAAAAAATTCTATTATAATAATATTTTATTTAATTTTTAATTTTAATATTTAAAAATTATATAAAAATCTTGAGATATTTATTATTTTTTCAAATAAGTTTAGATAGTGAAATAAGAATTTTTATTGAAAGTTTAAAATATTATTTTTTAATATTATTATTATTTTAAAATTTAAAATATTTAAAATAATATTTAAAATAATTAAATAATTTATTATATTTTATGTAAAAATTTAAAAAAATTATAATAGTAAATTAGATTGAAATTTTGTTACTCAGTCCAATTGCCAAATCTATCCTTATCTCAGGCTTCGGTTTACAAAGTTGCTAACCTGCTGCTATTTCGCTGTCTCTCTGTCACTCTCTCTGTTTTCGGTTTCTTGAAAAGGCTATGGAGACTAGTGTAAAGAAAGAGTTACCGGAGACTTCCAGTGCAAGAAACGGCGCCGAGCCGAGCGGACCTGTCCCGGTCATCGAACTCAGTAGCAGCGGCTCCGACTCCGATTCAGACGCCGTTCCGAGGAAGAAAGTTAAGGTTTCGGAGAAGACGACGAAGATGATGGAAGTAGACGGATTGGGGTTGGTTGTGCAGCCTGGGTTTCTCCGAGTGCTTCCTCCGTCGGAAGCGGCCTCGGCGCTTGCGAGTCCGACATTGGACGTATGTTTTGGATTGCGCGCTGCGAGTGGGCAGAGCTCATGCAAGCAGTTCTGGAAAGCTGGAGACTATGAGGGCGCTCCGTCTAGTGACTGGGGTTCGTCCACGGGTAATCTCTCCGTCTCTCTGCCCATAGTAACATTCTTTCTGTTTACGGAGTTTCCTTTTTGGTTGCAGAGAATGTTAATGAAAAGATACATAAAAGTATTTCTTTGAAATGTCTGCTGGCGTTGTTATGTTGCAAGGAAGTAGGCTTCATTTGGTAATTTCTTGTTGGTTTGGGAGACAGCATTGATTTCTTTTTATAGATTGACAAAGCGGGAGAGCGCAAATGGGAAAATCATCTGGATTTAAGAAGTGCTTCCCTCACGCCACTGGCTTTTCTTTTCTTGTCGAATTTCCATCTTGCCTTTGCCTTCTGCGTTCTGCTTACCCCAATTGGAATAAATTGTTAACCCGCATTTTTTAGTGTATTCGATTTAATTTAAAACATTTGGGACTTAAAAGATGTTATAACACATTTTTAAAGAATCAGGTATCTAAAGTTATTTGGACTTTAATATGGGAAGCTAATTGGTGTTGTGGTTGAGGCTTAAAGAGATAAAGGAGTAATGAATGATTTTATTTGTGAAAATAATAGAAATAGCCCATTTACACGGGACGCATACAAGTGAGGCACCTAAGAATGGTTGACAACTGATTCAAGAAAATCGTGGACACTTAGTCCATTATATGCTTTGTTTATGCTTCCACAACCTCACTTCATACGATCCTCACACTTCATCAGAGCACTGTCCATCTCAAGCCCCACCAACCTTTTGAGTCAATTACAGCCTTCCACAAAGCCTCTCTTTCTTGTTGGTGTTGCCACAACCATTTCCTCAATAGGGTTTGGTTGAAAACAAGCAAGTTGCAAGCTCTCAACCCTCTCCCTGAGATCGGCGTACATATCTTTGTTAATTCACTGAGTGAAATTTGAACTCATCATCCATCCCTGCCCATAACAAATCGCATAGTAATTTCCACCTTAGTAAGGACAAGAAATATGCTGGTAAGTTGGATAGAGTACTTTTGATCAAGGTAGCCTACCGGCTTTGGATAAGTACATATTCTTCCAACTAGCCAATCTGTGCTTTATATGTTTGATTACACCATCCCAACTAGCATTATCTTAAACCTCTAGAGCTAGTGAGATACAATGTGTACCATTCATCGGTATAGAGAAGCACACTATTGAGATACAATGTGCTATCCAAGAACACCATTTCTTCTCTAACCCACATCTCACAAGTAATTTGCAATTAGCACGATCATAGGACTTCTCCTTATCCAAGCATTCATTAGCTATAAGCACCAAGTAAAGTGTCAACCTTTTTTTTTTTTTTTTTTTGTATATTGGCATTTGGTGTCTGGAAACAGCGTCTTGACTAATCCCGGGAGTGCACAAGCCCTCTGCAAGGAGTTTCCTGTAAGTGCACCTAGGGTAATTCAAGGAAAAAATCTCCAAATTCGATGGTCCCTTGAGATTGTTTGCACCTAAGGGGATTTGAACCTTAGACCTGGGTGGAACATACCCCCAAGCCTAAGGCCTTTACTACTTGAGCCAACTACTTGAGTGTCTATCTCTTACAAATGCATTTTTTCTCTTGCATATGATATTAACCATTACCGTGGTCAATCTATTCACCTAGACTTTGGATAGAATTTTATACGCCCCATTTACAAGACTAATAAGATGATAATTTTTTTACCTTCCCTACGCCAGGTATTTTAGGAATGAGTGCTATAAAGCTTGCGTTGAGGCTTTTTGAATCCTTTAGCTTGATTGAAGCTCTTGAAAACTCCTATAATATCATCTTTAACAAAGTTCCAACAGGTTTGAAAGAAAGCCATGGTAACCCTTAGGGGTTGGCTCAAGTGGTAAAGGCCTTGGTCTTGGTGGTATGCTTCCTCCAAGGTTCAAGGTTTGAATACCACTGGGTGCAAACAATCTTTAGGAGCCATCGGACTAGGAGATTTTTCCCTTAAATTACCCGAGGTGCACTTGCTAGAAACTCCTTGTCAAGGGCTTGTGCACCCTTGAGATTAGTCGGAACACTGTTCCCGAACACCCGGTGCCAATAAAAAAGAAAGCCATGGTAAAACTATCGGGCAGTTATATTCTTTCATACTTATAAAAGAAAATTTCAATGGTTCAAGTTAGAAAGTAACATATAATGCCCCCATGAAAGGAAAGGGTGGGGAAGGGGAGACCATCGGTTGTGCTAAAAAAATCGTGCTGGGTTATCACATTTCTTCTATTAAGCCTGTGATGGGGAATTTAAGGAGGTATATACTGTTCTTAAAGATTGGAAAGTACATATATTTTCTGGTAGTGGATGACAAAATGCTGAGCTTCCAGTTAGAACTAATTATTGGTCAGCATTTGGTGCTTTTGTTTTTTATTTTATTTTTTTATTTTTTGGGCCTTGGTTATGGAGGATTGAGGCTACTTTTGACTTCTCAAAAGTTCATTTTTATTATTTTATTCATTACTCATGAATGCATGCATCCTCTTGAACAAACCCCTGCTCCATCCCCTGGCACTGCCTCCAGAAAAGGAAAAAAACGAAGAGTTTATGTAATTGAAACATTTGATTTTGAGTTCATTTATTCTGTCTGCTCACCAATATGTACCCTGAATGAATGGCTGCCAAATCCTGAGGTTATTAGTTTATCTGTCATACTTGGCAATGCAAATCCCTATCTAATGTTTCTGTTGAAATCTTCAGTTGGCATGGATCATGTCAGGGTTCATCCTAAATTTCTACATTCTAATGCGACAAGTCATAAGTGGGCTCTTGGAGGTAAAGTTGTTCAACCAGTTTTTCAGATACAGTTGTGCTTCTTTCTTTTTATTTATCGGTTTATTTTGTTTGTTTATTGATTGATAGATAGGATTGTGTTTCTTCACAATAACGCATGGTAGTACGAGTCTTTTTCTTTGGTTCACACGGAGTTTCTAGTTCGTTAAGTTGCTTATTGAATTCCTGTCTGCAGCTTTTGCAGAGCTTCTGGACAATTCATTGGATGAGGTATCTTGCATGTAATACATTCTAAATTATACAACACATGCATGCATTTCTCGCTTCTCCTAACTTCGTCATTTTGATGTCAGGTCTGCAATGGTGCTACATCTGTTAATGTAGATATGCTTGTAAATAAGAAAGATGGGAGCAGGATGTTGTTGATTGAAGGTATTTTGTTTTCATCTCAAGTGTGATTTTTTGCTGCTGGATTTAGGTCTCTCTCTCTCTATCTATCTCTCTCTCCCCCCTCCCTCCCCCCCACCCCCAAAACAAAATCTTGTATGAGGAGATCTGGCCTTTGTATTGCCATAACATGATAATTATGTCCAGAATCTCAATCTATTAGACTATGTTGCAGATAATGGTGGTGGGATGGATCCAGATAAAATGCGACAATGCATGTCATTGGGGTATTCTGCCAAAAGCAGAGTAGCAAATTCTATTGGACAATGTAAACCTCTGGTTCTGGAAGTACACACAAATATGATTTTGGTTGCATAAGTCTCCTTTGAAGAAGGATAACTTTATGTTTGTTTTCTCAGATGGAAATGGTTTTAAGACAAGTACCATGAGGCTTGGGGCAGATGTAATTGTCTTCTCACGCTGTTGTGGGAAAGATGGAAAAAGGTGTACTCTTTATTTCACCTTCTTGTTGCCTTTCCAAGTATGGATGTCAATGGACTTACAAAAAAAATGTATAGATGTGAATGTTAGGTTTATTTAGCTTGTTTAGAAAGCAAATACAACATACTTTGTCTATGGCTTTTTGGGGAGTGGAAAGTTGATGAAATTGCGTTTTCCTCTGCTATTTTATCCTCCTTTTCTTGTACATCATTTACATGGTACTCTTTATTTTTACATTTGCTGCACTTGTTTTCTTTATACTCACACAAACATGTGTACGCACAAGTAGCTAATTTAGTTTTCTTGGTGTTGCTTCTAGGCCTACGCAGAGCATTGGGTTACTGTCTTATACTTTCTTGAGGAGCACAAGGAAGGAAGATATTGTAGTTCCCATGGTAATTTTCTTTATTTTCTTTTTATAATTTTATGGACTTTGCAGATGTCAATTGTCTTGTAACTGCTGTTGACAATATATCAACATGGACCTACTTGAAAAAACATTATATCAACATGGAACTATAGGTGGATTGATATAGCTATATAATGGGATTTTTACAAACACCATGTACTGCCATTAAGGAATATGTCACTGGTCACCATAGGAACTATGTGACACTGATAATCACTGTTCTTTAAACGTATTGATAATGTGTTGATATATATAAATATATATACATATATTTATATACATATATATATATATATATCATGCATATGGTTTTATTACCATTACTTATTTGCACTTCTGATCAAATTGTTTTGTGGACTGAATATGAAGCTTGACTATGCAAGAGGGGGGGGACAAGACTGGAACAAAATTATTCGGTCTTCTCCTTGTGATTGGAGTACAAATGTGGAAACAATAGTTCAATGGTCCCCATTTTCCAGTGAAACAGATCTTCTGCGTCAGGTGACTCTTATACTTCTTGTTTTGGAATGGAAAGGCTTGGCATTATATCAATTATTCTGCTGTGTTTTCCCCCCGCATGTATCATCAGTATTTTCCTGCTGAATATGAAATATCTCTTTAGTCAGCAGCAAGAGAATTCAATGTGGTGTTTTGAAGCCTTGAAAGTGTAAACAGTCGAGATCTACATTGAAGTGGCCCTTGATAGATTTATTCTAAGGTTCCTATTTCAAAAAATCAGGATTTCTTTTGCCAAAGTTTTGAAGTCTCCGTGACTGAGGCAAAGCATATGTCACAACTAAATCCTCTCAACCACTAGTTGGGACATGACACATGCCTTTTAAGTTTGTTTAGCCCAATGCATGCACATTGACCTTATCTGTGGGTACATAATCTAGTTGGGGAATTTTCTTGCTGGAGAGAAATCATATTCAAGTTCTGGCTAGGTTATGTATTTCAATTTTTCTTGTATTTTACAGTAATTTTCCAGTTTTCTTTCACCCAAGTTATCATGGCATAGGCCATCAGCTGCAGTCTTATGGTTATATTGTGGTAACACTGTTGATTTGAATTCAGTTGATGCAGACTAAAAGTTTCCATTTTATCTTATCTGTTCTCTCAAATTTCTTTTATGTTTTTTTTTTGTAATCTTACTTATCAAAAGAAAAATTCTTTATGGGAACTTAAGTTATAAATTGACACTGCAATTAACTGTAATTTTTCTTAATAGTGTAACCTGATGAGAGATTGTGGTACACGGATAATTATCTACAATCTTTGGGAGGATGACCATGGACTGTTGGAACTTGATTTTGATGCTGATCCTGATGTACGTGCTTGATGTCCTGCATCTATTTTTGGAAATCTTTTCTTTCTTTCTTATGGTGCTATTTGAGCATGATTTTCTTTCTAAGATTCATAACTTTTTGTGGTATATCAATTGTTTGCAGGACATTCAGATCAGGGGCGTCAACCGAGATGAGAAGAAGATACAAATGGCAGAACTTTTTCCCAACTCTAGACATTTTCTCACGTATCGACATTCATTAAGAGTAATGCTAGACTTTTTAATGATATAATTGCTTTAGATTTTATCTTATTTTTATGTCTTATTGGCCTTGATGAAGATCTCACAAGAACTATTCACTATAGTTTCATTATTCTAAAATTGTAGTTGTAAGCCTTCAGGTCTACTTTAAGCATATCCCTACAAAATTTTTCACATGGAATACTATGTGCTATGCTAGAATAAGGAAAGTGGTGTTTAAAGAGGTTGAAAAATGGACATGGAAAGGTGAAAAGTATGGATAACTCTAATTT
Source organism: Cyclocarya paliurus (assembly GCA_029856935.1). NCBI lineage: Eukaryota > Viridiplantae > Streptophyta > Magnoliopsida > Fagales > Juglandaceae > Cyclocarya > Cyclocarya paliurus. The sequence continues at coordinate 1,471,032 of CM056960.1, read as the reverse complement.
TCCCTAGATTGTCAGGAAAGTTTAGTGCATTGTTACAGATAAGTCGTGCTGACAAAGTTTCTAACTAAAGGTTCAATTTTTGTGTATTAAATAAATGTGTATTCTGATGCTTACTAAATTGTAATTCATTGCTTACGTAATAAATTTTACTTGTGCTATTTCTATTGGAATGTGGATTATTACCAGAAGATTGACGTGGAAAAAAGAGAAAAAATTATTAAGAAAAAGGTCAATTCTTCAAAATCTGGTATATCGAGGAGAAATCTGGTTAGTACAAAAGTCAAAATTCCTGAATCTGTTATAGAGGAGGTTTATAAGGAACTTGAACATCTTAAGGTGTGGAAATCCTTAAGTGGGATGAGATTGATTTGTTACTTGAAGATATTCTGGGTCTTGTTTCTTCTTCAAAGGAAAAAGTAAGACTTGCCGTACTTATGCCAAGAATCTGAAAGAAAATATGACAATGGGAAATATGACAATGGGACATGTGAAAAAGGATTTTAAGGAGATATCATGGCTTGCTTGAAGACCCAGAATGTCTTTAATTTTTTTAACAAGTCAGAATGTCTTTAATTCTCTCATGCTCTCTTTATTTCTTCTTTTTTCAGTTCTATTTTTAACTATATTACTCAAATTTAATTTTCCAGAGTTATGCTTCAATACTCTATCTAAGGATTCCTCCAGGCTTTCGAATTATTCTTCGTGGGAAAGATGTGGTGCACCACAATATAGTTAATGACATGATGCTGTCTCAGGAGGTTACGTACCGACCAAATCCTGGTGCTGATGTGGGCTCAAACAATTTGAATGTAACACTCAAAAAATGGTTTCTTTTATTATATATTCTTGTCTGCTGCAGTATATGTATTCTGATGCTATGTGACTATTGTCATCAGATGATTGCTGTCGTAACCATTGGATTCGTGAAGGATGCAAAACATCATATTGATGTTCAAGGATTCAATGTTTATCACAAAAATCGGCTTATTAAGGTATGATTTGCTTTTACAATTTTAATTTTGCAATCCTGTTATTGTCATATTGAATTGTTCTCTGGCTCTACCCATGCCCACCCCCTTCTTGTCATCTCAACTTTTAGAATGCTCATACTGATGCATCAAGCAAAATGATCTTGGAAAGAGAAGATCAAAGATGAGAATATGTCAAAAATATGGGGTAGATACGAAGATAGTAGCGTCTTGCTTGTTTTTTTATAAGTAATTGAAGAATTTATTAGAAAATGAAAAAAGTTATAGCCTAGTACATTGAAGCGTACAAGATGAATGCCTAACTAGAAATAAAAAGAGACGATAAAATCATTAAAACTTGCCTTTTTTTTTTTACAACCCATGTACACAAGAAGCATTCAAAAGAAAACGCCTAAATACAGAAACAAAAAAGCAACAACAGACAATCATGGGCAAAAGATCCGTTAATCACTAAAGCAGAAAACGAAAGCAATAAAGAGTGCATAAAAAGGTTCTGGAGTTGCTCCACATTTTCATTAAAACACTGCTAATTCCTTTCCATCCAAATGCACCACATAAGACACAAAGGAACCATCATCCAAGCCGCATCCACTTGAGAACAATCATGAAGCCTGTTCCAACACGCAAGAAGATCAACCACTCTCAAAGGCATCACCCAAGCCAGGCCAATTCTACAAAAAATTCCATCCCACAAAGCCCTTGCCACCCCACAATGCAAAAGTAAATGATCCACGATTTCCCCATACTTCTTACGCATGAAACACCAATCCATAACTATAATACCACCTCACAATGCGAAAGTAAATGATCCACGGTTTCCCCTACACATGAAACACCAATCCATAATTATAATACAACACTTCAATAAATTGTCCAACATCAAAATTTTTCCTAGAGAAGCAGTCCATATGAAAAAAAAAAAAAAAAAAACAACTTTGGAAGGCAGATGAGACCTCCAAATGTACTTCCAAAGAAAAGGAAGACTATTCAGAAAAGTCAACAGCTTATAATAGGAATGAACAGTGAAATTTTTACACCTCTTGGACTTCCACAACATCCTATCCCATCATTACCATCAAGCCTCAAAGAGTATAAAAGGCTGAAGAAAGCTCAAACTTCATCAATTCCCAATCCTGAACAGCTCTATATATATTCTGTCTTTTTTTGTTTTTCTGTCTTTATATATTCTGTGAGTTGCTATTTCTTAGATGGGTCTGTTTGACACGTGATCTTCATTGAATTCCTTCTGAAATACGTGCTTGTTGTTTGTCAGCCATTCTGGAGGCTTTGGAATACTCCAGGAAGTCAGGGTCGTGGAGTAATAGGTATCATCTTTGTGTTGAAGTTTTTGTATTTACTTGAGCTCACTTCGGATGAACTTCATTTCTGCTTGCAGGTGTATTGGAAGCTAATTTTGTTGAACCAGCTCATGATAAGCAGGGATTTGAGCGTACAACGGTCCTCGCAAGACTTGAGGCACGATTGATACAAGTGCAAAAGAATTACTGGTTTGTTATTATTGCCTCTTGAAATTTTACTGGGAAAGCTGATTTACTATAGTCGTGACTAATGGCTATTCTGTTCTATTTAGGTTGTCTAACTGTCACAGAATTGGTTATCAATCACTTCGTGGTAATAAACTTGGAGATGAAGCTGCAAAGGGAGGTATTATGGGAATTCTCATTCTATTGGTTTTCTTTTTTATTGATTTATGCACCAAACAGGCTGCTTGCTTTAGTTCTTATCTCACTGTGAAATAATTATCTTAAGACAACCTTATCATCTGTTTTGCAAATGTCTGGTTTTGTAGAAACTTCACATTCAAAAAAGTCTAGCAAGACCCCACATCCAGTATCAGAGAAGAACTCTTCAAAGCTAAATCAGAAGCATGGAGGAAAAGAATTGGAAAGATTTCAGGGATATGGAAATCGACATTGGTCAGATAAAGATAGAAATAGAACAAAGACCCGTACAAATTCTGGAAAAAGGCGGATTTCTTCTGAGCCTTCATACGCATCTTCTGCAGAAGATCTGAGTGATGAGGACATGCATATACTACCTGAGAAACAAGCAAATGGCAGTGGCCATAAGACATTCAATGCTATGAGATCTTTTAGCAAAGATGGTTTGTGTACGACTAGGTCATCTTCATGCATGAAGGATACTGAATCTCAGCTTGATTCTGCATCAGGTGGAAGAAAATCTTCTCCCTCTACACAATCCCCCTTAAAGGTGATTTTCTAGCCCTTCTCATTGTTGTTTTTATTTTGAGTTAGTTGGTTAAAGAAATTTCAATGATGCTTGAACAAATAGCAATTTGTTGGATTTCTGGAGCTTTCTCTAAGGCAGAAATATCTATTTTTGCCTTTGCCAGTTCCCTTCTATTATGATCACTTTTTGTTAAGATTTATTTTAAGCAAGAGCAGAATCATGAAGTGATCTTCAACACACTGAAGCTTTGTAGCATATGAATACCATCTTAATATAAGTGGTGGGACATTGTTTCTACTTTATAGCATTATAGCTTTGGGGTTTGAGTAATAATTGGTCATCTTCTGTATAGGTTAGTTAATATACCTAATTTCTGCAAGTGTTAACCCCTCAGGGTTGGCTCAAGCGGTAAGAGCTTTGATCTTGCTGGTATGCTTCCTCCAGGTCTAAAATTTGAACCTTTGGGTGCAAATAATTTCTGTGGGGAGGCCTAGAAGATGAGAAAAAAATTCCACTTAATCAAGTGAGAGTAAATCTGCACCCCTCTACCATATGGTGGCTTGGGGATTAGAAAGTTGAGAATCTTCAATTCTGCTCTATAAGGGAAATGGCTATGGCGGTACCATCAGGAAGGAGACGCCCTTTGGAGAAATGTCATTGAAGCAAAATACGGGAGCATTTGGGGAGGATGGTGCTCTCATGAAGTAAGAGGAGCATACAGAGTGCAAGTCTGGAAATGTATCAGGAACGGATGGTATATTTCTCCTACAATTTCAGAATTGAGGTGGGAAGGGGAACATGAACCAGATTCTGGTTTGACATATGGTGTGGCGATATAGCCTTGAAGAATGCCTTCCCTTCGCTCTATAGGATCGCGTTGGACAAGGCTTCAGTGGCTGATAACATGGTCACTTCTGCTGGTTCCTTTCAATGGTTGGTGAGATTTACTCGAGCTGCCCAGGATTGGGAGGTGGGAGACATTTGAGAACTTTACAGGACACTATACGCGCTGAATCTAAAAGCTGAAGGGGAAGACAGGCTGCATTGGAAGCACAACAGGAACAACAAATTCTTGGTCAGATCCTTCTACAATGTTCTGTCACCACATTCCTCTATTGACTTCCCTTGGAAAAGTATTTGGAGGAGTCATGCTCTACTTAAGGTTACTTTTTTCAGCTGGCTGGCCTCACATGGGAAAATATTGATTATTGATAAGCAAAGAAAGCGAGGATTCCTAATAATGGAGTGGTGCTATATGTGTAAAAGCATTGGAGAAACAGTGGATCATTTTCTTTTACACTGTAAAGTGGTCAAGGCTTTATGGGAGGATATCTTCTCTAGGCTTGGCATTGCTTGGGTCATGCCTAGGAAGGTGGTTGATTTATTGTTATGCTGGAGAGGAATTCAGGGTAATTGTCAAATAGCGGCTGTTTGGAAGATGGTGCCTCTATGTTTAATGTGGTGTACTTGGAACGAACGGAATGGATGCTGCTTTGACAACCGGGAACGGTCGATGGAAGGGCTTAGGGACTTTTTCTACCATACAGTGTTACTCTGGGCTTCAGCCATTGTATTGAATGAGACTAGCCTTGTGACTTTATGCTGATTTTCACAGCTCTTAGCTTGTAATTAGGTTCGTCTCTTGTATACTTCCGGTGTATCTGGGCTATACCTACTTACGTGATTAATAAAATTTCTTACTTATAAAAGAAAAAAAAAAAACAATTTCTAGAGTGGGAGAATTTCTCCTCAAATTATCTTGAGGTGCACTTGCAAAAAACTCATTACTGAGGGCCTAGGTACCCTTGAGGTTAGTTAGGACTTTTTTTCCGGACACCCGGTACCAACAAAAAGAAAAGAAGTTCTGCCACCTTAAGTAAATATATCTAAAACATATAAAACGCAGTTAATCCTGCTCAAGAAAAGCTATGAATGTCCATCTTGTTTTAGATAAGCCAAATGAACAGAATCTCTGCATGTTTAATGTTCTGCTCCTATAGCTTGTGCAGCCACATAATAGTTGCTCAACTTCTCATTGTATGAATTGCTACTAGTAGCGTTGATGCTCACATGATCCTAAGCTTTGCCAGTATTGCATTACTAATGGATTTGTTGAAATGGCAGGGAGGGGATGGTAATTCTAGTGCACATTCACTTTCAGACTCAGATTTACGCACTCTAGAGCTGTTGAAAGAGGAGAATCATGAGTTGAGGAAAAGGTACCCGTTTTGTCTCCTCTAAAACAGTACATATTTACTGCTCTATCTGCGGCATTCTTGCAAATTATATTTATCACTTTCCCCCTTTTTCCCCTTGCGGTGTAGATTAGAGAAAAAGGAGGGAGAGGTTTTGGGCGAACTGCTAAGTGATTTGCAGCATGAAAGAGACAAGTGTAAATCTCTTGAAACTCAGGTGCGCACATTTACCTGCCTCTCTGGTTCCTATGCTGGATGATGAAAAACCGACTTTTTTAAAGTGATGATGATTCAGATACTCATTAATATATTTTATTGTACACTTTTGTTTAATTAGGATCAGTGCTTTATAACTGCCTGTTGTTAAATGAATGGAAGATAGAACTAGAAGTGAGATTCTAAATAGCGTGAAATAATTGTGGAAGGTTATGTGAGATCTATAGATTCTGTACCCAACAGCAGTTAATTGCTCAAAACTGTTATGTAATAATCGGTTATCTTATTACTTCTAATTTAAATAACTCCTCCATGCTCTTTGATTAGCTCCGAACTGTGCTTGGAAAGATGGAGGAATTGAACAAGGAACAAGAAAGTCTAATTGACATATTTGCAGAGGAGAGGGATCGAAGAGAGAACGAGGAGAAAAGTCTGAAAAAGAAGCTGCAGGTTCAATACTCTCACCATCCTGCTTCTATCCTCATTTTCTTTCTTGTATGTATGCCTGTACTTCTGAGTGTCTGAGATTCCCCATGTAGGATGCAAATCATACCATCCAAGAATTGCGAGACAGGATAAGGCAGCTAGAAAAAATGTAGCCTTCTAACAGCAAACCAGAATGTTGTGAACCCAAAGCTACACTTCCTCTTTGCTTTCACCAGAAGGTTGTTTGACTGTATAGAACGTGATCAGCAGGCCCAGTGTTTTATGATGACTTGGCTAATCAGAGGTTAAGTTTGCAAAGCTTTCTTAGATATAGGGTTGTTCTTTTGTAAAGTTGGCCGATGCTGGGTCTTTGGTAGTCTAGAAAGGTAATGGAAACAGAGACATGAGCTATGTAGAGCTGCGGGCTCCAACGATGGTGTCAAATTTTGAGTAATAAAGGTATAAAATGTGCATGTAATTCATGAAGTCTTTCATCACTCCATCATAATCCATTGCCGGTATAATTTTCAAAGCATTTTCTTTTATTTCTATTAATTCACATCACCATTCCTAAATTCACATCACCATTCCTCTAATTATTTTTATCATTTAATATTGTCTTAAAAGCATTATTTTTTTTAATTGCAAACATTTAATTACTTCGTGCTTTTATTGACAAAAGATCTTTGGTTTTCTATTCTTTTCAATTTTAAAACTATCAATCTCTTTCTTTCTCTAGGGTTGAACAAAAATCCGGAAATTCAACTCCAAATTTGGCTCCTCTCCGATTCCGACAAAATGGACTCAAAGTTGGATTTCATTTTTAGTTTTTCAGTTGGAGTCGAAAGTGTCTCTGAACTAACTCCGACTCCAATTTCGACTCCGATTCCAACTCTGAATCCATTTCCGATATTGTACATATATTATAAAGATATGTATTTATCTATATATTTATCTTATAACTAGTTAAATAGTTAAATTCAGTACTCACCCCTAACTTTCTTCTCTAATGCCATCTCATCTTAGTCCACGCTTTAACTCTTCATTTACATTTGGGTTTCTATTTATCACCAATATAATTTTTGAAGTATTTTACTATTTTCTTTGCTCTCATATAGCGACCTAAACATTTTCTTATTTATTTTAATATTATTATTAGTTTATTGGTTCCTTATTCTCGTAGTTCCTATAATTATGTAACTAACCGTCTCTTTAGGCTAACGCTAATCTTAGAAAATAGATAATTTAAAAAAATTCTTGATGAAGCACCGGGCATAAAAGATTCTCATTTATGAAATAAAATGTACTTTAAAAATTAAAAAAGAGTCTGGAAGTTCTTATAAAAATTTCTTAAATCTTATTCTATCAAAAACATAATTTAAAAACTTATGTACAGGATTTAGACCTCTACCTTTCTTCTTGAGTCAGCTTTCTCGTCCTACGGCTTCAAATGATCTCAACTTAAATATTTCTTGAAAAAGTAATTATATATTAAAACAAAAAAATGTAGATTTTCAGTCTAGAAAGACTAATTGATAAATTTTCATTAAGTATAGGCAATATATATATATATATATTTATATATATGAAATCAATTCAAGCAAAAGACTTGATAACACAACAACTAACCTTTTTGACAGAATTAGAAGATGGTGTACGAAAGGACACTAACCACCGTATACATGATAAGATTTGCATTTTTATGACAACGAATTTACGTTACGAAGAACATAATAAAGAGAATTAGAAAATATGAGAAAATAAAATAGAGTATAGATCTTAATGCAATACCAAGTTAATTATATTTCTATAAATACTATAGTTCAGGCTAATAGAAAAATCGTAATAAGAAATTAATTAGAGATCGAAGGCCGCCCCACCCCCCCCCCTAAAAAAAACTCAGACTAAAGGAGAGGGTTGGAGCTTTGGCTCCTCCATGCCTCCCTCATCCCTCCTCCATCTTCTCTCGAGTTTTTCTTTTATTTTTTCTGATTTTGTTTGTTTTTTTGTTCACAGTAGGGTGAAATGCAAATCTGTTGTTCTTCGAAATCAGGCGACCACCACGTGCCTCACCGCAAGATTCCCAAGGTACCGATTCTTCAAATGGACGAAGAATCTCGTTGAACGAAGCGGCGCGTGAGCCACACGAGCAGCCCAAAGTGCACGCGTGACATCCATGCGCAGCCCAAGGGGAGTTCTATCGCCGCCACAAGTGACTTTTCTAGGACCAGAGCTATTGGTTTCTTCAAACCTGACATCCCGCCATCCTTTCAGGGTGGCGCGTGTGGGACACGTGCCACCACAGTCTCGGAGTTTGCATTTTTTATTTCCTCTAAGATTGAAAATGCGGATCTATAGCTTTTCAAGTTGTAATTTGCTATTTTCCCATATATCTTTTACGTTTTATGTTATTTCCCTTGTTTTAGGTTAAAAAAAAAAAAAGTCTCTTGGATTTTTTTTTCATAGTGTGTCATTTACTCCATCTTAGAAAGAGTGTGAGGTTGTTTAATTCTGTCTTAAGATAGAATGTGGGATTTGTTAAATCTGTCTTAAGACATAGTGTTGTCTCTTAGGCGGTTTATCTGTAGAGAGTTATGGCAATGGACTAGACCATATCAGTCACAAATAAGTTTGTGTATTGGAGAGCCTTAAAAGTAGAAGTTGGCTTGTATTTTGTATGTCTTAAGTCAAAATTGTAATGTCCTATTATGAATGAATGGAGTTTGTTCTGCCTTCAAAAAAAAAATTAGAGATCTATTATTTGAAAGGCCAATTAGAAATGGAGTTTGTCCAATTAGAAATGATTATGTAAGTGTTCTTAAGTTGAAATTAATATATATTTCTTCAATGCATTTTAGCTCTGAGATTTGCTAAATTAATTAAGAAAAACATGATAGGAAATCATGTATTAACCAACCTTGACAATGAAAATAACTTTGCATTTCAAAAAGTTAGAAGATTAGCTTTTAAATTTAAATAAATTCCACAATTTTAATACATTTAATACAATATTTATTTTATCCTATTATATCAAAGATAAAAGGCCAATGTAGAAGAGACTCTTGTTCATGCAATATGGGAGTGTGAATTTGCTAATGATGTATGGTGTAAGTGCTCAATTAAAAGCTCCTAAAGAGTCGCTTCTCTCACAGGAACTTGCCGGATCTGTCAGAGGCAATGTCGAGCTCTATGAATATTGAACTGATGCAGAAATTTGTAGTGGTAGCCAAGAAGACTTGGTTGAGAAGGAATGAACTTATTTTCAATAAAGAATTTAACCATCACAACAGAGTGGTGATGGATGCTCAACAAACCTTGCAGCTGCTACATGAAGTGGAAGAGCAGAAGACTGATACCTCAAGGCCAGGAAGCAGTACAACTGATAAGTGGGAACCCTCTCCTTTGAATACTTACAAACTAAATTGGGATGCTGCCGTATCTAAAGCTCACACCAGAATTGGCATAGGGGTTGTTGTTTGAGATTATGAAGGAAAGGTTATTGCTTCCATAAGAAAGAACAAGAGCCTTTTCCCAGATCCATAGGTGGCTAAAGCTTATGGGGCACTTCAGGCAACAATTTTTGGTTTGGAATTGGGACTGGGAAAGGTTATAATTGAAAGTGACTCCGTTCGGATCATTAAGGCTTTAAAGAATTAAGATAGTATTTGGACTAGTGCGGGGATGTTTGTGACTGAAGAGAAGAAAAATGTTAAGGAATTTTGCCAAGTGGGACTAGGTTCTTCATGTTTTTCAATGTAATAGCATATATCTTGGCAAAAGAAGCATTAACCATTTCTGATGTAATTGTTAGTATGGGGGAATCCCCTCCATGTATTTCAGATTTTGTATAATGGAAGTGATCACTAAAGTTTCCTTCAAAAAATATATATATAGGGCTGCCCTAAGGATCAGGACCCACGTTTCTGGTGGCCGTTCATGGCAACGTATGGCTGGTCTGGTGCCATCATGGCGCGACATGGAAGGAAGGTAGCAGCGGCTTGGCACCATACGGTGGTGCCCTGCTGTGGTGTTGGTGTGGCTGGAAACGATGGTTGGACGTGAAACTGGTGGTTGGGTTTGCTTCATGGTGTGCATGGTGGCTTATGGTGGTCTTCGGCATGGGAGGAGCTGGTTCATGGGGCTGAGCTCACGGTTACTACGTACGCGGGTTCATTTTGCTCTGTTTTATGTTGCTGTAATATGGGACGGTCACTGTGGTTGCTCTAGTCGTGACCTTGGTGTGGTGGCTTTGGACGGAAATGTGGTTTGCATGGAGGTTGCCTATGACTTTGGGCAACCATGGTTGAGTTGCTGTGTTTGGGTTCATAGTTAATTTGCAGCGTGAGGAGGGCTGGCGGTTTCTTACTCGCTTTACGGCCGGGTTCAAGCTAGGTTTCTAGAGTTCAATGATGGCAGTTTAGGAGGAGTCCAGTGTAGGTGTCAATGCAATTTTCTGGCATGTCGGGAGTCCAACATTACGATTGAATAACCCACGACAATGGCCTGGAATGATAATACAGTGCTCGGATGCTCTCCATTAAATAAATGACATATAAAATATGAATAAAGAAAAAGACGCAGATATTTGCGTGGTTCTAAAAGCCTAAATCCATTTATGACTTCACATATCTCTCAATGCAATAAATGAAATTAATTAGGATTTTGAGGAAGGTTAAAGAAGACGCCTTCCTTCTAGAGAGAGAAAATTTGAAGGGACTATGAGAAGTCGTAGAATGTGTCGTAGATGTTCTTTCTTTCTTTATAGTAGTTGAGTACTACTTTACTCAGGCCACTTTTACATTTTTTGTGTCTGGATCAACTTTTTTTTTACTTCTTCTCTTCCTTGACATCTCTTGGCTTTATCTCTTCATTTATTCTTGATAGTTTATTTTATATCCAACTTGAAGTTTAATGGATGCGGCAACCCTAGAGCTTGAAGATGAAAATGCACGTAGCTTGGGCTTATGGTTTCGAGTTTTATGGTGGATTACGGGCCGGTAGTTATGAAACTGGGTTGGGTCTATATCTTGGGGCTTGGTTTGGCTCATCAGACATCCACATGGGTTGGATCCATTCCATGGGCCTGACCCATAGTTTTAGGGATTCTTTCGGCTCTATTTTGTGAACTTTTAAGGGTCCGTTTGGGCTTAATAAGTGGGTTGGACTATTAAATGGGTATAACTAAATTCTAGGATTTGTCCACAATTTTTGTTGGCCATGTAGAATAATAAGTCCTAATGGGCTGGGTTTGGGTACGAAGTAAGTCCAATTTGTCTAATAAATACTTTTAGGCTTTAAATAATATTTTGGGCCTATTATGTATTAAATTTTCGCCCACTTAGGATGTGTTTGGATGTTGAAATGAGTTGAGTTGAGTTGAGTTTAGATGATAAAATATTGTTAAAATATTATTTTTTAATATTATTATTGTTTTGAGATTTGAAGAAATTGAATTATTTATTATATTTTGTGTTGAAATTTAAAAAAATTGTAATAATAAGTGAGATGAGATGAGTTTGGTTTGGAAACCAAACGAAGCCTTACTCTATAAATACAAAATAAGTATTTAGTTTAACCTAATTATTGAGTATAGTAAAATTCCATACTCCTCCATAATAAATTTTGGGTCGTGGTTTATTCAAAATTATCTGATAACCTCAATTAGGTAAAAAAATCATTGACCCATTAATACCATTTAAAGTCATTCGCTAAATCTCAACAGGTCTTAAAATAAAAAAAGTGACACAGTCAATCACGTCGACTTGTGCATAAAGAAGTACGCAAAATTAACCGCATATAAAATTTTTGTTATGAAATAACCAAAAAGTCTTCGATTTTCAAGTTTTAAAGGAACTTCCGAGTTCCAGTACTTCCCAAAACATCTTCGATTTTCACTTCAATTCTAGTAACCATTTAAGTTATGTTATATGTAGATGCCTTGATGACATGTGTATAGACCTTTTTTTCGACAGCCCATAGCGTTACTATATATAATATCGATGAAAGATAAGGAAAAGAAACGGACTAAAATGCATGTTGACTGTTTGAGGTAAAGATTTAAAATGTCTTTAACAATAAAGACCATGAGGTTTAGAGGCAGATTGTTAGAATGTTACTAGTTGTGCACCTAGTCATGATGTCTATTTTTGAGGAAATTGGGTTCTCTTTTAATTTTAGAGTCTTGGGAAGAGCCAAGACTGCAAGAATCGCTAACCCTAAAGCGTGAGGCTTAACAACATGTACTAGCCTTGAGGTTAAAATAGGAAAGACGGTTAATATTGCATAAATGAGACTGAATGAGATTACATTATTGAATTATATGACAGAGATATTGAGAAATCAAAGGGAATATATTTATACCTATGACTAAATGTAACTGAATGCGACTATGGATTTTATTATATAATTAAAAACCCATATTCGTATATGCTTATATATAATATGAATTAATAATTCTTATTGAATATTCGACTCATTTTTATTTTAATGTGTGACTATCCCGAGAAACATTTAAAGTGAGATTTAAAAAATAAAATGACAAACAATATGATATAGCTAACATTATTCTTAATTAACCTTAACCTTAAAAAGACGGGATGATATAGCTAGCATGCCATTAATCGACTTATCAAAAACTTTATTCTTAATATCTTGATACTGATCAAGAACTTAGACCCTAGATTTTTTACGCCAGATAGAATAACGATTATTTTGCAGGTTAATTTCAATAGATAATTCACAGGAAATAAGATAAGAGAATCGCCCCAAAAACACAGAGAAAATGTCTCTAATGTTTAATTCAAAATTATCAATATTCAAGAATGACAAAATCAACCCACAAACCAGGTTGTAATAACTGATTATATAATAATTTTATCAAAAATAACAAAATCTCAATAATCATGCCAAAATTAAATACGTAATAAAAGAAATAATCTGTCAAAAGTTTGATACAAATCGAGTTCAGAATCATTTTCAAAACCATAATTAGATAAAAAATAATTAAAAATAAGAAATCAGAAGAAAAAATAGTGAAATTTGACCTAAAAAAATGAAGCACACTAAGCATAGCTGGGTGCCCACGACGTGCATGCTGAAAAGAACTTTCTAAATTAGGTTCATATGCGCAATTATGATATTCCTAAGTTAAAGTATCCAAAACCGTCTACAATTTTCTACCTTTTTTGCGCTCATCTGCCATCTCAAGGTGTGTAGTTAATAAACAGTCTGACAATTTAACATCACTCGGATCGCATCAATTTTGATCCATTAATGAATTCTGTATGTGGAAGGCTCCTTGTGACTTAACACAAGTGCCAGAATACTTGCAGGCCAGTGACCCCCCACCTTCGTGAAAAATCAGATTTTCCTTTTTTGGACCCACATTCTTGGAAATGGACAGCTGATGATGCAGCATTCCTTGAGAACCCCTCCTATACGTAGTGTAATATTGACACGATGCCCTGAGGCCTCAACCCACCTTATCCAAAAAAATAATAATAAATTAAATTATTTAGAAACTATTAATTAATATTATTTTTTAAAACAATTACAAGCTAGCGAACATTGACACATAAATGATGTGGTAGGCTGGTAGCTTGTGACGTCAGCTATTTCATAAGAATTATTGCTATATTTTATTTAGTTGAGTGAGTTATGGGCTTAGATTTAAAAAAAAAAAAAAAAACCTAAATTTAATGAAGTTTCTCCAACAGGAGCTTATTATTAGTTTGGACACTTTAGACTGTCTCGGGTATTTTATGAATATAAGTGAAATAATTTGAATTAAGAGAATTTATTGAATTTTAAAAAATAAGAGAAAAAAATAAAAATAAAATATTATTAAATTAAAAAATCACTTGAATATAATTCTTTAATATATTTTTTATTTTAAAGTTTGAAAATGTTGTAATAGTTTTTGTGTTTTATTTTAAAAGTTGTAAAAATTATATTGATTTTTGATAAGAGATTTAATAAACTGTTACCGAGGAGAGAAAATATTAAATTAAATATAAAATAAACGCAGAGGCAAATTATCTAAACTTGTCGTTGGTTCTTTGTCTTTTTTTACTATATTCTCTTTGTCGAGTACATCGACCCCTACTTGAATTTTAGGAGCTTGTTTGGAAATATAATTATTTTAAGATGTTCTTAAATTATTTAATTATTATTTATAAACTATTTATTATTATTTTATTACTATTCACATATCATCTAAGATACTCTTAATATCTAATCGAAGCCTAATTGTTTCCCCCGCAATTATAAGGTTTATTGGAAGTTTTCCCTTGATCAATGTAAGAGTTGTTGAATGTTCTCCATCCCATTAACAATTTTTGCCCAAGTTTTTTTTAGTCTCTTAATTTGAGGTAACAATTATTGGATAGTCTCGCTCCCCTTTGGGCTGGGCTTGACTGAGATGTTAGGGCCCATTTGTTCCCACAGTGCTCCCCATCTGTAGGCCCGAGACCCACCAAGAGAACCCAACCCAAGAGTCGTGCGAGAAGAGTGGGGGTATCCTCATGTGGGAAACATATCGAAGGGGACAAACAGGACCTACTGCCACCTAGCATTTAAAGATCTACGTCGACACATGAGCAAGGATCACAGACAGCCCTCTATTCCCTGACAAAGGGAACAATAAGTGACCACACTGATTGCCTGCCGTCGAGATGCCACCCTAGGAGCCATGTCTCATTAATGTGACACCTCAAAAGCTATGTCGCATTAAAGACCGCGGCCTGGCAACTGCAGGTAGGACGCTGACCCCTAACATAGGGTACCGAATATTCCCCACTACCTTATATAAAAGCCGGACTCCAGGTACAACTAATCTCTCTTCACTCTGATTCTAGAAGAATTCTCCAGAGAAGAAGGATACTAACTTTGACATTGGAAACTCATCAGACCACCCCGAGCCCACCTTTGTTTCTATGTTGCAGGTAGCAGGATCTCGGCCCGAGTTGTTAGGACTTAGCCCAAGTGTACGAAACACGTTATTAATAGTGGAACTTAGCAGGATCTCAGCCTGGGTTTCAACTACCTGACCTTCCTCACGGTAAGTCATGATGGGTCCAACCTTTTGGTTGCCTGACCTCCATTCACTTCCTATTGAGAGTTAACAGGTGGGTCTAGCCTTTTGACTACCCAACCTCCCTCATGGTGAAGTCACGGTAGGTCTAGCTGCCCAACCTCCATTCTCTTTCCATTGAGAGTTGACAGGTGGGTCCAACCTTTCGATTGCCTAACCTCCCTCGCTGTGAAGTCACAGCAGGTCCAGTCTTTTAGCTGCCTAACCTCAATTCACTTACAATTGAGAGTCAACAAGCGGGCCCAACCTTTCTACTGCTCGACCTCCTTCGCCGCGATGTCATGGTAGGTCTAACCTTTTGATTGCCCGACCTCCATTCACTTCCTGTTAAGCGTCAACAGGCAGGTCTAGCCTTTCGACTATCCAACCTCCCTCACGATGAAGTCGCGGCAGGTTCAGCCTTTCGACTGCTTGACCTCCATTCACCTCCCCCACTGTGAAGTCAAAACAGAAAAAGAAATAAAGGAATTAAGCGCACCAACTCCCAACATGCAAGGGAAAGTCATGTAACTCCTCATCACGTTAACTTCCCATTGGAGCTCGGCCTCTCAAACACATTAGCAAAAAATAAAAGAGAAGACAACACAAAAACGGAGTAAAGAATGATAATCTACAAGCAAGCAACGAGAAGAAAAGAGAAGTGGAAGATTACTCATGAATAAAGAATGCCTTTACGTTATTTCCTTACACAAAGAATGAAGAAAATGTAGGGAAACTAAAATACAACGTCAACCGACAAGGTTGTTCGACATAAGGTCCTTGCCTATGGAATTGTCGTGTCATAGTGTAGCCAGGTTTCGTTTGAGAGACTTCAGGTCAAGGGACCTCAAGTCTGCATGCGGGTTCTCTAGCACATAGTCTCCCATCCTCACCAGGCCCTCTTTGTAGCTGTAGTCCCATGCTAGGTTACGAATGAGCTTGGCCATTGACAACTGTTAAGACAGGTGAGGAACTATGTCCTGGACGTCATGGGAGATCAGCTCACGCTCTTTTTCGACCATCCTAATCTCCAACTTCTCCGCTTGATGCTTCTCTTTATTGCCTGGGCCCGGGCGTGGGCTACCTCAATGTCCAGGTCCCTCACTTGCTTAATCCGTGACTCAAGATGGGACGACTTGCTCTTCAAGGACTCGGAGAGGTTCATGAAATTCTCATAGAGCCAATTGTATGTCTGAGAGTCAGAGTCGTGTTGCTTCATTAGCCTCGAGTTCTCTTCCTAAAGCTCCCGGATTGACTCCCGCAGTTCGTCCACCTCCCCCGTCCTACGGTCCAGCAAGACTTGCAAGTTGTCCCGTACCTCTTCGCAAAGCTTGGCCTCAATGCGATATTGGACGGCATCCTCCCATGACTTGGCAAGGTCAGACCTGAGGTTGGCCCTCTGCTAACGAAGCAGGACGTTCCTCTTCTGCTTTTGCCAGCGGATGAAGTCCAGCTTGACAAGGGCCTTTTCTAGCTCCTGCTTCTCCTTGCTTACTCGCCTGGCATGCGGCCTAACCAAGTTAGCCAGAGAGCAGAGTGCCTGGGCTTCCTCTTCCAGAGACCCCCATTCGTTCACAATGAGGGTCGCTAGCTGCTCCACCCTTAACAAAGAAAGCAAGTCGAGTTTAAAAAAAAAAAAGGAAGGAGAAAGGGTATGCCAAAACCTACACTGGAGAAGAATTCCTTGAGCTTGTCGGCCATCTTCTGGATGGGCTCGGCACGGGCCCTCTCAAACCTAGACTCGGCCTGAGGAGCCTCGCTATTGCTAGCCTCATAGGACGATCCCGCACACCCTAACTGTTAGGAAGGTGAGAAGGTTTCCTGGGTGGGCAAGTCACCCGGCCCCTCAGGTGGGGGACCAAATGAGGCCCTGGAGTTGCTTGCGACGTCATCCCCCCGCAACCACTTAGGCATTCCAACAACCTCTGTCAGTCTGGGAGCAGCCTCTAGCAGGACCGTGGCATCCTTTGCATCCTCTCTGACTGCCGGCTCCTTAGGATCCTACATCTCGTCTGAGGCACTGTTAGTTGGCACCGCTTGGACAAGCACTCTAAGCCCTTACCGCAAGACAATTCCATGTCCCCGAACCCTGATGCCTCAACCTGGCCCTCGACCTCCCTCTCGGGGCAAGGTCATAGGCACCTCGCTAATTTTTGGAGCCACCAACTCAACTTCCATCATAGGTGGGGTCAATGGCGCCTCACCAACCTCTGGAATCACTGTCATGGTTGCTGACTTTGGCGCCATTCACGCTCCTCCTCCCACCCTAGCCCCAAACTCTGTCAAGGGAGCCTCTTCCAAAGGCACTTCTGTTGAGACGACTTCTTGCTCGGGAGAATGATCGAATGAAGAATGCTCGTTGTTTTTGCAGATGAAATAAGATGAGTTAAAATGAAAATTAAAAGTTGAATAAAATATTGTTATAACATATTTTTTTAATATTATATTTGTTTTAGAATTTAAAAAAATTAAATTTTTTTATTTTATTTTAGGTATAAATTTAAAAAAATTATAATAATGAGATAAGATGAGTCATAAAATTAAATTAAAAAAGATCATTGCCACATAAATAATGCTATTCCGTGGGTCCCTGCAAAATTTGAGAACTGGAAAAAGATGAAATGCAGTACAGCTAATCATAACACACTAAGAAATTTATCTGTCATTCCCGATTTTCTTTTTAAATAATAATAATTAGAAAAGGAAACCCCACGTGCATATACTGTTAATGTTAAACAAGCAAACTGCTATTATTTATTTATCAATTCCGCTTTGGAGCGGTATTGTCCGTTTTACGCTATAGATCAACAACGAATGATGTTTTGACACTTCATATTATACACTATAATACAATGCATCCCACTCCATCAGAATAGCCTCCAATACCCAACGTCAAGTGCTTAAGTTCTGCTATACGCGTTGCACAGCCATCATCGCTTTCCTTCTACACCCCTAGCTGCCCAACGCCACAACCACCCACAGCCATTCCGACTCCAACGGCAGGCAGCCCGATGCAGCCACCCACAGCCATTCCGACGCCAACGGCCTGCCCGACGCCAACCAGTCAGCCACCAAGCATTCCGTCGGCACCCACAGGCACCACGAAGTCCGATAGCCACCACACAATCCGACTCGGCAGCACCACCGTCGACCTCCACGATTTGTTAAATTTCCTATCATTTTTTGCTTTCCTCTGTAATTTTGTAGTTCTTTTTTGCTTGCTCTGTTTTTGCATACATACAAGGGCGAGAGAGAGAGATGAGGGTGAGAGACAGTAAGAGACCTCAGCGAGAGAGAGAGATGAGGGCGAGAGAGAGAGAGAGAGAGAGAGAGAGAGAGAGAGACGAGGGCGAGAGAGGGAGACGAGACTGAGTTCAACGAGGGTGAGAGAACAGAGAGGGGGCTTCAATGCGTAAGGGGGGAGAGCAGGGTGAGAGACGAGGGGTAATTTTTTTTTTTTTTATTCAGTGTGTTGCATCTCATTATTAGTAAAATGAGTGGCTACGTGGCCAGTTTTTATTGGAGGCTGGTCTTAGCCCAAAAACAGATTGTACCGGTTAGAAGATTTTCCCTTTAGTTAATTCCACACGAACACTGACATATCCACTCATACGATTCTTTCCATCCCAAACCAAAGCTGAAAGCTGGGCCTATACTTGTGCCTATAAAAAATTAAAATACACATTGTAATAAATGGAGTTAGACTACAACAAAATTTAATGCTAAAGAGAGAGAAACTTATAAAATAAATATTGTATAAATTTATTTTGAGAAATAATTTATACAAACTCAAAATAGATAAGTTCTATATAAACCTTTGTAAAAAGTATACCCCACCATTAAAATCATTAACAAAATATAAAAAAAATTATTGTTTATTAGTGAAATCTATTTTTTTACAAATTTTTTTTAATGGAAATTGTTATTTTGAGATGTCTTCATATTAAACATGATATTAACCAAAATAACGTATTTGGAGTTCCACCAATATATTATTTTCTTTAGTGACTAGTCTGGTTTTCACTATTACTGATATTCTTTACAAACAAACGTCCAAGAGACAATATTCTCTGCCTAAACAGAGACTCAATCTCACCATTCATAGAAAAAGATGGCTCAACCTCTATAGACAAACGTCTGAGAGACGAACTCATTTTTTATTTTAATTAATAGTAAAGAAACCAAAAAGAAAAGCAGCAAGATAGATGCGAAAAAGACGAATTACAGTTTAGACAAATTTCGTTAGACTTTAGAATTTGTGACGACCTGTGAATGCAATATATTTGTCTCTTTTCAACCACAAAGGTCAGATTTGAAAGGTCTGATGGTGGCAAGTTCAATGATCTAGTGCGTGTGTCGAGAAGAGCTGTCAGAATGGGTGATGCGTGAGGACCACGCACAGAAGTGGGCAAGAACCACATGCGGTAATTTTCACAAAACTACCACTTTCATTTAAATGATTTTCGACCTATGAATTTGCTTGTACTACGTGTGTCTTTCTAGAGTTGTTAGAAAGCAATATATCTTTCTTTTTTGACATTGAAGAAAGTAAAATAAAACTAAGTAAAAAAAAAATATTGATACATAAGATGTGCAAATGAAGAAAGGAGAAAAGGAGAGGGAGAAGGAAGAAGTCGAGACCTCTTCTCTCTCTAATGAAATTAGATTTGGAGTTCTTTATTTTTTTACAAGAAAGAGAGCTTGGAAGGAGGCACCTTTGGTTTTTTATGTTTTCATTTGTTTTTAGAAAAGACTATGAAAACTTATCTATTTAAAATTTGGAAACAGCATTCCTCATTTATTTTAGGACGTTGCTACGTTCACAAAAGAGTTCTACTGAAATCTTCTATGGAACACTTCTACCGAAATCTTCTACCGAACACTTCAAATCATTTTTTATATTTTTATATTTTTTCTTTTACTATTTTTTAAACTATTTAAATATTTTTTAAAAATAAAAAAATTCACATATTCATTTAAAAACATTTACTTAATCAAAAAAATAAATTTTAAAAAAATTTTGGTAAAGAATTTCGGTGGTTATCTTCTGTGAATATAGTGTTTTCCTTTATTTTATATATTTATCCTGTTAACTGTGATTTACAAATCGAGTGACGTAGAATGTACTGCTGTTTTGTCATTTTGGGCTTACAGGACAAACCCGTTCTGCCATTTTTGCATGCACCCACGACAAATGCTGCAACAAGGCCTCGCTCTCTTTCTGAGCATTCTCTACCGACCCTACTCTTCCCTCCCAACCCGCTCCCCTCGTTCTAAAATCCCGCTGCCAACTTTTTCTAGTTTATTTTATTTTTCTAATGTTTCTTCATTTTCCTGGAAAATCCCCGTTCCGTCTCTCTACAGTCTTTGGAAGTCTATCTCACCCTAATTTTAGAGTTCCTTTATTTTTTATTTTTAATCTTTGGCTCTTCCATTATTTTAATAAATAAATATGCTTAATTTTAAATAGGCTGGTTGTAGAGTGAGTCTATCTAGTCTCTCATTGGTAGCTTGCTAGCCCCGTGATTGTTATACTCCTCCTCCAATCTGGACCGTTCTTTTTTTTTCTTCTCAATATCGGCGGCTTCCCTCGTTTCTTTTTTTTAATTTTTTGGCCATTTAATTTCTTTGATGTCATTTTATATGTTTTTTTCGTACCGTAGTTTCCGGTAGTATATATCCCCTCCGCCGACCTCTCTCCTTTTTTTGTTTGTTTGTTAATCACGTTTGGCCGATTCGTGTTTCCAACAGCGTCTTCCATATTCCTTTCATCGTTTTCCCAAGGATGAGAGATCCTTCCTTCTCCTCGTCGTTCTCGAAACTCCAAATCCTCACTGTACTGTCTTTTGCAGCGACGCTGTTATTCTTCCATGTCGTCGTATTAATGTCGCCTCTGCTTCTCTCAGGTGCTCCGGTCTCTTAATTTATACATATATATTCTGTTTATAATAGTTTATACAGGACTAATAATATATTCGTCGAATACTCTTTACAGTTGTTTGTTTATCTTCGTTTTTGCTTGATCTATTATTGCATGGCCATTTTTCTCTCTGTCTCAGCTTTCCGCAATACGAGGAACTCTGTTCTTTTTTTTTTTTGTTGTCGGCTAGCTTTTTATCAAACGAAAAAGAAACAAGCAATTTGATTAAAGTATTAATTGTTAATGCAGGTGTGAGGAGGAGCTCCTTGGTCCTCTTCGACAATGAAAACTCCACGACGCTGATCACTGCACTGCATCGCAAGCTTCTTCTTCATGACGGTGAGAGACGTACGTACGCCGTTCTTGATCATCTTCATTTTCTTATTCTATTTTGTTGTTTTTTATTCTTTTAACAAAAACAAACAAAAAAGAGAAACTAATCGGTGTTGACGAGAAACGCAGCTATACACAGAGAGAGCGCTAGGATTAGAAGTGTGGGACCCATCCATCGACCCTACGAATTTGGTCGTCCCTCCGCTATGTTCACAATGCGTACGTACGGGGCTGGCTAAGGTGTCAGAGGTGCACGCCTGTGTTTTGATTAGTGTTAATGCATGCTAGATTCCTAATATGCACCCCAGGGCCCAACTTTCACATTTGGCTATGTTAATGGTATTCGAAAGAAAATATCAGACATGTTTCGAGGAAGGAGATCTTCTCTCCTTTGACGCGATCCGAAATATTACTTGACGTTTTTACCCCTTCTATCCTTTCCTTTATTGGCATTATTGCAGGATCGATGAATTGTCTTAGCCTTAGGCATAGGCTCTTCTTTCAAATTAGCTACCCTCCTTTCAACTAGCTGTCAATTTTTTGTGGCTCTCTGTGACTTCGCTTTTAAAGCTCCTGCTTGAGTTTTCAATTAAAATAAATAAATAAATAAAGAGAAAAAAACGGGACAAGATGATTCGTACCCTACTAGACTTCTGGGCCACTTTTGTGTTTACGTTCATTTAATTTTCATGCTATAATTCCTGTGAATCATCTCCAAAAAAGAGTATTTTGTCTGTGGACGACATACATATCCTATTGGTTGGGTTGTTGGGTGTTCACGTTCTTAATGTTTTTGCCTTAATTTGATTTTGTTTAGGTGCTGGTGCATGCATTCAAGTCTCTTATATTAAGAATCTTTTTACGGTACGGATCGAGCAACAATTAAATATATTTAAAAACCATCAATTATTTTTTAATGAAGTTTTGAAGTCTTTATTTAAGAAAATTCGAAGATTTAAAAAAAAAAAAAAAGCTGTTATTGATGGACGTAAAAATGATGATTGCCAATTGGATTATTCTGATCCTAAATCTATGTGTAGTACAGTGTACAACACACACGCACACACCTAGTGCATGCTAAGCTAACCCCTGGCCCTGCTTGCTAACTTCTGCAGCAGCAGGAATGAAGGAAACGAACCGGATGTGGGGGGAAAGGTGTAGCAAGGAGGACATAGAGGTGAGCCAAGGTCCCACAGCCCCACTCCCAAGTGGCATTCCCACCTACACCGTAGAGATCATGAATGTTTGCTTCACAGGCTGCGACATTTCCGGCATTCATTTGAGCTGTGGATGGTTCAGCTCTGCCCACCTCATCAACCCTAACATCTTCAAGAGGCTTGGCTACGACGATTGCCTTATCAATGACGGCAAGCCCTTGCTCTATGGCTCTATCCTCTCTTTCCAGTATGCCAATACCTTTCCCTACCCACTTTCCGTCTCCTCGGTTGTCTGCGTTTAACTCACGTACATGCAATTATATATAGTTTTTGAGTTTTTTTTTTTCTCTCTCATAAACTCACTACATATATAATAGCTAGCCGTTGATGATATATAATCATGAATACATGACTCGGATACCCAGTTTTGCTTGTGTGGTTTTGGTTGGGGTTTATACGTTTGTTTGTTGGTTTGAGTTCTCCTTTTCCATTTTTTGAGCAAACTTGTAAAGGAAGGTGCCTGATCTTCTGGATTTGGGTTGTTTTGATAATGACTGATGTTTTGGGATTGGATACTTAATTGTCGATATAACCTGCATATTTTAGTTACATATATGGAAATTAGATGCGAGTTTTGATCTTCTGGCCTTTTGTTTCTTACCATGTTTTTCCTTATCCATTGGCCTTTCGTTTCGTACCATGTAAATAAACGAAGGAAAATTCTAAAATATTGCCCCATTGTCCATCATCCTCGGTCACCATAATTAAATATTCAATCAGAACGCTTACTATTAAGATGACTCTCTTGACGTACCATAATCACATAATGCCTTAACGTTTATTAAAAAAAAAAAAAAAAAACTTAAACCCAAAAGGCTGCAATGGAAACTTAAGATTTCAATCTTCATTTTTTTATGTTTCGAAACATCTTTTATTTTTAATATATTTATATTTATAGGCACTATCATGAAAATCATTCGTGGTAACTTTTCAATGAACGAATACTAGCAGAAGTCATTAATATTCAAATGTGAAAAATGAACTGCCTTTTAAAATGCATCATCCCAATGAAAAGATAATATCCGTTTTTCCTAATTGGTAGGCGCATCTATTTATACATCATCCCCATTTATAAGGTCCCCAAAAAAAAAAAGAAGAAAAAAAAGTAATTAATTGAGGACAGAATTGCCGTGGTACAAACATTGTCCCGAAATGACTTGTACGTTGGTAGTCCTTATAAGTGTTCATCTGGTGTGTTATTGCAACCGCGAGTGACAACCAACGAAAAATATCATATTTGTAAAAATTATATGAGTAGCGAAATTAATAAGCTAAAGAATTTCAACTCTACATAAATTTATGAAAAAAGTATAAATTATAAAGAAGAGAACGTATTTCAGATTTGAAAATAAAAATAATAAAATCTAACACTCTTTTCCTACAAAGGAAAGTAGTTTGAGCGTAGATAAAATATTAAGAAGTAATGTTAGATATAATCATTGTCAATTGTGCAAGTATCGCACACTCTTTTTTTAAAAAAATAATTTACTATTAAAAAAATAATTTTTTATTTAAATTTCATATTTACTTAATTTTTTTAAAAAAATTATGATGCTTGCACGTCTTATAACTCTAAATATCATCTCTCTTGGCCAAATATCAATGGCCTCCTCACTTAACCAAAATAAAGTGGGCTTTCCCAAGCTTCTCATCATCAATTCATAGCCTAACTAAAATCCTATGAACCCAACCATCAATGGGCTTTTAGCCGAATTCTCGAGTCTATGTGCCAATTATAATATATCTAATCCGAGAATAGAGCCAATTTATCTACTGAGCTAGTTTTTGATCCTCAAAATATCAATACAAATTACTTAAAAGGGTCCAAAGCTAGAAATAAAAATGAGGCGGGTGCCACATCAGTATGAATAGCAGAACACGTAAAATGTAAGCAAGAGCTAAAAGAAGCAAATTAATGACATTTGAGATAGTGAAACCGCACAATAATTTTATAGAAAATACTTTAACTACAAAGTGATTACACAAAAATGAACTTATGAACTGATGTAGCTTGATATGATACGTCAGATTATAAAGTTATTTTTATTATAAAGTAGATATAATAGATTTCACGAAACCACATTAGTTTGTAGGTTTATTTTGTTTAATCTCTTTGTATCTGTAGCAGTTCTCATAAATTACTTAGATAAAATATTTAATATGATCAATTACCAAACTGTTAATCTTGACAAGAAAAATAAAAATTATTGTAAGGAATGGAGCCGAGTACCCGCACCTGGCCCAAGGCCGGATGGGATAGTCTGTTCGCATCCTGCAGGCAGGTGCCAACTCCCTAGAAACTCATCTCTAAATGAGACTGTCGCTCTAAGAGGGATTCTAACTCTTGTTGTCTCAACCTCATATAATTATTCTCTCGTTGTGAAGCTTCTAAATCTTTAGTAAGATTATTAATTTGTGAAATATGTGAGGTTGAAGAGGATGAACCGGAATGTTTGAAAGATCGTCCCAAACCTCTTACCATACTAGACTTGGGTTCGAACACTTGTGTGAATATGTCTATGTCACTCGGAGAGGATTCCCCAGAAGCTGACTGCATCTCCATCATTTTTTTCTGCAATTTGAAAGAAAACACACAATAGGTAACGTATTAAAAGAAATAAAATAAAAAATAAATTATTCACATGTTACATAATTTATTTAACAAAATTAACCCCGCTTACATAATAATTAGCAGCAGCAGGATCCATTCATTCACTATACTCATTAGTGTGTGCAGCAGCATAGACATGAATGAGGAAAAGGTTTTCAAGATCATCATGTTTCTAACAGAGCGACATTAGCAATTTTAAAAAGATAATATTAGTACTTAAATAAAAGAATATCAGAAAAATAAATGAATTCTATAATTTATTAATTACTATTTTATCAGCAAGACGTTGGAATGATTTTGAACTGGCATGATGGTGGACAGTCAGAGCGGATCTATTTTGTGCATTCGTAGAACTTAAAAGCTACAAAATTAATTAAAAATATTAATCGTAATATATATATACATATAATATATAACCAAAATATAAATGTAAATAATTAAAGGATATAAATTTAGAATATCTGATAATTTGGAGTTGCAAAAAGATCACAATATTTTCTTCAATCTTCTAATTTCATATGTTGGAAAGAGGACTGCGCAGCCTCCTCTAACGTCTCAAACTTCTTAAAGTGGTCATGACATCGTCCCTTGTAACATCGGAATAGTGTAGCCATCAACTCATTCACAGTTCTCGAATCCTCACTACGGCTAAAGTCGAAGTCGAATTCATCCTAATAAGTGAATTACGTCAAAAATATGATATACTAATCTAGGTAAAAAAAATGTACTCTCAAAATAAACTCACCAGTACACGACTCCGAATGTGCTCCTTAATCTCATTCGGAACATCTCGTCATGATCGCACATAAAATGGAGCATAAGTTCGGATAACTGTAACAATATAGGAGGAAAGCGTTGCTACACTATCATCCACTCCTCCAGTTGAATTATCAGGAACAGTGACCTTGAATTTTTCGTACATTCTATTTTCTATTTAAATGCTACGTGTATAGCCACGACCGCGATGAGCGGATGCATCAACTAATAGATAATAGTATAATTATAGTTATATAGTTATTGAGACAAAAGTATTAATTATATATAATTAAGTATCAACGACATTTTCTTACCGATAGATGTCAACTGGCTGTCGTTCTCTTACGTATTAACTTGATCTTCAGGAGCAAATTCCTTGAGTGGGGAGTCCTCAACGGGTTCAGGACTTGTACTTGGCAAAAGAGGCACATTTTTTCGTCATCATTTTAACGGCATCCTTGAGACATGACTAATATGATAAAAAAAATTAATTAAAAAAAATTATGAAAAGTATAATATTCTATAGTTACCAATATGAATAAAATATTTAGTACTTTTATTCTTTATCTTCGAATGTATTTTCTATGCTTGTTTCTAAATCTCCCTTAATAACATCTTTGTCATCATCATCAACCTCTTCTTCGTCCTCTTTATCCATTTCCTCCCCGGATTCTTCTTCATCGTCATCTTCTTCTTCCTCACTTGAATTGAATGATCATTTAATACGGACAGGTCGAGATGAATGGGTGGAACATCATCTCTACACAAGGGGAACAATCTCGAGTGCACTGAGGCCAACAAACAAGTTAATACTATCTTCATCTTTGATAGGCCTCTACAATCAGAGTTTCATCTTCATCTCCACTATTCTCATAATCCGCACTCGTTCCTGCTTCATATATATCTCGAGGTTCAAATTTTTGTGTGACTCGCCAAGTTATCTCTCCACTATCTTCATCAGCACTTTTGATTGGATCAATCAAGTAATAAACTTGGGTAGCTTGACAAGTCAATACGAATAGATCATCTTCATATCATTTAGATACAGTATTGACACTTGTAAAGTGATTATCCCTATGTATCGAAACTCAACCACCTCTTATATTGCACCAATCATATTTAAAGACATATTACAGACCCACCAGATATTTCAATCCGATAATATCACGTATGACACCATAATAGTCAATATCATCTGTTCCATGACTCCCCTCGACCAACACACCACAATTTTGAGTCTTTCTATTACGTTCATGAGGGACAACGGGCCAATGCATACAATTCAGGAGAAATTGATCCGGAATCACGAGCACGTTGTTTCAAAATCTATCAATTGAAATAGTATATACTTATAAAAAGTTACCTAAAGTCAAAAGTTTCAAAATCTAACATATATGTAATTTTAGTTTATAGACGTTATTCAAATTATCGAAAAATTCTTTCTCGTGTCTTGCCTCTATATTCTCTATGCCTTCCATTCTAAGTTTGTTCATATGCTCACTGTATATAAGTGTAAAAGAATATTATTTTGAGCACAAAAGTTATAGTTAAACTTTTTTAATTAGAATTATTCGAAGCATGGAATGACATACCTGAGATAATCATCAATCTCTGGCAATTATTTAGCACGTACCACCGAATTTTACACAACTCTCCATCAATTAAATCATAACCCATTTGTGTACTCAAGGGTCGTACATTCTGGAAAAACACTGATAGCTCACGAGGAGGCGGAGCAGCAAGATTAGCATTTCGCTCTTAACGATTAAATCATGTCTCAACACCACGAAAATATAGAGAGCAAAATGTTAACCATTCATTATGTATATAAACTTTTACTATTGAACCCTTAGCTCTGGTTTGATTACCAACAGTGCACTTCAGTCGATCCAAATATCTTTCAACTGGATACATGTAACAAAACTGCACCGGTCCACCCAACAGTGTCTCTCGGGATAAATGTATTACCAAATGGACCATGACATCAAAAAATGCTGGTGGAAAGATCTGCTCGAATTTACATAATATAGTATCAATGTCTTTTTCGATATTTCGCAACATATCTCGATTTATTACCCTAGCGTACAAATCCTTAAAAAACATACATAACTCGGATATGGCGACACATATATTAGATGTAAGCTTCCCACGAATTCCTATCGGTAATAACTTCTACAAAAATATGTGATAGTCATGACTTTTCAATCCACTAATTTTCCAGTCATCAAGGCTCACGCATCTACCGATATTTAAAGGATAACCATCTGGCAACTTCACATCTTGCAACCATTTGCAGAAGTTCATCCTCTCCTCCCTCATCATTGTAAAACATGCATACGGCATGACCACTCTGTTGTCTTCCACCCACAAATGTAGATTATGTTTAATTCTCATTCTTTCAAGATCTTTCCTCATCTTGATCGTATCCTTCGTCTTTCTGTTAATACTCATCAATGTACCAAGTATATTATCACAGATATTTTTCTTTATGTGCATTACATCGAAACTATGTCGCAACATGCAAGACAACCAATACAACAAGTCAAAAAAAAAAGATACTACGTTTGTCCAATTCAATTCTGATGTGCCTCATTTTCTCTTTTCCTTTCCCTAACTTTTGCCAAAATTGTTCTAATATGTACCAGTTGTTCCACTATCTATTCTTTAGACAACTCATTTGGTGCAACTTTTTCCTCTACTCTACCATTAAACTTAGCGCATTCTCTTTTCCATACATGATTTACTAGTAGATAACATCGATAACCCATGAAACACAACTTCTAAGAATATTTTAACCATTCACTAGCAGTTTCTTTATTACACGTTGGACACGCTAATTTCTCTTTTGTTCTTCAATTAGAAAGATTCTCATATGCCAAAAAGTCATTTATCATCCACATTACAGTAGCATGCATCTGAAATGATGTCGACGTGGATGCATCATAAGTTCTGATGCCTGTTTCCCATAACTTTTTCAACTCTTCAATCAACGGCTGCATGAATACGTCAATGTCATTCCTAGGTGATTTCGGACGGGAGATAAGTAAAGTTAACAAAAAGTTAGGCGCCTTCATGCACCTCCATGGTGGAAGATTGTACGGAATCAATACTACGGCCAAGTGTTATAACTTGTACTCATATTCCCAAATGGGTTGAATCTATCGATTGTGAGTCCCAAGCAAACGTTCTTAGCTTCTATCCCAAACTCTCAGTATTGATCATCAAAAGATTTCCATGCAAGTGAGTCAGCTGGGTGCCTCATATATGCGTCATCCTTAACTCCTTTCTCCTCGTGCCACCTCATATTAGTAACTGTTTTCTTACATATATATAGTCTTTGCAACCTAGGTCTCAAGGAAAAATATCACAATACTTTAACCGGCACATTTTTCTCACCCTTCCACCTCGTCTCTTAGCATACATGACATGCTTGTTTCTCCTCGTTCTTATTCCAAAACAAAACACAATCATTCTTGCATGTATGTATGGACTTATACTCAAACCCTAATATCTTTCTCAACTGTTTCGCTTCATAAAAGTTATTTGGCAATGCATACCTTTCGGGAAGCACCTTGTTAAATAAATCCAATACCATATTTATTGCTTTCGTTAACATCCCACAACATGACTCAATATGAAGCAACCGCACAATAAACGACATTTTGTAATATTTTGTACTGTCTAAATAAAGCTCGCGCTTTGCATCTTCCCACATTGTAGCGAAATTTTCAAAATCAATCCCTCAGCCACTTGAGGCATTGTCGTTAACCTCATTCATAAACATCATAGCTCCAATGTCACCCAACATCTTTTCCAACTCATCCCGCTCATAATCATCATCCATGTGCTGCAAATAATTCGAATAACCGAACAATGCATCCGCTGACTGTGCATATGGCTCACCATGCAGTACCCATAAGATATACCCCATATCCATACCATTCACAAATATATGATTTTCAGTTTCAACCAACCCTATCATACCCAAATTCTTACACCCTCGATATAGACAATTAATTTAACCACGACTATAAGCAGAGGCCAGAGCAAAATCAATGAAGGTTTTTACTCCACGCACATAGGGTGCGTAATTTTTTTCAAGTCTATTGCCTAGATGCATCCAACTTTTGTCCATTTCTAAAAACATCTATCTATTAGTAACATGTACATAGAATATATTCACATGCATGTTATACTCTAATTCTCACTGCTCTTTTTATATGGTAGTTGATCCTATCCCATTCTAGATTATATTATTCATATTGTACATATTCCGTCACTTTACTACTTTCCACGTCAGTAGAAATTTCGGTAGCACCTCCCTATAATTCTCTAAGTATACATGTTCACATAGAGGGATTGTGACCCTATGAATAGTATACCCAAAGAACAGTAAAGGAAAACACCAAAACTTCGTACTAAAAGTGTTCAGTAGGATTAACAAGAATATGCAATACAGATAATATAATCACAAACTGTCTACATTGGACAATTCAGAAATTAGTGGACACTTAAATGTATATTAATTCCTAAACATGTCTAAGGTTATTTATGCAATGTCACACAATATCTATCAAAAAATATATGAAATAATATTTTTCATGTTATTTGAATTAACAATGTCAAATAAATAGTAGTGTTATATTGTTAAACTAGAAAGAGATGGAAGAATGTTCACAAGTTTCCTGTCAGTAAACAAAGAGGGAGAATGATCTTGAAGAAATGTCTAAATTTTAGTCTAATTACTTAACTGTCACAAATTCTCCGACTTTGACAACTCTCAAGGTTGGAGAGACTTTGATAGTCAAGCAATTTGACAAACATTTCTTCAAGATAATTCTCCCACGTTGTTTACAAGACAGGAAACTTGTGAGCATATTCTTCCATCTTTCTCTAGTTTAACAATGTAACACTACTATTTCTTTGACATTGTTAATTTATATAAAAATTGATAATGATTGATCTCGGATTATTATTCCTAAATTATAATTTTAATTGTTATTATATATCTTAGTTACTTATTAATTGATACCTATGTAATTTTAATTGTTATTGTATATCTTAGTTATTTATTAATTGATACCTATTTAAATTTAATAGTTATTATATAATTGTTATTATAATTGATTCTTATTTATTTCTTAATATTTATATTATAACCTAGTATAAGTTGATTTATTTTAATTACTTACAAAAATAGGCACATATTAGTTATAATTAGTTATTATGTCTAAAATGTTTACTAATATTTATTTACTTAATTGATTGAGTTATTTATTTATATAGACAATAAGTATATAATTTCTAATCAAGCATTTATTTGGTTCTTATTTATTTACTCTCTATTTTATTTTAAATAAGTATATCTATTTATTCCAACTCTCTACTTATTTGGTAGGTTCAAAACTTCTTTCTTGAAGAGTATTTTACTTTATATACATATATATATATATTTATATAATAATAATAATAATAATAATAATAATAATATAATGATTTGGAACCTCACAATGGTAGGAATATTTAAAAAGTTATTATTAATTATAGTTATTATATATATATATATATTATACTTTATATATAATTAAGTTATTTACTTATAAGTTGCATAATAATCATATTCTAATTAACCTAGTATGAATATATTATATATACTTATTAAATATTTATTCCCATATTAAATGTATATTAAATGTTTTTAATTTTAACTTAAATTAAGTTCCTAAACTTATAACTTTCTTAAGAAAGAACAAATTCAAAAAACATCAAAAAATATTATATAAAAAAATTCACATAAATCCACAAACTAAACACAATATATTTCTAACCATATAAATATATTCAATAAAAATTCACAAACAAGCGTCAAACTTTTGCGAGGTAGACCCTCTCTCTCTAGGAAAACCCTCTCTCTAGAAAAACTCTTCTCGGTTTCGGCTAGAGGGGGTGGGAGCTTCGGCTTCCTTCCCCCTCCCTCCCCCCTTCCTCCTCCCCAACGTAGATGTCTTTGTGTTTTAATTTTTCTGTGTTTTTTAGGCCATGGAAGGGAGAGGCGCAGATCGAGGACTTTCCAGCACGCACATACCAGCACACGCCACACCCTGGTATGACCCAGTCGCTGATCTTCAAGACCACTGAATGCGGCGTCAATCGGAGTGGTGAGTAGCCTGCACGCACGGGTTAAGGTTGTAGGAGTCTCTCGGCGCGTGGCTTTCACGCGCCACTAGAAAGCCCTCTGCCACCGTCACGTGTGGCGATTCTGGAGTCTGCAAGTCCAATTCCTCCAAGATCGTTCGTCGATTTTCCCTCTAGTTGGGTGCGTAGACTGCATGCGTCACAACAGTCCTCTTTGTGCTCTGCTTTTACAATTCGCTACTGTGTAGTTCACGCGTCAATGTGGTCTTCTTTATGTAATTTTCTTGGTGTAATGTTGTTTTTAGATTAATAAAAATGCAAAAAAGAAGTCCCCCCTCCGCGTTGTCGGATGGTGGGGTTTGGTGAATCTTACATTGCTTAGTCGGGATATGGGGGCTGTGTAACCTTTACCGGGTGCAGATGTGGTATTTCTCTAAAACTTAAAGTCTTTAGAGATTTGCCGTCTGTACTAAACCATGTCAGACACGTATGTGTATTGAAAAGCTACTAACGATTATAATTAACTTGTTTTCAAGTCATATTTGTATGTCCTCTCTTAATAAAGGGTGATGTTTTGATTTTAAAAAAAAAAATTGCAAACAATAATCACAATATTTCAAATACATATCACTGCATATTCACAATATTCCCATAACAATATTTCTAAACATATTAATTCATCAATAAAAACCATAAACTCACAAAATATTCATAAACAATAATCACAATATTTCAAATCCATATCACAACATATTTACAATATTTCCACAACAATATTTCTAAACATATTAATTCATCAATAAACATCATAAACTCACAAAATATTCAAAAAATCCATAAATAATAATCACATTTTTTCAAATTTATATGACAACATATTCACAATATTTCCACAAAAATATTTCTAAGCATATTAATTCATCAATAAACACCATAAACTCACAAAATATTCACAAAATTTATAAATAATAATCACAATATTTTAAATCCATATCACAACATATTCACAATATTCTCACAAAAATATTTCAAAACATATTAATTTATCAATAAACATCATAAACTCACAAAATATTTACAAAATTCACAAACAATAATCACAATATTTCAAGAGTAAGCATAAACACAACAAAATTTTTCATTTTAACAGTAAGCATAAACACAAGACAATTTTTCATTTAAATTCATCATATTACTCAATCCATGTCACAAAAGTTTCCTTCTAATTCATCAATACCCAATTGATACATATTCATTATATATATACACAATTAAAATTCACTACTCAACTCACATTATACACATCTCATATTCATCATTATCCACAATAAAATCACAACAAAATGTATAAACATATTACTAAAGTTTAGAAATATACCTAGTACTCACAATATTCTCTTACAAATCAAAAACTTTCAACTTGCCAAAACAATCAATTCTTCAAAAAAATACAACACTAACTTGTTAGAGACGTATATACACACACACACACACACACACACACATATATATATATATATATATAAAGACAAATATCAGAAAATTGCACAAAAATAAAAAAGAAAAAGAGTTTTTCCTTACCAAAATCAATGGAGAGTTCCAAAATATTAACCCTCTCTCACTCTACTCTTTCTCACTCTAACCCTCTCTTACTCTAACTCTCACTCTCTCTAACCCACCACCCTCTCTCACCCTCTCTCTGTCTCTCTTTCGCGCACAAGGGAAGTAGTAGAAATGACTCTACTTCCTCCTGTGCATATATTTATGCAAAAAAATTTCATTTAATGGAACAATCGAACATTTAAGTTGTACTTTTGAACTTTAACATATCTTACCCAATTTTCAGATGAAATGTTCGAACGTTCATCTCATCCCACTCAATTTTCAGCTGAAACGTTCAGACGTTACTTCTTATGATAGAGTCTAAATTCGAGTAGGAAATTTTCCGCCCAAAATTTTTCATATTCGAACATATATAATTTAACATTCGAATGTTTATAAATTTCCTCTAAAATTTTATCCATTCATGTTTGAACTTTAAATTGGAACATTTGGACATTTCAGCTCATCACAGAGTAAGAAAATCAGGCAGAAAATTTCTCGCCCAAATATTTTTATGTTCGAACATAAATAATGTACGTTCGAATGTGAAGGGAGTACATTATTCAATAATTAGTACTTATTAATATTCTAGTTATATATACTATAGTAGTATATATATATTATATAACACAACATAATTATATTATATTATATAATATAATATATAATATATACGCTATATAGTAGTATATATAATATGTTATAACTAATATTATAACTATTAAATATTTTTTTAAAAGTTATTGATTTTCTCGATTTATTTTTGAAAACATTATTCAATTTTTTTGTGTTGAAACCCAATTCAATTTTTGAGAACTTTCGAATGGTAGTAATACTATATAGTATTAGTATATATCTAATAGTATTAGGATAAGTACTAATTAGTATACGTATTAATATATATAGTATTAGTAAATATAGTATTAGTATATAAATATATAGTATTAGTGTATAGTAAGTAAATAGTAACATACAAATATACTAGTTGTTATTATATTAGACTATAATATATATAATAATTAGTATATTATGTTATATATTATAACATTATACCACATAATATATTAGTATAGTATTAGTTTAATATTATATGTTATATACTAATGGCATTACTATATAATTACTATATCTATTACTATATAGTAATACTATATATTAGTATATTAGTGTATTTATATATTATATAGTATTATATTGATATAATTACTATATTAATATTACTATTATATACTATATAGTAATATTAATATTAATATTAGAAGACTAATAATATATAAAAACGATTAACACTATTCCAAAAGTTTTAAAATTCTTAATAAATTACTTTATTTAAAATTATTAATATGATGTACATGTTTAGAAATAAAATATTATAGTATTAATTTACTAGGAATAAATTATATATAATATAGACATTAGATTATAATTAAAAAAATTAACAACAACAATATACTATATATATAGCATATAGCATTGAGAAAAAACCCACACCAAACACTAGATATTTTCTTACGTAATCTTCTCAATCCCTAAGACCAAGTCAGGCTCATAAAAACGATTGGCGGCGGTAGAAAAAACATGGAAAGGAACTACTGTTGTACCAAAATATCCTTAATTTACAGCAAAAGCACCAAAATGCACATAAATGCTCAAACTTGTTGTCAAGTAAACTTAAATTCATGCAAATTAAACTCATCGCATATGATCAATATATATATATATATATATATATAAACACCGACACTTTTTCTTACATAATCTTCTCAAATTAAAAAAAAAACACACAATCACTAAGACCCACAAATCAAACCCATAATAACGAAGCCTTCCACCAATTGGAGCAACAAAAATAAGGAAATCAACTATATATTACTTTAAAAAAAGAAAAACCCTAAATCTACAACTCTATTTTTAATTGAGGTTATTTTATAATTTACAAGTTCATGAGGGGATATATACACTTCTCTTGATATCTCAAAGACCAAAGAAAAATGCTACTCCCACTGGCGGTAGCTCCTAGCAGTTTTTTTTTTTATATAATGATTAAAAAAATAATTTTTAATAATATAATAATTTTCTTATTTTTTAAAAATATTTAAAATATATAATTTTTTTTTTTAAATGATCCTATAAAACTATAGCTCCCAGCGGGAGTTAGCGGTAGCCTTAGAGCCAACCAAGGCAAAGACAACCTCTTCTTGATAAACGTAGTAATAACAGTAATAATTAAATAATAATGGAAAATACTAATTTTTCCAATAGTTTCTACCGCTAATAGTTTCCGATATATTTTTTTATTTTTTTTTACTTAATAATTAAGTAAGAATTTTTTTAATAATATCATAATTTTCTTTTAAAAAAAATACTTAAATGTATTTAAAATATATATATAAAAAAATAAAAAATAAAAACTGATCAATATTAAACTAGCGGGTGCTCCAACGGGTGATACGAGCGGTGCTACCGCTCAATAATAATATACTCTTCTTCATCAAACTACCTAAGAGTAATGATAATAGGCCCATAGGGTGGTCCTCCAAATCAACTCCGTCAAATCAACTGCATTCATTTAATATATATTCTTCTGCTTCACGTCCGAAGGCCAAAAAATTGATTTGTTTCTTGGTAAATGGTAACCGTAAAATAATAATAATAATAATAAATAAAAAAGCCGAACAAATTGACCAGAATCCAGATAAGAGTAGGTGATTGACGCGTTTATATATTTATCTGTTGAACGCACCAGCAATTACAAAGAATTTGGATTCCATTAATATATTCTTGAGCTATCTAGCTAGCCATGACGCATTTTCAAGCTTTGCCCAAGAGCTTTGCTCGTGCCTGCTGCAGGAGTTACCACGTCCAAACAATATTACCACACTCACACCAGGTGTTCATAAACCACCGGGGGCCCGATACCAGAAGAAACATTTCTGGTTTACTCTATGACCACCTTCTCCGGCTTGGGCTTAGGCCTTTCCTCGACTACCAGAACATGAAGGCCGGTGAGAAGTTGCCGGAAATGATTAATACCGTCATTCGAGATTGTAAAGTTGGTGTTGTAGTGTTTTCGCCCAGATATTGTGAGTCCTTGTATTGTCTCGATGAATTGGCTCTTATAATGGAATACAAGAAAAGAGTTGTACCCATCTTTTATAATGTCAAACCGTCCCGGCTTCGGGTTGGGGATATATACAATGGAACTGGCCGCCGTGTTTCAGAAAAAGACCATGAGAGATTCAGCAGAGCACTTGAAGAAGCTAAAAATGTTGTTGGACTTCGTTTTGATTCATCAAGAGGGTCTGTTTCTAATTTTTCTCCCTTTTTCTTATTTTGAATGTTTATTTTAATGACCAAAGAAATAGTTCATATGTATATATCGAGAGATATTTTTTGTTCGATCTTTGTTTTTTCGGTTTTCAGATATTGGTCAGAGTTCATACGAAGTGCTTCTGATGCCATCATAGAGCAGATAGATAAATCATAAGAGTGATCCTGAAAGTGTTTCAGAAATCTAGTCTGGTACTTTCGTCGAAAACTCAAGTTTGTGATTATAAGATATCTCTCCACTGTCCACGGCCGGAACCTTTATCCTACCCCCCAACAATCAAGGATATGTATATATATATAAAATATAGACACACACATCCGCCCACCCCCACGCTTGTATGTATATCATGTATATACTCTTTAATATGTGTATTAACAATATTAAGCCCATACTTTGTTCTCCTCTTCTTGCTCTTCCTATATGCTTCCTCGGGACTGATTCGAAGGTATTATTGCCTGTGATCTTTTGCCATTTTCCCTCCACTATATGCTTCCTCCATACGTTTCTTTATGTTAGTTGCAGTCTCACAAAGCTGGTCATGTTTAGTGAACTATATGTTCCTTTAATTTGTCCTCATTCAAATGTGCTAGACCATTATATATATCATGTTGAGACAGTCCAATAATATTCCTTCATGCGGGTTTCTCATACATATCTTTAGTTATCTTTGGACCTTCATTTTCTCGCCCCTAGCTTATGTTTTTACCCAACATATCAATATATATATTAATGTGTGATAATTTATTTCAATGTTTATTTCAGTATACATATTGTGATGCCACCAGCGCCTGCTTGTGTTCGAGATACTTAAAGAACCGAAGAAAGACGTAAAACTAACGTGCATGCTAGCTGGCCTGTTCGTCGATTCTGATCTTTTATGGGAGCTGGATATGTTTTATTGTTCTTTCATTAATATTGTAAGTTAAGATTTCATTTATGCATCTAAGTTGGATCATCGTGATCGATGACGTGAAAACATGTTTCGTGGATTTTCAAAATGAAGTCATCATGCATGTTTAGTCGTTAATTGGCTGTTGATCTAGATCTTTCAGAAATCTCGTATCTAGCTACTGTATATATACGTACTAAGTGGTGCTAATTTGTGTTGACCTCATGGACATGTATATACAAGAACACTTTATATTTATATATATATATATATTTGTATATATAATATTATGATGACGAAAGGAGTGAAGGTACGTAGTGCGGGACTTCCGACTCCCATCAAGAATGTCCAGATCATAAGTTGTCTTGTTTGGTTGAAACTCTTTTAAGATTATTATTTGTCCCGCTTGCCAACCCATTCGAATGAAAATTCTTTTTTGGGGATGAAACAATTTCATTCCAAAATGATGTTCGAACGGTCGGGTAGCTATTCGAATGTTCAAATTTACTTCAAACATCATGTTTGATCATCCTTGAAATAATTATAATGAATGATTAGTCTAAATACAAACTAATTATAAATTATATAATTATTTAATAAAATTATTTTCTAGCGTTTAGATGTTGAATTGAGTTGAGTTGAGATATAAAATATTATTAGAATATTATTTTTTAATATTAGTATTATTTTAAAATTTAAAAAAATTAAATTATTTATTATATTTTATGTTAAAATTTAAAAAAATTATAATAATAAATTGAGATGAATTAAGATAAATTTAAGATCCAAAATCTAATTCTTATTAGCAAGTCCGGTTTTTGATGTGATGTTTCTAACTATTAATATATAATATGTACAACCGAACCTCCGTTGGAAGTAGATACCAACAAGAGCAGTGCTACAGCTAATCTGGATCCCCAACAGAGCATTTTACTTTTTAACTTTTGTCTTTTTTTTTTTTTTTTATGTATTTTTTTAATTATCATAAATATTTAAAAAAAATAAAAAATTCATAATATCATTAAAAAATATTTTTTTAATCACTAAATTAAAAAAAAACAAAAATACACAAATTCAGGGCAAATCATTTCTGTACCAACAATATTTAACTTATATTTATACCAATTTTAAATTCAAGAACTGTCGACAGAAAGATAAGTAAAATTAATTAATGTACCCTATCGTCAACAGGCACTGACTCACCCATTATCAAATAATCATTTAGTACCATTAGGGCACAATATCACTTCGAAAAAGCAAAAAGGACAGAGCCGGCCGCCCACATGCAGTACAAACATGACAAGCTAGCTAGGAGTAGCCAGACATAAACGAAACTATTCTTATATTCGAATATTTTAAGTATTTCAGGACATAAAAGGAAATCAGAAATGTTCCTGGCTAATATTATGCGTGTTGCTTGAATCCTTACTATATAATTATTCGTATATTTATTTTAAATTTCAATATAAAATAAAATAAACAATTTAACTTTTTCAAACTTATCTCATCTCTGAAAACAAACGAGGCCTAAGGTGGCTTACGTGTCACATCCTTTCAAATATATTATATATATTTATTTAATAGTTTTATATTTATATTAAAAATTCTGGGTAATTAAAATAAAGATACTACTCATTAAACATCCAATAGTTACATTTCTTGATAAAAGGAAGCAACACTTAAAAAACAGTGGATAAGGGTCTTGGCCTATCTATATATAAATGGTTGTGATTCTCGATCAGTCATAACAATTCATTATCATAAAGAAAGATAGGTTAAAAACCCCTACCCAATACTCTTCATATAAAGATTGTGAGAGTTCCCAATCTAGAAATAATTGGTTCCAGCGAATACTTGATCAACGATGGCCAGATGTTAGTGTTATAACGATTCTTTTATTATTAGATATTCTCCCAATTCTTACAATAGTGGTATCAGAACCAACTCTTGTGCCTCGTTGTTTAGTACAGATTCCAAATTTTTTGTGAGTTATTTATTGAAATACTTACTTGGACATCTGTGTTTATTTTGATCTATGAGTTATGGTTATAGTTCATTTCTGTGATTTAAAAATTGTAAGTTTGGGCATATGCGGAAAAACACATATCGAAATATATATTAGAATTCATCTTCATTTTTGAGTCTTTGACCCAAAGATTTTTTATTCATCAAGATTTATTTCGATTTGTGTTATATTTTAAGAGAAATCTGAAATGTTTTTGACTTTGTAAATTAAAAAAATCCTTGTGAATTTGTTGATGAAATGAGATTTACGTTCAATCTTTATAAACTGGGTTTAGGCTCAAAATTTGATCTGTTATTTTCTTTTTTGTACCCATATAATTTTAAACTCATCATTTGTGATGATCTGAGATTTTCCTAAAGAAACTGAAATTGAATTACAGAGAGAAGGGTCTGAAGGTTAGGGATGAGTACGAAATGGTGCCTTTTGGTGATAAGACGTTTGGACTTATTAAAAAAAAAAAAAGGGTGAAGCGGTTGACATATAAATTAAATCGCTTTGACCCATGTGGTAAAAAACACGTCTTTGACTGATCCTTGCACCAGATTTTGATTTATCATGATAAATTTATTCGGTTAAATTTCAAAAACTCACATGTTGATTTTTGATTATTTAATGATAGAATATCATACTGAATAAGTATGTTGTGATGTTTTTAATATTAAAAAAAAAATGCTATATTAAAATATAAATATTATCGTATATTGAGAATGGTCACAATATCTTAAGACATAATAGTATTTTAATATATTTGATTGTATGATTTATAATGGCATTTTATATTGTAATTAAATCATTATAGTAATTACTTAACCCTATATGGAGGTAATTATTTAAAAAATGATGATTTAATTAAAATAAGATAATGAAAAGGATATTAAGTAAATGAGATTTCCTATACTCATATATATTTATATATATGGGTATATTATTCTACGGCAATCACATAGTTCAAGTTTTGAGAGATTATATCTATATATATATATAAATATATATTTATATATACGATGTGTGGTTTTTAAGGTATATTCATGATCGTCCGGATACGTACCACTATAACATAATTTGCCTTTTGTGACAGAGAAAACTGTCACTAAAAATCAAAGAAATGTCACTAAAGACATTTGGTGACGGTTTGAAACCGTCACCAAGACAGTCACCTAAAGTGCGTCACCGAATACATTTAGTGACACTTTACTGTTGAACCGTCACTAAAAATATTTTTAGTGACGGTTGGAGTTGTTCCGTTCGAAATAACGTTCGAACGTTATATTTTTTTGTGACGGTTCAAAACTGTCACAGAAAATAACGTTCGGATGTAAATTTTAACGTCTGAATGCCAACCCGAGCAATTTACGTTCGAATGTCATAAGTTTACGTTCGTTGATTGATTATAGTTCGAACGTATAATATTTACATTCGGACATTTATACGTTCGAACGCATTAAACATTCGAATTTTTGTTCGAACGTTATGGGAACACCATCCGAACGTAACGATGATAACGTTCGGACGTATGTTCGAATGTTTAAGAAGAAGTGTTCGAATGAAAATGGTACGTTCAGAGGTTTCATTGAACGTTAATCGTCTAAATCTTGTATTTACGTTCGAACGTTTTTTCAAACGTGAGATCTTGTTGGAACATTTTTTTGTTACATTCGAACGTACAGATAAGAAATACACTAATTTCATAAAATTAAGAAATTAAGAAACATACTAATTGTATCATATTACACACCATAAATATTCTACAACTAACAATGTCTTAAAAAGTTCTAAAATTAGATAGTAAAAGTACATGAATTAAAGTGAGAATTCATTTCTTCTTTCCTCGCCCGCCCCGCTTCTGTTGCAATGACATAACACGCTCCATTTGCACCATCATCTCCCGCTGCACTTGCTGTTAGATTTCATTGCGCATTCTTTCTTCTTGGTCTCTCTGTTGGTCCTGCAAAAGCGTCTCTAAATGAGATTGTCGCTCTAAAAGGGACTCCAACTCTTGTTGCCTCGACCTTATATACTCATTCTCGCGTCGTGCGGCTTCCAAATCTTTGGTAAGATTATTAATTTGTGAAGTCGAAGAGGATGAGGAGGATGAACCAGAATGCTTGAAAGATCGTCCCAAACCTCTTGTCATACTAGAGTTAGGACCGAGCACTTGCGTGAATATGTCTATGTCACTCGGAGAGGATTCCTCAGAAACTGACTATATCTCCATCATTTTTTCCTGCCATGTCAAAGAAAACACACAATAAGTAACGTATTAAAAGAAATAAAAAATAAAAAATAAAATTTTCACATGTTGCATAATTTATTTAACAAAAATAACAACACTTACATAATTATCTGCAGCGACAGGATCCATCCACTCACTACTCTCATTAGTGTGAGCAGCAGCATAGACATGAAATGAGGGAAAAGTTTTCTGGATCATCACGTTTCTAACAAAGCCACATTAGCAATTTTAAAAAGATAATATTAGTACTTAAATAATATTAGTTAAATAAATAAATAAATTCTATAATATTATTAATTACCATTTTCTCAGCAAGACGGTGGAATGATCTTGAACTGGCATGATGGTGGACAGTCAAAGCAGATCTATTATTAGCATTCGTAGAACTTAAATGCTACAAAATTAATTAAGAATGTTAATTGATATATATATATACATAAAATATATAGCCCAAATATATATGTAAATAATCATTAGATATTATTAATCTAGAATACCTGATAATCTGAAGTTGCGAAAAGATCACAACACTTTATCCAATCGTCTAACTTCATCTTCTGGAAAGGAGATTGCGCAGCCTCTTCAACCGTCTCAAACTTCTTGAAGTGATCATGACATCGTCCCTTGTGACGTCGGAATGCTGTAACCATCAACCCATTCACAGTTCTCAAATCCTCGCTACGGCCAAAGTCGAGGTTGAATTCATCTTAATAAGAGAATTACGTCAAAAATATAATATACTAATCTAGTATACAACAAATGTACTCTCAACGTAAACTCACCAGCACACGGCTCCGAATGTGTTCCTTAATCTCGAGCGGAACATCTCGTCATGATTGCACATAAAATGGAGCAAAAGCTCGAACAACTGTACCAATATATGAGGAAAGTGCTGCTGCACTATCATCCACGCCTCCAGTAGAATTATCAGGAATATTGACCTTGAGTTTTCCATGTCTTCGACATTTCTCAAGAGAAATGCCACGTGTATAACCACGACCGCGACGAGCAGATGCATCAACTATTAGATATAATATAATTATATATATATAATTATTGAGATAAAAGTATTGAAATATAATTAACTATGTTGTTATTTTCTTACTGGTAGGTGTCGACTGATTGTCATTGTCTTGCGTCTGCACTTGATCTTCAGGAGGGAAACACTTGGATGGGGAGTTCTCAATAGGTTCGGGACTTGGACTAGGCAAAGGGGGCAAATTTTTTCGTTGTCGTTTTGGCGGCATCCTTGAGGCATGATTAATATGATAAAGAAAATTAATTAGAAAAAATTATTGAAAAGTTAAATATTTTATAATCACCTATATGAATAAAATATTTAATACTTTTATTCTTCATCTTCGGATGTATATTCCATGCTTGTTTCAGAATCTCTCTCAATAGCATCTTCGTCGTCGTCATCAACCTCTTCTTCATCATCCTTATCCACTTCCTTCCCGGATTCTGCTTCATCTTATTCTTCTGACTCTTGTCCTTCTTCTTCTTCACTAACTTGAATTGAATGATCATTTAATACGGACGGGTCGAGAAGGACGGGTGGGACGTCATCTCTACACAAGGGGAGCAACTCGAGTGCACCGAGGTCAACAAACAAGTTAATACCCTCTCCATCTTCTTGGTAGGCCTCTACTATTGGAGTTTCATCTTCATCTCCACTATTCTCGTAATCCACACTCGTTCCTACTTCATATATATTTCGAGGAACAAATTTCTGTACTACTCGCCAAGTTATCTCTCCACTATCTTCATCAACATTTTTCATTGGATCAATCAAGTAATAGACTTGAGTAGCTTGACAAGCCAATACAAATGGATCATCTTCGTACCATTTAGATGCTGTATTGACACTCGTAAAGTTATTATCCCTATGTATCGACACCCGACCACCGCCTAAGTCCCACCAATCACACTTAAAGACATATGTTACAGACCCACCCAGATATTTCAATCCTATAATATCACGTATGA
Source organism: Cyclocarya paliurus (assembly GCA_029856935.1). Lineage (NCBI taxonomy): Eukaryota > Viridiplantae > Streptophyta > Magnoliopsida > Fagales > Juglandaceae > Cyclocarya > Cyclocarya paliurus. The sequence goes on along the minus strand of CM056960.1, from coordinate 1,426,883 downwards.
CACCATAATAGTCAATATCTTCTGTTCCATGACTTCCCTCGACCAACACACCACAATTTTGAGTCTTTCTATTACGTTCACGGTCCAGAGTATAGAATCTATAACCTCGAACCGTGCATGCAGTGTATCAAAGTGCTCTATTAGAGGGACCACGGGCCAATGCATACAATTCAGAAGAAACTGATCCGGGATCATGAGCACGTTGTTCCAAAATCTATCAATTTCAATAATATATACGTATTAAAAGTAACCCAGATTCAAAACATTATAAATCAAATAATCACAATGTAGTTTTAGTTCATACACGTTGTTCAAACCATCCGGGAAATTCTTCCTCGTGTCTTGCCTCTATATTCTCTACGCATTCCATCCTAAATTTATCCATGTGATCACTGTATATATGTGCAAAAGAAATTAATATTTTGAGCACAAAAATTATAATTAAACGACATTTGACTATAATTCACGAGAAGGCAACAACATACCTGAGATAGCAATCAATCTCTCTGCAATTATTTAACACGTACCAACGAACTTTACCCAACTCTCTATCAATTAAATCGTAACCCGTTTGTGCACCCAAGGGTCGTACATTCTGAGAAAACACTGATAGTTCACGAGGAGGCGGAGCCTCAAGATCAGCATTTCGCTCTTGACGATTAAATCGTGTCTCAACACCACGAAGATATAGAGAGAAAAACGTTAACCATTCATCGTGTATATAAGCTTCTACTATTGAACCCTTAGCTCTGGCTTTATTCCCAATAGTGCGCTTTAAACGGCCCAAATATCTTTCAACTGGATACATCCAATGGAACTGCACCGGATCACCCAATAATGCCTCCCGAGGTAAGTGCATTGCTAAATGAACCATAACATCAAAAAATGATGGTGGAAAAATCTGCTCAAATTTACAGAGTATGGTAGCAATATCTTCTTCCATCTTCTGCAATATATCTCGATTTACTACTCGAGCGCGCAAATCTTTAAAAAACATACATAGTTCAGTAATGGCGAGACGTACATTAGATGTCAGCTTTCCACGAAGTCCCACGGTAATAACTTCTGCAAAAGAACGTGGCTATCATGACTTTTCAATCCACTAATTTTCCAATTAACAGGACTCACGCATCTACCAATATTTGAGGCATAACCATCTGGCAACTTCACACCTTGTAACCATTTGCAGAAATCCATCCTCTCCTCCCTCGTCATCGTAAAACATGCATGCGGCATGATCACCCTATTGCTGTCCACTCGCAAATGTAGATTATGTTTAATTCCCATTCTCTCAAAATCTTTCCTTGTCTTGATCGTATCCTTTATTTTTTTTATTAATGCTCATTAATGTACTCAGTATATTATCACATATATTCTTCTCTATGTGCATTACATCCAAACTATGTCGCAACATGCAGGACGACCAATATGGCAAGTCAAAAAAAATACTACGCTTTGTCCAATTCAATTCTGCTTCGCCTCTTTTTCTCTTATTCTTACCCCGGCCTTTGCCAAAATTGTTTGCTCTAATATGTACCAGTTGTTCCACTATCTCTTCTCCAGACAATTCACTTAGTGCAATTCTGTCCTCTACTCTCCCATCAAACTTAGCACATTCGCTTCTCCATGCATGATTTGGTGGTAGATAACGTCGATGACCCATGAAACACAACTTCTGAGAATATGTTAACCACTCACTAACAATTTCTTTATTACACGTCGGACACGCTAACTTTCCTTTAGTACTCCAACCAGAAAGATTTCCATATGCCGTAAAGTCATTTATAGTCCACAATACTGCATCATGCATCTGAAAAGTTGTCGACGTGGATGCATCATACGTTTTGACGCTTGTTTCTCATAACTCTTTCAACTTTTCAATCAACGGCTGCATGAATACATCAATATCATTCCCAGGTGATCTCGGGCCAGGAATAAGTAACGTTAACAAAAAGTTCGGTGCCTTCATGCATCTCCATGGCGAAAGATTGTACGAAATCAACACTACGGGTCAAGTGCTATAACTTGTACTCATATTCTCAAAAGGGTTGAATCCATCGGTAGTGAGTCCCAAACGCACGTTCCGAGCTTCTATCCCAAATTCTGGATATTGATCATCGAAAGATTTCCATGCAAGTGAGTCAGCCGGGTGCCTCATGTATACGTCATTCTTAACTCTTTTCTCCTCGTGCCACCTCATATCAACATCTGTTTTTTTACACATATATAGTCTTTGCAACCTAGGTCTCAAGAAAAAATATCGCAACACCTTAACCGGCACATTTTTCTTGGCCTTCCACCTTGACTCTCCGCATACAGGACATGCTTCTTTCCCCTCGTTCTCCTTCCAGAACAAAACACAATCATTCTTGCATGCATGTATTGACTTGTACTCAAAGCCTAATCCCTTTCTCAACTGTTTCGCTTCATAAAAGTTCTTTGGCAATGCAGACCCATCTGGAAGCACCTCGTTAAATAAGTCCAATATCATGTTTATTGCTTTCGTCGACATCCCACACAATGACTTAATGTGAAGCAACCGCACAATAAATGACATTTTGGAATGTTTTGTACAGCTTGGATAAAGCTCGCGTTTTGCATCTTCCCACATTGCAGCAAAGTTTTCATAATCACTCCCTCGAACACTTGCGCCATTGTCGTTTACATCATCCATAAACATTCCAGCTCCAATGTCACCCAACATCTCATCCATCTCATCCCGCTCATAATCATCATCCATGTCTCGCAAATAATTCGAATGACTGAACAATGCATCCGCTGACTGTGCATACGGCTCTCCATGCAATACCCATCGTGTATACCCCAGATCCATACCGTTCACAAATATATGACTTTCAATTTCAGCAAATCCTATCGCACACAAATTTTTACACCCTCGACATGGACACTTAATGCAACCACGACTATCAGCAGAGCCTCGAGCAAAATCAATGAAAGTTCTTACTCCACGCGCATAGGCTGCGTAATCCGTTCCAAGTCTATCGCCTAGACGCATCCAACTTTTGTCCATTTCTAAAAAGTTCTATCTATTAGTAACACTTAATGTACATTGAAAATTCACATGCATGTAATACTCTAATTGCCACTGCTAATTTTTATAAGGTAGTTGGTCCTATCCCATTCGAGATTATATTATCCATATTGCACATATTCCGTTACTCTACTACTGTCCACGTCAGTAGAAATTTCGGCAGCACCTCCCCATAGTTCTTCAAGTATACATGTTCATTAAGAGGGGTTGTGACCCTACGAACAGTATACCAGAAGAACAATAGAGGAAGACACCGAAATTTCATACTAAACATGTTCAGTAAGAGTAACAAGAATGTGCAATACAGATGATATAATCTCAAACTGTCCATACTGGACAATTCAGGAATTAGTACACACTTAAATGTACACTAATTCCTGAACGGGTCTAAGGTTATTTATGCAATGTCACACATATTTATTCAAAAACCACATGAATCTTATAAATATATTATAAATGTTAGAATTAGTAATGTTAAAAACATTCGGAAGTCTTATTTATTGTATTTATTTATTATAATTAGTGTTATCTCTCTAAGTTGTTATAAGTCTAATATTATAACTAGTTGATACTTATTTATTTGTTAAGTTACTATTATAATATTTATATATTATAATCTATGTTGTAATCTTCACAATATTATAACTAGTTTATACTTAATGTTAATTAGTTGATATTATAACTAGTTACACTTATTTATTTATTATATAGAAAATTTTGTATTTATTTATTATAATTAGTGTTATCCCTCTAAGTTGTTATAAGTCTAATATTATAACTAGTTGATACTTATTTATTTGTTAAGTTACTATTATAATATTTATATATTATAATCTATGTTGTAATTTTCACAATATTATAACTAGTTTATACTTAATGTTAACTAGTTGATATTATAACTAGTTACACTTATTTATTTATTATATAGAAAATTTTGCATTTATATATTATACTACGTATTTATTTATTATACGTACTATTAGACTTATTTATTTGTTATCCCTCTAAGTTCAACAAATAAAATCTCAACATTTTAATTATTTATTTCTAAACATATTCATTCATCAATAAAAATATTCACAACATTTAAAATCCTCACAATATTTCAACAATAATACAAATAAACATTTCACAATATTATTTTCACAACAATATTATTTCCACAACAAAATTTTTTAAACCTCACAATATTCCAACAACAATATTCATAAACATTTGTATTCATCAATAAACACAATAAACTCACAAAAGTCCATTATAATTATACTTAATAAATATATAATCACATGCATCTCATATATATCCATATCCCTCTAAGTATCTAAACCTCACAATATTCTCACAACAATATATTATACATATTAATTCAAATATATTTTCACAATATTACCACAAGTCCATTTCATAAACCTTAATCACAATATTTAAAATTCAAGACACAACAATATTCATAAACATACAATATTGTACTTAATAAACATATAATCACAACAAAATTATCTAAATCTTACAATATTCCTACAACAATATATTATATAGATTATAACTAAAGTTTAGAAATATACCTAGCACTTTTTAATATCCTCTTACAAAATATAAACTTTCAAGTGCCAAAATAACCAATCCTTCAAAAATAAAAACAATACAAACTTGTTAGAGACATATACATACATATAAAAACAACAAATACAAGAGAAATAATCTAAATTAGAAATAATGAAAAAATAATTTTTCCTTACCAAAATACTTTCAAAATCTTCACTTTCAATAATCACCTCCTCTAAGTATCTATCCCTCTCTCACTCTACTCTCTCTCACTCTAGTTGTAATCGTTATCTCACTCTCACTCTAACCCTGTATCTCACTTAATCTCTCAACAATCTCTCCTCTCTATTACGCGCACGGGAAGCAGAAATGGTTTCTGCTTCGCTCCCATTCGTGACTTTATATCAAAACATTTCATTTTAATTAACGTTCGAACGGTTCATTTAAACGTTCGAATGTTACTTCTTTCCGGGTAAAATATCAATATTTCCGTTCGAACGTTTAAATGAATCGTTCGAACGAAAAAACACACCACGTAAAACGATAATCGAGCGGAAAAATTCCCGCCAACAATTTATTAACGTTCGAACGTATATGTAATAACATCCGAACGATACAATTGAGTGGGAGACTTCCCACCAAAAAATTCATAACGTTCGAACGTCTATGTAATAACATCCGAACGATAATATTGAGGGGAAACTTCCCACCAAAAAATTCATAACGTTTGAACGTATATGTAATAACATCCGAACGATACAATTGAGCGGGAAACTTTAATTAAAACATTTTTGTACCGTTCGAACGTAATGACTTAACGTTAGAACGTTAAAAATTCAGAAAATTAAGTTAATTAAGACATTTTTTTTTATGAAAATAGACTTCATTTTATTAATGATCTCCCGACTACATATATTATAGTTAAATAATATATTATAGTCTATTTAGAACATATAAATAGTCACGATTATATATTATAGTTATGTAATATATTATAGTTACTATATAGACTATTTAGAACATATAAATAGTCACGATTATATATTATAGTTATATAATATATTATAGTTACTATATAGTCTATTTAGAACATATAAATAGTAACTATTATATATTAATGTTATAATAGTTACTATTATAGTTACTAATATAGTCTATTTAGAACATATAAATAGTCACGATTATATATTATAGTTATGTAATATATTATAGTTACTATATAGTCTATTTAGAACATATAAATAGTCACGATTATAGTTATGTAATATATTCTAGTTACTATATAGTCTATTTAGAACATATGAATAGTTACTATTATATATTAATGTTATATAATACTATATAGTTACTATATAGTCTATTTATAACATATAAATAGTTACTATTATATATTAATGTTATATAATACTATATAGTTACTATATAGTCTATTTATAACATATAAATAGTTACTATTATATATTAATGTTATAATAGTTACTATTATAGTTACTAATATAGTCTATTTAGAACATATAAATAGTCACGATTATATATTATAGTTATGTAATATATTCTAGTTACTATATAGTCTATTTGTAACATATAAATAGTTACTATTATATATTAATGTTATATAATACTATATAGTTACTATATAGTCTATTTGTAACATATAAATAGTTACTATTATATATTAATGTTATAATAGTTACTATTATAGTTACTAATATAGTCTATTTAGAACATATAAATAGTTACTATTATATATTATAGTTATATAATATATTATAGTTACTATATAGTCTAAAACATTCATATAGTTACTATTGTCCAATTATAGTTATAGAATATATTATAGTTATATTAATGTTATATAATATATTATATTTACAATATAGTTATATCATTAAACAAAAATCATTAATAAAAGTTTAATATTAGATTTATACTAAAATAGAACGTTAATAGAATATATATATGGAACATTATATTTATTAACGTTCCAACGTTTCATTTGACGTTGGAATGTTAATACATATAACGTCTGAACGTTATATTTATTAACGTTCCAACGTATTTGAAACGTTGGAACGTTATTTATTATAATGTTCGAACGTTATATGTAAATAAATCCAAAATCGAACACCCGAAACTCATTTCTTCGTTTTCCTCCATTTCCAAGCCACCACTCCTCCGTCGCCGCCGCCGTCAAACTCCGCCACAACCGTCACTAAAAAGTATGTATCTCTATTTCATCTAAAAGTATATATTTTATTGATCGATTTCGATCGATTTGTATTAAAACTGAAACCCATGGTGGCCAGATTTTCAACTCGATTTTCCGGCCACCATGGGTTACCAATCGCCAAAATGTCACCGTGGAAATGTTTCTTGAAGTGTATACTTCATTTCTACAGTGACCTTTCAACATTTAGCCCAGTAGAAATAGGATTTGAAGCTTTCAAGAATGGCTGAGTCGACTCAGCCAACCCGACTCGTAACGTTCGAATGTAACAACAATACGTTTGAATGTATGCCCTTTCAATTTCGTGGCCTTCCACGTCCGGAGGTATATTTTATACATCCGAACGTTACTACATTTACGTTTGATAGGATATTTGAACGTTCGTAAGTTTTTTTAATTTTTTAAATATTTTTAACGATTTTACGTCCGAACGTATATTTATAACGTTCGAACGTATAACAGTGAAATTTATGATACCTTCTATGTTCGGATGTTTAGTTAAATGTCTGAACGTTATATATTTACGTTCGAATGTTATGTAATAACGTCCGACCGTTTCATAGTAACGTTCGGACGTATATTCATATGTTCGAACGTTAATGCAATTCAATTTAATTTTAAGACAAATATGCATTAATAGTACAATTAATTTTGTTTTATTTTCTATTTTCAGGATATGGCTCATCATTTGCATTTTAGGAAACGAGGGAGGGAAGGAGCCACTCAAGATACTGCTCGGATCGGGTCTCGTACTGTTATGGTCGAGCGAGAAGCCCTGATCAACAAGTTCGATGAGCTCAGCTGGGAGCATACGAACCTGAGAGATGTCTTCCTCAGTAGAGGCTGGGGAAATATCTGCACATTGAGGGGTAAGGCATATCCCTCTATGGTTCAGGAGTTATACATGGAGATGTGCTCCATGCCTCATGACGCATCCTCTCACACCGTGATTGTACGCGGTGTGACATTTGAGTTTTCACCCGATGTCATCGCTGACCACCTCGGGATTCATCGAGGAGTTCAGATATCGACTGAGGCAGATGTAGGCACTTCTGTATCATCTATTGGCCCACTTGATGCATCATCAGCCAGAGATGCAGACCAGTCAGAGGCCGAGGGTGCTGAGCCTTTGGCTACGGATGACGACCGAGACGAGGATTTCTACATCCTTACCGGGAGAGACCGCATGTAGCTTGAGAAGCCGAACTCCTTCCACCAAAATCATTTGCTGCCGTTCTTCCGTATGTTGCATCTTATAGTTGCAACAAACGTGGATCCTGTGGCACATAAGACCACATTTAGTCAGACTCGGGCACAGTTTTTGATACAGGTGGCACGTGGAGATGCCATAGATTTGCCCCTGCTCATCTTTGACAGGATCCGTTACGAGGCGAGCATCGTCTCTACGGACAACCTCCCATACGGTGTCCTGCTCAGCCGGCTACTACTTGCTCGGGGAGTGCCAACCCAGCCTTTAGAGATGGCCAAAGATCATATGAGGGCCTTTGACATGACCACTCAACGACGTAGCATTGGACAGGCGAGGGGACGTCGGCCACCCCCTGTAGCGGATCTAGTTCCTCCGACGTAGCCCTAGCCCAGTGTGGGGAGTAGTGGTCAGCAGCCAACCAGTACATCTGCGGGAGATGTGCGGCCTGCTTGGATTGATGCAGTGATCTCGCAGCTGACTGCGCATATCGATCGTAAGATCGATGAACGGCTCGGGCCTCTAGAGGCATCTATCGCCGAGATGTCACACCGTGTACATATCCTCAATGACAAGGTTGATACCTTGACTGAGGAGGTATGGGCAGCTATCACTTTTCCGGACGGCGATATTATCTGATTGTTGTTTATGTACTTTTATCATATTATATGTATTTTATTTTTAATATTTGTAAGGAACAATATTATTTAATATATCTATGATTTTTTAATTACAATTCTCAATCTTCTTTAATGTTATATTTTTCAACTTCAATACTAAATCACTGCACTTCAAATATAAATAAACATATGTATATATAAATATATACACATTTATATATATATATAAACATAAATTTATATATATATAAACATAAATATTTAAAATATATATAAATATATAATTATATTTTACAAATTCTGTATATATAAATGTATACAAGTCAATTTTTTAGACTTGTATCCAAATTATGCAATATCAAAACCACATAAATTTAAAATTAGAACATATTTAATTAATTTAAATTTATAAGTAACGTTCGGACGTTACTTACTAAGGTTCGAATGTTTGCGCCAAAAAATTTCACGTTCAGACGTTAATTACTAAGGTTCGAACGTTTTCGCCAAAAATTTCGAACATAAGTAACCACATGTCCGAACGTATGTGTGACGTTCGAACGTAATTTTCTCATTCGTTAGAACGTAAAAAAAATCTCATCCGCCTTTAGTGACGGTTTTAAAAAACCGTCACAGAAAATACTTTTTAGTGACGGTTTAGGGACTGTCACAAATTCCTAACTGTCACTAAAAATCAAATGTGTTGTAGTGTACGTATGACGTGCCATTTCATCTGATGCCCAATTAATTGTTTTTTCATATGATTCTGAATTCTTTCATGATTGTTTGCAGTTGTGTTACGATTGGCTTTTTTACGATCGAGTGTATTTAATTAGCTGAAGCCTACTCATGCATATATGATTTCCTGAAATAAATATATATATATATATATATATATATATATATATATATGTAATAGTTTTCTTTGAATTTCATAATTTATTGTACTTTTCCTATTATTTCTCATCTGAATTTGGATGATTAGTCTACCTTAATTATAATTTTAAAGTTGTTAATTAAGAATTGTTTTGTTATTTTCTCCTATATGTTGCGTTTTTGTTAGTTTATTTTTAACATTTGTTATAATTATATATAGTTTTTATAATAAAAAATTTAATTAAGAACTTAATTCAAAGTTTTTTGACATAGTCTTGTTTGTATTCATAGATGAGATGCAATGAGATTAGTTGAGATTAAAATTAAAATTTGAATAAAATATTGGCATTAGAATATATTTTTTTAATATTATTTTTATTTTATGATTTAAAAAAATTATAATAATTAGATGAGATGAATTTAAAAAAATTATAAAACAAACGAGTCCTTAATTGTTCCCAGGAATGACAATACCTTATATCATCAATGATAGCTACTAGCATAATAACAAAGCCTTCCAATTGGGGTAGCAATTAATGAAATTCAATTGTAAACCAATCCTTGGACATTACATGAGTCAAATCCTTGAACACTCTTCTGATTGCTTGCTGCGGGAACACCATTGACCTATGTATGCCCTTCGAATCTCATATATTATATAAAAAACTCTACGCATCCGCCATTAGGCGGATCAGTCACTTTGCACACCTTACATGGCACCCTCCCTCATCACACGGTTCTTATTCGAAAAAAACACTTGCTACTTTTCTTTTCATTTCGAAAATTTCCACTAAGGCGGCTTCATCTTCAAACCCCACCTCACAAGGCTCGACCCTTAGTTACCCACATGCTCTACACAGCTTCGTCTTCAACCTCACCTGGGACTCCAAGCACGTTGGTTGTTTAAGCCCTCGATCCCAAGCCTCAAGTCTCTGTGCAGCCAAGACTTCAACCTCACCTCGACCCCAAGCACATTAGTTGTTCCAGTCAAAGCTGCCGATAAAGCACTTTTGACCTTAGCCCGAAGGAAGACGAGGTTCCCAAGCAGCGAAGCTTCCAATCCAAACCCCCGACCCTAACCAACGTTGTCTCTGTGATTGCTTGGTTTGCTGTGATTTCTTCCTTGTGATTTCTTGGTGTAATATGAAGTCCCGTCCTCTTCTCTGTGTTTTCTTCCCACTGATTTATTGGTTTTACATTTTGAATGTCTCTGTAATTTTAGGCCTAAGACGAATTGGTTGTACATTTGGAATGTTTCTGTAATTTTTCCCAAATTGATAATAATCTATGGTTTTTGTCCACAATTTTATCTGTTTCCTTTTAGCTTTGTGATAAGGTAATTGAGGTATTTTTGTATTTTTTTTTCTAGTTTTTTGGCATATGATCACGAAAAGTTTAGTGGGGGTGGAATACGGTATACCACAACGGCAATTCCCTTGATCCTTTGTTCATGAGCTGAGAATGAGCAATACTTGCAGTTCTCCTCTTTCTTGGTGTACAAGTCGTAGAAGCCAGACTCTCTTGATTGATGGGTCTCCATGAAAGTTTTTCGGGTGGAGAATATCTTTGAGATCACATATCCATTCGAGGAACGTCATCGTGCCTCTCTGTGCAATGAGAATTTCATGCTGCCCCAACCGTTTGATCTCTTCCTTGTCGTTGCTCATCTTGGATTTTTGGAAGAAATTAGGGAGGTTGATGTTTGAAGTTGCGTATAAATACCGGCTAATTTTGTAGCCTTTGTCTGCCATGTCGAGCTTGTCGAATAAATGGGCTTTTCGGTATTTGTAAGTGCCACAGTACTTGGAGTGAGGATTCAAAGCAAGCTTGTGCAAATTGTTAACAATTTGACTGGATTGCGTTGTTGTGGATTGTGTATTGAAGAAAGTTTTGGTTTCCTTCTATTTTTAGTTAAGATGAGTTACAATTTTCGTGGAGTATCATTATCTTGACTTAAAAAAAAAATTGCATTTTGAAGGAGCTATGATGAATTGATTAGGCTTTAGCTTAATGTATTGTTACATTGAATTTTTTTTTTCTAGTTATTGTATAATCTTCCTTCTAAGGAATCGATTTATTTAAAATTTTGACTTTTGGTGTCTGTTTGTTGTTTTATGAATCTTTTGAAACCAAGCACATGTTCTGTTGTGAATAGTTGCTAAGGAACTTGTTTGTCTTCAATTGTTTTTGTAAGGTTCTTGAAGCAATCTATGATTATTAGCAGTTTCAATGTCTATTTGAAGTGAATTATGGGGCCTTTTTTAACATATTTGCAGAAAAGTGATGGAAAAACTCTGTAATTGTACTTGGGATTGCTTTAATATGAGTTTTTTTTTTTGGTGGTTTTTAAGGGTTTTTTGGTACGCTAGAAGAAAAGAAGGAAATAAAAATATAACTGGCTTGGGTTTTAGTTTTTTGAGTGAGAGGTAGCTTAATGAGGTAAAAGAATAACTTAAAATGAAGTTTCTATGCCAACAAAGCAGCAGTCCATCATATAGCTCCCTATCACTCTGCATTTTTCACATGGATTAGTGCATTGATGTTTGAACAACTTAATAGAAACCGATTTTAGCAATCCCACGTCAGAGGAATACAACACTACTACTCTTTGAGCATTCTATGAATAGGCTCTAATATTTTGCCTCTCTATTCAACCAATGATAGATCCTCATATATGCTTTGTCTCCATTGTTAGCTTCAACATGTTACTGAGAGGATCTCCAAGATTAGCTCATTAATATCATTTCACACAAAAACACCTCAAATTCATTGCCATAAATTTAGCTATAAATTCTTCTAAGAAGAGATAAAATAAACATTTCTTCCACAAATAATATACATCTCCATTAACAATCACCACAATTTCAGCAAATATACCTTGTCAACATGCAAAAGTGGAGTCGGTTTCAATGGAGTTCAACGGCCTAGGTGAAAAGACTACATAGTTTAATAACAAGTCAATTTCAATTAACATAGGAAATTAGGAAAAGTTGATCACAATCTCCGTCCAACATACACAAATCTCAATTCTACAGCTCTGCTGCGTTCAGAGTGGACTAGACTCCCCGTGTGCATCAGCTCACAAAAATCGCACATAGGGTGATCATGTTAAGAAGTTCTTGAATGGATTACATCATGGTCTCTTAATTATGGTGTACATCGCTCTAAAGATTAGTATCAAAATAGGAAACCACGACCTTTGAAACCATGGACCTCTTGAAAGGGATGTAGCTCAAGTTATAACTGCCATTCACAGACAAAGAAACAGGAAATTATATCAATAAATTTGCACCAGTGACGGATGGACAGAGAAGTTACAAAATGCTTATAACTGTTTGAATAAGAACCATAACAGAAAAGGAAAATTGGCTACTTGCCTGTTCACATCCCAAAAAATATGGTTCAGGTGGTATCTACGCTATAAACGGTTGATTTGAGGACAATTAGAACAGAGATAACAAAAAAATGGTTGATTTGAAAATTGCAATTTGAAAAAAAGGTTAGATGGATTGCAATTTGCAATTATACCTGCTAGTCTAGATGTGAAAGTCTCCAAGGAAAACCCTGCCAAAGGTACCATCCATCCTAAGAAGCCACAACGAAAGTCTCTTCCTAGATTGCCTTCTAAAAAGACCAATATATCTAATGCAATCATTCTGGAAAAAACCACTTCAACTAAAGCTAAGCATGAGGAATATGCCACCCTCTCCGATGCAACTAATAAAGAACATAATAACTTGGACAATGCAAGAAATGAAGAGAAGACTGCCATGTCCAATGCCACAGATGAAGAGAATATCAATACGTCTAGTGAAATGAATGGAACTACATCTATCATTGAAGACCCCGAGGCAGTTCCCACAGCTAAGCCAAGTGAAACTCAAGCGTGTAAAGATTATGGGGCAGAGGTAAAAGAGCAGCCTCAAGCCACCTTGATTCAAGAAGCCACACTATTGGAGAATTAAACAAGATGTGGCAATAGAATGAGATGAGCACTTATGGAGCCCTCTCTATTTCCTGAAAATAAGACTTATAAGACCTGAATTCTTTGACGATGAAGGCATGAAGGATTTTGCATTATGGTTTGTGATGTCGTCCTGTCCATAGCAGCATTGGTTATTTTGTGTGCTTGCTTTCAAGGTTGCTGGTATTGTCATAGGAGTTTGCATTCCAGCTTGTAGCACTGTATGTAACTATTTGTCAGCTTGTTTTAATTTATAAGCTCAAGAATTGATTAGTTAAAAAAAAAAAAGGATATGCTGGGTGTAAAAATTCTTTACTTCTTGTGTTTGATCATGAATATGGTTTTTATTTTTAAATTTATGTTGTAATGATTTACTATTAGAGGTCATTGGAAACAGAGCAGTTGAGATCATTGGCCATAAGCATGGTGAAAGGTTTGTGCACCCTAATGATCATGTCAATAGATTACAATCTTCTAATGACACTTCCCTACTATAAGCCTTTTGAGCTCTTTTATGTCTTGGCCTATATCTAAATCCGATGTGCAGTTGATTTTATTTTAAACAATGTCATTTTTAATGCATTCACCTGGTTTCTTGCTATCTTTTTTCAAGTAATATTGTTTTCTTCTTCTCTAGGTAATGCATATCGCAGCTTCAATGAAAATAAATTCAAGATTACTCCCAATTTTGAGACACAGAGATGACATTCAAGATTAATGTTGGTTTCTTCTCTCACAGACTCATTGACTAGTGAAATCAAGTGGGTTTTCCAAATCTAATACCACAGATAGCATGACTATGAAATTCTGAAAAATTGCAAGTATCTCCATGCTCTAAGCCCCAAAATTGGCAATACCCATCTCACAAAATCCATAACACAAACAAACTCGTCTCCCTTCACCTCTCTCACGTACCATAGCAGAAACCATAATACAAAAGGAAAAAAATGGTAGTGGAAACCATAATACAGAAGGAAAAAGTTACCTATGAATCTAGGCAAACGGCGACAAAACAACCACAAACTAGAGACTTGGGGCGCTCGAAATGGCCTCTTCTATGCGTAAAATGTATGTTTCAGGCAAGGGAAAAAGAAAGGAAAAATCTATAGATCCTAAGTTCCACGATTCATAGAGAAGCAGATTTGGAAATCTGGGTTTTCCACTTCATCAGTGCCACTCCGTGATTCACAGAGAAGAAGAAGAAGATTCGTGGGTTTTGTGAGGAAACTTGAGGGATTCACATAGAATAAGAAGGGGGTTTCGATGGGTTCGCAGGAGGTGCGACACCGTTCAATGACCTCACAGGAACTGGCGAGGCTAGGCAGATGGGGGAGCTAAGCGAGGTGGAGCTGAATAGAGGGACGACGTCGCTGGGTGGCGCTGGGCAGATGGAGGTGACGAGAGGGAGGTGAGGAGGAAAGGAGAGCGGGCGGGGAGGAATTTCGACGTGGGGGGCTTGGTTTCAAAATTGAAATCAAAATGGGAATTGAAAACACACACTGTGCAAAACAGTGCATTCTGCATTTAAAAAAAAAAAATTGCCACATAGGGTGTGTAAAATTGCACATCGCTGCAGTGGTAGATGCGTATCAAACCTCTATATTGTATATATATAACCCTTGCCGTAAGCGGTGTTTGACCCTCACGATGTCAAGTCACACGTGAACACATTGTGCCAACAATAGGCCTTGCTTTTTTGTTTTTTTAACTTATTAATTACAAAATTATTTTTTTAATAATATATATTTTTTAAAATTATTTTAGAGAATTAAAAAAGGGTACACTTATGAGACCCATTATCGGGACAATGTGTTGACTGTTGACTACCCCACGTGAAAAAGCTAGTCAATTATTGGGATCTTGTAATAGACTATAGTAGATATAGTAGAATTAGAGATGGAATGAATAGAAATGCACTGTAATTCTAATATATATTCCTCACAGAATAGTAGCTACACTTTCTTCGAGGGAAAGCACCTCCACAAGAACGATGAACAATCAAATATTCCAGATGATTGGTCAAGTCTAGTACAGTGACCTTATATACTGTAGCAATCAGATTACTAAAAGGTCCCTAAGATAACTGTGCCACGGGCCCTTACAATATTCATTAAACTAAAGAAATAACAGTTACATAGTCTGGCCCACAATGAGCCCAGTGTCCTCTTGCCTGAGTCAACCCACTAAATCCCTTACTTACTTGGCCCATTACCAAGCCTTACTTGTTGATAGCCCACGACCAAGGTCAAACACTTAGGTTTGATCTTTACTTCACTTTCAGATGCCTTCTGCCTTCTTCTTCTTGTTCTCCTTTCTCTAGCTGTTGCCATGTCACAACTCCCATTCCTTTCAGAAAACCTTGCCCACAAGGTGGGGAAAATCTTCACAGAGCTAATGATACATCTCCCACGAAGCTTCTTCTACAGATTGGCCTTGCCAACGGATCAAAACTTCCACTAAAGGTCAGTTTTTTACCTTCCTTAACCTTCGGTTTAGTGTTTCTTCTGGTTCAACTTTAATGGTTTCTTTGTTGTTGATTGGAGATAGCATTGCTAAGGGTGTGACCCCTTGACTAAGTTTCGGTTTAAGTTGCAAGTCGTGGAACACGTTGTGGATCCGTGGAGGGTAACTTCAACCGATACGCCACCTCGCCAATCCTTTGCTCCACCTGATATGAGCCATAGTACTGAGGGCAAAGTTTGAGGCATTGCCAGCAGCTAATGGTAGATTGTTTGTAGGGTTGCAGTTTTAAGAATACCCAGTCCCCGATCTAGTAAGTTTGCTCTTTCCTTTTCATATTTGCATACTTCTTCATCCTATCCTACACCCTGACAAAGTTATGTTTCAATAGGTTCCACAATTGCTCACGTTTATGGATTTCTACCTCTTCTAACCTTGCTGTACCTGACACGTAGCTTGTCAATTTAGGGGGCTTGTACCCATACAGTGCCTTAAAGGGAGATGTTTTTATAGATTCATGCATGCTTGAGTTATAACACCACTTTGCTAGCTCGATCCATTGAGTCCAGTCCTTAGGTTTATCCTCTACATAGCATTTTAAGTAATTTTCAACCCATTTGTTAACGGCCTCTGTCTAGCCATCTGTTTGGGGGTGGTAATCCATGCTAAAAGCTAGTTGTACTCCCTGTAGAGAGAAAATTTCTTTCCAAAACCTACTTGTGAAAGTGGGGTCTCAGTTAGAAATTATAGAACTTGGCATCCCATGCAGCTTAAAAACATGTTTTATAAACAGTTGGGCCACATCTTTAGCAGTGTAGGGATGGCAAATGGGTACAAAATGTGCATATTTTGTGAATCTGTCAACTATGACTCATAAGGAGTTGAACCTTCCAGACTTAGGCAATCCATCAACAAATAATGTCTGTCCATGGTTTTGAGGGAATGGGTAGGGGTTGTAAAAGTCCACTAGGTAGATATTATCTACCTTCACCACTTGACAGGTGTCACAATTTTTTAGAAAGGCCTTCACATCTGCCTTCTGTTTAGGCCAATAAAAGTTCCTTTTTAACCTGTGCAAGGTTTTATCGAACCCCATATGACCACCCATAGGATTACTATGAATTAGTTCCAGCAGCTTCTGAATTAACCCCTTATTAGTCGGGATGTATAATTTGTTTTTGTAAAGCATCATCCCATTCTTGACTGCATTGGGACTATTGAGTTCACCAATTTGGTGCTTTTTCCACAACTCTTGCAGTCTTAGGTCCTCCCCATAGAGCTCCTTTATTTCATCTATCCAGTCCCAAGTAGGCAAGGAAATAACTGACAATGTCACTTCAGTGCTTTCCCTTTGCCTAGACAAGGCATCGGCCACAACATTTTCTCTTCCTCTTTCAAACTCAACTACAAAGTCATAGCCCAATAACTTCGAAATCCACTTTTGCTACATGGTAGATTCAACCCTTTGGTCAAGTAGGAACTTAAGACTTTGATGATCAGTTTTAACCACAAAGCTTGTCCCAATAGGTAGGGTCTCCATTTATGCACTGCTGAAACTAGTGCAAAAAATTCCTTTTTATAACTTGACATCCCAACAGCCTTTCCCTTCAGTGACTTGCTGAAAAAGGCTAACGGTCTCCTTCCTTGCATTAACACAGCCCCAATGGCCTCACCCGAGGCCTCACACTCAATCACAAAGGTGGACTGAAAATCTGGTAAGGCTAACACAGGGGGTTGTGTTATTGCTACTTTTAGTCTATCAAAGGTAATTTCTGCTTCCCCATCCCAGTGAAACTTCTCCTTTTTTAGACGGTCAGTTAGCTTGGCAGCTATAGCTCCATACCCTTTGATGAACCTCCTATAATAGTCTGTGAGGCCTAGAAAGCCTTTGAGATCCTTAACAAACCTTAGAGTAGGCCAGTCTAGCATAACTTTAAGGTTTTTGGGGTCAGCTCTTACTCCTTGCCCCGAAATTAAATGGCCTAAGTAGGATACCTCCTCATAACCAAAACTACACTTGCTTAGTTTGGCAAACAACTAGTGCTGTCTCAACATATCAAAAGTGATCTCTAGGAGGCCCAGGTGTGTATCTACATCTGGGCTATAAACCAATATGTCATAAAAAGAAAAAACTAAAATGAATTTTCTGAGGAAAGGTTTAAAAACCTGGTTCATTAATTTCTGAAAAGTTGAAGGGGCATTGTTTAAGTCAAGTGGCATAACCAAGAATTGGTAGTGACCCTCGTGAGTGTGGAAGACAGTCTTTGGAACATCTTCTGGTTTTACTCTAATTTGATGATAGTCTGACCTTAAATCAAGCTTAGAGAAAACCTTGGCACCATTGAACTCATCCAATAGTGTCTCTACCACAGGAATAAGATATCTATCCTTAACTGTAGTGTTGTTTAATGCTCTATAATCTACACATAGTCACCATGTGCCATTAGCCTTCCTTACCAACAAAACCAGAGAGGAGTAGGGGCTTTGGCTGGGGCTTATCACTCCTAAATTCAATAATTCATTCACAATCTTCTCAATATCATCTTTATGAAAATAGGGGTAACGATAGGGCCGTGCAGAAATGGGTGTGGTGCCTGGTTGTAATGGGATGGAGTGGTCATGGGAATGGGTGGGGGGAAGCCCTTTTAGGGTGACAAAAATATCTAGGTATTGGCTGAGTGGATGCTATATGTTGTTCGGGATTTGGCTAGGTTTGGGTTGGTTTGAGTTTTCAATAATATATAGCATGACTCCCTTTTTTTCCATGCTATTACACTTATGAATGGAACATTCTTCAATCCATTTCTAACCCGTCAACCCCCTTAATATTACAGTAGCCTGTTGGTAATGAAACTGCATAGTTAACTCCTTAAAATTCCAAAGTATTGGCCCCAGTCCTTGCAACCAGTGGACTCCTAGCACCATGTCACAACCAGCCGGTACTAGAACATAAATATCTAGCAAAAATTCAGTTCCTTGAATGCCCACATGCACTCCTTTCACCTGACCTTCACTGTTAACTAAGTCCCCATTGGTCACTTTAACTTGAACCTTGTCATCTACTATTATGGGTATGGGAACCCAAAGCACAGCTGGGTCCAAGAAGTTATGGGTACTTCCTGATTCAATAAGTATGATGACCCACTAGTTGCCAATTTTTCGTTTTACTCTCATAGTTTTCGGACCCATAGATCCAATAAGAGCATGTAAGGAAATGTTTAGGGCCTTTTGCAGGGCCTTTTCCAGATCACAACTACCCCCTTCTGCAATCTCAACAGAACATTGACCAGTGTCTTTTGTTGTCTTTGCACTCTCCTCTACCACTTCCTTAATCAAATACAGTATAGGATTATTGCATCTATGTCCAGGATACCACTTAGAATCAAAATGGTAACATAAGCCCTTCTCTCTTCTTATTTTCATTTGGTTTGGACTGATTTTATGAACTGGTACTACAGCTTTGTTATATGGTTGGTGGGGTTCTGAGGGAGTTGGTTATGTGGTGGTTGGTATTTAAATGTGGTTGGTTCAACATAATGAGAAAAATTTGGTCGTGTGTTTGGCTTTTTATGGAGGGTTAATTTTTGTTCTTGGATTCTAGCCGGCCTATAAGTTGTGAGTAAGGTGTGGGGATTAAACATTTTAACCGTCAAACAGATATCATCTTTTAAGCCACTGATAAAGTAACTTAGCTTGTCAATCTCATCCAAACGCCTTAGCCTATTGGAAATAAGCTCAAAGGCAATCTTATACTCTTCTACCAGACCCACTTGTCTCAGCCTAGTGAGTTGTTCAATTGAATCATCATAACTACTAGGGCCAAAATGAATTAGGAGAGCATTGACAAACTCATCCCACTCATTCAACAAGTTTGACTCATCAAGACCTTGAAACCAAACTAAAGCCTTCTCAATCATGTGAAAGGATACCAGTCTTAAAAGATGGTGAGGTAAAGTATTGTGAAAGGCAAAGAACTGTTTTACCCATACAGCTAGCCATGTGGATCATCTCTATCAAATGTTGGAAAATCGAGCCTCACAGATCTGGGCTGAATGTCTCCTGAATGAGGTATCATCTGTTGTCCAGTACCATCTTCATTGTAATTTGAATTGCCTGATGGGTTTGTATTTGCTTTTTGCAAATTAGATGCTAAAGAGGAAAACTGCTGCATCATGGTTTCCATATATCTACGTACAACCAGCCAATTCAACACCAATTGTGCTGAACTGTGACTCTATGTTCTTGATGTGCGCTTCAGTAGATTTCTTAAAGGAGGTGAACCCTTCATGAAGATCTTTCAATCTTGTGCCATCCGCCATTTTGCTAAAAGAGAGTAGGATCTGGGCTCTGGGATACCACTTGTAATAGACTATAATAGATATAATAGAATTAGAAATTGAATGAATAGAAATGCACTATAATATTAATTTGTAATTCCTCACAGAACAGTGGCTACACTTTCTTTGAGGGAATGCACCTCCACAGTAATGATGAACAGTCAAAATTCCAGATGATAGGTCAAGTCTCGTACAATGACCTTATATACTGTAGCATGCAGATTACTAAAATGTCCCTAAGATAGTTGGGCCACGGGCCCTTACAACATTAATTCAACTAAAGAAATAACAGTAACATAGTTTGGTCCTCTTACCTAAGTCAGCCCACTAAATCCCTTACTTACTTGGCCCGTTACCAAGCCTTACTCATTGATAGTCCACGACCAAGGTCAAACACTTAGGTTTGATCTTCACTTCACTTTCAGATGCCTTCTGTCTTCTTCTTTGTGTTCTCCTTTCCCCAGCGGTCGTTGTGTCATAGATCAGCTCCCGACTATTTTGGGAGAAAGAGAAAAGTCTTCACCCAGCCAGTCTTCTTTCTTTGCTCTTAGCTCACTTCTATGTAATTGGTTGGCCACACATATTTTTCTACAGTTATCATATAGTAAATTAATGGTTAGTATATACTTGTCATTGATCTCTCTCTGTGTGTATATGTATATATATATATATATATATATATATATATATATATATATATATATATTTATGAATAATGCTACTATGCCTCCTCAATTTGTCCCCTCATTTGACTGCTCATGCATTTAATTTGTTTTTAATTTTTTTCCTTAATGATTAAGAAAGTGATTATTAGTGTATTTATATATATTTTTTAAATATTTATACATGTTTAAAATGTTTGAATAGAAAAGAAAAACAAGAAAAGTGCAATTTGCACTAGGTGGCACACAGAGTGGGCACCTACAGTGTAATTTTTGTACGATGTGCAGAGCATATGGTGTAAGCTGTGGTCTAATTTTTGTACCTAGTGAAGAGGCTATGGTGAGAATGTAGCATGATCTTACAATTTGATTTCCTTCACAAACCATTTAATGGTTCCTCTTGGTGTCAAGTGTCCAATACTATTTATCAAGTGTGGCTAAGATAATTCCAAGTGTCTAAATAAAACTTCTCTAACCTAATTTAGATATTCCACACTGTGATTTTAAAAATAATGTACTTGGTGCTACTATTGACGTTATTATTTACTCTGGAAAAGTGAAAAATAAATTTTGTACTGAAAAATCTTAAACATACACACTAAACTAACTTTACAATTCGTTTATAGATATTCAACCCCAAAGTGCCTTGAAATAAACAAAATGCATTTTCGAGCGAGCGTTTCATTCGGAAACTAAAAATAAGATTATTGCACCATAAAATCTTAAATAATCAACTGAGTTTAATGACCCAAACCATATCACATTATGACACTTTTAACTCTCTCAAATAAAAAAAAAAATCTCACTTTTGGTATTATAGTGAGTGGTAATACTGACTATGATGACAGATTAAAACCTATGCGATTAGTCAATTCGTAAAAACTTATAGAGTCTTCACGAGGTTCCTAAAACTCATAGAAATTCTACTATTGAATTTCTAGCGAGCTGTTACACATACACACACACATGCACGCACGCATTTTTTCTACTCAATACCAATGACCACGAGTGGATGGATGGCTCGGTGACCAATCCACCTGTTTGGCATCCAGGTGGGGTCACTCGTCCATGTGGGACAAGGCCAAGGCCCAGGAACCGAACTTGACCCCTACCAATCGGGTCCCGGGGGGGGGGGGGGGGAGTGGTTGCTGCTTGCCAGCTGGGGCGGGTAGAAGGTCTAATTTCTATGGAATTCTAAAGTTTAATCTCAATGAACTATTTTTTATATTTTTTATTCTTTTTCTTTGATCACTCATCACATTTTCTGTTATTTCATTTTTATACTGTAGTTCAACTAAATTCCAAATGTATCTATCTAATGTATCTGTTTTTTTTCACCTTAAAAATAATATTTCAAACTTAAAAATTCATGATTTATGAGATTTTGGTATTAAATTAAAAGGTCAAACTTTGAATTTTCGCCTTAGGCATCCAACTCTATTGACTTGCCCTTGTCTGCAATATCCTATAACTAGTTGTTAGAAGTTTGGTTCATGTTCTTTTTCTTTTTTTCAAATTTATCATTCTGAATATAACATTAGAAAAATTCTGCTCACCATGATCTCATGTCTGATTATCTGACTTTGATGAGGTGACATTGCTTATGAACTTTCAAATTCCTTTATGAAAAATAACAAATGATAAGAAGATGATAAAAATGTCTTATTTTACATAGTGGAATAGAAGTGAGATATCGAGTAAGGTATTTAACATTAGTACTTATAACATAATTGCTATTTTTGTAGGAAAAAATTCGATATATCACACTTATATCCTATTTTCACCCCACTATGATGAAGTGATATTGACCATCAGTCTTTAATTTTTCTTTAAAAAGAATAAGATAATCCGAGTGATAAAAGTAGAATAAATCTAGAATCAAGATGTCATATACAGTATTACTATTTGCATAAAGGGTCGTTTTGTGATTATCAATCTATCACCATGAGAATCTAGATAAGGTATTTTATGTAAACCTCATATCTTAATTAACAATTTTAGGAGATCCAAATTTCATGCACTCTATTTGAAAAAATTGGACAAGTTTGAAAAGAAATATACTCCATTTGTACACTAAAAAATCGTACCTAACATTACTCACTAACTTTTGAGTATATTCCTCGGAATGCTTGTTTCCTAACCTTAGATAAGAAATTTCTTAAAGACGTGTAATGTTGTGCTAAAAAATATCTGCAAGTGCATAGAATCGTAACAAATATTAAAGTGTTTTAAAGAAAATGAATGTTGAACCCACAAGAATTAATTATACTATTGAGTACTAAATTTACTAAATTAATTACTATTTGAAAAACCGAAGTTTGAAGAATAAATTATCTAAATTATACTGAAGAAAATAGCATTAAAATTTAGATTTTAAAGATAATAAGAATAGATTTAGAATGTTTGATTTCATCTAGCAAATCCTACACAATTTATTCTTCCTTATTATAAAATTCCAATTATCTCAAGTTGATGATAAAAATTTCTTAATTATTCAATATTTTCTTCGAACAATAGTAAAAATATCTCCAAGCAATAACTCCATATTTCTATATGAATGTAACTAATTGAATTCTCATTCAGTTTTTTGGACTTTTATTGAAAATACACTAATCGCGGGAAAGTATCTTTACTTTCGCTCAACTAATGGTGCTTAATCCTAGAGCTCTAATCACAAATTACATCTCAGTCTCATTGTGATTCAATAGATCAAACAATGGTTAGCTAGAAAATTGCAAGCATTAAGAATAATAAATAAACACTCAATTATGAAAATATTGAAAATAAAATAACTGTAACACCCTGCTTAATTTACCCTTGATTAATCCTTAAGTACTCTAGATTAGGCTTTTAATTGTGGGTTAATTACTTACATTAAAGTTGATAGTGGAATTAACATTAATCATGGTGCTTAGTGTAAATAAGCTAAGGATTAGAGAGGCAAGCCTATTAGTAAATTTTAGTGAGGCTTTTTAGGACCTTAGAGAATTTATGGGCCAAGCTCAAGAAAACCTTTAAACCAAGATTTAAGGAATTCATGACTAGTTATGGCCCAACTATAAGGGAGGCATAAGGCCTTTGGGCCAAACTTGGTATAGAATGGACCCATGGCTCAATTAGGCCAAGTCAAATCTTTTCAAGCCCAATTTAGTGGATTTTGAGATTTTCTTTTTTACCCTACAAAGCTGTAAAATGAGACTCTAATTCAAGTCCAAGAACTCCTAAACCATGAGCCCATACATTTGGTCATTTTAAGCCCACATGACCCAAAACTATGTTTGGGCTCATTTCACCATTCAAGACCAAAAACCCAATATACCATACCATTGGTTTCCTTAAATCCAAATCACACTCAAAGTACCCAAATTAAGTTTTAAAAATTGGTTAAGGCCATTAATCATCTTACTTGAGGTTAGTGCACTTTAAGCCATGTTTTGAAACTTAATCATACTTAATCTTTTTAAAATTTTTTAATTCAAATTTTTTTAAATTAATACTCCCTTAAACCTTGATTAAGACCCTATTAATGACCTAACTAAACCATCCCACATGTCATTATGAAAAATTACATAACATGCCCAAACCATGCTTCAATCGGTTTTGTGCATTGCCCTTTATAATGCTTAGACTGTTTTGCCCTTGGGCCCAACGTTTTTGTGATTTATCCTCAAGATTAATATAGTCCTTAAACACCTCATGAAACCCTCCCAAACTCAATTTGAGTTTAGGACGAAATTAGTTGCATCAACCAACTCAAAGAACCAAACCGGATGCACCTTGGTCTAGTTTGTGTAGGAACAATTTGGATTGAATTTGAACCAGCCTTCTGCCATAGTTTGCACCATCACCCCACGCCACCTCCTTCTCCACCCAATCACCAAGAAATCCCATGACCATCATGGAGGATTTTGACTTATTTTTGCTGCCCAAAATCATCCAAAATCGAATTGATTTTCTGCCACCACAAAACCACTTCCATCCACCTATTTTTAAGGGTTGTTTGATAGTTTTTCTACTATCCAAATGATGCCCCACTACCAGACCTGCCTTCTAGGATCAATGTAGCAACTGTGGAGAGGAAATCATGGTGATTTTAGGCCACTATTCCCCTTGTACAAGCTGACCTAAGCTCATGCAAGCAAATCTGAAAATTTTTCGGATTTGTGCACCTCCCAATTCACCCAATCACCAAGCATCCAAGCCAACGCCCCTCACCCATTGGCCTCCTATAAATATTTCTCTCCCCTTATCATTTCACTCACACCACAGCTCCAAGCATCCTCTTGACTCTTGAGAGCATTTCTCCTTCTTAGAAATCATAAGAGTGCAAACCAAGTGAGTTTTGGTGAGTTCTTGAGTGTTCTTGTGTAAGGCAGTCTAGAGTACTTGGAAGGTCACGAAATTTGTAAGTTTTCTTCATTTTTATCTTATCTAGCATTTCAAGCTTTGTTTCCAAGTGTTGGTATGAAATTTGATTGAGTTTTGAGAATGTTATGATGTTTAATGCAAAACCAAAAGGTTTGAATGATTGAATGTTTTAAAATAGAAATTTAGCTATGGCATGTAGTAAGCATAATTTTATATGATCTATCATTATCCTATCATGATTATGAAAGGTTAATTTGTGGTTAGAAGCATGCCATGATAGGTTTTAAATCTATCTTGTTTTGATCTTTAAGCATGGATGAGTTTTAAACATATTGGTGATTAAGGATTTCTTAGCTTTGATTAAGTGTTGGGATGAACTTTATTACTCAAGGATTAGGCTTAATAATGTCCCTAAAGATGTTAGTGATCATTAGTGATTAAAGATGTGACACCCCGATTTTTACGTACTTTTTATTGAAAGGTTTTTTAACTAAATATTTGATTTTGAGCCTTTTAATTTAATTTAAACTTGTTTTCGCGATATTATTTTACGATTTTTAAATCAAAAATTATTTTAATGTGCTTTCATAATTTTAATTAGTATTCTACAATTAAATTACTTTTTATTTTAAAGAATGTTATTGTTAGAGTTTAATATTTTACTTTAACCAGTTTTGAGTTTAAATTGATTTATTTAATTTACTGTTTTAAAAATAGTTATTTTGAGGATCAGTTGTGACTCAAAAGTTGTGAGGATTGGACCTTATTTCTTTTCCTTCCTTTTTCTTTTTCCCTTTCTTTTCTTTTTCTTCTTTTCTTTCTTTCTTTTCCCGTTCGGCCTCTCTCCCGCTCGATTTTCTCTCTCTCTCCCCCACGCTGTTTGGCTTCTCTCCTAGCTCGCCGCCGTCAGTCGTCCGTGGCCCTCACCGCTTGCACCAGTCGACTCCCTTGCCGCCGGTGACCAACCCCCTCAAATCTCAGGTCGGCTAGCGCCGGCGTTAGCCTTCACGAGCAGTTCGAAGTCGCGGCATTTCTCCTCCCATTCCGCCACCGTCTGGCCACCATTGGCAACCATCTTTTCACCACTCCTTCACCGGCCTCTTACCGTTCTAATCCACCCAATTTCGACTTCGATTCGTCGCTAGAGCCACCTCCAAGAGCTCAACATCATCTTGGCCTTCCACTGCTGTTTCGGCCACTACCCACAACTAACCGTTGCTTCCACTAGCTTCACTACCTTCCATAGGACCTACCCTACCGTTCCCTAACTTTCGTTTGGCCCCATTTGAATTTGAGTTTTTTGTGTATTTTGGCCACAGTGTTTTTACACTGTAGAGTTGCTGTTTTGACGCTTCCAGCTCCTCCGTGATCCTCCTAAAATTACTTTATAGCGCTGTAAGTATTTCTCCAAAATACTTTTTAAGACTTAAGTATATTTTTGCACTAACCTGTTTTATAAACTGTGATTTGGTTATCTGGTTTGAATGTGTTGGTTGTTAGAAAATTACTGATAATTGTTGGTTGTTGGTAATTGGTCAATTTCATGGCATTGTGCACGCATGCGTGGGTGTGTGTTTTTGAAACTGTGTTTTATATGAAAAAAGCTTTTCGGGTGCATGTGTTACAACCCCTAACCAAGATGGGGTATTATCTCGGTGGAGCTCCTCTGGGTACTCGGGAGCGGAATATATTGAGTGTCGTCAACTGGGGCTATTTCCTGGGACTTTGATGGGATGGTAGCGCTCTCGATCCGACTCCGTGACCACTAGTGCTGGACGGGGTCAGATGATGTTTGGCTATGTACACGGTGGGCGCGGAACTGGGCATCACTTGTTATGCATTACTCGCACGGTCGTTACCCATGGAGTGACGAAGGGAGCCAGAGTATGTGGATGGTCCCTAGGGGAGGCCATGGTGCATACGGTTAAAAATGGAATTAATGGATTTATTCCTAGATTTTAGTTTTGTGCTAAATGATGATTTTTGGCGTGCGTGAAAAAAGTTGATTTTTGAGAAATGGTGTTTTTCTCGAGTTTTACGCTTTGGTCATCATATGCATGCATAGCATTAGTTGTTTTAATATATTTATGTCTTAGAGCATTTTGGGTTTTACTTACCTGCGATACCATTTTTGGTACTGTAGATTTTGATACAAGTTTTGAGGAGGCTGAGCCCGAGGATGCGGCTCCCCCTGAGGAGTAGGGACATTGGCTATTTTGTATTTGAAGTAAATTGTTCGCGTATACTTATTGTATTTTATTTGATGTTGATTTGTAAACAAAAATCGTATTATGTTGACATGTGAGATTTCAGTACTTTTGTATTGTATTAAATCCTGGTACTTAGTTATTTGACTTAACCATTCCGCTGCATATTGTTTATTATACATGTGTTGCATTACACACACTCGGCACGTATCGATGGGGTACGTGACCGTGTTGTCATCATCCCAGCGCCTTGATATTCATGCATGTCCATGCATGGAAGTGGGGGGCACTATAAAAGAAAATCTCATATGCATGCATTCATAGGAATCAATAGTTGAAAATACACATAAGCATCAACTAGGATGCATGCCACAGGTTGGAACTAATTGAACAAGTTCCACTTTGAATTTTGAAAATCCAAGGGTATAGATGGTTTTAGAATGCCACAAATATGTAGTCCTTGAAATTTGGTTAAATTTGGTGTTCATTTCTAACTAGTGAAAATGTAGGGCTTAAATGGTAATTTTTAAAAAATTAGGGATATTCTTATAAATACCTAATTTTTGAAACTTTTGATTTTGAACCTATTCATAAGAGTATTAATCCTAACTTAGTATACACATGATGTATGCAACTACGTCGCTAATTTCAAATTTCTCCAAAAGTTTATAAGTTGGCCTCTAACTTACATCTTGATAGATTATTTATAAATTATTGATAAATGCTCATTTCATACTTCAATTATCATTTTTAGCATAAATTATAATTTTATATAATACATTGAGTGTATACCTACATGATCTGTGACATTTTTATCATTTTTGCATATTACATTTATAAATGTCATTTTTGCATGAAATTTACTACATACGCACATGTCATGAGGAACATTTTCTAAAGCATAGCATGAAAATCATTTTGCCAAGACCCCAAAGGCCAGGATGAGGAATTATCTTGGTAAAACTCCTTTGTCCACTCTGGAATGTTTAATAATTGAGTGGTAACCCCTGGGTTGACGAAAAACAGTCAACAGGTTTCGAATGGGTTTTTTTTAAAAAATACTGGAGCAAAGTCAACATGTTATGACACCTAACGCTGGTGAGTGTACATGTTATGAATTTTATGATGTTATGTTATATTTACCAATGCATTGAGAACTAGTCTATAGACAATGTAATTTCAACGTGAGTTGTACTACGATCACTGGCAAGTACTCACTGTGCATATGGGAAACTGTGACATTATCACACGTTATGTTATTAATTAAGATAATGGTAAAAGTTTATGATAAAATTTTTATGAAAAAGTTATATATTTTTTTTAAAAATGATGACGAAATTATTTATTGAGTAAAAACCGTATCTCCATATTTTTAAAAAATGTTGATGAATCTAGATGGGAGACGTACATACTGATTTTTCATATCTTATGCATTGTATATTTATCATTTTTCATAATTGATTTATCTTTGTGCCAGTTAGTTGTTTAACTTATTGAAATTTTGAGTAAATCTCACCCTTTTATGGGACCACTATCATTCCATTCGAAATAATAGAAGTTGTGTCAGGATTCGACCAAGATGGGATTGATGGAGCACTGGATCCGCATATTTGAGGAGGAGCCAGATTTTCTAAAGAAGCTAGATTTAATGTTAATGTTTATACCCCGAGTCCTTCACGCTATAGATCGTATGAAGAGAATAATATGACTTTATATATAAGTCTATGATACATTGGTATTTTGAACATGATGATTTTCTAATGAATTTGGGATGTTTTTAGTTATTCTGGCATATCTTACATTTTAACATTTTATTTCCGCTGCGATTATTGCATACTGCTAGTTGCATACTAAGATGCATTGCATATTAACTATCATGAACGGGGGTATGTAATCTTGTGTTGCATGTCCCGATGCTCTAAGTTTTCGTTCCATTCCAAACGGGGATTGGGGGCGTCAAAATAATTTAGAATATAAATTGTGTGTTTAATGCTAAAAAATAAAACTAGTTCATAATGTAATTGAAAAAAAAAACAATAAAACTAGTATTCTTCGTTGGAGTGGGTTGATGAAGCATGTGACTCTTGCCCCTGCTCTCCAGATCTACCTCTTCGAAAGAAACTTAAAGAATAAACTTTCAAATATTTTTACTCTAAAACTCAGACTCCCCTCCATTCATCTCACAAGACGGGATTAAATAGATGTCTAAAATCAAATCCAAAAATAAGATAAATGCGGCTACAATCTAGTCTAAAGATCTGAAAAATAGTTTCTAAAAATAAATATTAACATAAGAGAAGATTATCCGAAGAATAACGAGATTATCTAAAATGGAAGATTAAGTGATATGAGACTTGAATTTTGGAAAGACTACCGGGTAGATGCCGTGTGCGCTGAATATAACTAGTCTCCTCGCCTACCGAAAGGAAAGATTCTAGACCGGGATAATAGAATCCTCTCGCCAACCTACCAAGAGGTAAAGTTGCTCGCCTTTTCTAGTTGTTGCCCACGATGTCGTTTAGGTTGGTTACTTAAGTTGGTCGTTTATACTGGTCTCGGTTGGGTCTTCTCACCTACTGAGAGGAAAGACTATTCACCTACTGAGGGGTAAGTCTTCTTGCCTTTCTAGATCTGGTCGCCTCTAGTTGGTCTAGCTCCATAGTCTATTCTTTTGTATCAAAATGCTCTCTTTTTATATTTTAAATTCAAGAAAATAAAGAAAATATATAGAAATAAAATAAAATCAATAGAATTAAAGGAATGAGACTTTTCATAAATAAAATAGTGATAAAAATCACACTAATCATATAACCTCATCAAGATTGGATATTTCAAACAGAGCTATGAGTAAACGACCTTTATATATAGTAGTTTCCCATGGTATAGGATGATTGCCTATTTGAGAATCCACAGAGATTCCTGGGATCACAATAGGGAGGCGCTAGTATCTAGATGGGTGAGTTTCTTTGTTTTACACCCACCAATAATCACATGACACATAAGGATATTACCAAATTGAAGAATATAATTGCATGGAGAGAATCTTAATTAATTTCATCATCTTTCTCCCTTTGAACCCATCTCTTTTCTACCTCTCTCTCTCTCTCTCTCTCTCTCACCTTCGAAGGCCTGAATTGAAGCCCCCTCTCTCCCTCTCCTTCAAAGGTTTGATTCTCACTCTAGGGCTTTCTATCTCTCACTCAAGCGTCTCAACTCTTTCTCACCACTCAGTCGCTCGATCTCCATTGGCCGACGGGTTACTCTATAAGTAAGGTTAATATTTTATGCTTATGGTATATTTTAAGGGCTGGATGTATTTGTTGCTTTGAAAGTAGTTGATTGGGTATATTTGTTGCTCTGTAAGTAGTTGATTGGGTGTATTGTAAGGGCTAGGTGGATGAATTTATTGCTTAGAGGTTCTGATTGGATGGATTTTTTTAGTGTCTTTGTTGCTTAAAGGGGATTTTGTTGCTTATGATAACTCTTGTATGGCTGCAATATAGAGAAAGAGAAAAGGGAGAGTTCCGTTGAAAGAGAAAAGGGAAAGTGGAGTTTGAAAGGGAGAGGAGTCTGTCGAAAGAGAAAGGAGAGGAGGGATAAATGATTCTTTGTAACACCTGAGTCCAGCCAAACCTGCTTTACAAAAACTTTTGAGTTTATAGGTATGAAAACGAGCATTTGTTTTTTAAATTTTGGTAGAATATGATTTTTCAATAGATTTGCTAATTAAGTTTAAATTTCACCTGAAAAATTTATGGGACATGTGTATTTTTTTAGGTTGAGTCAAGGCTCAAAACTTAAGAAAAAAGCCCATGTATTAATCCCATACAAGATCCAAGAAGTGGGCCAAATATTTTTTTAGGCTAAAAAGCGCAAGCTCGTGAAAACAATTCCAAACTCCCCAACGTGCACGGTTTCACTTCCGTTTCCACTCCATGCACGTTTTTTTTTTTTTTTTCTACTGCTTTCATGACAATCTCGTTTAATGGATTGATTTTTGGTAAGTAGTTGGGCATTAGTTTTCTTTTTCAAACTAAGGTTGCCTTCATCGCTCCTTTTCCTCCACATGAACGTCTTCCATTAGGGTGCATGGTGTCACCTTACATATATGCACGTTACTAGGATTCATGCATGCAGGTTTTAATCATCCATAACCCCAGACTAAGTTGCCGCTCGTCCTCCTCATCATAGAAGGCCAAATTGAGACCTCCACCCCACCACCACCTTAAGGTAGCCTCTGCCAAGCTCCATGCACAACATCTAGCAACATGGGCCCACGTCAACTCAGGAGAAACCAGTGTGCTGAGGTCTCCCAAGCACGACAAAAGCCACAGACGCCACTGCCCAGCTGCTCAAACCAATGCGCCCAATACCAAGTCCTCCTCCGCGTAGACTCTATCACCTAACCTAGTACGCCACCACCCCCCCATCTCATAAAAAACCCAGAAGTTTGTCCCCTATTCTAGTCCCCCGAAAACAAAGCAACAACCCAATGCTCTTTTTATTTGAAGAGCATAGAAAACTTCTGGCGGTGCCAGCCCCTCCACGTCATTACCACTAGCATAGAAAACTTCAACAGGCATGACACGTAGCTCCAAGTCCGCCATGTCCTTCTTGGTAAGCCATTGGCTCTGTGTCGCTTTCTCTCGGCTACTCTTGCTCTCTCACTCTTCATTCTCTCTCTCTCTCGCTCATATCTTTCTCTCTCTCGGTGCACTGTCGTATGGACAACCACCTACACTCACCCATCTCCGTCGCAATTCCCTCACGATGAGCCTCCATCGCACACCTCCTCTCACGGTAAAACACTCCTCTCTGTTGCACCCTTGGTTTGGTCTGGAGATGCAGCTTTGTTTGATTACCAAACCAAACTCAACTCATCTCACTCATCATTACAATTTTTTTAAATTTCAATATAAAATATAATAAAAAATTCAACTTTTTCAAATCTTAAAACAATAATAATATTAAAAAAATAATATTCTAACAATATTTTATTATCTAAATTTAACTTAACTCAACTCATTTCAACATCCAAACACACTTTAGTTTCAGAAGCATTTTATTCCAAGTTTCCCAGAGAACCCATGCATACTTATATTTATTCCCAAAATAACCTTTTAGTTAGCTTTAGTCATGATCTTGGAAGTATTTACGAAAATGCCATCCAGTCCTTTAGTTATTGTATATCGATAAAGCAGCCCATATACTTTTTAAGATTATGTTTGGATGTTCCATCTTCTTCAAAATTTTCATCTCATCTCATCTCATCATTACAACCTTTTCAAATTCCTATATAAAATATAATAAACAATTCAACTTTTTCAAATCCCAATACAACTTTTTCAAATTCCAATTTAACTTTTTCAAATCTTAAAACTAAAAAATAATATTTTAAACTTTAAAACAAAACACAAAATTCTCATCTCACCTTCCAAACATAATCTAAGTGTTTTTACATTTTTTGCCCTTACAGTTAGAAAACTTATTGTAAGTGTACTCCGGCTCATTTTAAATTAGTCTAAAAAGTGGTTTAATAGCAAATAATTACGATTTATAATTATATTATTCAGTATTAATTTTTATAGTTAGATTCTAGTAATAAATAAGTTAGAGCTTAAATAGTCAAAGATTTTTAAGTGAATATCAAGGTATTTGAAAATTTTTGATAGTTTAGGGTTTCAAGAAATTTAGATGTTTTTAGGAAAATAAGTTATGTAGCGCTTCAGGTTTAAGTATTGAAAAAGACGTAAATTTTGAATATTTATGAAAATTACGTGACAATTTTATAAGTGATGAGTAACTTTCGTTCAGCATTGTTGTGAAGAAATTCAAAAGGTTAAGAGTTCAGGTAAGCAGAGTTTCTATGTTTCACTTTGCATAAAAATAAAATGGACTGAGGTCAATTTTGAAAATATACATGTTTTGTCATGAAATGAAATTTGAAACAATCTCGGTTATTTGTTCTGCATTACTCATGAAATTGTGTATAAGAATACATTATTTTCTGGCATGACTGGTATAGACATGAACCATTTTGACATTTTATTTTTGAACTGTGCAAAAGAGAGCAAATATGAAATTTTTTGTATAAATTATGTTTTTATGATCTAATTCTGTTCTGTTATGAAAATATTCGAATATGTGATTTCTGAAAATCTCTGGCATGACATTCTATTTCTGTTTTTGTTCTATTCTAATCTTACCACGGGTGTAAAACTGTCACCTTTGTTCAGATTGGTATCAACTTTTCTGTTTCCGGTACACCCACTTTGTAAACAAAGTGATTTTATGTGTAGTTTTTCCTGTGTGTACACTCAGGACTCTGAGAATAATAAGGAGAAGATTCACATTCTGTTTCTATTCGATTGACTACCAGGATTTACACAACCTTACCACGGGAATTAAATATGGTTTCTGTTCTGATATGATAAGATAAAATGAATATGTTCAATTATGTTATGCCAAAGAAATTTTAAATAAGAATATTTTTTAACTTTTGCTTTGATATTTTTTATAACATATTCTGACTCTGCTTATGAAAATAAAAAGTATTTTGTTCTGCATTCTAAATTCTGTGAATACTCATATTTTCATATTAGTATATATTTTCTACTTACTGAGTTGTTGATAATTCATCCATTTTATCCAAATATTTTTCAAATAATCTTGATGATTCTGCTGAAGAGCAAGAGTATATAGTTTTAGAGATGTTTGTTGTTCGTTGAGAAATAATTGCCCAATAGTACAAGTACTTATTTGAGTCATAGTTAGTAAATTGTTTATTTTCGGTTATTTTAATATGATGAATTAATGATATTTTTGAATCTTTGGTGCGTCATTAATTTATTTTATTAAAGATTTTCTTTAGTGTCCCTATGGAGGAATATTTCCAAAAACACCAAACCCGGCCATAAAAGAATCCAGAATAAACAGACCGCGGGTATTCTCAATTCTCCTTGAATTTTAGTTGCAGATTTCGTCTTTTCATAGACAGATGTATACACCTTTGTTGTAGAAATGACACAAAAAAAGCCCCCAAAAAAAAAAGTGCGAAATTCATAGTCGTAGAAATCAGAGGCCACTGGATGTCAACCCTTTGATAGAAAAAGAACTTTAAGGTCATCAACAACAGAAATTGTTTTTATAATTATATATCATCGACAATATGAAGTTGTACTGATGAGTGCTGCAACAGACACATTATTCTTCTGCAGCTAAAGCTTGGAAACCAGGGTAAACTCTTCAACTATATCACAGTTAGTTTCACAAGATGGAACACGAGCAGACAATTTTCCTAGGTGAATCATCAATCTTCTTTTCTGTCCACACAAAAGCATTATGCAATGTCAAACTAAGCAGCTTCCACCAACCACAATCAAATTCTTAGGGCCAAAAAAAAATCATGCATGCCATAAAACTGACTCAGTCAATGTCCCCATAATGGCTCCGGTTCAATGCATTTTAAGCTGACAAACTTCAAATTTTGAGGTTTTTTACTTCTTTTATTTGCTTATAAGAAAAGAAGGTTTATGAGCCATCATATTGACATTAACTATAAAAATCTAATAAATGGTAACACTGATAAAACTAGACACAGCACATGATCTAATGTAAAAAATTCATCCAGCCTTGCTTGACCATGTTCACATTTATACTTGTCAATCCTAAGAAAATCAACATAGGATACTGAACTGTCAATCTTCATGGCTGACCAAGATGTGGACAATCATGAAGCTGAGGAAAAGGTAACCTATCCAATGAGAGTAAGAGCTAGTTTGGATTCAGAGATGAGATGAGATGATTTTAGATGAAAGATAGAAGTTAAAAAAATACCATTAGAGTATTATTTTTTAATATTATTATTATTTTGAAATTTGAAAAAGTTGAATTGTTTATTATATTTTGTGTAGAAATTTGAAAAAATTGTAACGATGAGATGAGATAAAACACTTTCGAATCCAAACGGGGCTAAATAGACATATGTAACAAGAAATGGGGTGGGAGAGGGGGGGAGAGGGGGTAATAAGTTATGCTCCCCAATCTCATGTGGTGGGTAGGGGATTGAAAATCTAAAGATGTTGAACCGGGTCTCCTTGGAAAATTGCTATGCATTATCATCAAGAGGGGGGAGGCATTGTGGAAGGTGATGATAACTTCCAAATATGGTGGTAATTGGGGGGGATGGTGCTCTTTGGAGGTACAAGGTGCTTATGGTGTGGGCATGCTGAAAAACAAAAGGGTTATAGGGATTTTTTCTCAAAACATCGGATTCATGGTGGGTGATGGTTCTATGATCAGTTTTTGGGATGACACTTTGTGCGGTGATAGAGCAGTTAAAAACACTTTCCCTACCATATATATGATTGTGAGCAGACTGGAGGCATTGGTGGCTGAGTTATTGGAAATTTTGGGTGGTTCTATTCAGTGGAATGTTCGATTCCTTATAGCGGCACATGATTGAGAAGTTGGGGTTCTTATCTAATTCTTCAAGTTATTGTACTCTACCGAAACAAGGATTCAAGAAGCAGATACGATGTCATGGAGTCCCTCTAAAAGAGGGAAAATCTGTGTCTGTTCATTCTATAGGGTCATCACTAATTAGGAGAGTAATCATTTCCCTTTTAAGGAACATTTGGAAGAGTAAGGCACCTTTAAAGACTGCTTTCTTTGAATGGACAGCGGCATTAGGGAAGATCCTGACCATGGACAACCAATGGAAATACCGAATTATAGTGATCAACTGGTGTTGTATGAGTAGGAAAATTGGTGAAACAGTAGACCACTTGCTGCATCATTGTAAGGTTTCCAGGGCCCTATGGGAGGACATTTTTGGCAGAGTTGGATTGGTATGGGTTATGCCTAGGAAGGTGGCAGATCTTCTTGCAAGCTGGAGAGGTCTTCATGGTATCCAGCAGATTGCAGCAATATGGAAGATGGTCCCGATATGCCTTTTGTGGTGCATTTAGAGGGAAAGAAAGGATTGGAATTTCAATAATAAGGAATCCTCAGTAGAGCAACTCAGAAGATACTTTTTCAACACACTGTTTTTCTGGGAAATAGCATTAGATTTCAATGGGCTTAATGTTCATGATTTCCTTGTATCTACTTCTTCTTACCAGCTAGATGTTTTCTCTTGTGTACATCCAGTGTACTTGGTTATGTGTGCTAAATCAATAAATTTTTACTCAAAAAAAAAAAAACAATAAATTCTTCCCTAAGATAATAAAAAGCATAACCAGATAAAAATCATGTGTCATACAAGACATTTGCAAGTAACCAACCAGAGGATAGGGCAACAATGTGTAAAAGCAAATCAAGCAGTGATGTTGCATTTAAGGGAGTTCAAGTTGGAACTGAAAACATTATCCACTACCAGAAGCAAGGTCAAAGACTGATTTCAAGGTAAATGTCAAAGCCATGGTATGAAGGAGGAAAAACTTCTTTGTAAGGAACTGAAACATTCATAACTTTAATTTAAGATGCAAATCACCTGTTTTAGTCTTTGCTAGAGATGGCTGTACGACAACATGCATTATTACAACACTTCCGGCACTGTCACCGAAAGGCATTCTACACTGACCAACGGTCTTGTTGTTTTCCAAGAGTTTACCAGAACTGATTAGTTTCACTTCATTCGCTGCCTTTGGTACGATTGTTTTACCTATGTATAGGAAAAGCATTTAAGAAAAATCAAAACACAAACCCGGATGAAAGACATTCCCATTGTCACCTGATTCAGTCTAGCTTTTATCAGTGTATTTAAGAAAAAATTCAAAGAATTTACTGAAGAAACATTGGTCCAAAAAGACTCATACAAAATTTCAAAAGAACTGTAAATGTCTTAGTTATTTAAAACTTATAAATCTCCCATAGATTGCTTTCCGGGTTCGATTCCACCAAAAACTAGAATCAAATTTGAAACGCGGCCAAATGCCTACAAAATAACCAAAAATCCGCTACCCAACAAGCAACCTTTAATGCCGGTTGTAAATTCTTCCTGTTTTAATGTCTACAAAATGATCATCCATAGGAAAAAATGGAAAAATTGATCCGAAAAAATTAAAAAAAAAAATTAACAAGTAAATAAATATGTGAATTTTATAAATTCCTAATCAATCGAGAGAGAGAGAGAGAGAGAGAGAGAGAGAGAGAGAGAGAGAGAGAGTCAAATACTATAAAAGATTAAGAGAAACCGAATAGGGAATCATAAAATAAGAAGCGGGGGTTAATAGGTGAGCAGAGGAACCAACCTTTGGGCCAATCGGAGACAACCCTCTGCTTAAGCATATCGACGGTGGAGGCCGAGGAGTATTGAAAAGGTCCCAAATTGGAGCCATCGAAGAGCCTGAACTTGATGTCGAGCAGGTCCTCCACCGGCATCTGTAGTTTGAATTTCTATGACGCTCCTCCGACCGATCGATTCGAAGGTGTCCCAGCCCCGCTACCGGAAACGTGCTTTATCAAATCACACCTTCCGAATTCGTAGACTATAAATCCAATCAGACTTCAATACAGCGAAAACGAAAATAACAAATTAAAGTAAAAAAAGAAAAAAACAGAGAAATATAAAGATCAAATGAACCTTCCGCTGCCGTATTTGAAGATCAGAAGAGGCTCATCTACTCAAGGATGGAATTTATTCTCGTTTTATTTTGGTTTTTTTTTTTTTTTTGGTTTATCTGATTTGGTGCGTGGGTTTTGAAAGGAAGGAAGAAAGAAAAGAAAAAGAAATGGTATTGGTTTGGTTGGGGCTGACGAAGATATCTCAGAGTCAAAACGTGTTTCGCAAAGCTCATTCCAAACCGAACCGAACCTCAACAGAAAACGACGTTGCTTTTCATTTGCTTTCCTCTTTCGCATTAAAAACCTTCGTCTTTATAACGATGACTCATCCGTCGCATTAAAGCACAAAACATCTATACGTAAGTTCTAAAGTATATATGTTTTGTGATTTTTTTTTTTTAAAAAGTGATGTATTATTAAATAATAATTTATTTTATAATTTCTAGACTATTTAATTTTTAAAAAATAAAATATACAAAATTTGTACATCTAAAAACATCAAATATCATTTCTCAATATATAAATCTCTCAAACTATTACTAAATTCGCAATCACCCCTCTAAACTATCAATCTTTACAAATAACCTTCAAAACTATCAAAAATTTCAATATACCCCTTAAAAAGATCAAATTACCCTGAAAATGTTAAAAAACAATTCAAAATAGTAGAAGTATATTTTTTTTTTCAAAAACAGAAAATATTTTTAGAAAATATGTTTTTAAAAATAAAAAGTATGTATTTAAACAAGAAAAGTATTTGTCAAAAACGCTTTCTCTGTATTTTCAATGGTATTAATTACGCATGTATGTGCAAGTTACGTGACACGTGCTTGATTTCCCGTTATGGTACAGATTAAAAATTTCAAATCAGAACGGAACTTCAATCCAAACGTAAAAATTAATAATATCAAATTGATAAAAGGAAGAGTTTACTTAGAGGGTGAGAACTTTTGCTCTATTGGTGCTCACCAAATTACTTGAGGGTGAGAACTTTAATTTTTCATGATCTCGCTGAAATGGCGAGTTTCATGCTCCTTCATGTTACTTGTATAGGAAGTGAGTATTTTTGCAATTCGAGGTGTTCGCCTAGTGGCAAGCACTTTTACTCTCTTGATACTCTCATGTGGGTGAGCACTTTGTTTTTCCATGGGGTCTGACACTTTTGTTCTCCTAATACTTGCTAGGTAGCGAATACTTTTCCTCTCCATTATGCTCGCTTAAGGGAGATCACTTTTGCTCTCCCTTATACTCACCTAGCAGAGATTACTTTTTCTCTCCATGATGCTCATATTGGGGCGAGCACTTTACTTTTCCATAATTCTCATTGAAGTATAGAGTTTCATGTTCCTTCATGTTGCTTGCATAGGTGACGTGCACTTTTGTTCCTTCAATAGTTATTGAGGTGGCGAGCACTTTTACCTTACGTGATGCTCATCTTAAGGTGATCATTTTGCTTTATCATAGTGCTTGTGTGAGTACAAGTATTTTTGCTCTTCCTAGTGCTAGCTTAAGGGCGAGCACTTTACTTGTGTGGGTGGCGATCACTTTTGCGTCCACAGTGGTCGTCGAGGTGACGAGAAGTTTTGTTGCACATGTGCTAGACTAGGTGGGAAGCACTTTTGCTATTTCTAGTGCTCATCTGGGTGGTAAGCACTTTTGATCAACGTGGTGCTCGCCTAGGTGAGGAGCATTTTACTTCACCATGATGCTCGTCTAGGGGCAAACACTTTTCCTTTCATTGGTGCTCACTTGGGGGTGGGCTCTTTTGTTCTCAGGATGCCCACAATTAACATTCCAACACCATCTTTTGCTCTCACATGCTCGTCTGGCGTAAACACTTTGCATTTTCACGATGCTAGCCTTGGTGGCAAGAACTGTACATTTCAGTGAATAAACTAATAGTCTTTTTTCTTTTAAAAAAAAAATCAAAATAGTTGAGCAAAGTAAAACCAAGTTTAAAATGGCAAGTTAACTCCCAATAAACATTTCAGCACCATCTTATTTTATTTTATTTTTATATATCAATTTAATGCCAAGCTCATTTTGATCAGCTCGAGTTCGGATCTGCTTAGCGAGTTCTCAATTTGAACTTGAGTTATTTGAGTCAAGCACGACTCAATAACCCAAAAGATTGACTTAGGATAGGTTTGGGGGCAAAGACAAGATGATATTTCTCATCTTCATCTCATCTCATCATTACACTTTTTCAAATCCTCATACAAAATATAATAAACAATTCAACTTTTTCAAATCCCAATATAACTTTTTCAAATTCCAATTCAACTTTTTCAAATCTCAAAACTAAAAAATAATATTTTAAATTTTAAAACAAAACACAAAATTCTCATCTCACCTCCCAAACCTATCCTTAGTTCAGATTAATTACAACCCTACACCTAACTTACCTGACACTCCAATCATCTCTCATGTTATGTGCCTCTCCATTTGAAACTAAGCATGGCTAGGGTTATGCATCCTAGCCGATTTTTTTTTTTTTTCAATTTGATCTGGAACCTAGAAAACTTAATTCATCCTTACGGGTATTTGCCTGGGTTTTGTTAGAATCTCACTAGTAATTTCTTCTCTTTTGTTGTTGTATGCAAGTGGGGAAAGAAGGAATGATGAACATGCATGCAAATATAAGAAGGAATGGGATGCTGAGGACCTGTTTGATGAAAAGCTTCAGTCACAATGTTGCATTTATAGAGATTCTCTTCGAGGGAGAATCAACCTCCTTACAAAGAAACTATGGATTCTACTTTAGTCAAAATATTCTGATTGTCCTTCTCTCTACCATTTCTGGCTTACATATGGATGTAAAACCACTACTAACAGAACTAATGGAAATGAAACACGTGGAATGGAAAACAGATTGGAATGTAAAAACAGACTGTAAACTAACCGAAAGGAAAATGACCAACTATGTGAGACAAAAGGCACAATTTGGGCATATCCCAAACGCGGCGTCCAGTGACTACAACATACACACGCAACGCACAAGTTTATTAATCTGTAACCGACACACACACACACACCAACACGGCACCGTTTATACTTGATCCTGATGTTCACCATGACGTCGTCTTCCCATTGAGGTAAATTATTATAAATTTTATATATCTAGAACTAATATATTTTAATTATTTCATTACATTATTATTAGTTTTAAATAGAAAAATGATTAAAATGCATAAATTTGAATTGTGATTTAAATTGGTTAATAGCATAGTGTATGTTTAATTTTATAATTTATGATTTAATTGGAATATATTTTTTTTCACGTGTATAACACAGTTTTTAATATTTTATTCTCTATTTTTATTTTTTCTGATTTTTATTATATATATATATATATATATATATATAGGTGAAGCATAGGGGTGATATCGGTCCGGTCCGGTCCGGTCTTAGGCTGTTTTGTGGACCGGACCGGACCTATTCGGTCCAAATATTTTCAACCCTGGACCGGACCGAGTATAGACATGTCCGGTCCGGTCCGGTCCTATTCGGTCCGGTCCGGTCCAGGGTCGGTCCGGTCGGTCTGGACATGCTCCAAATGGGTCATTCAGCCCATCTAAATTTGACTTTTGTTGGGCCCAAATTCAATTATTTTCGGCCCACTTCAAATTTTGTACAGTTTTTAGCTAAAAATACTAAAAAAAACACGGATCTTGAAAAATGCAATGATAAAAAAAAAACTAATCTATATAAAAAACTAGAAAAACAAAAAAAAAATACAAAATAATAATACAAAAGTTGTTACTTACAAATTACAAATTATAAACTGAAGTGAAACAAAACTAATTAATACAAAAGTTATTACAAGTACTGGTGTCTAATTATATTATATACCTAACTTCTAAGCAATTGAGAAACAGAACTAATTAAAATTGCAGCTTCTTGGGATTACGTAATCTTCAACCTTGAAATTTCAGCTTTCATCTGTTCTGAATTTGATCTACGTGATTAGCTTTCAGTACTACTTCATTGCCAAGAAAATAAACAAACAAAACAGGTGAATAATAGTAATTTAAACAAACTAAAAGAATAAAATGTGTTTGATAATATCAAATCAAATTTTAATCAAGGCAGCTGCTTTTTACAAGTTCTACATGGTTGGTCTACTTTTCTTTCATTTCCTTTTTTTCTTAAAAAAAAATACAATTAAAGTCCAAACTGATGGTAAATAGCATGGCTCTTTGTGATACATAAAAAAAACCAGCAAAACAGGTTATTAATAAATTAGAAAGAGAATGACCAATATTAATGCATGAGTTTTTTTCAAAATAACTAAACATGATTGATGACAAATTTCGTTTAAGCCTTTCAAGTAAAGCAACAATCTTCTTACCTCTTTAGCCTTTAATCAAGATTGGGTGTAGGGCCAGTAGGCATTGAATTTGACGCCTCCACAGAATCAACAACGTTCGGGTCCCCAACAAGTTCTATCCATAAAAATTTAAAACAAAACAAGTAAAATAAAATTACTTAACATAGAAAATAAAACAAAATAAAATTACAGCACATAGAACTATAGAAGATAATTTATTACATACCCATATCCAGCTGCTTCTCAAATTCCTCCACTTCATCCATTAAAGTCCTAAGGCTTATTGGAGTAGAAGAAGAACGAAGCCAGTTTTGTGCACATATGAGACCCTCAACACTCATTGGATTTAAACTACTTCGGAAAGGGTCAAGTACACGACCCGCAGTGCTAAATGTAGATTCAGAGGCGACAGTAGATACCGGTATTGCAAGTACATCGCGTGCAACCTTTGAAAGCACGCGATATCTAGCTGAATTCACCTTCCACCAAATTAGAAGGTCAAAACTATCATCTTGATCCTCACATCTTTCAGCTAGATATCTATCAACCTCTGACTTACTTTCTAAACTGTCTTCTGACTGTAACTGTTGCTTAAATTGGGCCATCAAATTTGCTTTTCTACTCGCCATCTTGTCAGCTGAAGGAGATACATCTTCATGTGGGGAACTTGTGCGCTGAGGAGAATGCCCTTCTTCATTTTCTCTGTATGCCTCATACATGCGGATAAATGCATTTCTCACCTTCCAACTAAAATCAATTTTTTTTGCATTATCATGTGCATACATTTGTCCCAACCCAAAAT
Organism: Cyclocarya paliurus; assembly: GCA_029856935.1. Taxonomy (NCBI): domain Eukaryota; kingdom Viridiplantae; phylum Streptophyta; class Magnoliopsida; order Fagales; family Juglandaceae; genus Cyclocarya; species Cyclocarya paliurus. Next base: position 1,383,663 of record CM056960.1, on the reverse strand, counting down.
CAAGATATCGCATCTTGTAGCGAGGATCAAGAATAACACCAACATAGAGCAACATATTCTGATTTTCGAAGTTCTCCCAATATTTGTCAAACTTTCTCTTCATATTTGTGGCCATTAATCCCACAACGGGATTTCGTTCTTCACACTCCATGTTAATGGCATCTTTAATAGTAACCAACTCCGGAAAGAAAGCATTACAAGTTACATATTCACCCCCCGAGAAGCGTAAAGTTGCATCATGAAATAATTGAAGAAATCTCACAAACACATTTACCTTCTCCCAATCGGATGCATTGGGAGGCCCTAACTTCTTTGGCTTTCTCCTATTCGCCACATGGTCCACATCCTCATAGTCGATATCGTCATCTTCGTCATCTCCAAAACTACCAATGAAGCACGGATCTTCTTCCTCCAACCGATCAAAAGCCATTCTAAATTTGGAAGCCCTCTCCAACATAAGATAGGTGGAGTTCCACCTAGTCGGTACATCTAGGCAAACTTGGCCCTTGGATTGAATATCTGCCAACCCCACACATTTTTTAAATAAACTCCACCTTTGAGGGGAGGATTTAACATACTTCACAACACCCCTCACTTTCGCAATAGACTCATCATATTCTTTCAACCCTTCACGAACAATTAAGTTCAAAATGTGGGCACAACATCGAACATGCAAGAATTCATGTTCCAAGATCGTGTCTCTCCTATACTTGGTATTTTTTTTCAAATAAGAAACAGCCCCATTATTAGAACTTGCATTATCAAGAGTGAGTGTAAGAAATTTTGGTCGCCCCCAATCAATCAAACACATCTCTATACCCTTACCAAGTGTATCACCCTTATGATTTTCAACCAAACAAAAGGAAAGAATCCTCTTGTGTAACTTCCAGTCATCATCAATAAAATGTGCTGTGAGGCACATATAATTTAGGTTTTGCACGGATGTCCACGTATCCGTGGTGAGGGAAATTCGCTGCCCTCGAAGAGCATTTCTCAACTTTTGTTTCTCTTTCAAAAACAAATTAAAACAATCCTTGGCAATCGTCATACGGGATGGAATCCCTACCCACTTAGGGCAAACCACAAGCATAAACTTCCTGAAACCCTCTCCTTCAGCATGCCTAAAGGGCAACTCATCAAGAATAATCATCTCTGCTAAGGCTTGTCGACAAGCCTCAACACTAAATGCAATAGACACAAGTCCCCCACTAACACTACTACTTCCTCCCTCCACCTTCCAACCTAGAGTCGACTGGGATTTATCCGTTTTCTTAAATGGAGATTTCTTACATTGATTCTCAATGTGATTCTTCATGTTTTTCGTACCATTGGTCTTCGTATCACATGCATACGAAGCACCACAATAATGACATGCAGCCCTAGGTTTAGTTGGATCACCTTTTGGTATGATTGTAAAATGATCCCAAACGAAAGACCTAACTCTACCTCTTTGTGACCCACCAACTGATTGTTCACTTACATTGGATGGGGGTGGGGGTGGGGGTGGTGGTGGGGGTGGAGGCATGTCTTGTGTTGACTCTTGCACATCATGTGTAGAAGACTCCATCTATTAACAGAAAATTGACACATCATGTTAATTAGGTCATTTACAATTTTACATCCATTAATATAAAATTGATACATCAGTTCTTTGTGGAAAAATAGAAAGTATACCCACAAATTACAATGAATAAAATTATAAATAAATAAAAAATTCGCTCGAACGGAACATCGAGCGGGAGTCGAGCGAAACACTCTGCCTGATTTCGCTCGAGCGGCTAGTCGAGCGGGAGTCGAGCGAAACACTCTGCCTGATTTAGCTCGAGCGGCTAGTCGAGCGGGAGTCGAGCGAAACACTCTGCCTGATTTCGCTCGAGCGCCAGTTTGGTCCGCTCGAGCGAAATCAGGCAGAGTGTTTCGCTCGACTACTGCTCGATGTTCCGCTCGACTCCCGCTCGATGTTCTGCTCGACGGGGATTAACATCAACTATGTTCTTATTGTTCTCCCATAAAAAGTACTTATCATCTCAACTATGTTCTTTGTAAATACTAAAAAGTGCCGATACACTAGCTAGCAGAAGAAGCTGTTGTGCTTTGTAATGAAATAAATTATAATAGACATTGATGTTAATCCCCATCGAGCATTTGAACAAATCGGACACAGAGAGAGAGAGAGAGAGAGAGAGAGAGAGAGAGAGAGAGAGAGAGAGAGTACCAACTACCGAGTGGCGGCGAGCTTGCTGCGACGGAGGGGACGGAGGGTTTTCGCTGAGGAATCCTAGGGTTTTCGTTGGAGGAGTTGGGGGGAATTTGGGAAAAGTGAAATACTGAAATCGATTCGGGGGGGAGGGGGAAGACGACTCCAGGGCGTCGAACCAAACGGCGTCGTTTGGTTCTGAATTAGACCCAAACGGCGCCGTTTCAAGTAAGTAAATTGAAAAAAAAAAAAACTGGGTTGCGAGAAACGACGCCGTTTCATGCAACCTAGTTCTTTGCTTGGCCTGCGGCCCTGCAGTGACTAAAACGGCGCCGTTTTGGACCCATTTTGAATCAAACGGCGCCGTTCTTTGTTGAGGCAACTCCCATGTATTTTTTTTTTTAATTTTTATATCTTTTTGGCACATAGATGAATTAAAAATTTATTTAAATTAGTAAAACTAAAATTAAATAAACTATTTAATGTGGATTATTTAATTAACTCATTTAAAAAATAATTAATTATAATTATAGTTATAATGTTAAATGTTAATTGCTAATTTGTTACTATTAGTATAACTATAAAGTATTAGTATAGTATGTAAATGACTCAAATTCAATGTATTATAATAAATAACTATAATATAGTATGACTAAACTAATATAACTATTATTATAACTACATAATAGTATTAGTATAAACTATAAAGTATTAGAGTATTAGTAATAATGTTATATAGTATAGGCTATAGCTATATATTAGTAATATTAGTATAAGTATAATTGTATAACTATAGTCTATAGTTAATAGTTATAACTTATTAACTATATTAAATCATTATAACTTATACTAATATATAATATAATTATAATAAATCACTATAAATTAGTATAACTAAACTAATATAACTATTAGTATAAACTATAAAGTATTAGAGTATTAGTAATATAGTATATGTTATAGCTATATATTAGTAATATTAGTATAAGTATAATTGTATAAGTATAACTATAATCTATAGTTAATAGTTATAACTATACTAAATCATTATAACTTATACTAATATATAATATAGTTATAATAAATCACTATAATATAGTATAACTAAACTAATATAACTATTAATATAACTATATACTAGTATTAATATAAAGTATTAGACTATTAGTCTATACTTAATTATAATATAGTATAGGCTAATAGCTATAGCTATATATTAGTAATATTAGTATAAGTATAATTATAGACTATAGTCTATAGTCTATAATTATAACTATACGAAATCATTATAACTTATACTAATATATAATATAGTTATAATAAATAACTATAATATAGTATGACTAAACTAATATAACTATTATTATAACTACATAATAGTATTAGTATAAACTATAAAGTATTAGAGTATTAGTAATAATGTAATATAGTATAGGCTATAGCTATATATTAGTAATATTAGTATAAGTATAATTGTATAACTATAGTCTATAGTTAATAGTTATAACTTATTAACTATATTAAATCAATATAACTTATACTAATATATAATATAATTATAATAAATCACTATAAATTAGTATAACTAAACTAATATAACTATTAGTATAACTACATAATAATATTAGTATAAACTATAAAGTATTAGAGTATTAGTAATATAGTATATGTTATAGCTATATATTAGTAATATTAGTATAAGTATAATTGTATAAGTATAACTATAGTCTATAGTTAATAGTTATAACTATACTAAATCATTATAAATTATACTAATATATAATATAGTTATAATAAATCACTATAATATAGTATAACTAAACTAATATAACTATTAATATAACTATATACTAGTATTAATATAAAGTATTAGACTATTAGTCTATACTTAATTATAATATAGTATAATTATATATATAATTAATTATATATAAAAAATATAAAAAATATATAGAAATTAGGTACATTCGGTCCGGTCCGGTCCGGTCCGGTCCGAAAAACCTCCGGACCGCGGACCGGACCGAATGTATTCGGTCCAAAAAAATTTGGACCGAATCGGACCGGACTTGATCCGGTCCGGTCCGGTTCGGTCCAAAATGACCGGTCCGGTCCGGTTTTCTCGGTCCGGACCGGCAAATGCTCACCCCTAGTGAAGCATGCATATAGAAAAGAAAAGAAAAAAAAAAAGAAGTCAAAAAGGTCAAAAAGCAAAGACACGTGCTCAAGCCTCAAATAATACTAGATCAAGTGGATCAAGGGGCCTTATTTTTATTCGGCCTGGGACGCAACACGCAGAGGAATACGGGCAACTGGAGGCTTTGAATTGGACTTGGTCTTCATGCACAGACGGAAAAGCTGGAACGGATTGGACGGGATTCAATTTTCAATTTGGTCTCCACACGCACGGACGAAGGGAATGGTTTCAATTTTCGAATTCGAAAAGAGAGAGCTGAATGAAGACATGAAGACACCAACGTAACACGGCAGAAAAAAAAGTTTTTTTTTTTTTTTTTATTTCTATTCATTCAATATTCGGACGCTAGATACAGAGTGAAACTGCAGCGCCGTTGAAGAGCCCAGCTGCTGTTACAGCCCAGCTCCTTCACTGCTTTCAATCTCTATCTCTATTTATTTGACTTATTTTTTTTATTTTTTATTTTTCTTTAATTACAGTTTAATGTTTATGCAGTATTTTTTAAAATTTTTAGCTTAGATGTTTGGACAATTTATTTTATTTAATATCGTTATTTTTCTTACTCTTTTAAACTTTCAATTAATAGTGATTACAATTGCTATAGATTGATTTTGAGACTTTTCAATTTTCAGCTCGTATTTTATCAATTATTTTCTAATCTAAATTAATTCTTAGTTTAGTTTTATTAATGTCTTAGTTCCATTGCATATTAAATTGATTAAAGCTCCATTAAGACTTAAATAATTTCTGTTTTAGTATTTAATTTTTAGATTAATTAAGATTGTTTAACTTAGTTGATTCGTTGAGTGTTAATTTCAATTTGTTAGTCTTTTACATTTCATTTCGACACTCAAAAATTCAAAAATATGAATTTAGTCCATAACTAGTGCTCTTTTTTTTTATTCCTGTTACACTTTTCCATTCATTGCACATACTACCACTTTTATTTTCATTATTTTAAACGAGTTTGATTTTAAGTAACTTTTCCTGAGAAGACGATCTAGAAATTTATTCCTAATTATTACGCGATATTTTCCTGCACTTGGGATAGCATTTGTGCAACTCATTTTTGAGTGAGTCAAGCTTTTCATGCCGTTGCCGGGTAATAGTTGCTTGACGCAAATTTAAACTCGTTATTTTTTTTATTTTTTATTTTTATTTTTATCTCAAATGTTTCTTTCACTATCTTATCTCTGATTACACATTTCACTTATCACCTACTACTTAGTCGCTTGAACCTTACTTATGCTATTTGGACTAATGTTTAATGTCATGGGTGAGAGATGATTCAAATAGGTTGTTTAGAGTCACATCGAGCATTGAGAGTAGTATACACAGTTCAGAGATAAATAGCTCTTCTGTTTTTTCTATAGACGAGGATATTGAAATGGCTGCACCTGCACCACGCACTCTTAGGGATTATTTGTAACCCACTCACACCACTACACCATCATGCATTATTTTACTTGATGATGCGCCTAATTTTTCTATTAAGCGTGACATGATGTCAGTGATATCTTAGTTCCACGGGATGGATTATGAGAGTCCTTATCAACACTTGATTGGAATTGACCTGATTAGAAACCGAGCTCTGAATACCAAATGATATGAACCCGTAGGAAAGGAATCTCTTGAACCCACAATCAATTTGAAAACGCACCCAAGAAAGTCAAAATCAAGTCAATGGATGGAGAATCTAGACCCGATGAGAACTCGTTTCAAGAATCTAGATTATATTAAAATCTAGACCCGATAAATAACCCGTCTCAAGAACCCAGATTATAAGAAGGAACGCCACAAAGGTTGTGATTTGCCTTTGATAAGTTCAAAAGTTCAATGAAGAACAAGAGGAGTAAACTCACTCACAAATAACATTCAATATTGTCAAAATCTTCAAATGAGGCTACAAAGAGTGTTTTAACCAAAACCCTATTGAAACCCTAGTAAAAATAAAACCCCTTCTCTAAAAAATGCCCCTGCATGAACAGTGCCGACACAGTGATTTGCAGATGAATAGTAACGCTACAGTATTCGGCTGCATGAACAGTGCGCTACAGTACTTTTCTAAACCCTAGTTTCAAAAACATGTAACTTTTCAAATAAGCCATTGGCCACAGTACAAGGCCTTCCCAAAACCCTAGTTAAAATGAAATAAGACTTATGTGGGCCAAGTATCCTCAAGCCCAATTATTCTAGACTAATTCATTGTCTTGCTTCATTGATCTTCTTAGCTCTTGATCTTCTAATTAGCCCATCTAAAACTTGCAAATGATTTTTAAGACTAGGCACACCTTGGTTCCCATCATTCCCCATCTCCTCAAAAGGATTCGATCTCGAATCTCCACCTGGATCAAAGGGAAAAAGGTTAGTGATATTGAAAATAGCAGGAATATTATACTCACCTGGAAGATCCACTTTATATGCATTATGATTAATTTTCTCAAGAATTTGTAATGGTTCATGCAAGCTACTCCTATCATTAACAAGCAAAACCATCAAAGTTGAAGGAGTAAGTGGATTAAAACTATAAACAATTTCAAAAGGTGAAACTTTGGTAGGAGCATGAACACTCCAATTATATGTAAACTCAATAAATAACAAACAAAACTCCCTCAAATGTTCATGAAACACATCTAAAGTCTTTCTTACTTCAAAATGATCACCCCAATCATATGTGAACTCAATGAATGTCAAGCAATACTCTCACAAACTTTTATGCAACACATTAATGAATGGTAAATGACACTCCCACAAACGTTCATGCAACACGTCTAAAGTCTTCTTTGCACCAAAATGACCACTCCAATGATATGCAAACTCAATGAATATCAACCAATTCTTCCACCCATGGTCACGCCACACATTTAACATCTTTTTCACACCAAAATAACCCAACAAACCACATCCATGCACTAGCATCTCACGCATAAGACTAGTAGGCTTACAAAGTTATTTTCTCTAAACAAATACCAATCTAGTCTATAACACTTACCAAACGATGCCTTCTCACATGCTCCATACACACTAGCAAAATCATCATCATTAGCATGCAATTACTTATCATATTCAAGTCTCAATAACTTTGTATCTAAAATGATGACAATGACATACTTTCTTACTAAAGCATCAACTACAAAACTTCCTTACCTTGTGTATACTTGATTAGATGAGGAAATGTCTCAATGAATTGCACCCACTTGGCATGCATTCTATTCAACTTACCTTGTCCCTTCATGTGCGTCAAAGACTCATGCTCTTCAAAGAAAGGTCGAGTAGGAATTGTCGCATCTAGCACAAAATCAATATAATGCTCTATCTCTCTAATATGTGGCAATCTACTAAACACAATGTTAGAAATTATGACCTCATATCCCTGCAACAAAGAAACAACAACACTAGGCAAATAGTCATTAAATTCATTAGTATAAAAGCCTGCCTTAGCACAAAAACTCACTTTTGTTTCTTTTTCCTCACATGGTTCATCTCTTTTTTCTTGACTTTCAGCCACCTCTCTATTTTCTTTCTGACTCTCTCTTTCTCTTGATGTTTCAACCTCATTCTCTTTTTTCCTCTCACTTTCTTTTTCCTTTTCACTCTCTTTTTTCTTTTCACTCTCTTTTTCCATTTCACCCTCTTTTTTCTTTTGAGCAACCTCACTTTTCTGGTTCAGTTGGTCCCCTTGGACCTGTGTTGGAGTTAAAGGAGCAAGTTTGATTATTTTTCCATCATTTTCAAAACTATACTTGTTCCTTAACTCATCATGGATTACCTTCCTATCATATTGCCACGGCCACCCCAACAAAATATGGCTAGCATGCATAGGCACTACATCACAAAGCACCACATCCTGGTATTTTCTAATTGAAAAAGAAACTGACACTTGTTTATTTACCCTAACCTCCCAACAATCACTCAACCATTGCAACTTGTATGGTCTAGGGTGTTTCAAGGTAGGTAAACTCAATTTCTCAACTAAAGTAGTGCTAGCCAAATTAATACAACTCCTCACATCAATAATCATACTACATACCTTATTGTTGATGTGGCATCTAGTATGAAAAATGTTTTCGCTCTGCTGCTTTGTATCATCGATCTTAACTTGTGTATTGAGGGCATGCCTAGAAACAAGAGACTCACCATACTTTTCATTCTCATACCCATTTTCAACACTAGTCTCACGTCGCCTCCTACTATTCCTGCTTTGAAGATTTCTAATTAGGACATCTCGATGATCCATCCTATCCCTCACTTCCCCCAACACCAAGTTCAACCACTCAAACTGTTGTTGCATGGCATGCAACACCACGGATGAGTTATCTTCCATACCCTTTAGTGATTAGTCACTTATACGAGATATCGTAATGTGCTGCACAAAAAGAATGTTAGTGGAAAACCTCACACACTCCCTTACGTGTTTACACTCGAATAATGGTACTCCACTCGTGTTTCACTCTTAATTGGCTTTTTCCCGATAATAGTCTCACACACTCTTTCCTTTTACCTCAAGAGTTTTCCCACTCAAGTTCTTTAAGAACTAATTGAATTCAATCAAGACAATACAATATTGTTTTATCCCAACAAGTAATTAGATCCAAGAGACAAGAACAAGAAAAACACGGAAGGAATAAACAATGACACGAGACACAAGGAAATTATATGAGAAAAAGAGTAATGATAAGACAAGATACCCACTAGAAAGATGTTTTCAGCCCCTTTGATAATAAAGCTCAATCAACAAATATCTTTCTTTCTCTTTGTTGTAACTATGTAGCAACCTATGAGTATGCCACCTTCTTTTTTTTCGACTTTTTTTCTTTTTTTGAATTTTTTTTTTGAATTTTTTTTTCCTTTCTTTTCTTTTCTTTTCTATTCCTTTCTTTTCTTTTATTTTCTTTTCCTTTCTTTTATTTCCTCTAATTCAATCACAAACAGCAATATTCAATTGAAAATCAAGTAATTGAATTCAAACACATAAGAATTGACAATGAAATAGAAGATAATCAATGGAATGACACTCCAAGCAATTGACAAACTTAGAGATACAGGAAACCCTAGAATTTTGAAACCCTAGATGATGTAAATTTCAGCCAAAGCCAAAACCCTAAGAATTTTAGTAGCGTACTTTTTGTTTTTTGTTTTTTTTTGTAACCCTAGAACAATAAAGCCCTAAAATTAAATTTAAGAATACAAGAAAGAAAGGATAGAATTAGACCTGATTGGAAACCGAGCTCTGAATACCAAATGATATGAACCCGCAAGAAAGGAATCCCTTGAACGCACAACCAATTTGAAAACGCACCCAAGAAAATCAAAATCAAGTCAATGGATGAATAATCTAGACCCGATGAGAACTCGTTTCAAGAACCTAGATTATATTAAAATCTAGACCCGATGAATTACCCGTCTTAAGAACCCAGATTACAAGGAGGAACGCCACAAATGTTGTGATTTGCCTTTGATAAGTTCAAAAGTTCAATGAAAAACAAGAGGAGTAAACTCACTTACAAATAACATTCAATATTGTCTAAATCTTCAAATGAGGCTACAAAGAGTGTTTTAACCAAAACCCTATTGAAACCCTAGCCAAAATAAAACCCCTTCTCTAAAAAATGCCCCTGCATGAACAGTGCCGACACAGTGATTTGCACATGAATAGTAACGCTACAGTATTCGGCTGCATGAACAGTGCGCTACAGTACTTTTCTAAACCCTAGTTTCAAAAACATGTAACTTTTCAAATAAGCCCTTGGCCACAGTACAAGGCCTTCCCAAAACCCTAGTTAAAATGAAATAAGACTTATGTGGGCCAAGCATCCTCAAACCCAATTATTCTAGACTAATTTATTATCTTGCTTCATTGATCTTCTTAGCTCTTGATCTTCTAATTAGCCCATCTGAAACTTGCAAATGATCTTTAAGACTAGGCACACCTTGATTCCCATCAAGGTGTGAAACCCTAGCCAAAATAAAACCCATTCTCTAAAAAATGCCCCTGCATGAACAGTGCCGACACAGTGATTTGCACATGAATAGTAACGCTACAGTATTCGGCTGCATGAACAGTGCGCTACAGTACTTTTCTAAACCCTAGTTTCAAAAACATGTAACTTTTCAAATAAGCCCTTGGCCACAGTACAAGGCCTTCCCAAAACCCTAGTTAAAATGAAATAAGACTTATGTGGGCCAAGCATCCTCAAACCCAATTATTCTAGACTAATTTATTGTCTTGCTTCATTGATCTTCTTAGCTCTTGATCTTCTAATTAGCCCATCTGAAACTTGCAAATGATCTTTAAGACTAGGCACACCTTGATTCCCATCAACATTTGTCCACATCATGGTTTCGAATCTTGGAGGTTGGTGAACTATTTTTACATTGGTCTCACTCCAGAATGTAAGCAGTTCGTTCAGAGAATGTGCAATGGAGAATTCTTTAGCAAGGAATCTGATGAAGTAATATCATTTTTTGATTATCTTGCCGAGAGCGCACAACAATGGAACACTTGGACTGATCGAGTTTCATTAACAGCACAGCCACTGAGGGCTATTTCTAGTGGGGGGAGATATGAGTTTAAGAAGGACACTGACGTCCAAGCCTGAATAACTGCATTGACTAGAAGATTAGAGATTATGGAGATGGAAAAAGTGAAGGTCGTGAAAGCAGTAGAGGCATGTTATTTATGTGCTGTTTCAAACTACAAGATCCAGGACTGCCCAATTATGCCAGTATTTCAGGAGAGTCGATCTGAGCAGAAGCAATCAGCGAACTAGGTTAACAAAGCATAGAATCAACCTTTCTCCAACACATATAATCCAGGGTGGAGGAATCACCCAAATTTCTCATGGAGAAATGATCAGCCTGGCTTGTCCCCACCACCTTCTCAGCAGCCATTTCATCAAGCTGCTCCTTAGCATCAGTATCAGCCATATCAGAGTTCTCAGAACTTTCCTTTTGTAGCACCTCCAAGATTTCAACCTCATGTAGCTGCACAGAGTTCTCAACCTCAATTATCTGCGAAGAAGTCTCTAGATGATAGTATGGCACAGATGACCAATACATTTCAGCAATTCATGCAGATTCAAGTCACCACAAATAGTCAGAACACTCAAGCCATAAATGACTTGCAAAGCACCATCAATAAAATAAACACAACATTGAGCACTAAAGAGAAAAGGAAATTTCCAGCACAACCTCATCCTAATCCTCAAGTATACTGGCAACAATAACAATAAGTACATAATGTCTCAGGGGAGATTTTTTGAGACAACAAAGGCCCTTATTACTTTGAGAAGTGGAAATGAAGTTCCCCGACCAGAGATAACTTTGGACACACAGGTAATTGCTCCTACACCTGAAGATGTAACAAATACTGATGAAGCTGAAAAAGATCCAGAGGTAGTGAGACCAGAGTCAAAGAAGCCTGTGAGTGTAGATGTTGAAACTAGTCAGGGTTACCAACCTGTGGTTTCCTATCTTCAGAGATTGGCAACTGGCCAAAAGAACAAATATCACATTGAGATTCAGGAGATTTTCAAGTAAGTAAAGATTAATATTTCACTCTTGGATACCATAAAACAAGTGCCTTCGTATGCAAAATTTTTGAAGGACTTGTGCACAGTGAAGAGGAAACTGAATGTAAAGAAGAAAGCATTCCTAATGGAGCAAGTCAGTGCATTGATATTGAGTGAGACTCCTCAGAAATTTGGAGATCCCAGCTCTTCCCACATTTCCATTATGATTGGTGAGTCATGCATTGGGAGAGCTCTACTTGATTTAGGGAGTATTGTGAACTTGCTACCATTCTCAGTGTATGAGTAGTTGGGATTAGGTGAGCTAAAAAAGACCTCCATCAAGTTACAGTTAGCTGACAGATTAGTCAAAGTACTGAGGGGTATTGTTGAGAATGTGCTAGTCCAAGTGGACAAATTTTACTACCTAGTGGATTTTGTAGTTCTTGATATGCAGCAGCCAACCACTACTATTTACCAGGTGCCTGTCATTCTTGGGCGCCCGTTCCTTGCCACCTCCAATGCACTGATAAATTGTCTAAGTGGAGTATTGAAACTCACATTTGGGAATATGACATTGGAAATGAATATGTTCAATACTTGCAAGATGTCTGATGATTGCGATAAGTCAGAGGTGCATGTTGTTGATGTGATTTCAGAGTTTGATGAAATAAAGAGAGAGGCCTAAGACAAATCCCACTTAGCGAAGGAGGGAATGAAGGCCTTGCACGGCAAGAAGATCTATGACAAACATCTTGTCCTTGATTAGAAAGTGCTCTTCTACAATTCAAGATTGCATCTTTTTCCTAGGAAGCCGAAATCTCGATGGAAGGGATCATACATTGTAAAGGAAGTTAATCCTCACGGTGCGGTAGACATTGTCAATCCGAAGAAGGGCAAAAGTTTCATTGTCAACGGACAACGTCTAAAACCGTTTCTGAAGGTCTTTGATCCACACGAAGAGATCTTACTTGTGCAAGATTCTAGGGAAGTGTTTTGATCTTTTCCCCATTTACAGCTTTCATTATTTGTATTTTTTTTTTATTTGTTGTTTTGCTTTGATTTTATATCACATGGTTGGCTGTTTGTGTTGCTTACTTATTCCTATACACTTTATTTTCTTTCGTTCGATTCATTGAGGACCATGTCTCTCACTAATTAGGGGGTAGCGTGTGTGCACAGATTTAAAAAAAAAAAATGCATTAATGTGATGAGCATTGATATACATATGATTGGCACACACTCTATTTCTAGTATTTTGTAAACTCTGAGTATCTTGGTGGAGTAGTTGAGCAAAATCATTTTGTGAAAATTTATTTTCAAGTTTTAGCATAGATCATGATTTTTGATGCATCATATTTTGTAGATGTGTAGCTTGAAACACCGGGATGTTATACTCATTGAGATGAGACTTGGTAAGATTTTTGTAGAATAAATGACAATTTTTGAAGGACATTTTGCACATGCCTACATTTGCAGTGTTCCTCAATTTATTATTCATTGATTTAACACAAGAGAAGTAAACTGCAGGACTACCGAGCATTTTTTTCTCTAAAAAAAAAGAGTAAAAAAAAAAAATAGAAAAAAAAGAGATGAAAGCAATTTATGGAGTTTTTCTAAATTAAAGGTTAGAAACAGTTACCCAAGACTTTGGGGGTTGAGTGTTCAACCTTTAAAAACAGAGCTGGCGTGAAAACTGCTAATCTCTTGGGATTTGAGGTAGTTAGAATCCGCAATGATTAATTTTAAGGTTGAAAAATCCTATGACAAATCATGGCTAGTAATGAAGAACACACAACCAGTTTAGCTCCACACACACATTTAAGTTCTGAAACATTTGCCTCAATTTTATGTGAAAGATTGTTAAGATAGTTTTGGTGGGTATAGCCCCTGGGGGTTGACTAATAACATGTTACTTTATTGAGAATTCAGAATTGTGTTTGATTGTTTATGTTTGGATTTCAATTTTTATGCAATATTCATCTCAATTAATTTTTATTATTTTGCTCAAGGATTAACAAAATGCTAGTTGGGGGGTGTGATTGAGGTGAATTATTGTAAATTTTATATATTTAGAATTAATATATTTTAATTATTTCATTACATTATTATTGGTTTCAGATGAAAAAAAGATTAAGATGTATAAATTTGAGTTGTGATTTAAATTGGTTAATAGTATAGTTTATACTTAATTTTATAACTTGTTATTTAATTAGACAATATTTTTTTCACATGTATAACAGTTTTTAATATTTTATTCTCTATTTTTATTTTTTCTGATTTCTATTATATATATATAGGTGAAGCATGCATATGGAAAAGAAAAGAAAAAAAAAATGAAGAAGTCAAAAGGGTCAAAAAGCAAAGACACGTGCTCAAGCCTCAAATAATACTAGATCAAGTGGATCAAGGGGCCTTATTTTTGTTTGGCCTGGGACGCAACACGCAGAGGAATACGGGCAACTGGAGGCTTTGAATTGGACTTGGTCTTCATGCACAGACGGCAAAGCTGGAACGGATTGGACGGGATTCAAATTTCAATCTGGTCTCCACACGCACGGACGAAGGGAATGGTTTCAATTTTCGAATTCGAAAAGAGAGAGCTGAATGAAGACACGAAGACACCAACGTAACACGGCAGAAAAAAAAAGTTTTTTTTATTTTTATTCATTCAATATTCGGACGCTAGACGCAAAGAGAAACTGCAGCGCCGTTGAAGAGCTGCTTGAGGGGTCCAGCTGCTGCTGCAGCCCAGCTCCCCCAATGCTTTCAATTTTTATATCTATTTATTCGGCTTATTCTTTTTATTCTCTATTTTTATTTAATTTTAGTTTGATATTTATACAGTATTTTTTTAGATTTTTAGCTTAGATGTTTGGGCAATTTATTTTATTTAATGTTGTTATTTTTCTTGCTCTTTTAAACTTTTATTTAATAGTGATTACAATTGCTATGGATTGATTTTGAGACTTTTCAATTTTCAGCTCGTATTTTACCAATTATTTTCTAATCTAGTTTAATTCTTAGTTTAGTTTTATTAATCTCTTAATTCCATTACATATTAGATTGATTAAAGCTCCATTAAGATTTAAATAATTTCTGATTTAGTATTTAATTTTTAGATTAATTAAGATTGTTTAACTTAGTTGATTCGTTGCTTGTTAATTTCAATTTGTTAGTCTTTTACATTTCATTTTGATACTCAAAAATTCAAAAATATGAATCTAGTCCATCACTAATGCTCTTTTTTTATTCTTGTTGTACTCTTCCATTCATTACACATACCACCACTTTTATTTTCATTTTGTGAATATTTTTACCATTTTAAATGAATTTGATTTTAAGTAACTTTCTCTAAGAAGACGATTTAAAAATTTATTCTTAATTATTATGCGATATCTTCCTGTACTTGGGATAACATTTGTGCAACTCATTTTTGAGTGAGTGATCTTCAGTTTCCGTTGCAGATTCAGTTCACGCACGCACTTCACTTCACTTCTGCACCCTTCAACGAACAAAGCCCCCTTTTCTTCTCCATCTTAGAGCTACGCAGCTGGGGTCATGATAGGTTTTACCCAAAAGAGTATCAGATTTCTGCTCCTAATTGGATGCGAGTACATGATTAATACTTGATATAAATAATCAAAGTTTATATTTCAAAGAAAAATTGCCTTATAGATGAAACAATATCGTTTTGTATTTGCAACCCTCCTCCTTAAAATAATTTTTTAACAAATTTGGATATCTGGTTAAAATCCAGATAACCGAATACCCAGATTTTTATAACGGGGATAACTTGGATAGGTACTTGAACCGCTTATAGGCCCATATCTACGTTTAGCTAGATAACTATTTCCGCATTTGAGTTTACAACCTTAAGCATGGCTCTTTTCAAGGTGTTTGATTTTTTATTTATTTATTTATTTTTATTTTTATTAAATATGAAATTGTTCGAACATATCCACTTCTTTCTCACTTTTGTATATCCAGAGATACCCTAAATTTATAGGTACTTTTTGATGGTCCATTCTCACATGCACATTCTAAGTTTTCTAGTGAAGAAATTTCCGATGCTTTCGTAGATTCTTGTTCTAAACATATATGTGTTTCCTACGACCTTGAAGATTTAAAAGTCTGTGAACAAGTAAACTGGAATAAGATAAAAGGATGTTGAAGACTCAAAACCAAATATTTGTCCAATTTTGAACTCATCAAGGTATGTTATTTGCTAAATTCAAATTCAAAGGCCGATGTAAATACCGAACTTCAAGAACATCTTGGGAAAATTTTGAAAGCTGCGATATCTAATGAAGTTAACCTTCCAGCAAATAAGAATGTCAAATTTCCTATAATCTTCTTCACAATTTTCAGCTAGGTATCTATCCACTTCTGATTTGGTTTCCAAAGAATTTCTTGGTTGCAAACATTTAATAAAGTGAACTAATCTCAATGCCCTCATATCCTCAACTCTACTAGATGAACTACTAGTTAGATCTTCAACTAAGGAATTCATCTCTTCATCTTGTGCATAAGACCTACTCCCTTCTTCATTCTCAAGGTATGCTTCATATAATCGGGTCAAATCACTTTTTACCTTAAACTTCAACTCAATTGCCTTTGTAGGATCATTAGCATACACTTCTTTCAAAGAGAATACAAGATATCGCCACTTTAATGTGATAAAAAACAAGCTCAACATAAAAAACATATTCATATAGTCATAATTACCCAAATACTTGTCAAAGTTTTGTCCAGTATTTATTTTCATTAATCTCAACACATGTCTATGCTTTTCACATTACATGTTAATTGTATCTTAAATAGTAACTAACTCCGTTAAAAAGAAATATAAGTTAATAATGACAACCCAAAAAACACTACCCGCACCATGGAAAAATTTATCAAATTGAACAAACAATCTTGCCCTTTTCCAATCATCACTCTTTGGAGACCCTAACTTCTTTATCATTCTCATCCTTCTACTCCTCCTCCTCATCATCATCATCGTTATCGTCATCATCGTTATCGTCATCGTCAATCTCTTTAATTCTAGAAAGAAACATTCTCTTCCTCTAATCATTTAAAGACCTTTTGAAAATTTTTCGTTCTATCCAATGTAAATATGTAGGGTTTTCATCTAGTTGGTACATCTAGGCATAAGTGACTTTTACATGTAATATTTTCTATTTGTACACATAACTTAAATGTACTCCATCCTAATGGAGATGACTTTACATATTTTACAACAATTCTTACCTTGGTTATAGATTCATCAAATTCTTTCAAGTCCTCCAAAACAATCAAGTTTAAGATGTGAGTACCACCACATCTCACATTCAAGAACTCGTGTTCTAAAATTGTATCCTTTATATACTGGGTCTTTTTTTTTAAAAAAGTAATTGTTCCAATATTCGAACTTGCACTATCAATAGTAATTGAAAGAATTCTCGCCTTCCCTAATCAAACACACATTTCTATTGCCCTCCAAGTGTCTCACCCTTGTATGCTACACAACCTCCTACTATTCACCCACACTCCACACTCCATACTTTTTAATATTTTTTAATATTTTTTTTATTTTTTTTTTTGAATATTTCAAATTTTTTATTCACTATTCATAAAAAAAATATTTGATAAAAAAAAATTAAAAAAAAAAAAGTGGAGTGTGGAGTGTGGTGAATAGTAGGAGGTTGGGAAGATTATTTCATGTTGTAAATCCATTCCCCTCCAAGAATTTAAATGGCAAGTCATCAAGTACTAAATGGCAAGTTATCAATATTATCCTAACAAACAGGATAATATTGACCATAATAACAAAAATAGCTCTAGGATATCATTCCCTTGCCATTTAGATTTTCCGCAACACAATCACACATGATGTTATTTACACATATTTAGATAATATTTTCATGTGGCATAATTCATGTAAAAAATTATGTCAATTCAAGGTGAGACACTCAAACATGCAAAACATAAAGAAAATAAGGTATAACACCCTGCTCCACACAGCTAATAATAAAGTTACTTTTAAAAATTCTCGGAGCTAGAGTGTAACTATTGATCCTAGCTTAAAAGTATATATTTTTTCTTTAAAGGAAGCGTCAACTACAAATATTCCTGATAATAAATAAAGTAGTTTTGTATTAAAATACTGAAATCATAAATGAGAGTGTGTGGAAACATTTATTAAAATTTTTCAAAATTTGTGCTATAAAAATCATAACTTAAAATCTCTGTACATGATCTAGGTCACTGTCATGCCTCCCTGGACTAAATCCCTTCTTGTAGCTCTACTTTCATAAATTTTCTGACTTAGGATGGTTTAAAAATATAAAAATAAACTAAAATGAGTCGATGACTCAGTAAGAAACTCATCACAACCTAAACATATTTAACACAAAGTTTTTTATAAAATATTTCATGCGGAGAACTTAAATTCATGATCCTTTATACATATACTTATGCCATGCATGACCTATATTAAATTATCTTACTTATAATTCTTATCTTACTAGCCCACACATTTAACTTTGTGTGTAAGGTTGTGCACCGGCTGTATATCACGCGGTCGTAAAAGGAGCCACTAATAGTATTCTAGCATATTATAGTGGATCAACTTAGCTCCATGGCTAGCACATCCATCCATAAATTGTATTGGTATCATACATCTAAATGATCATCTGATAAACTATTCTGAACTTATCTTAAACTTGATCTTATGAAAGCTTACGTGTCATATGGAACATGAGTTGCATAAGATACGTTATACATACATAACTATAATATGCATAATGAAACATGATGAATGACATGCTTGCAAATATCATGACATGCCTAGTACGTAAATACTGGCTTCCAAATAATTAGTTTTAATAATAATATATATAACTAGCTAATGTACACTAATTCTAATTTATGATCAAGTTATTTATCTTGTAGTGTTGCTTCTTAAAATTTTCGACACAAAATTGATCACGGTACTAGACTAAGTATCTTGAATTTGGGCGCTGCACTTATAAAGGTTTATGGTTTTTTCCAAATAACACATAGAAGAGAGGTATTTATAGAGAGACCTGGGAGAGGGTGCCAATGAGGTCAAGTTCGAGTTGGACTTGATCGCAATCATTCAAGAAGAGAGTTTGAATTTAAAAACATGATTTAGTAATTCATTCAATGTAGGATTGGAATGATTGAGACTGCATAGGATACTTTAATCAGTGATGATTTTAAAATTAAAATAAATATCTAAAGATCAATATTTAAATTCTAGAATGAGTTTAACTCGTTCAATAAATAATAAATGAGATTTAACCTAGTTATTGAACTTAATTAAAACTCATAATCAACTTCAATAATTTATCGCTCATGTGCTTATCTAATATGACCCATGATATATAATTTTGGTCTAATAAAAATTATGAATATTCCGACCTTAGAAATATTGGGCTGGGTCGTTATATAGGGCTAGTGTTCAACCAATCTAAATGGGAACAGAGACAATCAAACAATGAAAAACATAGAAAAGACATGATATCCTAGGCAGAATCAAGAAAACAATAATCCAACCAAATTTAAAAGAAAATGACTTCAAAAATGGAAAAACTCTAGTGACAGAGAGCAGCAGTAGAGGCAAAGCAGACCTTTGTCTGCAATGGTGGTTCGGTAGAGACGAAAGGGCAAGGCATCAATGACAGGCTAGGGTTGAAAAGGGAGATTTGGAGGAAATGAAACTTAGAGAAATGAAGTTCAAAACCCCTACCTGTTGCAAACTAACCTTATGAACTGATGCTATTTAGAGTCGATGTAAATCTAAACAATGCCATTTGCATTGAAGGATTTTAAATTGAACTAGCCTGCATTAAATGAATCCTTTTTTATTGAATCTAAATGGTGTTGTTTTGGTCGAAAGGTTTGAGATTTCAACTGGCTTGAGTGAAACGATTAGATTTAATCTAAATGGTGTCATCTCACTTAACTAGATTGATTATAGCAACCCTTAGTAAATATATTAGTTAAAAATTAATTAAATATATATAATAGAATAAAACCTCATGCCAAGATTTGACATATTCTTGGGCCGAGATTGATCGGCTCAGTAAAAAAAAAAGGACTGGACCGACTGAAACTGGCTTGTCCGATCCCATTTCTTTATATCCCTAACTACAAATAAAAAGCAAAAGGAAGGCAAATGAGGGCAGCCCTAAAGTCCTCGAGCCCCTTGCCTTTTATGAAAGGAAAGTAGATGGCGATCGGGTAGTCCTCGAGTCCAACACTCAGACCCCTTGTCTAGTACTAGAAAAGCAAGGAAACAATAGAATAGCTTTCGAGTCTAGCACTCAGACCCCCTACCTCTTACAAATGCAAGGAGAACGGAGGGGTAGCCCTCAAATCCAACATTCGAGCCCCTCTCTCTGCGAAGGTAAAATGATCAGTGGGAAAACCCTCGAGTCTTAACACTTAAGCACCCTAGTCCCTCACAAAGCCTCAAGTAGGTCGACATAAGTAGGAAATAGAGAAAAATAAATAGAAACAAGGCAGTTAACAATAAGGTGCAAAACTTGTATGCACAGAAAGGGAGCCAACCAAAGGTCTCAATAGATACATTTACCATTAAAATCAAGTCGCATCCATATACAAAAGGATTTCAAGAAAGTGACAAAAAATCTTTCAAACATAAGAGGCAACTACGCCACGAGATTGCTACCGATAGGATGAGGCAGTGGGTTAGTGAAAAGGTGTTATGCATGACATTTGTGCCCCCAAAGAATCTAAGATGATGAGTGCCAGAGCGTCCAGGCCAAACACTTTGCAGTTCTCATGTTCGCTAGAAGGAGTACTTTTCTCAATGTTCGGAGTCCTACATGATAGACCACGTGCTAGACTCACTAGCGGACCTCAGGGCGGCGAACAAATGAGGGGGATAGGCGGCAGACATAAGATTCAGTTATAATTGGTAACTGAGATGAGATATAAAATTTTCATTTTATCTCATTTCATCATTATAATTTTTTTAAATTTTCACATAAAATATAATAAACAATTTAACTTTTTCAAATTTCAATTCAACTTTTTCAAATTTCAAAACAATAATACTATTAAAAAATAATATTTTAAACTTTTAACTAAAACTAAAAATTCTCATCTTACTATCCAAGCATTACATTAAATGAACTTGCTAGCGATCTCATTGAACAGCTTTCCCTGCTAGCTTAACCCCGTTTCTTGCCAACTGGCTTCAAAACAATAATGTTGGCTTGTGGAGCTCTTCCCACAATTTGCCCTGATCCTCCAAGGAGGTCTGCAAGTTTGTGACGCCCCGACTCCCACGTACAAAAAGTCTCGGGAATCGTGACGTCAGGATGATGACAACATCGTCACGCATTCTAACGACAAGTGTCAAGTGTGTGCTACAACTAAACAGTGCACAAAAAAATAAATACGTAGCGGATAATATAATTAAGTCACTAGTACCAGAATTTTAGTTTAATACAAATATAAAAATATATATATATATTTAAAAAAAATACCAATGTTCCAGAAAAAATACAAGAGTTGAAAATACAAATACGAGTGATCCCAGATCACTTCTCTGGCGGAGCCAACTCCTCAGGCTCAGCCTCCTAAAAACCTGCATCAACAACATCAAAATCTACGATACCAGAAAATAGTACCGCAGGTAAGTAAAACCCAAAATACCCAAAGACATAAATATATAAATGCAACCAACACGATGCATGCACATGATGATCCAAACGCCAACACCTGAGAAAAATACTATTTCTCGTTAAATCACAAGTTTTTCTATGCATGCCAAAAAATCACCATTTGGCACAAATTAATATTCAGGAATAGTTATATTAATTCCAATTTATCCGTATGCACCATGGCCTCCCTTAGGGACCATCCACATACACTGGCTTCCTTCGTCACACCACAGGTAGCGACCGTGCGAGTGATACAACACGAGTGATGCCCAGTTCCGCGCCCATTGCGTACATAGCCAAGCATCCTCTGATCCCCGCCAGCCTGAGGGATCACGGAGTCAGATCGAGAGCGCTACCATCTCGTCCAAGTCCTAGGCAAAAGCCCTAGGGAACGACACTTAGTATATTCCGCTTCCAAGTGCCCAGAGGAGCTCCATCGAGATAATACCCCATCTCGGCTTGGGGGTGATACACACACCCGAAAAGCCTTTTTCACAAAACACAGTTTTCAAAATTACACACTCACGCATGCGTGCACAATGCCATGAAACTGATAAAATACCAAACAAAGCACAATATAAATAATTCACAAAAATACTCCGCCTCAAACCATCCACCTCCGAACTCTTCGGACTCAGTCCGGAACTAACCAGGATACAATATATATGTATATATAATAGTTAATTGTAAAAATATATTTAAATCTTAAAAGTCTCTTGGAGAAATACTTATAATGCTTTAAAATATTTTTAGGAGGATCGCGGAGGTGCAAAAGGCGATTGGAAGGTAACGCAGTAGTGTAAAAACACTGTGGCCGAATACACTGTAAACCAAAAATTCAACAGGGTCAAATGAACACTTGAAATTGATAGGGTAGGGCCTATGGGAGGTGCTGAAGCTAGTGGTATCAAAGGTTGACCGTGGGTGGTGGCCGAATGGGCGGTAGAAGGCCATAAAGTGAAAATCAGAGTTGTGCTCGTGGAGGCGGCTCTGGTGACGGATCGGGACTGAAAATGGGTGGGTTAGGACGGCAAGGAATCGGTGATAAAGTAGTGAAAATTTGGTGGCCAATGGTGGCCGGACGGCGGCGGAATGGGAGGAGGAAGGCCGCGGCTTTGCACGGCTCTCGGAGGCTAACCACGGCGAGGGGTGGTCTGAAATTTTTGGGGCTAGGTCGCCGGCAGCTGGGGAAGCCGGTGGTGCCGGCGGTGAAGGACACGGAGGGCCGGCGGTGGTGCTGGGGGAGAGAGACCGATCGGCGTGGGAGAGAGGAGAGAGAGAGAGGGTTGGCTGCGAGGGAAGAAGGAGAAAGAAGAAAGAAAAGGAAGAAGAAAAAGAAAGAAGAGAAAAGAAAAAGAGAAAAGAAAAAGAGAAGGGAAAAAATAAAGATCCAGCCTTTTCAACTTGGAATTTCAAAAAGATCCCATTAAGAAGATTTTAAAACTGATAATCAAATAAATTAAAATAAACACAGTGAAATGCTTTAAATAAAACAATAAAAATTTAAAACCCAAAAGTAAACCAATTTAAATTAAAGATCATTTTAAATCCAAAACAATAATTAATAAAAATAGGAAAGTCCAATAAAATAATTTTCACAATTTAAAATATTATAAAATAATAAAATAAAACCTCTAAAATACTAAAACAAGAGAATCACTCAATAAATTAATTAAATTAATCCTTCCTTAAAATGTACTAAAATATGAGGTGTTACAATCTCCCCCCCTTAAAATAAATTTCGTCCTCGAAATTGTAGGGTCAAACATCAATGCTAGAGACAGGTATGAGATGCGACTAAAAGTCGGCTCAAGAGACATACCGTCATTCTTTCGAACAAAAATGAGTCTTGTTCCATCATGATTATTACTCTTAGAGCGGCCATGTAATCCAAGATCTCTATATCCACAAAACCTTAATACAACACCTAAGGACTCCCAATGATTAATAGCTCCATTTGATAATCTGAACTAACCTCTATTGACTCCTACGATAAAACTTCAAAACCTTCGTTGTAAATTACACTTTGGTAACCTAGTGGTCACTTCCAAAGTTAACCATCAATAACGAAATTGCATACACAATAATTAATCTCCAATTACAGGTATTCTCTCAAAATTTCACGTCATTACTAATTCATCAAATTCAGTACAAAATTTGAACTCTTAATTACAACCAAAATATCACGCTCCTACTGCGCACACTGATATTCGTCACATGCCTAAAATTTATGTCCTCATAAAAATTAATACCATCGAGAACAAGGTAGCTCCATACCTACTAACCAAGAAACTCTTGCCACAATTAGTGGAAATACCCTCTTTCCAAAGTCATGAATTATCACACATATTACTCAATTAACTCCCGCTACTTTAAACAAGATCAATAATCTGTAAAAATACATCCACGATCAAAGACAGAAAACCAATATTAATCAACTTCAGCATTGCAATTGAAAACAAGTAACATTACCACAAAATACACTTGTCTCAACTAAGATAAGGAACATACTCTAAAAGTCTCGAATCCAACCCCGTCAACCAATAAGAACGCTTATCAACTTCTACCCGACAACCTAAACCCGAAAGCTTAATACCTAAATTCTGAATATCATCTAATCTAGCGGTGACTAAACTCACTACGAACTACCATTGAGTTTACCAAAACCTTATCCAAACTTTCTTGGTAACTCGCCCACCTACTCTACTCCTATAAGCTAGTATTAGCACGACCAGTTTATTCAATAGTACATCACTATTAAACCTCAAGGCACGCCATATTGCTTAAACCTTCAATCCACCAAAACTATTGCACAATACCCATAGATCTTAATGTTTTATTAACTCTCATACTTGATTATGCTATCCATCGTTGATGCCTAAGCTTCAACTTCCAAGATTAACGTACACCAGACATAGCAACCCATCAATATTTCTTTAAGTCAAATAACAATGTTCTTAATTCTCCCAACTGGACACTCAATTTTCAAAGGGAAGTATAGCCTCAAAAATTTAAATTCCTATGTGACCTCAAGTCACAATTAATTCCTTTAGGTAATCACAACAATTATTGTCAATCATCATTCCATCGAGTAACCTGCTTCGACTGTACACTTCGATCAACTCACCAAAACTCTTGAACTCAATACTGTCGTAACGACTCCTTTACAACACCTACCAAAACCACTTCTTCCAAGCCAAAAATGAGACTAGAACCTGTACTCTCCGAAATCCCTACAAACTCACAACTATTACGCATCGATTTTCGTGCATCCTTAGCCAGAATCAATATTCCTCCAACGTGCAAGTGATCTATCACTACTATTTCCAGCATCTGGACCTATATCCTCAAAATCAACAAGAATCATTTCTTAAATCAACACCATATTTATCCTTAAAATTGATATGGATCAAATCATGAACCTACTATTATAACCTCAAGCTAAAAACAATCATTTTTTCGAATTCGATCCAAATCTACAATTCTCAGAAAATACATGAGCTAAATCATTACCTTCCATCTCCAAATAAATATTCTCATTAAAAATTCCTATATTAGTAACTCGACTCTGATTAACCTCATTTTAATGGTCACCGACTAATCAATCTCCAAAATAAATCAAGCTAGCACACCAAGCTCGAGGAATTAAAAACTTAAATCTTATTACAAATCAATCCCTCAAATTTGTAATTCTAAAACCTTAAACCAGATAAGAATCCTCAATATTGATGACCTTAAAGCTAAAACATTCACCTTACAAAGCTTGCAAAATTCTAAAACCCTAAATGATACCAAAGTGCTTAATTGAGTCGACAAAATCTAAAACTTCTAATTTAATTAGTCCCTTAAGTGCTTGTTGAACCTACCACCTTAGATCCCATAAACTTATTTCCTAAAAACTATAGGGCCTCAAACCTTAGGTAACTCCTCATAAATCTATCCTCGAAGTTCGTTGAACTTACAACCTCGCACTCCATAACTCAGTACATAAATTCTACAGAACCTGAGACCTCTGTTATCCTAAGCGATTTAAAGTTATTCCCATCTTAACTGTGACTTGAGTTCCTACTCCATAAAGTTCACTTAGACCACATCGTTCCCTTCGAGTCTCGATATTAAAACATACCAATCGCTAAGAGTTCAGGCCTACTACACTAAATGTTCAAGCCTAACAATGACATTCACAGTCGTACCATCTTCTTGTCATAGCGTAGCCCTTAACCCACTTTTCAACTCAAACAGATTAAAATATAATTATGGCAAAAATAAATTAAAATAAAACAAAATGCCATGAAATAAAATAGAATAAAACCAACCAAGTATAATAACATATAATAAATTAAAACATTTAAAGTAACATATCTCGAACAACATAAACCAAAACAAAACAAAAGATCTCACAAATAAAATAAAATAACATTCCATAAATAAAATAACATACGACAAAATGAATAAAACAATAAAGAAGTACACCACAAATAATTAAAACAAATAAAATAACCGATCATAAAATAAAACAAGTAAAATAAACTAACAGAATAAATAAAAATAAATAAAAAAATAAGCAACAAAGTAATATACGCTAAAATAAATAAAGCCAATAAGAACAACATACTTTAAATTAAATAATTTCAAATCCCAACTTTAAAACTTTCTGGTACTGCACTTATGGGACATGTGGCTTCACCCAGAGACGAACTGCTCTGATACCACCTTTGACGCCCCGACTCCCATGTACAAAAAGTTTCGAGAATCGTGACGTCAGGATGATGACAACATGATCACGCATCCCAACGACAAGTGTCAAGTGTGTGCTACAACTAAATAATGCACAAAAAAATAAATACGCAGCGGATATTAAGGCACTAGTACCAGAATTTTAGTTTAATACAAATATAAAAAAAAAAACGTTTAAAAACAATACTAATGTCCCAGAAATAATACAAGAATTGAAAATACAAATACGAGTGATCCCAGATCACTTCTCTGGCGGAGCCAACTCCTCAGGCTCAGCCTCCTCCAAATCTGCATCAACAATATCAAAATCTACGGTACCAGAAAATAGTACCGTAGGTAAGTAAAATCCAAAATACCCAAAGACATAAATATATAAATGCAACCAACACGATGCATGCACATGATGATCCAAACTGCAACACCCGATAAAAACACCATTTCTCGTAAAATCACAAGTTTTTCCACGCACGCCAAAAAATCACCATTTGGCACAAATTAATATCCAAGAATAGTTACATTAATTCCAATTTATCCGTATGCACCATGGCTTCCCCTAGGGACCATTCACATACACTGGCTCCCTTTGTCACACCACAGGTAGCGACCGTGCTAGTGATTTAACATGAGTGATGCCTAGTTCCGCGCCCACCGTGTACATAGCCAAGCATCTTCTGATCCCCACCAGCCCGAGGGATCACGGAATCAGATCGAGAGCGCTATCATCTCGTCCAAGTCCCGGGCAAAAACCCCAAGGGATGACACTCAGTATATTCTAATCCTAAGTGCCCAGAGGAGCTCCACCGAAATAATACCCCATCTCGGCTTGGGGGTGATACACACACACCCGAAAAACCTTTTTCACAAAACACAGTTTCCAAAATTACACACTCACGCATGCGTACACAATGCCATGAAACCGATCAAATACCAAACAAAGTACAATATAAAAATTTACAAAAATACTCCGCCTCAAACCATCCACCCCCGAACTCCTCGGACTCAGTCCGGAACCAACCAGGATACAGTATATATGTATATATAACAGTTAATTGTAAAAATATATTTAAATCTTAAAAGTCTCTTGGAGAAATACTTACAGCGCTTTAAAATATTTTTAGGAGGATCGCGGAGGTGCAAAAGGCGACTGGAAGGCAACGCAGCAGTGTAAAAACACTGTGGCCGAATACACTGTAAACCCAAAATTCAACAGGGTCAAACGTAGACTTGAAATTGATAGGGTAGGGCCTATGGGAGGTGGTGAAGCTAGTGGTATCAAAGGTTGGTCGTGGGTGGCGGCCGAATGGGCGGTAGAAGGCCACAAAGTGAAAATTGGAGTTGTGCTCGTGGAGGCGGCTCCGGCGACGGATCGGGGCCGAAAATGGGTGGGCTAGGATGATAAGGAACCGGTGATGAAGTGGTGAAAATTTGGTGGCCAATGGTGGCCAGACGGCGGCGGAATGGGAGGAGGAAGGCTGCGGCTTCGCACGGCTCTCAGAGGCTAACGACGGCGAGGGGTGGTCTGAAATTTTTGGGGCTAGGTCGCCAGCAGCTGAGGAAGCTGGTGGTGCCGGCGGTGAAGGCCACGGATGGCCGGCGGCGGTGCTGGGGGACAGAGACCGATTGGCATGGGAGAGAGAAGAGAGAGAGAGGGTCGGCTGCGCTAGAAGAAGAAGAAAGAAGAAAGAAAAGGAAGAAGAAAAAGAAAGAAGAGAAAAGAAAAAGAAAAAAGAAAAAGAGAAGGAAAAAAAAGAAAGATCCAGCCTTTTTAACTTGAAATTTCGAAAAGATCCCACGAAGGGGATTTTAAAACTGATAATCAAATAAATTAAAATAAACACAGTGAAATGCTTTAAATAAAACAATAAAAATTTAAAACCTGAAAACAAACCAATTTAAATTAAAGATTATTTTAAATCCAAAACAATAATTAATAAAAATGGAAAGTCTAATAAAATAATTTTTACAATTTAAAATATTATAAAATAATAAAATAAAACCTCTAAAATACTAAAAGAAGAGAATCACTCACTAAATTAATTAAATTAATCATTCCTTAAAATACGGGGTGTTACAAAGTTGCCCTTGATAACTATTAGGTTGCGATGAAGTTGCATTCTAATTGTCTCAGTTGGTAAGCATAAGGTATAATACTTGTTGCCCCGAACCTTTTCCTCTTGGATAGAACGCATGGCTTCCTCTAGTTGCCTAAGTCTTCCTCCAACTGGTTTAGAGATATGCGCAACAACCCATTCAGCCTCTAAAGCTTGCTCCAATTTTGCGTGCACCTGCGCAGAAGAGTATCATTCTACCGCTATTGACTTTTCAAAGGCCACCACCTTGGCCTTATTCATAGCCAACTCTGCATCTTGCCTAGGCTTTCTCTTCAAGGTGAGCATAGGCATCCTCACAATGGGAATCACCTGTCATCTGTCTTGATGACCATATGGAAGGCCTCCTCAACATAGATCCTAGAGCTGTCGACTTTTGTGATCCCCTCAACACCGCTTGAGATTGGACGGAGACTAAAGCGTCGAGACATGTAACTGAAGACTACATACCCCAATTTATGACAGATAATATGTAATACACCTAGTATGTTTCTAGTGGTATGCAATAATCATAGTGGAAAATATTTGATTCTAAGTAAAAATTGGAGCAATTAATGCTGGTACATATATATATGATATAACCAAGAAATACCAAAAGTGTACTTGCTCAAAATCTATGAAATACAAGAGAGGAGTTTAAACCATAACTTTCATGATACCAAGTTTGCAAAACATAATGGTTTGCACATTGCCAATCTAAAGGATCCTATTTGGCTTTGTCCTTGTCGATAATCTTTCGTCATTCCTAAAAAAGCTTAAGAACTTCACAGATGAAGCGGTCTGCAGCTTGTACCTCCCCTCTACGATTGGCTCCGCCGATCACTCAGGGCTCTTTAGGGCCTTCTTAATGGTCTGGGGACCCTCCCTCTTGTGTTTCCCCATAGTTCTCTAAACCGGTCACAACTTCTACCATTTCGGGTAGGGAATGGTCATGGAAACTATCACAGTGAGATTTCAAGAAATCTTAAAAAGTTAACAAATAACATATAGGAAGATGATGAAGTGTCAAAGACTACATGATTAAGCTGCTATGTAGTAGTTTTTAGTACTTGACTCAATGATAAATCCTGATGATTTGCACTTAAAAGGATTTATGTAGCTGTTAAGCCAATCAGAATTAAATCTCAATTTTACCCCTCCCATTATGAACATTTAATCCTGTTTGATGTAGGGCATTTTTGGAAAAGATCCACCAACTGGACTGGCAACCACAAGACAGTGCAACAATAGCCAACGCAGCTCCATGTGAAATTTATTGCAACACCTTCAGAACCTATCTAAAGCTAAGGGGCTGTTGGAAAAGAAACACAAGGGCATTACTGGAAATCCTCAACTAGAACGTGCAGCACTCAAAAGGAATGCACTGGAATACATTGTGATGAAAAGGGAGTGCAGCAGTGGTAGCAGATGCAGTGGACTCATGCATGCTGGAAAGAGAAGGATGCGGACTACATGGGCCTAGAGATGGAGATCACGCAGAGGAGAAGAGTAGAGTAGGACGCACGGTATAAAAGGGAGATTGTTCCATGCGGGGCTCTCTCTCGTTTTTCAGCAGACTTTAGTTTTATTTTTCCCTTCTCTTCATTTTCATTTTTTTTGGTTTTTTCAATTTCAGACCCCTATTTTTGGGGGTGATTACTTCTTTTTTATTTCCTTTCGGATAGATTAAAAAATGTGGATGAAGTATTGGGATTCAAAGATGTTGGGCTAAATTTCTAAGCCTAGGTTGTGGGGAGTAATCCATAAACAGATTGGCTTGACTTTGCCCATTTTTTCATTGATTTTCATTTCAAAACTTATTGAGTTGTAATGCTGTTATATTTGGAGAAGCTTGGAATTCTTTCTCATGCATTTTGATCTGTTGTAGATGCTAGGCACAACTGACGCTTGATCTGATTTAAGATTTTGATAGTGTTCTTTTATTGTTCAACTGGCTTTACAACTTAGTAGGGGATTTAGGGGTTAAGATATAATTTGAGCTTGATTTATTACATTTTCCAATCATGATCCTTACGTATGGGTTAGTGGTTGAGTAAAAGAGGGATTTTAGCATTTTTCATTGTCAATCTATGAAAGGATGAAACCTACAGCTTAGGTGTTTATTTTTCTGCTATTCCTAATTCCTTGCACCCATTTCTCTAGCATTCATTCTTTTTTCTGATTTCTTTTAAGTTTACAAGCATTCATAAAATTATTCTAAAAAAATAGAGAAAAGATCCAAACCACTTCTTCATCAATACATTCTAAATCAGTACATAAATATACTTCTCTTGTTTCTTTTCTTAGTTGTATAAATAGGCATTTCACAAACAAGTTCCTCACACTAAATACACTTCATTATACGTTTGCTCAGCATGAATACTATTCTCCATGTGGAAATGACCATGGAACTCATCCATGTACTACTTTGATAGCTTCTACACTTGGAAGACAGATTTAGAAAGCTATCAGAAGATAATACAAGCATGAAGAGGCAAACAATGAGAATGAATGCATGGACATGTACTTGACCCAAAAACTTGTTTCATGCTTGTGTTATACTCAAAATCATTGATCGTGTATTTATGTAACAAATCTAACAGTAAAATTATAACCTTGTAACTAAGAACAATATAACTGAATAACAGAGTGCCATTTCTTATTAATCTCTTGTAATATTTTCAATATAACAATATGGGTGGATACCTCATGGCTCCTCTATGCACCGTGGGCTCTCTGTTAGTTATTGCATCATATAACCGACCCTCTTTACCGGGTGTGAGTACGTCAGAGTCCATATGATACTGCAATTCACAATTCGTCTTCACCGTGTTTATAATATGATATGGCAGATCGTGACGCTTTCACCTTATTTTCCATCTATTGCACCCATTAGCGTTAGTTGCTACTTTGCACTTTAATCCTTCAAGAAGAATCCATTCGAAGTTCATTGACTATTCTTCATTAACTCAGGGGTTACCACTCTAATTTAAACACTATAGAGTGGACAGAGGAATTCCACTAAGATATTTTCCCATCATAGCATTTGGGGTCATGACAGAACAAGTATCTCCTTTCATTTTCAAAAACACAACCCTAAATGCATGTGACTATTTCTTGTGACAAATCTCATTTCCTTAAATGTTAGACCCAAAAAATGTATGCCATGAACCATGTAACTCTTATGCAATGAAATCACATATTCATGCCATGTATTGAAGTGCATAAGGTCTACGGCTGGAAAGAATTAGAACATGCGATATTCTTGTATATTTAAAACAACATGTGAAACCTCAACCAAGGCGTGCAACGTTACTCGAAGTCCAAACATGGCATTTTAATTATGAACAACAATTGAGCATGGCACAAATGGACATCGCCGAAACATAGCATACTTCAATAACAATTCCATAATCAAGTTTAATCAACAACATGCAAAATTTACATGCTACATATGAACATTATCCAATGGTAGCTTACAAATATCTGAATGAACCAACGACAAGCAAGCTGAAAATATATTATACAACCATTAGATAACGGAACCCTAATATGAGAGTGAGTGTGTGTGGCATGTTTAGGGTTCGCTTGGTGGCTTAATGTAGCTCACCATGTGTTCAGCCACAAGGGGTTGCCCTAGACCGAATTCCACTCATGTTCATAAGGACTTGGTCTTAGTGCTGTGCATGGCGTGTGTGTGTGTGTGGTGCATGCCATGCATGGTGATCATCATTTCTCTTAGCTGAAACTCCCTCAAAAGGAAAACCCTAACTCAAACCCTTTAAAGGGTCAATTTTCACACTCGTTCTCTAGTGTTGGCATGGTAGTTATGCTTGTGAAAAACCCTAATTTCCTCAAACTTCACTTGTTCAAATCCAAACATGGATCTAATCCCTTGGGCCCTTTTAAAGTCATGCAAAACATTTAAACCCGAGCCCTTCATCACCCTAAACTTCATGTGGCCATGTGTGTGTGTAGTTAAAAAGGTCGTAGTGAAAGTTAGGGGTTCTCACCATGTGAACTCCTTCTCATGTGGACTATTGGCTTCTCCTTTTACTCGTGTGGTTCATTGGATGGAGAGAAAGTTGTGTTTGGTAGGTGAGAAAATGAAGGAGTTTTTCTCCTCCTAAGGTGGTCATGCAAGAGAGAAAAGAATGAAGTGAGAGATGAGTGACTTGAAGAAGAGATGTCAAATGATTCTTTGGTAAACTCTTTTTTGGACGACGGCCCATTAAATCTCCTCTTAAATAGTCCCTCGAACATGTTAACTGAATCTTAAACCAACCTAGACACCATTAAACATTCCAAACACTTTCATATCCTCACAAGATACAACTAGAAAATATAGATTAGAGCTTACTCACTGAATTGCAAATCTTGAGCAAGGACTTGGTCTAGACTACTCTAATCATAACGCTTGGTTTCTAACTAGATGAGTGTGTGGGTTGCAATGTAATTTTGAATGGGTGGCTAGAAGTAGTGTGTATGCTAGGAGAGAAGAGGAAGAAAAAGAAGATCTATCACTAAGCAATGAGGGTTTCAGTTTTTCAGACAAGTGGAGAGGTGGCTATCAATGCTTGGTTAAATACCGCCCAACACACACACACACACACACTCTCTCTCTCTCTCTCTCTCTCTCTCTCTTTACTTCAAGTGATTGCTCATAGGTTAGACTCAAATCTCTCATGATTTGAGTTAATTTTAGAAGGCTCATAAGGGTGCAAACCGGCTTGTGAATTGTGACTCCCCCAGACCCTCACTTGGGATTTGGTGGAGACTGAACCGTCGAGACAAGCAACACAAGATTACATACTCCTTATACATGACAGTTAACATGTAATGCACCTAGCATGCTTCTAATAGTATGAATAAATTGCAATGAAAAATAAATAAGGGCTTGGGCAATAAACTTGGTATCAAATTAAAACTTCTATTGTATCCTAAAATGTTAAGTATAAGATCATACAAAACAATAGTAGGGTCCCATAACATTGACCCCTAAATTCTCAAAAGATTGTCATATTGTCATCAAACTAAAATTTAAGGCATCAACCAATGCCCTTCTAGGATCTCTTGAATTTAGAGATTGATTTCAAAATAATCTAAAAGAATTGGTCGATTACATCAAAACAATTCTCGAATGTGAGAATTGATTCTATTACGGATAACCAATAGTACTTACACTCTCCTCCTAAGATCTCTTGGACATTTTTTAACAAGAGAAAGACAGTTTCCATATAAAAACCTGCTATCCTAAAATGGGCCTCTATTGTATACTTTTCCTCAGTGATATCTATGGTGCCTCGTCCCTCATGAAAGGCTAGGTGAGGTTTCGTGGTGCCAAAGATGCTAGCTGATTGGTCAACGCTTAGAGGATGCGTTAGACATGTATCCAAAGGGAAGTACACATGTATGAAACTCGTTTTAAGACAACACAATGGAAATATAAGAGGAACACGGTGTTCTAACAGTGTAAGAATGTATGTATCGAAAACTAAATTTCATAAAAAAAAGGGCTTCTTGCTCTTCATAACCTCAAAATATTACTTCGGTCAAGATACATAGAGTTGGTCGCCTTAGGCGATTGACTAGTTACAAATGAGCACTTTACTCAGTTATGAACATCCTACAAAAGGCATAGAGTAACTATGGAAAATACTGATGCTAAAACGAGTCCTAGCCTGCTTAGTCAGGACTGAGGTGAGATTGACTCCTCTTCCTCAGGTGTCATACCAGGGTCTGAACCTGAATCAAATTCTATGATCTTGAGATTAAAATCATAGGTAGGTTAGGCAGCTATGACAAGACCATTAATGAAGGATAATGCTATTGGAGATGCGATGAAAGCATTTCATGTAAATACTAGAAGAATACGTAGGTCTATGGGAAGTATCACCCTCTTTTCTTGCAGCTACATGCATTCCTCAAAGCCTGGTGAGAAATCAGCCTTTTAGAACGTAGCCCTCTCTTTATGCAAAATAGATGAAGCCTAATAGTGTTATTATGGAAAGGATTTACCCATCTCCATATAATAGAAAACCCATAAAAACCAATATTGGGTCAAGTATCGTTCTTTGCTGATAGGCATTCATTCCTTCAGTTGCTTATAGGCACATATTGAAACTTGTTGTCCTGGAGATGCTACTCTATCCTACTTCAACTAACTCAAAGACACCAACATGTGATATGCCAAGTAATCCCACATCCCGACTATCATGTGAGGCTAAGTACGACATCGTTCCACCCCACTTCCCATGAGGCATTCTCCCTCTCATGTGATGTACGTGATAACGCTTTGCAGAATATTCTTGGGAATTCTCCATCTTGTACATAATTATAGACTCTCGCTGACTCTATAGACACTTACATTCACACACTCACACACACTAGCATCCAAGGTTCTCATTCAAGATATCACATCAGAAGTAGAAAACAGTTAAGGCATCGATATTATTGAAAGTATAAAAAATCAACGAGTAAATATAACTAGAAACAGAGTGTTGGAATATTTATTCATGCTTGTAGAAAATGGGGAGAAGATTACATAATGCGATGTCTCTCACACACAATATTCACCCAACATTACGTAGCACTGTCTTAGAAGCTAACCTGCTTCCTACGTCATAAGTCCTCTCATCGCTTTCCTACTCGCTTTCAGTAGAAGTCACCTTCTCTAACTTTTTTATGAATGAGGTCTCAAAAGTGAGATCATATCCCATGTCTAGGTCCTTTAAATTGAGTCAGAATGCCAGATGTCCTTTTGGACATATCATTGACTCTAGATATGCTTGGATAGAAGTCTTTTATCCTTGTCCTATCATACTCAGCACAACTTATGGTCTGCCAACTCCTGAGTTCTCCTTTGAACAAGGACCCTCCACATGGCATTGGGCCAGTTTGTTGATACGACTTATTGAGCCTTCACTTTCAATTGCAAAGCCACTTCGGATGTGACCTCTTAGACGGAGTGTGAGTTTTTGCATTTGTTTCTGACACTTCTCCGAAATCTTTTGTGTTATCCCAGAAAGTTCCATTACTAGTTGTGTCAGTCATTATCCGTAGTTCCATTTTGGTGAGTGATCCCTTCTCACCTTGGGCGAGTAGCTTGTAACTCGCCCGAGTTTATCAATCCCTTCATCTCCTAGTTCTCATCCTTACGAGAGACGACTTTTCTAACTCGTTTAACATGAGTTCCTTATCTCTATATCGCTCTAGGACATGTCAATCGATTTTCTACATGGTGCCTGCTCACCCAGATGTTGGACTAGTTTCACTTGGTGTACTTTACTGCTAGTTCCTAAGACCATTAGACTGCTCCTCATCCTTTCCTTTCCTTGAACTCTGTTTCTGTTTTGAGTGCAGTTACTTTGGTATTATGGTGATTTATGTTCTGCTTGACTTTTCACAGAATGCACAACCATACCATGGGTGTTAAACATGGTATCTGCTCTGATATGTTATGATACGATATGGTAAGATGATGATGTTCAGTCATGTTATGCCAAATGATATTTTTGAATATGAACATTTTGAATTGTTGCTCTGAAATTCTGATAATATGTTTTGGATCTACATCTTTGAAACTAAAATGTTTTATTTTGCATTCTGAACTCTGTGAAAAGGCTAATGTTTACATACTAGTGTATATTTTCTACTTACTGCGTTTTTGATAACTCATCCCTTATCTCCATAATATTTTTCAGATTGAGGATCAAGGTTATGGAGCATGAGTGAGATGATTTAAACATAGTGGATTAAGCATAGAAGGTTTATTTGAGTATTAAGGAATTTTATTAAGTAACTTTTTTGTGTTCCGGACTTGGTATTTTGGGGAGGTTGATTATATTGACTTAGTTGGTTTAAAACAGTAATTTCTCTATGGCATTGAGAATTTGGAGTTTATATATGTATTGTGATATATGATTTTAAGTGAAAGAAAGTAACTCTTCAACCTCTCTAAAACTGGGGCGCTACAGTTGGTGTCAGAGCCAAGTTTGAGGTTCTACAAACTATAAAATTTGAGGATTTAGATTCGATAGACTTATTCAGTAGGTTGTAGGAAATGACTTGGATAAGATTTAAGGTTTAGAATTTGAAGGTGTACATAAGATTAATCAAAATCAATGTTTGAGGTTATGTACACTATAATATTAGAGGTTTTGGATATTTGTGGGCTTTGGAAAATAATTTTTAGACTTAAGGTGTAGAAATTTATGGGCTGCAAGAGATGATTCTTTTGATATTTAAAGTTTTAGAATCTGCAGGCTTTAGGGAATATGTCCTGTGAAATTTGAGGTATTAGAAGTTGTAAATTTCTTGAAATGGTTTTGTGACCATGGAGGTTTTAGATAAGAATTAAGGTTCAAATTATAGAGTTGTATATAAGCTTAAATGAATACTAGGCCTCAGATTAATAGATTTTAATGTATGAATTAATTAGATATGGTGCTTAGTTTCTAATTAAGTAGATAAGTTTGCCTTGATGTCAAGTTTAAGAGTAGCGGAGGTAAATTTTGTATATAGGCTTTAATCAAAATGGCGTGGTTCAAATTGAACGAACTATTGAGGAGTATTTTACTTTAAGCTAGTTTAGTATATGTGAAAGAATGAGTAAGACAAAAATTTGCTGATTAGTTATATATATATATCTTATTATTAGATACATTTACATTTAATTTATAATTTCATGTATGGAAATTCCTGTTAACTTGTTGAGATTTGTAATCAAATCTCATTATGGTAGTCCTAACTACCATTCCTCCCGAATGGTGAGCGATGTGTTAGGACCAAAGCAGGGAGTGGACTTTGGTAGACTGGAGGAGGTTGATTAGATGTTGTAGACGTGACGTGGAGCTTACATCCTCCATCGTTAGGTTTTTGGATAGTATTTTGGTATCATTAGTCAAGTTATGCAAGTTACTCGATGAACTAGCCCAATTGTATATTTTGGTAATGTAATTAGGGAGTCCGGCTCCCATGTTTTGAGATTATAGTCTTCTGAGACCCGTACTGTAATCATGGATGTTTATTTTGTCAAGTATACATGGATTATGTTTTAATTATTTGAGATATTATCAGTTTGGTGCATAATATTTCTAAAAAAAAAAATATCCGCTGTGAATATTGCATAATGCTAGATGTATATTAGGAACAATATTTTTAATTGTCATGAACGGGGACAAGTAGCCTTGTATTGCATGTCCTGACACTTCAAATGTCCGTTTGATCCCAAGCGAAATCTAGGGGCGTCACAGTTAATAGTTGATAGATTAGCAACTATGATCTTTCAATCTCGAATGAGATAGGACCAACTACCTGGTGAAAAGAAGAAATTGCATAATATTTTAGATACATGCTTGCTTGTTGAAGCCCACGTGACTATTTCTAATAAGTTATTAGGCATGGATAAGAGTTGGATGCGAGTTACAGATCACTTGGGTGAGGATTACTATATATATGTTAAAGGTGCTAAGAAATTCTTGGAGTTCGCATCTTGTATAGTTGATAGTGATGGGTGTATTAGATGCCCATGCCGACAATGCAAGAATTTCATTCTCATATAATAAACTTGGTGAGAGAGCATCTATTTGTCAATGGTATTGACCAGGGTTATATTGATTGGGTCTTACATGACGAATCATATCCAACGTCATTCGAGCCTCAACATGAAGAATAAGACATCGATGAAGATGTATCGCTAGAGATTGTTGGTGATGAATACTATAAGGATATGGAGCAAATCCTGGGTGACATTGGTGCGGGAATGTTTATGGATGAAGGTGATATAGACATATCAAATTCAATTGATGTAGGTCATAACACGTTTGCACGTTTATGGAATGATTCACAACGTGAGTTATATTCAGGATGCAGAAGGCATAGTAAATTTTCATTTATAGTTAGATTGCTTCAAATAAAATCGATGTGTTGATTATCTATTAAGGCTGTCAATATGTTACTCAAGCTATTTAAAGAGGCACTTCCATCAGACAATATGTTACCTCGCAACTTTTATGAAACAAAACAGTTGAAATGAGGACTCAGGTTTGATTATAATGTAATACATACATGTAAGAATGATTGTGTATTATTTTGGAGAAAGAAAGAACAATTGAACTAGTATCCCATTTGCTATGAATCAAGATGGACATCTGAGAAGCAGAACGTGTCGCGCAAGGTCGTACACCATTTTTTTATTGATTCCTAGATTATAACGGTTATTTATGTCACGTGCAATGGCTGTAGATATGACATGGCACTCATCGTCCAGAGTTAAGAACGATGCTATCCTATTGACTCCCAAGTTTGAAAAGAATTTGATTTGGAGCATCTGTGGTTTGCTAGAGAACCTTGTAATATGCGACTTGGATTCGTAACAAATGGATTTAATCCTTTTAGAAACATGAGTATTAATCATAGTACTTGGCCAGTTGTACTTATGCCGTATAATCTTCCACCGTAGAAGTGTATGAAAAATCCATATTTCATGATAAATTTGCTCATTCAAAATCCGAGAGTACCGGAAAATGATCTAGACTTACACTTACAGCTATTGATTGCAGAATTGAAAGATTTGTGGAGAATGAGATCCTAACATTTGCTTCATCAACATGCAAGTCGTTTAAGATGTATGTTGCTATGTTATGGACAATAAATGATTTTTTCGCTTATGAAAAATTGTTAAGTTAGAATACAAAAGGAAAAATGGCATGTCTGACTTGTAACAAACATACCAAATCTCAATGACTTACGTATGGGAGAACATTATGCTTCATGAATCATTGTCGATTTTTACCTGAACACCATAGATGACGTAGAAATTCAAGGATGTTTGATGGCACTATTAAGGGGGTCCCCTCCACCATATTTTTCTGACGAAGATGTACTTGCACAATTTGTAGATGTTCGTTGTAATGAATTTGATAAAAAGAAATGAAAGAGAAAATGAACTGCGAATGAGTTGAATTTGACAAAGAAGAGTATATTTTTCGAACTCTCATACTGGTTGAAAATCCTTTTGCGGCATAGTCTAGATGTTCTGCATATTAAAAAAAATATATGCGAGTACGTGTTGGGAATATTAATGTCAATTGACAGCTAAACGAAGGATACACTAAATTCATGGAAGGATCTGAAGCGATTGGAACTAAGATTAGAAATCCACTTGCAACAAAATGGTTCGTTTGTCTACATGTCAATTTGGTGGTATATATTGTCAAGGAACGAAAGGTCTACATTTTGTAACTGGCTAATGAAGATTAAATTATCAGATGGCGAATCTAATAAGGTGTGCAAAAACAAATGATTGGAAAATTACTTGATGAAAAAATCATGATTTTCATGCATTTTTTCAACATATCTCGCCTGTTGGTATCCCTGGATAGTTGACGACAGATATGTATATGGCTTTGACGGAGTTTTGTGCTAGGACGTTGAACGTAGAAGTTTTGGATTGTATAGAATGGAAAATTGCTATAATATTGTGCAAGCTGGAGAGTATTTACCTACCATCATTCTTTGACATCATGGATGATTTAGCCGTTCATTTGCCACGTGAGGCTCGACTTGCATAACCAGTCCAATATAGATGGATGTATCCCATTGAACGATTTATTGGAAAGTTGAAACACATAGTAGGTAACAAGGCCCACCCAAAAGGATAAATTGCAGAAACATATATTGACGATGAGTGGCATATATACTATTTCAAATATTTCCACGGAGTTGACACAGGGTTTGATCAGTTAGAAAGAAACTTTGATATTGACCAAGCAAGACAACTAAATGAGTTTTTTGCGTTGTCCCAATAAGTATGTCCATTTGGTGCAGCTATGCTTTATTCAATATGTAGGTTGTAAAAATGTATGCGAGTAATCCAAACAATATATCAGACTCTCTATATGCATTGGTGTGTGGCCCTTCGAGGCGTAACTGCTTGATATTTAGCATGTATTTCTCGAGGAAGTAGGTATCACATAATAGATCAAGAATGCTATAGAAAAATACAAAATAGTGGTATCCTAGTCGAAGGAAGTCATGACAAGAAAAATATTGATTTCTATGGGGTTATTGTCGATATAATTAGAATGAGATATTTGGGAAGGGGCGGTCCTCTAATATATCTATTTAAATGTGATTGGTGGGATTTAAGCAATCATTGAAGGGAAAAACACGATAATGAATATTTTTTGAGTATTAATACATAAAAAAAAAGGTATGAAGATAATTCTTTTATTTTGACTTCCCAAACATCTTAAGTATTATTCTTAGATGATCTTGAGTTAGGAAATCAATGATGAGTAGTACAAAAGTTTTCTCCAAGAAATATATATGATGTTATCCCTGAGGTGAAGGGACAAGATGATGAAGAAGATGATCCCTCTACTCAAGAAGCATACCAAGAGAGTTAACCCGTCTTTAACTTGCTAGCTATATGAGATGATTTCATTACATAGGAAAGATATTGAGGCTAAAATTGTTGATGCCACAGTTGAACAAAAAGTTTAGTCATCTAAAGTATATACAGATTATGAGAGTGAATCTACAAATGAAATTGATACAAATGATAAATCTTTTATGTAATAGATGTATCAGTATTTTGAAATTATGCCACCGAAGAGGAAGGAAGTTCACATCTCATCACCACCTGTTCCTAGCTTTCCATCTGACTCACCAGTAGAGATTCACTCTACAGAATAAGGTAAAAATCTAATAGTCATTTTGTTTAAATTAAGGTCATTCATATATATTAAATTGTTTCTAACCATTATTTACTTTGTTTATACAACTAACTTAATATTTTTTAGAGTTAACAGTACCATCTCGTTAAGGTAAAGACACTATTAGAGGTGTGACATTGAAAAAATATTGTAAAGTAGGTAAGATTAAGGTTAACATTGCTGACGAATATACTAGAGGAGGAGGACAATAAGTAGCTTAGCTTGCATTATATATGGGTGCTCTTACACAAACTTATGCACCTTTGGCTATGAGTTCATAGCAAAAAGTCCTCAAAGATGTGAAAAAACTTATCAAGAAGCATTGTTTGGTGGTGCAATCTTTGGTTCTGTATTTGATTCCTTTCTATTGGAGAGAGTTCTATAGTAATGGTATTCCTATGTAACCCCCCAATCTAGGAAAAATAACTTAAACTCGGATTGAACTCCTAACTTGCAAGGGCGGGGGCAACCTACTAGCTCTGATTCACCACCGGTATACCTGTAAGCCTTCTGTAACAACCCCGCCCCGCTAGGGGTGGAATCGCTACGTACATACTTATTCTTTGCATACTTTCTTTTCCTTTCTTTTTCCGCACCAACAGGGAAGACACTGAGCGTCTACCTCTCTCTGTGCAGCAATGCCTTACTCCCCAGCCTTTTCATCATTTCCTGGACGTTTAAAATATTTAAAATAAAAGTGAGTCTAATACTCAATAAGTAGTACACCATACAGTGAACATACTAGGCATCTATTCTTTTCTTTTTTGAAAACATGCATACATAAACATTTGCTAACATTTCATGCATAAACATTCTTAGAAATAACTAGGCTTTCATGCATAAACATCTTTCATGCATAACATTTTTCATACTTTTCATCTTTCACGCATAACCATGCTTTTCATCTTTTCATTTTCATAGGCCATTTGCACACTGTTACGTGCTAGGGTTAGCGGTCTTTTAAACCTATGGATTCGCCCGTGGCCACGGGTTGGAATCCCATTCTGTTAGGGTACAGCACTGGGTGCACTACTAGATACTACTACCCAGCATTGCAATCTGCCCATTGATTCATGTGGCCGTTACGTATTTTCATACATTGAAACATTCGTTTCCTTTCAGTTCTTTTGTACTTTTATTCATTTTAGTCCTTTTCATTTAATAATTCATTCATAGGAAAAGGAACGTCATTTAAAATCCTAAGCTTAAACATCGTTTAAAAGCATGAGCTTAAACATCATTGAAAGACATGAGCTTAAACATCATTTAAAAGCATGAGCTTAAACATCATTTAAAAGCTTGAGCTAGACACCATTAAAACACGAGCTTAAATATCATTTAAAAGCACGAGCTTAAACACCATTAAAAGGCACGAGTTTAAACATAATTTAAAAGCACAAGCTTAAACACCATCAAAAGCATGAGCTTAAACATCCTTTGAAAGCAAGAGCTGAAATATCATCTTTCAAGACATCATTTAAAATGTCAGTTCATGGCATCCTTTAAAACGATAGTTCTTCGGGACATTTTAAAATGTTTCCTTAAAAACATTTTAAAGCGTCAGTTCTCAGGGACATTTAAAGCATCCGTTCAAAGGGACATTTAAAAACTCCTTTAAAGCATCACTTGAAGCATAAAACATGAGACGTTCATTTCCTTTGCATTTAAACATTTTCATCATCTTTCTTAGTTCAATGCATATGCATTTTTATGAACAAGATACATTTTCATGCTATACTACATATAGGAATAGTCATAATTTTCTTGAGAGAGCATGCATGAAAATCTCATGATTTAGAACCTACATGCATGCATTACCTTATACACGTACACACAATTATAATCGATAGGGTACTTAACAGGGGTTATTAAGAAAGGGCTTGTACATACTATATACATTTACTCTTTCACATTTGAGAAGAGAGAGAGAGAGAGAGATTTTTTCATAAAGAAACTTGGTGTAAGTAGCATGGTCATAGCTACTTACCTTTATGCTCCTCGATACTTCCATCATCAACATAGGTCCTATTTCAATAAATAGTATAAGCGTGTTAATACTCATACAATATTCTGTAGCCCTCCCTTTAAAAGAGAAAGCCACGATACTTCAATCTAATGTCTCTTATATGCTTAACATTAACCCCAAATAACTACTCCTCACCTCAACTTATAAGAGAAATAACTGAAGTATTAAGACATGCTAGCTGTCAATGAAAAAGGCTATTTTAAAACTTACATGAAAGGTAGTTAAGAATTCATAGGCTTCAAGCAAGGTTTCTTGGTTCAAGCTTACTTTGGGTTATGGACATTAGGAGCTAAAAATCTACAATTCTCGACAATGGGTTTTAAAATAGACTTAGGCATCTCAAGTAGGCTAAACAAGTTTAGGGAATATGCCCTTTTGAATCAACTTGTGGTCCCTCATTATAAAAAGGTTAGCTTATCAATATTTAGGACTCTCGGTTAGGTAGAATTTAACCAAATGAGGGACAACATAAATGAGCTATTTTTACATCAAGACATGGCATGACATGGGCTTTAGGGATACTTGGACAGCTTTGCATATTATAATACATCATGCACAATTAATCTCTTATATCTAAACTAACTAAACTATAACCTATTCACATAAGAAATATATTAATTAGTTTAGATAAAACCTCCCGTTTAAAATTAAAGTAGCATAAAGTATGGCAAAGTTACCCATTAAGAAACTTTTAAACCTTTAAACACTTAAGCTTATGATTTGCTCACTTAATACTTCTAAAAGCAAGATATAAAATTATAGAACCAAGCAAAACCTCTAAAACAAATCTCTAGCATCCTAAAAATAGATTACCAACCAAATCTCAACACAAGGCACACGATACCAATATATAATTTAAAATCATTTAAAATCATCACCTATGATTAAACCAAGTTTAAGGACAACATAGAAATTTCGAAATAGAGGAAATCACATAACAAAAACCACTTTAATATATTCGGTTTGGGCTATAAGTAGAGCACCCCTATTTATTCATAAGATGGTAAATTAACAACACCAAAATACAAGCTAAAACAACTTAGGGAGCTTCCAAAATTAACTAAAACCGAGTGGGTCAAGTTAGGGTTTTTACCTTTGGTTAAATTCTTCCCAAAATACGAAAATGGTGAAGAGGAAGGTGGATTTGGCTTAGGAAACAAAGGGTACATGAAACTCTTAGCTGGAAGTCCAAAACCGAACATCAATAATCAACAA
Source organism: Cyclocarya paliurus (assembly GCA_029856935.1). Taxonomy (NCBI): domain Eukaryota; kingdom Viridiplantae; phylum Streptophyta; class Magnoliopsida; order Fagales; family Juglandaceae; genus Cyclocarya; species Cyclocarya paliurus. Next base: position 1,339,276 of record CM056960.1, on the reverse strand, counting down.
GAGAAACCCACATGATTAAACTATGGCTAAGTTTCGAAATACACAAGGGAGAGGGTTGAGAATGCTCTTACCTTACTATTCCCCATTGAGAAGGAGGAAAAATGGAAGCCTGGCTTGAGATTGGAAGAGAAATGGAATGTGAGAGAAGGGTTTGTAGTCACATGGTGAGGGCTGGAAGAATTTTCTTCCTTTGCTTGCTCTAGACGTTGGTGGGTGTAAGAAGAAAAGAGGAGTTGTTTTCTTCTCTTGTAAGCCGACATATAAGGGAGAAAAAGAAATTAAATTGGCTTATTGAGGAAGCTACGGGTGAAAAGGATAAGAAAGGGAATTGATTTTGCCTTTTTGTGTAGCTGGACTGTCAGGTGCAAGGATGGGATGCCTTAAAATAGTTTTTATTTTTATTCTTCTCCTTTTGTGTTGCTTTGGATGATGGGTAGAAGGAAAAAGTGAGTCAATGGCTTCCTTAGGAATTAACTTGCCTTGACCGATGGGGGAGTTTGGAGGAAAAGAATTAGAAAGCTTCTCTTGGAAGCTTATGGATGCAAGAAGAAAATGGGTCAATTGGTCTTAGTCAAGCTTCTCTTGCAAGCTAAGGAATGGATGGTGGAGATTTAAGCATAAAAATATATTTTCTCACCTACCAATCCAATGGTATAGAATAGTTGGACCATTTCTTAAATAAATAAATTAAAGGGCTTAAGAGAAATATTTCAAAGTCTTAAAAAAAATAATATTTTGATTTATTTTAATAAACCACATTTTAAAATAAAACATACTCATCTTAAAATAAAATAATTGAAAGTAATAATAAAAATCTTTATCTCAAAATATTTAACTTAAAGAATTAATAAAATGACATAAGGACCTACATAGTAGGATTCGGGTATTACACCTTCATTTCCCTTAGTCCTTGAATTCCCTTAGCATTCTTTTTATATAGCCAAGGTGTTTTAGGGGTATACTCCCCCCGAACCTCCTACCACACTGATCGACTTGTTGCTTCAGGAGAAACAGCGAAGGAAAATAATTAATTTATATTAATATTATTTAATATATATATATATATATATATATATATATATGCAAAATTTAGACTATTCTAGATGATAATATCTTTGTGCATATTTTATGAGGGATGACTTCAAACTAAATTTTGGTCAGAGAGAGGAGTGTAAGACTGTCAATAAGCTTATATGTAATGCATTCCGAAAATATAAGAGGAGGTGTCATGCACATTACAATAGGTTTGAGAACAAGGATGATGCACGCCAGCATGCTTTTCAGGATGTTCGACCTTCGGATTGGGAAAAAACTTTGTGATATGTTTGAGGATTCATCATATAAGATAAATTAAATGAATTTTTCACGTTTCCTATTTATAATTTTTGCTTCCTAATATTTACAACTTCTATGCAGGAGTGAAGTTCTATAAACAAAATAAATAGGTCAAAGTTGAAGATTCATCATCATGCAGACTTAAGATCTTTCAATTGTCTCTATAAAAATTTGGTAATGCTATTTTTTTTTATTATATATAGTTTGTTATTTGGAGGTATTCTAATGACTTTATCTCTCAATAAATGTCTCTTGTAGCATGAGTTAGATATTAATTATGATCTATAACACCCCGCTTAATTAACCACTAGATTAACCCTTGATTAACCTGCATGTACTCTAGATTAGACTTTTAATTATGGGTTAATCACTTTCATTAAGGTTGATAGTGGGATTAACCTTAATCATGGTACTTAGTGTTAATGAGCTAGGGATTAGAGAGGCAAGCCCATCAGTAATTAAAGAGCTAGTACATTAATAGGCCTAGCCCAAGAAAAATCTTGAACCAAGCCCTTAGAAAATCAAGGCTAGTTTTGGCCCAAGTATAGGAAGGCATAAGGCCTTTGGTGTAGATTGGACCCTTGGCCCTTTTTTTAAGCCCACAAGGCCTAAAGCCATGCTTAGGTTTATTTCACTATTCAACTTGAAAGCCCAATACACCATACCATTGGTTTCATTAAACCCAAATCATACTGAAAGTACCCAAATTAAGTTTTGAAAATTGGTTAAGGTTATTAACCATCATGCCTGAGGTTAGTGTACTTTAAGCCATGCTTTGAAACTTAATTGAGCTTAATCTTTTCTTAAAATTTTTAATTCAATTTTTCTTGAGTTAATACTCCCTTAAACCATGATTAGAACATGTTAATATCCTAACTAAACCATTCCACATGTCATTAAGAAAAATGACATAACAAGCCCAAACCATGCTTTAATTAGTTTTGTGCATTGTCCTTTGTAATGCTTGGACTATTTTGCCCTTACACCCAATATTTTTGTAACTTTTCCTCAAGGGTAATATGGTTCTTAAATACCTCATGAGACCGTCACAAACCCAGTTTAAGCCTTGGACGAATTCAATTACATCAACCAACTCAAAGAGCCAAACCAAGTGCACATTGGGTTGGTTTGTGTTGTAACTGATTGGATTGGTTTTAAACCAGCCTCTTGCCATGGTTTACACCACCACCCCTCGCCACCTCCTTCTCCACCTAATCCTCAAGGGGTCCAACCATCATGAGAGTTGCAATTTAGTTTTTTCCTGTGACACCCTGTATTTTAGTATATTTTAATGGATGGAATATGTTAATTAATTTAAATATTGGTTCTCTTATTTTAAATTTATCGAATTTCTCATTAGTTTATTTTTATAATTTTTTTTAAGTTGTGAAAATTATTTTGATATACTTTCTTAATATTAATTATTGTTTTGCATTTATATTGCTCTTTAATTTAAATTAGTTTGTTTGTGGGCTTTAAAATTATTGTTGTTGGATTTTATTATTATTTTATTTAAGCTATTCACTACCTTTGAATTATTCTATTTAACTTACTGTTTTGAAAGCCTTTTCGTTGGATCAATTTTGTGACCCAACTTGTGAGGACTGGATCTCATTTATTTCTCTCACTTTTTCTTTTCCCTTTTTCCTTTTTCTCTCATTTTTCTTTTCCTTCTTCTCTTTTCCTTTTTTCCTTCTTTCTCATCTACCTCCCAACCTTGCGACCCCCTACCCCTATTTTTCTCTCCGTGCGTCTCTCCTCCCAGCCTGTTGTCGTGTTCTGCCGTTTGGCATCACCGCCTAACCCACTAGCTCCAGCATCCTCCGACGACCTCCTCCACCCTGGTCTCCCTTCCCTACGCTCTTTGTCTTTCTCTCTCTCTCTCTCTCTCTCTCTCTCTCCTTTAGCCGTGTGGGACCCATTCAGATTGGTGTATTTTCTATACCACCACCACCACAGCTTCCCCTCTTATCGGCCATCATCCTCCACAAAGCTCAACTTTTAACTCTCCACCGTCCGCTCCCATGAAGCTTACCAAGTCTCACGGCTTTTCCTTATGCCGCTACCGTCTGCAGTCGCCTGGCTACTGCACCACCACCATTAGCTCCCCCTTTCCCCGGGTAGTCTCCCCAAGCCTCCCCACCTAGTTGTGGCTCCACCTTCCCTCACTTTCCCGTGGCCTCTTTTCCTTAAAGTTGGCCAATCTCCTCCGTGCATTGCCACCCACTACCACCAGCCACTACCATCAACTCCACTGACCTCCATGAGCCCCTCCATGACCAACCCAAGCCTATCGTAGCTACCCTCCGAAATTCTCATTTTGAGACCCACGGCCTTAGTGCATTTCGCACTGTTTCGTTGCTGTGCCGCCACTTCTAGCACCTCCGTAATCCTTCAAAAAGTATATTATAGCATTGTAAGTATTTTCTCAAATAAATTTTGAGATTTAAATGTATTTTTGCACTAATTCATATTTACTGTGAATTGGTTTGTTGTGACGGATTGAGTCTGATGAGTAAAGGGATTAGTTGGATTGGAGGATGAAGTTGTTGTGTGTTTGGATATGCATGGATTTGTTGGTTGTTGGATTTTTGGGTCAAGTCTTGTACATTGCATAATTTCACTCATGTTCATGTTTGTAAATGAAAATTGGATTTTTATATAATTGCATACATGTTCATGTGCATATTTGAAAATTAGGTTTTCAAGTGAGAATGGATTTTTGGGTGTGTGTGTATCATGACCCCAAGCCGTGATATACTGAGTGACATCCCCTGGGTTGTCCCTGGGCCACAACGGGATCGAACGGGATGGTAACGCTCTCGTGCCGACTCTGGGGCCCCTCTTGCTGGCGGGGGTTAAATGATGCTTGGCCATGAACACGCTGGGCACGGAACTGAGCATTGCTCGTTACAAAGTGACATGCACAGTCGTTACCCGTAAAGTGATAAAAGGAGCGAGAGTGTGCGGATGGTCCTTAGGGGAGATCATAGTGCATACGGTAAAAATGGATTAATGGGCTATTTTTAGGAAAATGACATGTGTTAATTAAAAGAATTTTGTGTGAATCATTTTCTGGAAAAATGATGGATTATTGTTTTGGGGCCATTTTTGAAGAAAATGGTTGAAAATATTTTAATGGATGTTTTGGGTCAAAATGAGATTTTGGCGTGTATTGAAAAATATTTATTTTTCGGGAAAAATGATGTTTTAAGGCTAATACATATTTCATCATATGCATGCATAATTGTTGGTCGTATTAATGCACTTATTTCTTGTTGGTTGTTTGGATTATTACTTACCTGTGGTACTATTTTATGGTATCGTAGATCTTGGTGCAGATGAGGACGAAAAGCCTATGGGATTGGCTCAGCGGAAGGAGTGACATATGGTCGTTTTTTTGGATTATGAGAATTGTTTCCCTTTTTTTCTATGTATTTGGATTTTTACTTTATTTCATGGATACCTGTATAATTTTTGTAATACTTTTATTTTGGTAGTTTTGGATTAAAAAATTATGATACTTAGTTGACTTATTTAATTTATCCTCTGCGTTTTGTTGTGCACTTTTTGCATGTTGCATACACTTGAGCACTTATCGTTAGAATACGTGACCCGTATTGTCATCATCCCGATGTCATGATTCTTTCGTTTTTGTACATGGGAGTCGGGGCATCACATTTCCACCCAAAACAATCAAAAACTGAAACTTAACAAAATCTACCAAAATGAAGCTAAGTGAACCCACCAGTTGCAAGGGAGGATTTTATGAAATTTTTGTCAACCAAATCATGCCCCATGATCTAGCCACTATTGTAGAACCATTGTAGCCACAATAGGGAAGAAATCATGGTGGTTTCAGACCACTATTCCCTTGCTCAATTGGACATAAACAGTAAAAGGCAATCTGAAAATTTCAGCCGGACACCTCCATCTCATCACCTTATTTCAGGCTGTACCTTCATGATTCACTTGGTAGCCAACTTTCCACCCTTTACCACTTTAAAAGTGTCTTAAAGAAGTGACCTTGCTCTTGCAAAAATCAGCCATGATGATGGTTCAAAGAGATTAGTCAAGACAATGATCAAAATTTGTCAAAGGAAAAATCAGTTGAACCCGTCAGCCCCCTCAGGTTATTTTGATGATTTTTCTCCTCTCTCCTCTACCCCACTACTTTTCCAGCCCCCATAGGAGTAATTTAGCAACCATAGAAGTGAAATCATGGTGGTTTAGGGCACTATTTTGTTTTGCACAAGTGACACAAAGTGATGGAAGCAAATCTGGAAATTTCATATTCATACTCCATCGTCCATCAATCCCCTTGACCAAAGCCAACGTCCCCTTCCCCTTGGCAGCCTATAAAAGGCCCCCTCACCCTCTCATTTCCTCCACAATTCAGCTCCAAGCTTCCTCTTGAGTCTTAATGAGCACTTTCCCCTCTTAGAGATCAAAAGAGTGAAATTGAGTGTGTTATTGGTGAGTTCTTGAGTGTTCTTGTGTGAGGCTGTCTTGAGTGCTTGGAAGGCCTTGAAATTTGTACGTTTTCTTGATTTTTATCTTATTTAGCATGTCAAGCTTTGTTTACATGTGTTGGTTCGAAATTTGAGTGCGTTTTGGGAAGGTGTTCATGCTTAAATCAAAACCTAGTCAATTAAGGGATAGTTTGGATAATTAAATGATTTTAAGTGGAAATTTGGCTATGACATGTCTTAAGAATGATTTGATATGATTTAATATTGTCTTAGCATAATATAGAAGGTTTAAATTGTAGTTAAAAGCATGCCATGGTAGGTTTTGGATATATCTTATTTTGATCATCAATTATGAATCGATTTTGAATGGAGTAGAGATTAAGGATATCTTAACTATGATTAAGTATTGGGATGAACTCTATTATTTAAGAATTAGTCTTAAATATGTCATCAAAGATTTTAGTGTTCATTTGTGATTAAAAAAAATCTCATATGCATATAAACAAAGGGGCCAATAGTTAAAAATACACTTGGGCATCAACTAAGTGCATGCCACGGGTTGGGACCATTTGAGCAAGTTCCACTTTAATTTTTGAAAATCCAAGGGCAAAGATGGTTTTATAATGCCAAAAATATGAAGTCTATGAATTTGTATTAAATTTGAAATTCGTTTGCAATTAGTGAAAATTTCGGGCTTTAACAGCAATTTTGAGAGTCTAGGAGTATTTTTGTAAATAATTATTTTTAAATATTTTGATTTTGGACCACATCCATAGAAGTATTAATCCTAATTTAGTACACACTTGATTTACGTAACTACGAAATTATTTTTCAATTACTCCGGAAGTTTGTAAGTTGGCCTCTAACTTACACTTTAATAGATTATTTATGAATTATTGATAAATGCCCCATTCATGTTTGAATTATCAGTTTGACCATAATATATCATGTTATATGATACATTGAGTGTATATTTACATGAAAAGTGATATTCCTACCATTTTAGCTTAATGCACCTAGAAATATCATTTTTACATGAAAAATTTGCTATATATGCACCCGTCATGAAACACATTTTTCAAACATAATATTTAAATAAATTTTATCACAACCCCAAAGATTAGGATAGGAAAATACCTTAGTTGAACTCCTTTGTCCACTCTGAAGTGAGTAAAAATGGAGTAGTAACCCCTGGATTGACGAAAAACAGTCAACGAGTTTTGAATGGGTTCTTTTGAAAAAGCATTGGAGCGAAACCATATGTTATGACACCTAATACTAGTGAGTATACATGTTATGATATTATAATGTTATGTTATATTACCAATGTATTGAGAACGAGTTTGTAGAACACATAGTGTCAACGTGAATTGTATTACGGTCACTGACAGGTACTCATAATGCACATGATGGGGAACTGTGATGATACCACACGTTATGATTAATTTATGAATAGCTAAAGATGATGAAATTTTATATGATCAAAATCTTATCTTTTGGAAAATTAAAGTAAAAGTGTTCTTTGAATGAAAATATATGCCTCACTTTTTCTAAAGATGTTGAGGAAACTGGATGTGAGACATATGTGCACATTTTTTACATTTCATATTTATTATTCTTCATGCATGATTTATCTTTGTGTAAGTTTTTTTCTTCTTGATAATAAAGGGTCTCATTCCATTTGTAACATCTCAGATTTTAATGTATTTTTAATGAAGGGTTTATTTAATTTGTTTAGTGATTAATTATCTTGTTTTAAAATTTTAGGAGTTTTTAAACATTATTTCATAATATTTTATGTTGTGAAAATCATTTTTTTTATGTGCTTTCTTGATATTATTTACTGTTTTGGCATTTAAATGATCTTAAAAATTAAATTGGTTTATTTTTGAGTTTTAAATTTTTATTGTTTTATTTAAAGCATTTCACTGCGTTTGATTAATTTTATTTAGCTTTTAGTTTTAAAATCCTCTTCGTTGGATTTTTCGGGACCCAAGAAGAAAGACTGGATCTTATTTTTTTTTCCTCATCTTTTTCCTTTCTCTTCTTCATTTTTCTTCTTCCTTTTCTTTTCTTTTTTCTTTCTCTCCTGCGCGAACTGCTTCTTCTCTCTCTCTCCTCACCCACCGTGTGTTCGGCTCAACCCCTCCCAGCGCCACCTCCGACCGCCTGTGGTCGACACCGCCGGCACCATCGGCTTCCCCGTGCGCCGGCGAGTCAGCCCACCCATTATCAGGCCGGCTAACACCGCCGTTAGCCGCCGTGAGTCGTGCGAAGCCGCGGCCTTCCTCCACCCATTCCGCCGCCGCCCGGCCACCATTGGCCACCATTTCTTCACCACCTCTTCACCGGCCCACTAGCAACCATTTAGACCCAAACCCGACCCCGATCCGTTGCCGGAGCCGCCTCTTCGAGAATCACTTCCGTTTTGTACTATCCGGCCTAAAAACACCTATTTCCGCAGCCACCCACGGCCAAAAGCCACCACCACTAGCTTCACCACATCCCATAGGTCCTACCCTAACATTCCCAAATATTCGTTTGAACCCGTGTGAAATTTAGATTTCATTGTGTTTCGGCCAGTATTTTTATACTGCGAAATTTGCTGCTTTGGTGATTCCCATTGCTTTGGATCCTCTTAAAAATATTTTTATAGTGCTGTAAGTATTTCCTAAACAATCTTTTGAGATTTAATTATATTTTTGCAACAATTATTTATACTGTATTCTGATTGGTCCGGACTGAGTCCGAGGAGTTCGGGGGTGGATAGATTGAGATCGGAGTAACTGTTGTGTGGATTATTGTGATTGGATTGGTGTGGATTATTACTTGTATTGTGATTGAAATTTGTCATTGGTTATGATGGTTGGTTTGGTTCACTGCATATTGCACACATGTCATATTTGTAAATTGAAAAATTGTGTTTTTCGTGTATTGCATGCATGATCATGTGGGTTTTTGTAAATTGAATTTTTGGGTGCGTGTGTATCACGACCCCAAGCCGAGATGGGGCATTATCTCAATGGAGCTCCTCTGGTCACTCGGGAGCGGAATATACTGAGTGACGTCCCTAGGTTGTCGCCGAGCGACAACGGGAGCGGATGTGTGACGTGCCGACTCCGTGGCCCTTCTGCTAGCGGGGGCTAGAGGATGACCTGGCCACGAATACACCGGGTGCGGAACTGGGCATTGCTCGTAAAGTAGTCAGGACGTGCGGATGGTCCATAGGAGAGACCATGGTGCATATGGTTTAATTGGATAACTGGAAAAATTGTTGTTTTTAAAAAAATAGCGTGAGTTGTATTTTTGGGCCATTTTTTGGGAAATTTGTGGAAATATTTTTATTGAAAATATTTTTGGGCCAAAAGAGATTTTTTGGTGTGTGTTGCATTTATTGCATATTGCATCATGTGCATGCATGGGTAGTTGCTTAGATGTATTTTTATCTCAGGATTTGGTTAGGTTATAACTTACCTGTGGTACCATTTAATGGTACTGCAGACTATGTTGTTGATAATGATGTAGATGCAGAGCCTGAGGATTTGGCTCCGCCGGAGGAGTGATCCGGGATCACTCGTGCTGTTTTATTTTCTTTTCAGACTTGTATTATTATTTATGGGACTTGGCTTTATTTTTATGAGATCTGTATTTTGGATATTTGTATTAAACTAAAATTCTGGTACTAGATGACTTATTACTATCCGCTGTGTATTTTATTTGTGCACTGTTTATTTGTTGCACACACTTGACACTTGTCGTTGGGATGCGTGACCGGATTGTCATCATCTTGACGTCATGATTTTTGAGGCTTTTTCTACGTGGGAGTCGGGTTGTCACAGTTGGTATCAAATCAGTTTGTCTCTGGGTAAAGCCACTTGTCCCTTAGGTGAAGTACCAGAAAATTTTTAAAGCTGTGATTTAAAATTATTTTGTTTTGAAGTATGTTATTTTTTTAATGGTTTTAATTTATTGTTGATATTTTTGATTGCTTTTATTCTATTTTATTTTTTTATCTTATGTTGTTTTATTTTATTTTATTTGGGTGTTACTTTTGCTCTTAATTAAATTTTGTTCAAAACTAAAGTGAGGTTGAGAATTGTGCTTTGACAGAATAATGGTGAGGCCAAGGAGACAGGATAAGGAACCCATAGAGGAATCTTCTAATAATGAGGTGGATAATGCCATTGCTAGGGCATTGAATAGAATGGCAAATTTATTCCATCAAAATATCAGGCCGCCACCAGTTGACCAAAATCTGGTTGTGCAAGTGGGGTGCTCCTATGAGAGGTTTCTTAAATATCGGACCCCTATATTTTTTGGAGTTAAAGATCCACTCCAAGTTGAAGGTTGGATTAATGGGATAGAAAGAACATTTGAAATTTGTGGATGTACAGAAGAGCAGCAAGTGTTGTATGCCAGTTATTTGCTGCAAGGAGAAGCAGTAAATTGGTGGAGAATGAAGCGGAATCTCCTGGAAAGAGAATTTGAAACTTTAGCTACTGTGTCTTGGCAGCGTTTTAAGAAGGAGTTCGATGATAGATTTTTCCCACCTGCTATGAGAAGGCAGAAGGCTCGGGAATTTAGTAATCTGGTTCAGGGCAATATGATAGTGGACCAGTACTCCTATGCTTTCTGGAGCTTGGGCGTTTTGTGCCCCATCTTATTGCCACTGAGGATTTACAGGTGGAGCGTTTCCAAGAGGGTCTGCGTTCTGAGATACGCAAATTTGTGATTTGTCAGGATTTGGTTAGGTTATAACTTACCTGTGGTACCATTTATTGGTACTGCAGACTATGTTGTTGATGATGATGCAGTTGCCGAACCTGAGGATTTGGCTTTGCCGGAGGAGTGATCCGGGATCACTTGTGGTGTTTTATTTTCTTTTCAGACTTGTATCATTTTTTATGGGACTTGGCTTTGTTTTTATGAGATTTGTATTTTGGATATTTGTATTAAACTAAAATTCTGGTACTAGATGATTTATTACTATCCGCTGTGTATTTTATTTGTGTACTGTTTATTTGTTGCACACATTTGACACTTGTCGTTGGGATGCGTGACCGGGTTGTCATCATCCTGACGTCAATATTCCAGAGACTTTTTGTACGTGGGAGTCGGGGCGTCACACCATTCATTAAAGAGGACATACAAAGTTGACTTAGAAAACAAGCCAATTACAAATGTCAATAGCTTCCCAGTACACTTTCGTGACTGACATGGTCTAGTCAATATGGCAAATCTCTAAAGACTTAACTCTAAGAGATAGCACAACTCTATCTACAACAGATGTAACAGTAACCAAATAACAAAACTCCATACCCGACTAATCGGAGTATGGAGGAATAAACCCCACCATCTCCACCTACGCGGAGGGGGGTGAAACTCTATTTGGATTAAGGTCCGAATGGCACTATGTTTTTGGATTTTTATTTTTTTGAAAATAAAGATAGGGCATAAAATAAACTACATTATGAAAACATTATAAAAACAGAAAAATAGTGCACAAAAAGGCTGTTGGAGGGAAAATTGACAGTTAATCTTGGGAGATTCAGAGTCCCTGGTTTGAGAATAGCTGCGCGTTACAACGGCAGAGGGTTCCTTGGTGGTGCGTGAAAGCCACGTGCAAGCGATCTCTGAATTTATCGACTCGCGCGTGCGGGCTACGCTCCACTTCGGTTGAGGCCGCGTTTGGTGATCGTGCAGATCGACGGCTGGGCAACCTCCTCATGGGGCCTGTGTTGGCTATTGGGTGCCAGAAAGTCTCGGTCGATGATTCTCCCTTTATTTGCCTAAAAAATACAAAAATAAAACCTAAACACTGCATAAGAAGAAAAAAGAAAGGGGGAGGGAAGGAGCCTAAGCTCCCACCGATTCTAAGGTGTGGGGAAGGTTAGAGAGAGGGGAGGGGTTTAGAGAATGTCGTGCAGAGAGAAGTCATCTTTGTGTAAGTTGGTTGTTAATTTACTGAGGTTTCATGTAAATCTCATCCCTTGTGGATCTATTGTCATTGTACTTGGAATGATAGAAGTTGTGTTAGGAGAAAAAGAGGACGGACTAGATGGAGCACTGGGTCCGACTGATTGAGGAAGAGCCTTACCTCGAGAAGAGACTAGATTTGATTATCATGTATATAACCCTAGTCCTTCATGCCTTAGATCGCATGAAAAGAATGATTTAACTTTGTACTTAAGTCTATGCTATGCTGATACTTTGAACATGATGATTTCTAATGAAATTGGGATGTTTAAGTTATTCTAGCATAAGTTCTGTTTTTACCCTTCTATTCGCTGTGAATATTGCATACTACTGATGCATACTAAGATACATTGCATATAAACTATCATGAACAGGGGTATGTAACCTTGTGTTACATGTCCCGATGCTCTAAGTCTCTGTTCCATCCCAAGCAGAGGTTGGGGGACATGATCTGACAAATTTATATGTTGCATCACACGTTGATTGTAATGGAGAGTGGACTCATCTTGATGCTTGTTAAAATTATGTAAGTATTATAATCTGTTTTAATTAAACATATTTGAATATCTATAACAATATTAATTCTTTCTCTTGTGTGTAGGATAAAATGGTTGTCCTACGTGCTTAATCTGCATAAGATCAAAATTCCTCAACAAGTAATGTTGAAATTTTTATACAAGTTCTTGGTCAATGTTCAGGGTATCTAAGGGCTTTGGGTCACTGTGCAAAGCCTTCTAACTCTTCATCATTGTTTGGGTTTGGCTATAATACCTCTATAGCACTTGAATTCCAAGATCAAAAAATTGATTGCAAGGCAGCATGAGTTAAATGCTCAATTGACGAAACAAACAGACATAGAGATGCACATGAAATAGAAAGAACAACAACAATAAGAGTTTAGGAGAGATGTACAACAACAAATACAAATGATTATGCAACAATTCAGGCCTCCAAGCAACTGGTTTACATTATATGTATAGATTTTGGACTCTATTTTTGTACGAAGAACTCTAGTATTACTACTGTATATATTTAGTTCGCACTGATTAAACTAGTTTTATGAGTATTGAACAAATTGTAATGTATTTTATTAAATATTATGTATGTTTATTTGGTTTTTAATTATTGGATAAAATAAAATAGTTACCATTCTAATGAGATAAAACCATTTGAAAAGATGAGTAAAACCATTTAAACATTGATATAGAACATTAGAATGTAAACAAGATTAAACGTTCGAACATTACATGAAACCGATCAAATGAATCATCAAACCTGAACTAAACGTTCAAATGTCTAGTGATATGAAATTGTTCAATCCTATTACAGTCCATTCAAACATCTTACTATTCGACCATTAAATCGTTTGTTTGAATGTTTTCTTATGTCTATTTGGTTGAATAGACTGGTATTGATCGACCACTCACGAAGGACGCATTCAAACACAAAATATATTCAAACGTAAATTTTGTAACGTTAGAGCGTGATTTTAGACAAAATTCAAGCATCTTGAAAAAGTTATTCCGTTCGAACATGATCAAATGGTTCTGCTCAATTTTGTCCCAAAAGATATTTTTTGGGACGAAATTCTATTTTCCTCCCAAAATACCTTTTGGGACACTATTATTTGAACGACCTTGGGATGATTTTTTTTTGGTTTTAAGAAGTATTTTGGGACGAAATTCTAATTATTTGGGACAAAAATTGTCATCCCAAGAAACCTTATAATATGTTGTAGTGAGAATTGCCTCGACAACTTGTATTCTCCGAGAGGGTTCATGAGTTTGATTTTAACAAATATGACCATATATAAGGGAAGGCCATTGATAAAAGCTCTGTAGGGCAAGAAATTAGGCATTTTTCAGCAATTTTAAGATCTCCGCAAAAAAAATCACTGCAAATAAGGACTTTTTGCAGCAATTTTTAAATCGCCGCTCAATTCCAACGCAAAGTTGACAAATGCTGAAGGAGAATTTACTGTTTACTTTTTGCAGCGAATTTTTCACCTTTTGCAGCAATTTTTGTTGTTGTAATAAAATATTGTAATTGTAGCTGCTTTTTATTTCTAGCAAATTTAAAATCGTCGCAATAGATATTTTTCCCAGCGAGTACTTTCACCGTAAAAGTCATTTTATTATTAGTGACGAATCAGTAACACAGGAAAAACTACTAAAATTAAAACCCATGCATTTTCCCCTCATTCTTCCATTTCCCTCCATCTCCTCTCTCCCCAATCTCGTCTCTCCCTAATCCCTCCATCTCCTCCCCCGTTCCCCACTCTTCATGCCTCCACGCAGCAGCCATTACACGCCACCATCGACCCACCCTCACCGTCCACCTCCACCGTCACTGACCAACCCAGCAAGGCCCTTCCCTTGTGGCTTATCCCGTAGTTCTCCCTCGGGTTCCCAGTGCCACTGCATCCTCAGCTGCCGCACCACCTCCATATACCAGCATAGCTACCCCCCAACGATGCCCAGTCCCTCCACCAAAGCTTTCCCTCTCTCTCAAAGTCGATCTGCTCTCCTCCTCACGGATCTCGCTCAAGCTCCTTGTACAAGTCCTGTGCCACCTTCCTCCATGACGCAGTACATCCGTAAGTCAGCCCTCCACACGGCCACCCCCATGCTCCACCGCCTCCGCCTTCAACGTCATAAGCCAACCCAGACCAGAGCACTGCTTTTGTTTACAAGCATATAGGAAAGTAATTTAAACATGTTTAAATTAGTGCTTGCTTTGTGGTCTGATCTGTGCTTTCTTTATAAAAATTCGTTTGTGATATGAGTTGGGAACATAATGTTTAATTTGGTGCTTGCTTTGTTGTCTGATCATATATTTCTTGAGTGATTCAGTTTGGAAGAAAATACCTCGCCCTTGATGATCAATTGAAGTTAAATGATGCTGTCTTAAATAGACTTCAGTTTTGCCTACTCAATTTTCAGTTTTTTTCCCTCTCCCTCAGTCAATTTCTTTTACTCCTTAGTTGATAGCTTCTTGCACTTTTGTTTCTGGGTACTTGGTTTACAATGTTAAGACTTGCAATACATATGCACATAGTTGGGTAGTGAATGTACATTTACTACCCAACTATAAAGTAAATCAAATCTTTTCTGCAATTTGTAAAGTCTTGTAGTAGATGTTTGATGACACTTGTAAAAAACAATGTTTGAAGATAATGCATTGTATACAATTTTGCTCCTGTTTTCACTGGGTGGATGGGTTAACATGCTAACATTGCTTTAGGAAATTTCTTTTGAATTTTTATTTCAAAGCCATGGTTAGATGAAGTTAACCTTTTTCCACAGCTTAGCAAGTTAATTGCTCATTACAAGATTCTTCCAAGACTGGTATCTGTGAGAAATTTCTCAAATTAGATTGTAATCTTTTGTTTTATTCTTTGGCAGTCTATGCATAGAATTATGAACACAAGGTTGATTGATTTCTTGATATTCTTCTTTGGCTTTAATTCATTTCTTTGCAGATGTATCATGCATGCATATAAGGTCCAAAAGAGATGTCTATACTTTAGCATTCACCCATAGCCATAGGTGACCTCTAAGCCTAAGGAGAGAAAACAAATTACTATCACAATCCTGTTTATCTATATTTTAATACCAAAAGTTTTTAAGTTTTAACTTTAAGAACAAATACTGTCTTTAAATCTTTACATTTGGGTCAGTGTTTGACTCATAAGGAGAATGACTACTACAATATGTCAGCCTTCTTTCATATTTGAGGAAAGAGATCATAAATTAAAATAAACAGCAGAAATGAGCAACATATTTTTCAGATGTAAAAGCCTTTCTCCTTTGATATTCTGTATTAAAGACCAAGTGGAGGATTAGCAAATATGCATTGTTGAACTCTGTAATTAAAATCTTAAATGTTTGAGTATGACTTCTAAATGGCTTGTGTTTAAAGTAGTGAGCTTCATAAAACTTGATGAAGTCCATCTTGAAGAAAATCCCATTCCAATGTTGTGGAAGCCAAAGAAACAAATGAAGGAGATATAATTTTAAGCAGTAGTAAATTAGATAGGGGAGGCTATTAATTCTTTCAACCAAATCTATTAGTAGTAAAGTAGTCTTTTTGACATAAAATACAGACTTATTGGTCCTAAAAATGCTCAAGTAGAATGAATGTCTTTTTTGACTTGTGTTAAGTCATTGCAACAGAATGTGCTACCTAAATAGTTTGGGATTTATATTGTGAGATTTTGTGCATTATGTTCTGTATTTCCTTAGATTTTTCTTTCATGCCAAGTTGATGATTGTGCCTTTATTGTTGGGCTAGTTTCAATTAGTTTGCTCCTATCATTGAATGAGTTCCTGTGTTGCTGTAGGTGTAGAAGCAATGTTTCTGATTTAGGTCACTTCTTTGTACGTGCCATACTGGTTTATTTTTGCATTACATCAAATCAATTTTTTCTTGGAGAATAAATTCATGTATTTGCTTTACAAGAGGCTCCTTATAAATAATCCATACTATTTATCTAGATTGCCTTTACTTGTGTGGTATTTTCCTGTCTTATTCTTGCTTATAGGGGCCAAGTTGCTTATCTGATGAGATGAGAATCTATTAACCCTTTATGACTGTGTTAAATTAGTAGAGATGAGAATGTATTTCTAGCTTTAGGGTTTAGTTCATATATTAATTATATCTTACAATTATATATACATATATTATATATAAGATTCCCATATATGAAGTATAGTTGGGGTATAGCTCATCAGGATTAATTTTGTAGATTTTTATTTTTTATTTATTTTGTGAAATATCTTTTCCGACGATTAAATTCTCTGGAAATAATTTTTTTTGTAAATTAAACTTATTTGCGGCCATTGTAAAAACTCCCAACTAATTAATTAAGCCGTTGGAATAGATCCCAGCATTATCGGTGATTTATTAATTTTTCACGATGACTATAATTCACGCAAAAAGTTTTCCCAGTGATTTAATGGACAAACCGAATTGTATTTCTAGCATTTTATTTGAAATTTGCGGCGATAAAAAAACCTTTTAGTGGAGATTTTTGGCTTCCGTTGGGGTAGATCAAAAGTGGGGAAATAATACCGATAAACATACAGCGATTTATAAATTGCTGAAAAAAGTCAATGGCGGTGATTTATTGGACTTTTCCCAGCAAAAATAATCGTTAGGAGAAGTCACGTCCCTTGTAGTGCTGGCATAATTACTGTTACACTTGCAAAAAGACAGGATTTGTAGAAAGCAAAATGCTCTTGTTTAAAAGCTTGTCCAGAATTTGCTAAATTCTATGTGCGTGAGGTTTTCTAGGGCGCTTGGTACTCATTGTCCATTAATATTAGTGTGGAACCATGCCATCATCATGTACACTTGCGTTACCAATCAAAATTAAGTTCAAGTACTATAGGAAAACTCATGCATCCCCCCTCTCTCTAAGAAAACTCAAACCCTCTCTCTCTAAAAAACTCATCTCGAATCTAGATAGAGGGGGTGGGAGCTTCGGCTCCCTCCCCCCTCCCTTCTCCCTCCCTACTCCCTCCGTTTTGTAGTTGTTTTTGTGTTTTTATTTTTGTGTTTTTCAGGTCTTTTAAGGGCGAATCGTGGATCTAGGACTTCCCGACTAGCACAAGCCAAAATGCGCCACGTCATGGTGTTGCCTAGCCGCCGATCTACAAGACTACCGAACGCAGCGTCAAACGGAGTAGCGAGTGGCCCGCATGCGCGGATCAAAGTTCCCAATGTTATCTGGTGTGTGGTTGTCATGCGCCGCGTTTCTTGAGTTTGCGAGTCTGGTTCTTCCAAGATCGTCTACCGGTTCCCCATCTAGTTTGGGCGCGTGTACTGCACGCGGCACAACAGCCCCTTTTGTGCACTGTTTATGCAGTCTGCTACTGTGTTGTGCATGTGCCATTGCAATATTTTTTGTTGTCCTTTATGTGTGTAATTTTCTTTGTGTAATGTTGTTTTTAAGTTAATAAAAATTCAAAAAAGAAGTCCTCTCTCCTCGTTGTCTGATGGTGGGGTTTGGTGAACCCTACCCTGATTAGTCGTGGTATGGGGCTGTGTAACCTCTGTCGTGTACAAAGGTGTTATTTTTCTAAGACTTAGGTCTTTAGATATTTGTCGTCTGGACTAGACCATATCTGTCACGTATGTGTGCTGGGGAGCTATTAACGATTGTAATTGACTTGTTTTTAAGTCATATTTGTATATCCTATCTTAATGAAGGGTAATGAACCACTTTTATCAAAAAAGAAAAAAAAAAGTACTATATAGTTATATCAAGGCCAAGAAGAAGCAAAATAGCTATTAATTTAGGACATCTGATCAGGCATACCCATTTACCCAATAATAACACAATTAAGGTGATGTCTTTTTCTTTTGGCTGAAAAATGAACATATAATTTTTAATTTTTAATTTTTAATTTTATGGTTAAATTACACGTATTTAGTTGGATGTTATGCACATTTCCATTAATATATATTGTGCATTAATTTTGTTCCTACGTACGGGTACGTGGAAGAATGAAATCTCAAATAGAATTAATTGCGACGAGAGAAGAAAATGTAGAACGTACAGAAGTCATGCTTATAATAATTACCAGTTTTCGTGTTTTTTTTTTTTTTTTAACTCTCGTTCTTTTTTGTTTCCTCACTGTGCCTATACCATGGGGCTCCCACTAAGCATTGATAGGGTGGGGCCATTCGGGCTGATTGAGACCAGCTTTTAAGCCACTTGCGACAGTGAAGACAGAATCTGAAATTCTCCAAAAATTCTACAATATTTAGATTATGTTTGGGGATGAGATGAGAATTTTATGTTTTATTTTAAAGTTTAAAATATTATCTTTTAATTTTGAAATTTGAAAAAGTTAAATTGAAATTTGAAAAAGTTATATTGGGATTTGAAAAAGTTGAATTATTTATTATATTTTATATGGAAATTTAAAAAAATGTAGAGATGAGATGGGAGCCGCCTTTTTTTGTTTGTTTCTCCAACCATGCAGGACACTACACAGAGTACTATTCTCAGAAACTACATACCATCTTGTTGGAACTTGCTTTGGCAGTCTTATGGAATTTGTCTTGACCTATCTGATATGAGTTCATGTTCTGGGTGAAAGAAAAAACTATATATATATATATATATAGTAATTAGTGCTGACAATAATATAAGATAAGGCCACATTAATTAATTATTCAACTGATCGATCCTGTGGGCCCATTTTTGCCATGCAAGTGAATCATTATAACTTTGCCTTTGTGAAAAAAAGGGATCGGATATACTCATGTACCTATGTCAAGTTAGTAGTAGTATCTAGTAATCTGAGAGAGAGAGAGAGAGATGTTTTGAGTGAAGAGTACTGGATTAATACGTTAGAATAGGTACTTCTTGAGAGGGACAATAGGAGAGAAACATGCAAACCAAACTACACATGCATAAATTAAGATACTAACTAACTACGTACGACACGATTACAAACGTACCCTGGCAATTAGCAAAACTAAATTAATACAAGCAAATTAAAAACCATATATGCATCATGAATGCATTTTCTTGAATATTTCTCAAGCTTTAATCGTTTCATTCATGTCTTCCTTGGTTTGTTGGGCCTTTTCTTTTTCAGCGGGATCTCCAATTGCTTCATTATCGCTGGCCTTTGAAAGCTGAACAACGGTATTCATTTCAGGACACACAATTGTGCTAAGCTTAACCAAATCAACTATGTGTTCGGGTACATGCAGCTTCGGCTCCTCCAAAACCTTCTTCGCGTCCTTGTAAATTAGATAGAGCGCCATCTGAGCAATGCCGAAGATAAAGCCCACTGTATTTGGAAGCTATATTCAATGCGCAAAAAGATTAGCAATAAGCTAAGATAATTAAAAAAGAACGCGTAGAACGGCCGGACGCATTAATTAACGAGGAAGTAGTTGGGGTAAGTACGTTAATAATGCACTTACAGCAATGTAGTAGTCCTTGAGAAAAAGGCCATAAAAGAACCACGCCACAGCACCCAAGGTTAGAAAGAAGGATAAAGGGAATGGCATATACTCGACGCTCTTGGTTCTCATAACTTGTCTCTGTATAAGTTCATATATATAAAGTTGAATGATTAATATATATTAATCAGTGATGTGAAACTAAGGTACGTACGGAGAATGGAACGGTTTCTGAAATTACTAGGGATACAAATTATTTCTTGTTAACTTCTCACCATGATACAGAGAGGTGCAGCAAATACACCAAGGTTGAATACTAGACAAATCCATCCAAGAACCAAGATACGTTTTGCACCCTTTGCTAGGAAGTGAGTGAGGAGAGCCATCAGGCCGAACCCAAAAAAATTTAAGAGGAGAAGAAGCTTCACAGTTTGTATCTGCAAGTGTTTAGACCAATATATTTATGCATGTTGATGATCAGTTAGATATATTGTATGCATTTGCTAAATAAATAAGGAGTCTAAGAACGGAGTATAAAGTTTACCCTTGTCTTTTTGGTTGCATAAAATATGAACAGCATGATGTAGATGGATTCAATTAGGCAGCCAACCGAATTTATGGTAATCAGGAGATTTGCATCCTTCTTAACCATCGCATAGTAGATCCACAGCATTGAACTGAAGAGTGCAATCACATAAGGAACTGATTGGAAACCTTCACTGGATTTCTTCTTGTATATCTGATAAAATGTTGGCCTGCAAGAAACCCAAAAAGAAACAAAGAATGATTGATTAGTCATCGTAAGTTGGAAAAATAAAGCAATCGAAAACAGCAAAAGAGCATTACTTACAGTGGAGCAAGGTAAACCATGAATGAAATGATGTTGCCTACAAAATTAAATAAAAAATATCATGAATAACTAAATTAATTCCTTAAATAATTGTACAACCAATTCAACCATTGTTGTGAGAAGACTGCTAGTTAATATTTATATATATTCTATATTTGCATGTGCATTAATTTGCATTAGGGTATATCAAATCATTACATATATATATATATATATATATATATATATATATATCTAGGGTGCAAAATAATGGCACATGTGTGTATATATATATATTTATATATATCCTGAAACACGGTTCAATTCAAGAGAACGAAGAAGAACGGATGAAAGCTGAAAAATACATCAATTTAAGTAGTAATAATTAATAACACTTTTTATCTACCTAGAAGGCCGAAGGCAAAAGCCCATGCAGACTGGTGAATGGCCATTTTTGCAAACACAACTAAACTCTCTTGAACCAAAAACGTAAAGTCTTCTCCCTCCCTCTTTCTCCCTCTCTCTATAGCTAGCTAATTAATGAAGTGTTTGCAAGCTGTGCATGAGCTATCTCATAACGCTTAAAGGCACAAGCATAGAAGAAAAGGGCGTCAGCGTTTTATAGAGGGACAATACTCGAATGGACGCATTCAAGTTGCAGGCATGTGTGAAACATCAAAGTAACTTTCGGCTCTATATCCAGTTGTTTAGTGTGAATTCTGCTGGTATAATCTGAATACTGCCGGTATAACCTTATTTAGTTTGTCTTTGTCGTAAAAAATAACCTTCTGATGACCAAGTAAGCCCAACTTTCTACCATTCTTAGTACTCGCACAATACATGGGGTCCCACCGATGAGGCCCTTTAGTTCCTAGTTGTTACCCACTGAATGGTTTTAGGGTTTCCAACTCATGATAGTTCAGTACTAGGTTAACATGATTCCTAGGTAGGTCTTTTCCCAGGGTGTGGCTACTCTTCCTTAATGAGCAATATTCGAAAGGCTTAAAGCTATTATATATATCATGATTCCACTATTATCACATTAGTACTACGTGCGGGTAGACTTTTTAATTTTTTTTTCCCCAAACGAAAACTAATTTGAGGATTATGGACAATATCATTAGGGATATGAGAGTATAAAGATGAGTGTGTTAACATTATATATAAATCTTTAACCTTCGTTCCCTCAAACACACTACCAAACAAACACGCCTCGTCATAATTAAATTAACCCATCCAGGAAACCATTTGTACAATTTGCCCACATAGTCTTGTTGGATGAGCTTTTGCCCATTAATTTCATCTTTTACAGCCAGAATATTCTCGTATTTTATAGTTCTAAATTAGAAAATGACTGGAAGATCTTTTATTTTTGACTTATTTCCCTGACAAAAGGCTAGTGATGCATTAGAAAATCTGGAAAACACCATGAATAGCGCCAGACGAAGCTAAGAAAAAGGCAAAAGGCCAGCAGTAGAAGGCACTGGGATATTGGGAGTGTAGTACTATTAGAGCTTTGTATGTATTTATAGTGGCCCACTTGCGCTAGCTCTTGTAGGGAAGTAGACTGGTTTGAGAGTTGCTGATCCCTAGAGTTTGAGAAACCCACTTCTAAATTAGCAGCAGCTTTTTGATGTGTAATCGCACTGTGAGATCTGCCAAGTTTTTGTACTGCACATTTGGCATAAAGAAGTAATCAAACACTACTGATACATTAAGAGGGATGAATGATATCTATAAATGCTGCCTTGCCCTAACCATGAAACAACTTAATTTCGTTAATTGTTGTACTACTTTTGGTATCACATAGACATAAATACCTACTCGGACGCCGAGTATTGATATATATCGCCTTCTCATGTCCACCTCTTACCTAGCTATATGAAGAAATTAGCTAGAAATTAAGGGAATACTTGATAAAGCCTAATACTATTCGGGTATGAAAATTGTTGAAAGTTTTAATTATAAACAACTCATGAACAGCTCAGACTCAGCTCATATATACTGAACTCGGTTTATTTAATAAATAAGATGTTCTTAAACAGTACTAATATTGGTTCAAATATTAAATAAGTAAAACTCGCATAAACTCGGTTAGACTTAGTTTAGGCTCGTGAACAAAGCACATATAGATAAGCTGGACTTGAGTTGTTTGAACTGCATTTTGAAGCTCGTAATATGTGTTAATGTTATATATGTGTGTGCTATATTTATTACATGTTAGCTGTATTTTGTATACTTACTTATATATTATTAATTTATTTATAGTTTACCTTATTTGATATATTTCTTATGTCCCCAGTATAGGATAATTTGTATAATAGAATTATATTTTATGTAATTAGTTATGAATATTTATTTGCGTATTTTATTGGTAGTTATATGATATATGAAACTATTTTTAGTTTGTAATACAACTTATTTTATAAATTTAGTTAATTATGTATTATGTAATATATATAACATTAATGTTATATATATTCATTTTCTAATTGTTACATAGATTATAGCCTATTGATGGTAATAAATGAATGAGTAAATACACATTTACTTGAAACAATTACCAAATTAATTTAATTGATTAACTTTAATTCGTATATATAATGCATGACATCATATAACATGATAAGTTGATGATATTTCTTTTTAATTAAGGAATAATTTCATGAACCTTATACATAATATGGTTTTCTTTATACTAGATAAATGATAACACACATCGTAAGTCGTACGAGGAAATATACTAATCAAATTCAAATACCCTTGTTCGAATTCGGTTCAACTTGGTTCGTTTGCGCAGCCTCAACAGAGATGAATTGAATTTTATGAATACTTTTAGAGTTTTCTGAATAAAAATCCTTTAAGATAGGATTTGTACGTATAATTAGGGTAGGTGAAAAGTGGGTAAATAAATTTTAAAAAGTTGCTAAAAAATAATATGTTTCTATTTTTTTTATTTTTTTAACCAAAATCTAAGCAAATAATTATTAGATGAAAAGGTTTTGGATGTATAGAGTCTTTTTTTTTTTTTAATTTAAGAATATTTAGATCTTCATAAACAATATTAAAACTAATTTTATCTCTCTTCTGGGTTATAGTCTATCTGAGTTTTAATTAAACTTTTATGTTTAAAAAATTCATACGGCTCGTTATCCGAAAATACAAAAGCACCCAAAACATAAGGAGGGTGCAGGGAGAATCCCATCATGAATCAATAATGGACGCATATGCATATATGCGTGTGGATGTATATAATTATTTACTGCATGCAAGAAATGATCAGGTGCGTATAAGGTAATTAGTTATACAGAATATGTTCTAAATCAAGTTTTCTTAATGCGATTGAAAAGTGTTTGTCAATAGATCTGGTCGGACCAATTAAAAAAGAACAAACAGTACTTCAAAGGAAGCAGCTCCAATATTCTCTTGTAAAGAAAAGTTTAGCTTTTACTACAAATTAATATTACTAATTTTAGGATCATGATGTTACAGTCACCGAGAATTAGAATTCTCACCCAACATGTAATTTTTTTTTTTAAATAATTTTTCCTACCTTTGAAATATTTTTTTAAAAATATTACAAAATTATTAAAAAAATACTTCCTTAACTATTAATATAAAAAAATAAAAAGAAAATTAAAATCAGTAGTACTCTTTGTCGGGATGCATCCTGGATGCATCATTCCCCAGCTTACTTTTAACATGAAGTCAGACAGAGTTCACTAATGATGGTCTTTTTAGTAAATATCAAAATAATTACTGATTTTTACAATTTTTTTTTTCTAAAATATTTATTGGATTTTCAATTTTTAAATTTGTCTCTTAGTTTGACTACCATTAGACCCATAATAAACAAGACTACTCCGCAGACCACTTGAGATTAATTTGACTGAAAATAAAATTAGTTTGATTTGTTCATTAAATGAACCATGTAGAACACAAAATTAAATGAACCAAAACTAGCTTATCAAGATTTTTTGATAGAGTTATGAGATAAAGTTACGAGATATAATATTAAAGAATAAATTCGGAGAAAGAATATTCGATCTCAACCCAAGTCTCCTATATATTCTGTCTCGCTAGATAAGGAAAAGGTGGAGTTGTGTTACATCTTACTGCCTGAGCAATAAGATGAGTTTGTTCCCCTGATCTATTGATCTGACGATCGAGGTGTAGAATGGAGGAATTATCAGACATCTGAGGTCGACTGAAATTAACCAATGAGGAAAACATGACATCAATGAAGCCTTGGCTATTTGTCGACTATCTATTCATACTCCAACCGTATGATGGATTTGTGAAGCCTCATTTGATGGGTTTTGACTTCGAGACCTTCTGGGTGCAAATGCATAATCTTCCATTGGCCTACAGACTATGGTCAAAACTTATTGATTCAAAGTTATAGTTTTGTTGTATATTTAAATAGGGGTGAAAGATTTTCAGTCCAGACCAAACGGTAAATCATGTTGGTCGGTCTTGGTATATGGTGTAAGAGAAATTCAATTTTACGTCTAGTTCCTAGGTGTCATTGTTTTGGACAGGACCGGATCGAATAAGACCGAAATGTTTACATATAAATTTTTAAATATTTATATATATAGTAGTTTTATAGGTTAATTATATAATTTTCATCTAAATTATCACCATTGACCGTGTAAAATATAAAATAATATATACTATCAATTAACTAATGTATCAACGAACGAAAACCAAGACCTTCTCTCTCTAAAAACCTTCTCGTCGGAGTCCTGCTGAGGGGAAGGGGAGCTTCGGCTCCTTCTTCCTCTTCATTCCCTCCTCCTCCTCGCCGGCCCTTTGTCTCCGATGGATTTTTTTACAGTTTCAGCCAAATAAGGGATGGAGCCGGTTCGAGCTTCTCCGGCGATCATCGTCCGACATGCACTACATCGGGCGAAGCTCCCCCCGCCGATCTTACTGTTGCCTCGGAGTGGGAACCACTAGGAGCAGCGCGTTGCACTGACGCGTGGTTTTTACAGGGAACGCATTTGCTTTCGAGCGGTGCATTTCATCTCTTCCGTTGATGCCGTGCGCGGCAGCTCAAAACCCCGTGCCTCCGGTATCGCCTGACCGACCGATCGGTTCTTTCCCAGCGTGGCGCGTGTATCTCACGTGCCACCCGTGTGTTTTCTTTTGTCTTTTTCGATTTTATTGTTGTTTGTTTGTTTGTTTATTTGTTGGGATCTGCTTTTGTTGTTATTTTTGTTTGTTGGGTTTTGTTGGTGGTTTTTGTTAGTGGGCTGCAATCTGGAACTAGTGTTGGTAGAGCTAGGAGGGCGAAGTTACGGCCAGTGGGTATTGGGTGCGCGTTCTGCCTTGTCTCGTGCAGTGGATGCTTCCAGTGGGCGGACCGCCTGGTGGTTTTGGTTGGGTGGTGTTTAGTTTGAATAAAGATGAAATAGGCTATTGGACTTATGTCCATATAGCTGGCTGGTTGGATACTCCTCTCCTTTTTAAAGGATGGGGTTGATTGTGATACTCTCTTTGGAGAGTTATTAAAGTTAGACATTGTCGTCGCACATTGTGCATACGGGGAGCCCTCTACAGTTGTTAGGTTGACTTGTAATGTAGAGTCGCAGATGTAACTTCTTCTAATATTAATGAATGAGATCTATTTCCTATCAAAAAAAAATTAACTAATGTATCATATGATAATATATATTATTATATGTAGATACATACTCTACTATTTACATCTAATTAAAGTAATTATGTAATTTTTTTTTTAAGATACCTAAGTTGCAAGTAAGTATGAATAATCTATTGACAATAAAATTATATAATATTCATTAAATATATATAAAATATTCAGATTTTAATATAGGTCATTATAAATGCTAAAGTAGTAAGTTAATAATTATTAACATCATAAATATAATTATAATTAATTATTTTTTTAATGAGTTAATTACATGATCTGTATCAAAGAGCTCACATAATTTTAATTTTACTAATTTAATTAATTTTTTGGATTAATTTATTTGCAACAAAATAAAAGAGAAAAAAAAATATTAATGGACCGAATCAGACCGATGGACCGATAACTGACGGTCAAGTATGGTCTATAGGAGTAATCGGTCTAGCAAAAAGGATGGACTGAAATTTTCAATCTATAACCAGACCAAATCAATTACCCCTAGTTTTAAGTATGAATTTTGTTTTCGTTTTCTATCATAATT
This sequence comes from Cyclocarya paliurus, assembly GCA_029856935.1. Taxonomy (NCBI): domain Eukaryota; kingdom Viridiplantae; phylum Streptophyta; class Magnoliopsida; order Fagales; family Juglandaceae; genus Cyclocarya; species Cyclocarya paliurus. The sequence continues at coordinate 1,312,541 of CM056960.1, read as the reverse complement.
TAGTAGCCAGATGTTATCATCGAAAGTGTAATATATATATATATATATATATATATATTCGTAAATACAACAAAAACATTTTTATATATAGTTGGCCGAAACATCTTACTATTAAGTTTTTTCCGGGTTTCCCTTGACATCTCGGTTGTTGCAGTTGGTGGGGTTGTACGACCGTCGTGGTCTTAGCATTGAGGAAAGTTGCATGTGATAATCTGTAAGGACATCTGAAGAAGTAAGCACTTGGGAAATTTATAACTCACGATCGACCGCACTCCAAAGGTGGCTAATAGGAATAAAGTAATCATCTATCATGTGTTAATGGTTCGAGCTCATTACAACGCCTACTTTTCGTTCGAGTTTTTTTAAATTGAATTGAGGTTGGCATTCGTAGTTAGTGGTTCGTTCAAGAGTGATGTTCTTTCTTTTCCGTACGAAAGAAGTTTGTAGTCTTTTAGGGGGAAAAAAAGGAAAGGCAAAGTGTGCATTTACTTTTGAGAATAGAAATTGATATTATAGAGTTTGTCCGACCTTCAATTTGACTACTTATATATTTTATTTTATTTTTTAATATTATTTTTTACTTAATGATTAAAGAAGTGACTACTAGTGTATTGATATTTTTTTATATTTTAAAAATATTTAAACATGTTTAAAAAATGTTTGAAATAAAAAACAAAAAAGAAAGAAAAATGTGATTTGCACTAGGGGTACACCAAGTAGGCAAACTTGGGCGGCATAGTGGCACTACCCTTTGAAACTTTTCTAGACAAAAGAGAGGTGGTTTTACTAGTTGAGTTTTGGGCTAAACCACTTGTGCAGAGTTTGTTTGAGTTAAACGACGATCAATTGAGCTGTTGTATCCTAGAGGAGACAAGTCAAGATGAGTTCTGCTGCACCGGTTCATTTGAGAATTTTGTGTACCGCAGAAGGCTTGAATCTCCTTAAAGAGAGCGATATTTTTGTACCTCAATCTAAACTGGTTTCATTTAAATGTTAATTTTATTGTAATTTTTGTTATATTATTGTGTATTTTGCCAACACTATCAACCAATACAACGGTTCGACTTCGAACAAAATATTCAATTTATGCAAATGAACAAATATGATAATTGGTTGATCAACGTCAATGGAAATTAGTTTATGTGTTGAAGACGTGTTTCATCGCTTAGCACCCTCGATCTCCCGCAACCAAAGAATAAAAGGCACGGGGGTGGAGAGGGGGAGCCTCTAATGCCTAAGTCAATAATAATAAGAGTAATCTCTAGGCCAATTAATCTCTAGAGTATTTTATGCACCCGATACCTTTAAATAGACCTTTTGCTTTCTTTTCATTCTTTGGATTTAACCAGCTTATCTGTCATTTGAAACTTGAATCTTTGTCTTTCAGAGTTAACTGTCTATTTCGAGTGAATAAATGTCCTTAACCGCGTCGGGGTAATGGGCGGAAACCTTCCTTCTTAGTCTAGCTCGAACTCTATCAGGTTAGATGGGTATTTAGGCCTCAGACGTCTTGTTAGGTTGTGGAAGGCCGAGCCCATATTAACACCCCGTGATCCGTTAGCAGTATTTAGACCCTTCCAGTTACCTCGCGAAGTCTCCTCGCCAAGAATTGAGCGATCGGACATCTCTCTTGCCTTCCTCCAATCGGTACGGTTACGCAGTCGAGTATCTCTCCCACCACACCTTCTCGCCAAACATTGAGTGGTTGAGCATCTCTCCCTCCTTCCTCCAATCAGTAAGGTTACGCGGTCGAGCATCTCTCCTGCTACACCTCCTCGCCAAAAATTGAGCAGTCAAGCATCTCTCCTGCCTTCCTCCAATTTGCAAGGGTATGTGGTCAAGCATCTCTCCCGCCACCTTCTCGCCAAACATTGAGTAGTCGAGCATCTATCTTGCTTCCTCCAATCGATAAGGTTACGCAGTCAAGCATCTCTCCCGCCATACCTTCTCTCCAAAAAATTGAGTGGATGAGCATCTCTCCCGCCTCACTCAACTGGACAAAATCACCTAACTAGCCAAGACAAGCAAGGGATTTTCAGATAAGTTGAACTCATTTTCATTCATGTTCACCTAAGTTGATTTGATTAAAATCTAGGCGAACTATGTTAACCATTCATTTAGACATACATGAACATTCATTCAGACACAAGTGAACATCTAGTCAAAACAGAAGCATAAAAGCTTTCACCAAATCCATTTGGCCTAATGACAATAGAAAGTATTCCCAAAACTAGAATTTACAAAGTCAAAATACTAATCACTGCCCGAAACACAAGTAAAAACAAAACATTAGAAGTAAAATGTCAAGGAGCAGGCGAGGGAGGAGGAAATGCGTCAGGCATCACGTCTCGCCCAATGGAATCAAAATAAAGATAAGCAACTAAACTGGCACGAATGTCTTTCCAATTTAACATATGGAGATTAGTCTGAGGATGTGCAAGAAGAAGTGACCGCAATTGTTTGATACCAAGCTTGAAACCAGTCCCAAAAGTGCGATCTTGAATGGCACGAGCAGAGTTGATCTAAGGGATAAGGCAAGTAATTTGTTCTTGCAAAAGGCCCAGTTCCTAATTTAGCTCAGAGATTCTTTACTTAGAAGTAGTCAAGGCTTTCTTATTGCCCTCCAAACTCTGATTCAACGTCAGCAAACTGCAATCGTGTTCTCTAAGGGCACTCTTGGCAACAGCCAAGTCTTGCTCTGCCCTAGCCTTTTCACCTTGAGTAACACTCAATCTCAGGATGGTCTCTCGCCGCTCTTCCTCAGAAGTACCAAAACGCGTAAGGCAATTAGCTTTCGCCTTACTCAAGGCCCCCACCTCTTGCTCCATCTCATTCAAGTGAGAAGCAAGATTACTTTGTTCGACTTCTGTAGCAGCTACGTTGCCTTTGTATAACTCATTTTCTTCAAAAGTGCTCGCCAATTGAGATTAGAGGGAGGCAACCTAATCTCGATGAAGGGCTTCAACCCGAGCAAGCTCCGCAACCAGCTTTGCATTCTCTTCCCGAGTAAAAACAACAGCCCCATGGGCTCGACCGATAAACGAACACATGGAGTCATTTTCCTCTTCAAGCTCCACATGATCATTCACAAGTATCTCAACCAGCTGATCAACCCCCTAAAAAAAAAGGGAGTCAAATTCAAAGTAAAAAAGAATCGTAAAGTGACGACAAAAGGTAAAGTTAAAATAAGGCTTACCAGCGAAAGAATACCATGAAGTTTGAGAACAGTCGAACGGAATGCTTCCTCCCGATGTGACTTGAAAGGCTGAGAGGAATCTTTGGGCTGAGAAGAGGAGGCTTCACCCCGAGTGGCAGGGATCAGAAGAGAAACCCCAGCTGTGTTCTCTGAAACAATGATTCCCGAGCAAGAGAGGGCCACGGATTGACATTTACTTGAGGAGAAATCTCGGCCAGTTGATTGACATCAGAATGTCCCATTAGCCCATCGCTAACGAAAAATGTTGGCGATGTCTCTCCATCCCTCCCCAGTGAAGTATTGAACATAGAAGGAACGCCGGCATCCCCCCTCAGCAAAGGAGGAGAAGGTTCCCCACATCGTCTCGGGGAAGTACTAAAAGGAGGGGAATGAATCGACACCCTGCTCCCACTCACCGCCGACAGGTTGGGAAAAATAAAGGGCAATTCAGGAGTTTCTCCATCAGAAGCCGTCGAGACAACAAACAAATGCTCGCCAACATCCACCAAATGGAAAGAATCCGCGTCTTCGAGCAAGAAAGGAGGAAGATCACTGGTGAAGGTGCATTAAGACGGTTGGGGTCCATAAAAGAAATAAAGTCCTCCCCCTCCCGAGGAGAGGCATCCTCAGGAGTTACTGTTTGCCTAATGGAAGGGCCAACCAGCATAGCTTCCACCTCCTTAGCTTCTATAATAAAATCGAGCTCTATAATTGCTTAAGCCATGATAGCATCCAATGAATCAGACCGAGTTAAAGGAGGATCCCTTGACCCCTCGCCTTTTTTTAATGGAGGAGGAAGTGGAACACCCCTAGAAGAACTAGATGCATCCGTAGGTTTCGACGCTGACAAGCTTTTTTCTTCTTCACCCCGACCTCCGTGGGTGGCCCCCTCTTTAGGTTGCCTGCCGGCGAAAGAACCCAAAAACTCATGACCGAGCACGTGGGCGCGACGAGGGACTATAAAAAAATCTATCAATGTTTGTAGGTGTTAAAAGGGAATCAAACCAAGTAGAGTTAATGTTGAACTAGGCGAATATGAGCTTCTTAGCAGGGGGACAATAAAATTTCGAATTCACGTTCATCAGGAATGAGTGACCAATCTGCTCTAATAGGGAACCCCCAATGTACAACCTCATCCACCAAAAACTCCCACCTCTTTCCCGATACAAAGAAAAACCTTCTATGCCAATTCTTGGCATGAGAATATTTACACTCAAGTTGAACAAGTTTACTGTAGGATCTAAAGCTGCATAGATTCCCATCCAAACACTTAAACTCGTGAAGGGAGAGGAATTCTCAAGCAGTGAGATCAAGGTAAACGTCATCAGTAGTTTCCAGGACCCTCCACCACAAAAAACAGTATGCCATCAAGATATGCCATGCATTTAGCACCAATTGGGCCGAAGCAAGGCCTAGGACTTTTAAAACGTCGCGAACGGGCCGTACGAAGGGCAGACGAAGCCCGATTGTGAACATAGCTAAGACAGCCATACCTTTAATATCCACCACCCCGTTTGTTGGCTAGGCAGCAACAACCCCACAGTATCGGGGATATTGAACTAATCCCTCGCTCCATCCAGTTCACGATGGGAGAGAGAAGTAGACAAGCGATGACCGTAAAAAATGGAACGAGAAATACCTCCATCAGCATTAGGGTTAGCCCCAGCACCACCAACACCCCCAGAACTGCCTAGGGCAGAGGGCTCACCAGGTCGCGAAGAACCTACGCCTCAAGAAGAACGTCCAACTGGACTCTTACCGAAAGCCATGAGAACACGAGTACAAAGAGCACGAAGGAAGAAAAGAAGAAGAGGAAATGGGAAACTAGAGTAAGAAAATAGAAGAGACTTGTACAAGAAAACTATGGCAATAAATATTGGTGATAGTTGATAAGAGCGAAGGCGTATCGTTGGGAAGCCGTATCAATTTCTGACAAAAAAGCGTCTAGAATCATGAAGTGGAACCCAAAACGTCACCACCATCACTTTAAAAGCCCTCGCGCATAGTGAAGACTCACAGGGTGGTTAAAAGGGGCATACGAAATCTGGCTCAAAATCATGAGGCCCAAGGCTTGGCCTCATCGACAACAACACTTATAAAGCCCAAACACCGAGAACCTCAGAACGCCTAAAATTAAAGTCCCTTGACATATTATGCCATGAGACTTCGCAGGGTAACGGGAAGGGTCTAAATACTCCCAACAGATCACGGGGTGTTAATATGAGCTCAGCCCTCCATAGCCCAGCAAGACGTTTGAGGCCTAAATACCCATCTAACCCGATAGAGTTCGAGCTAAACTGATAAGGAAAATTTCCGCCCATTACCCCGGCACGATTAAGGACATTATCCACTCGAAACAGACAGATAACTTTGAAAGACTGAGATTCAAGTTTTAAATGACAGATAAGGTGGTTAAACCCAAAGGATGAGAAGAAAACGAAAGGTCTATTTAAAGGGATCAGGTGCGTAAAATACTCTAGAGATTAATTGGCCCAGAGATTACTCATATTATTATTAACTTAAGCATCGGAAGCTACCCTCTTCACCCCCGTGCCTTTAATCCTTTGATTGCAAGATTGAGGGTGCTAAGCGGTGAAACACATCTTCAATAATATGATCATGACATTATTGCATGTATTTATAATAAGGTTCATTATGATTTGGTTTCATTAAAATCGGCCCTGAACCATTACTAAATTAGCCATATTAATTGTGGTCAATTTCAGTACGTACGTACTTGTAGACAGATTGGTTCAATTTCTTTCATTGTGGATTAATTTTAAATTAATAGCTGCGTGGCATGCATATTTAATTCAGAATTTGAGGAAGATCTCTAACAAATTATATTATATTAATGAGAGAGCGATGGAATTACTATATCATGACGAGTCCACGTGGTTTTGCTCGCGAACGGATTGGTCCATGTATTTCGAGTTCAAAATTTTAACAAAATATATGAACTCTGAATAGTAATTAAATATTAACGGATGGACTGCGGATGATTACGTGTATATTATATATATATATATATATATATTAGATAAAAACAACGTATAATGTATATTTGTTTTATTTTTATTTATTTATTTTTGTTAAAAATTAATTTTTTATTAATAAGGACGTAATGTTTTCAGTTAATTAAATAACGATGTAATGTTTATGTAATTTATAAATAATTACATACTGTGATATATAAATAAATTATAAATAATTATTTAGATAATAATATGTCATTGTAATTTATAAATAATTAGTTAAATTATTATAAATAATATGTCACTGTAATTTAGATTTAGATTTATTACTAAGAATCAAATTGTCTATAATTTAAATAAAAAAGGAAACAAACATTATAAAATAATAACATATCAAATAAAAAAAATACCAAAAAAAGAATAGATCAATATCACATGATATGAAAATTTTTAAATAAAATATTTGTCAAAATTTATTTATTTTTCAAAGCAAGTTGTGAATAAAAATTATTAGCTGGAACCAGCTTATTATATTTGTTAACATATTTTTATATTTATATTTTTAAGCAATAATAATAATAATACTTATTATAACATTTGAAGAATCAAGCTAGCTGTGTTGCAGATCCTACTCTCAGACCAAGGCCAGCTAGTCTGCACCGCAATAATCACTCTTACTTGAAAATAGCAATTTTAACCTTCTGTTTTTACGTTTTGTGTCCGTTATGAGAGAGTATTTTTAGTCTTTACATCTTATCTTTGATATTATGTCAGTGATATTTTTATCAAACAATTTTAGACCACACAAATCTATCTCTCATTCTCAGCTAGATCTCCCTCTCGACTTTTCTCTCTCAACTTAGATTCCCTTTCTTTTCTCGCTCTCTACCTCGCGACCCACTTTGTCTCCCTCTCCAATTTTCTCTCACAACTCATACCACCTCTCTTTTCTCTCTCTACCTCGCGACCCTGGATCTATCTTCATCTTGTTGAAACCCAAAACAACCAAAGCTGTGAGACCCAGATCTGCCGATTTCCATCATCTCGACCTCAACCTCTACGATTTCCATTCAGACCTGTCATTTCTCTTCTCAATCTACTCCACCTCGCCTTAGAAACAGTGGTTTTGGTAGTTCTCTCTCTCTCTCTCTCCCCACCGTCCATGGCTAGAGAAGCCTAGCTCTGATTTAGTTTCTTTTTTCTCTTTTTTTACATGTTAATTTGTTCTATGATATTTTTTGTTTCTTAGTTTGGGTTGAATTCTTGGTTTTTCTTGGATAGGGTGTTGGAGGTCCTGATGGCTGAAGCCTCTGCTCGATGAGAATTTTTTCCTACAGTGCAAAGAAAATTTAGAAAGAAAATTTGAAATTTAACGAATCTGAAACCTCATCTTTTCGATCTCTTTTTTTCCAGCTAATGCGTGTTGATTATCTCTGTGTGCTTGTTTCTATTTTTTTTAATACATACAAATCTGAGATTATATTTCTCAGAAATCGCCATGTTTTTTTTTCTTTTTTTTTTTACAACTTCATTTTTTTAAAATGTTACGAATCTGAAGCCTCATCTTTCAGATCTAAGATTTTTTATTTATTTATTTTTCGCCTGATAGGTGTTGGTTTGTTGTTTTTTTTTCCTTATCTGTAAAAATTAACAACTCTGTTTATTTTTATTTTCTGATTTTTTAGAAAGGAGTTTTTAAATCTAATGAAGGCTCATCTTTCAGATCTGGGTTTTTTTTTTTCCAGCTAATGCATGTTGATTAACTCTCTGTCCTCGTTTCTAAATTTTTTTTGATAATACACACAAATCTGAGATATTTTGTTGATTCATACTATTTCTCAAATCTTGATTTATTGTTTCTTTTTTCCTTCTATTTTTGTGCGTTGAGTTGTGAGATTTTTTTGGTTGATTTTTTTTTTTGAGTGCTTACAGATCTTTAAATCTGTAAAACAAATACCTCTTTTTTCCTTTTTGTTTTTTGATTTTTTATAAAGAAATTTTTAAATAGAGTAATAAATTGTTCTAATGTGAATCTATCCATAAATGTTCAGGGTGTCTACGAGAGCAACACGAAGAAAACCCTCAGTCAATCTCCATTATAGTAGATCTCCGTCACTAGTTCCTCTGTAAGTATTATGGATATTACTGGTCCATCACTGGTTATTCTATAAATTTTATAATGCCCTAACCTAGGAAAATTTATATTTAACTGAGAAACAAACAAATGGGAGTATGGGGCTTTAACCTTAATGTTTCAGCTTTAACATGTTTGTGAGCTTAATATGCATTTTGAGCCTACTTTCTAACAGTTTTAGCTTTTGGGACTAATGGTTACTAAAACATACACACACATCCAAATATGTATGGAAAGTGTTGAAACAGCACTTAAAACACATATTGAACAATATATGATCACCATGTGGAGTCTGCTAGTGTTGTTATAAGGGTATACTTTTTCTACGAGGACAAAGGATCTCACAAAGGCAAGAACCTTCAGACACCCTTCAGAACAAACTCCGGATATACAACCCCACTTGCTATAACAGTAATATAGGTCTCCTTTTAACGACGTTCCCACAAGAACATATTGTTTAACACTTCTATCAAAGAAATGCATTATTGACTAACTTGCATGTAGAAGTTATTATCTTCATTCCACTCAGGAAAAAAAGGTTATCACAAAAGAAAAAGGATGAGAGGTCCCAGTCAAAAACATAAAGTCAAATTATTTCAGATCTCCAATAATTAAGATTTCCCATTTCCAAGACACCATAGAAATGGACTAATTCATCAATTCTATGCACCTCCATTTGCATCTACTAACCTCTCAAACACAAAGCAATCCATAGATAGATGTATTGGCTTAGCACCTAATGCTTAACTCTAGTTGTATTCATAGGTTGATTCAAAAATAACCACCCACTAACTGCCACCTTCAATCATAAGCAAACACCCAGATAAGGGATCAACAAAACAATATGCTCATATATACACATTTTCTTGCTAGGATGTTTGAAGATTACCTGTTCAAATAGACCTTTAGGTAGAAAAGTAAGGAAGTTGTACTTCGTAGTTGATATAGAATTCCCCTGACAAAAATGATACCATAAGAATCAAAACCAAAGAAAACCTATTTTATTTTATTACAAATAAAATTAAGAAACAAAACTTTTTCTCAAAAAATCACCTGAACAATAACAAAGAACAATATACAGAAGGTAAACGCTAGTAATTGACTAACTCCCAGATCCTTTTAATATGCAATTGGACTAACATAAAGGCAATTGAGGAGAATGAGGAGATGCTAACCAAGTTAATGACAATTTTTTATTATCTAAGCAGATGCATGAATAAGATAAATATGCAGAGTTTTTGGTTTTTTTTTTCTAATTTTTTTACTGTTCAGAAATAAATATAGTATTTGTTCTCAGTGTAAATCTATATTTTTCTTTCAATCCCGAGAATAGTTGCTATGTATCTCATGCATGAGGTTTTATTTTTAACCGAGATTGTTTGTATAATCACAATGTGATATTGATGATGGCTAACAGATTAGTTGACAGGCAAATTGGCAAAGCGAGTTAACTTTAACAGAAAACAACAAAAAAAGGTTAAACCAACAATTTCTGTTATATAAACACTTTATATATATAAAGATATTATATGTGAGATCGAGAGAGAGAGAGATCAGAGAGAGTTGCATGGATTTAAAGAATACTGCATGCATACAAATTATATATATACCACTCTACTTCACCCAAATTTATTTCTCCAAGAGTAATTTTTCCTACCAAATGTTCTAGCTGGTAATACTAATACCCACCAGTACCTATCGCGGTAATTGGTCCTATTCCCACGAGCAATATGAATGTAAATGTGCTATTGCCACAAGATTTGTCATGGGAATAGTCTAGTATTTTGTAGTGAGATAAAATATTTTTTGTGGTGACTTATATCCCACGAGCCTTCCATGAATGAAATTGGTGCGAATAGAGTTTTTCCCACAAAAATGAAGATTTTTGCCACCAAAAACATTCATGGAAAAAGATGGAGATAGATCTATCACCATTGACCATATAAAATGTAAAATAATATATGTTATTATATGTAGATACATACTTTACTATTTACATCTAATTAAAGTAATTATGTAATTTTTTTTAAGATACCTAAGTTGCAAGTAAACGTGAATAATTTATTGAGAATGAAATTATATAATATTCAAAGGGCTCACATAATTTTAATTTTAGCAATTTAATTAGTTTTTTGGATTAATTTATCTGTAAAAACAATTAAAGAGGAAAAAATGTTCATGTACCAAATCAGATAGATTGTCCGACGGACCAATAGCTAACAGTCAAGTACGGTCTATAGGGACAATTGGTTCGGCAAAAAGGGTGGACCAAAATTTTCAGTTTGTGAGCCCCAAACTGGACCGATTACCCCTAGTTTTAAGTATGAATTTTGTTTTTTTTTTTTATCTATGTTTAATTTAGCAGCCAGATGTTATCATCAAAAGTGTTATATTCATAAATACAACAAAAACACACTACAACATATCTAACTTATAGCCGCAAGGGGTCTTGCCGCAACAAGCTGAAAATACCACGACATTTGATCAATCCTGGCAAAAAATAATTGCCACATGTTTGCAGATAAAAAAAGGCCAATTATGCAACATCTTCCAGCAAACCACTAGATAGTGGAAAATGGAGGCTTGTTACGGCAAAATGTTTCTTTGCTAATACTAAAATTTTCTATCAGAAATACAGCTGCTTACAGATTCAACAACGAACAATATACTAAATTGCCGCATCATAACGTTGCCACAAATAAAGTTAATCCTCAATCTGCTTTCTTGCTATTTCCTACTTACAACCAATATACATAGCGGCAAATGGAATATATTGGCAACAAATGCCGCCACAGTTCATAATTTGCTACAACTCCACATCCTCATAACTAGTAGCTACCGCTGATTTTTGTTGTGGACAATGTATGATTGTTACAAGTCACAACCACTGAAAAAACACTTTAGCTGCAAGTACACATCTATAGAAAATATATATTCTGGCAAAACGGTTCGTTGCAAATACTTTTATTGGCAATTGCGTATTCTCCTATACCAGCTTTTGCGGCTACTGTAATTTCTTAGTTTTGTGATGTATTGATGAAGATATTCATCAGAAAATTAGTTGTGTTGACAATTATCATTTGCATCTCTATTTGGCTATTGATCAACTATATTTTTCGTAGAAAATATCCAAAACTGAAGAGCTTTTTTTGCCGCTAGGCTTCTATTTCCGCAGTTCATCTTCATCAGTTTAATTGAGATGTATTATGAATTTCCATTGGCGTAGATAAAGAGGATTTGTTGCTACTGGCTAGCCTTCTAGGTCGCCACAATTCACCTACATGTTTGTTGGTTGCATTGTCTTGATCAACCTTGTTTTTGTTCCACTTATATACATATATATATATATAGTAGTCATCTTTGATGACTTATTTGCTACCTATTTTCATATGAGGCCATCATTTTGTAGTGTAAAATATAGACCTAATTGATCCATTGTCCCTGATGATCTAAATGTCATTTACATTATGAGAAGTAACCATCATATAGTGAAAGAATTTTCATGCAAGTTGCTATTGCATCACTTGCATCATGCTATGATTGTAATGGAGATAAACTCTACAGCAAGTCCAAAATAAGACACATCACTAGCATATATACACATATATTTTATATGTGTTTTGTTCTCAACAAACATAGTCCACATATATCCAATACATCTAGGTGCAGCCAACATAAACAATATAACAATACATAAATTTGCATGGGAATATGGCAACTTCCAGAGGCAATGTTCAAGTATCCAGTGTCAATATTGCAGCATGGGGAATAGTCTACTTCCCTGCTAATACAGCTCTGTGGTCTTGGCTCAAAAACACACTTCCTCCAATGCACTTTGACCTCTCAGCTAGACTCATTGTGGCTTTAGCACCAAATTTACCCTCAAAAGTCCCCTTGTTGTTAGTTATTGAAACCTACATCATATATATAGTGCAGGAAACATTAACCACAACCCCTATGTTTGGAAAGTGGATGCAAAATACAAGACAGGTCCTTATACCAACATATATGCTATCTAATAATTACTAACAAACAACTTTCAACTTCATGCATGGTCCCTAGACTTATTTACACCAATTATCTTCAGTATATATCCAATGCAAATAATCATATAAGAAAGCAGGGACAGTTTCAGTCCATACTATATCCAACAATAGTCCTTTTTAACCTGTCACGACACTTGTATTCTCTAGTGTAAAAAATATGCAATCACTCCACAAATACACAATAGCAACAGGAAATAGAATTGCATACCACTGAGGAAGTCTGCAACTAATGCCCCATGTGCTCCTGTCCAAAACTGTGCATGTGCTTTATGCTTCATTACTAGTTCCCACCAAGCCACATCCTAAGTTGCTCTCCAAAAGTGGTCAAAAAGATATTCTTCGCCATCAACTTGACTGCATGTATCTTCAAAAATCCTTTCAAAAAATCAAAAGCATGGATGATTAGCATGTAGTGTCAAGATGCCAAGCATCAAAGTGAGTCTCCTAATGAGACTCCCTTTGACACTCCAAATCAGTCATGCGAGTGTTCATTGACTTCTTATAGTCTTTAAATTGGTTCTTGAATTCTAGTAGATCAGATCTCAGTGCCTCTAACTGGCTCTTGTACAAATTTGCCTCATTCTCTTCAACAATACGTTGATAATCCCTATTGTTTCTCATTGCAATAGATGGTTCAAGTATAATAGAGTGCCCTAGCCCTATTGCATATCCTGATTGATGTCCTAAGACCTCTTTAAACAATGTATTACTAGCTTCATCAATGTTCCTTGTATCCACCTCGGTCTCCTCCAATCGCTCAAGCATAATATTGTACATGCAAAAGATATTGAACACCATTTATTCACAATGCATAAGACCGGTTAATGTATATGTATCAAACCAGTAAAAAAAATAGTTACAATTCTGTAAATGGGCTACATCAACTGATATGGGATGAATGACTTATGTAGTTGCGTTCTGTTGTGTCGGTGATAAATTGAACTTTCTTTCTTGACCAAAGCACCTCTTTATAAAAAGCTATCAAATTTTGGCCTTCTTCATTCTTTATCATCAAAGAACAATGTTGTTAGTTACTCCAATCACATTTGTAAGTCACAGTTTACAATTAGTTGAATAGATGAATGGAAGAATTCTACATCTTATCATTTCCTCCATAATTTTAACGAAAGGCTTTTAGCCACCTGTATGGTTGACCCATTGTTTCTTCCTATTTTTTCTATTTCTCTTTGACATTCTCTATGGTTTAATGAATGCAAACATTAAACAAATAGCAACAACTTATGTTGGGTACAACATTCACTAGCATGGATACTAGTGGGCTTGTTGATATGTATCATCAAATTGTGTATAACTTAAAACACATAAACATATACCTTGAAGCCTTCACTGGACCACATTGCACATAAGTACTCCCATACAGTCTTCTCCACACAAGTTGTCCCACCAGAAATTGTCGCTTCGTGCATCTCATATCCCAGGTATAGCTTCCATAGGAAATAGTGGAACGTATTGGATTTTCGAGCAAGTGCGTGCACGCACTCACGATAGGAACTTTGTGTCCAATCCAATATAAAGACAGCCTATGATAAAACAATTTTATAAATTATATGTTTCTTAATGTATTAAATAGTGACATTAATAAATAGGTTCAGAAAAAACCAAGCTATCATATGTCTTACCCATTCACACACAACCATCAAAGATGACCCATATAACAATGTTTACGCCCAAACACCAATCACATATAGGCCATGTTTATTCCATCGCATGGCCTGTGCTGTCTTCTTCGTCATATAAAGGCGTTGCAACCTTGTCTTCAGCGGAAAATAGCACATCACTTTCTGAGGTACCCAGTGTTTACCAATCCTTGAGACCCACTTAGATGCGTTGCACTTGGGGCACTCATCTTTATCTTCATTGTCTTTCCAAAACAGACACAATTATTTGGGCATACATGGATCTTGGTGTAACTAAATTCCAACCCACATTCTAAGCGACGAGTATCGTTATATTCAAGTAAGAGAGCATTCGGGAATGCAGATTTTAAAAGTTTTAGCACCATGTTAAAAGACTTAACACTCCAACACCCAATTATCTTGATGTGGAGCAACTTCACCATAAATGATAGTTTCAAGAAATTTGTACATGATGGGTAGAGCGGACGTCATGCATCCTCTAGACACTACTCAAACGTCTGGTGTCTTGGAGTGTCAATGTTGGGTTGTGCGTTATCACCTTCACTGCCACCAGCATTTAAACCAGTTGTACTATCCATGAAGGATCCTATACGGATGTCATCTAACATCTCATCTACGTCATCAATGTAGCCATCGAAATCGAGGTCCTTCATCCTCATCGGAAGAACGGCTGGCAATAAAAGAATCATCTTCTCCCTAGAATATCCATTGAGTATAATTAGTATCAATCCCCCTCAAGAAAAGATGATCTTTCACCACACTAATCGAGTGGAAAAAAATGATTACGACATCGTCGACAAGGACATCTAATTGAATCACTAATACTGGAATTGGCTTGAGCCATGACTAAGAATTGATTTACTCCTTCGGCATATTCATTGGACCGCAATCTATCTTCAATATGCATCCAAGCTTTATCCATTTAAACCTTGGTAAAACAAAGTTCCAAGTTATACTTTTAGCATAGAAGTTAATATGATTCACAACACAATGATCATATTAATTGTGGATAAGAGAGTTAAAAAAATAGTGGACATGTGACCTATGAATCAACAGACATAGTTGAAGCTTAGTGCTAGACTACAAAAGGACCCACCCCAATACATGATGCATGACCACACATCATGTATTGGATATGCTTAGTCGAATAATTATAGTTATAGGTAAAACATGTCTACATTAATAGCCACTCTATCAACGTAGTGAAACCAATATAAAATGAGGTGGAATTCATGAAGTAACAATACAGAAGGGACAATTTTCATAGACAGCTAGCTAGTAACTTATCTAATAATTACTCGGGCAAAACATAACACGAATGTCAAGGCCATAAGCATATAGGTGGAGGTGCCAAGTAGAGGGTGGAAGAACTATGAACTTTTTAACACACAAATGGAATTATGTCTAACACGCCCAAAATAGCAAAAAAGTCGAAACCAGTTAGAAATGTTGATGTGGATCGAATGGTTGATAGGATAGGGAAAACTAGTATTTTATAAATGGCAGATTCATATGTGGTTCTGTTTTTTCCCTTTCGTCAAAACTTTATGGATATTATGGAGAACACAATAATAGACAAAGGAGATGTAAATTGAGATCGAAGAATGGAACATACTATAAACCTCAAAGAACAATTCTAAAAGAATCTTCCCCAGGGTCAATATTGATGGTCCACAATGTGGGAAGGGCCTGAATACTTACATTGAAACAAAAATTCAGCTACATCATCAGTGAAGAGCCTAGCCATGTTAAGCAATTAATTTGGAGAGAAACTCATGACATTTTACCTATAAAAAGTAAGTTATATGCAAGAAGATGTGTTGATTCACTGTATTGTCCCATCTGTTTAACTGAGGAGGAAACAACATGTCATGTGCTGTGGGTTTGTACCCAAACCAATTCAAGAATGGCCAAGACTAGATGTTAACTTCAGGGAGATTGGCATCACTCTGTCATACCATCAAGGGTGCTAATCCTAACGAAGTTGCAAAGGTTTATGCTTTGAGGAATGCAATGGAATTGTGAGAAGATCTTGCCTTCTCACAAATCACATTTGAGGGTGATGTGCAATATGTTATTAATATGGTCAATGTAAATGGTGAGAACTACTTATGATATGGCCAATTGATTGAGGACATTAAAAGGATGTGCTTAAGACTGACCTGCTTGGCAAGTTAAGTTGGTGAGAACTTCACTCTCTTGCGAAACATGCTTTCAATTATTATGATGAATGCAAATGGATGGAGGCAGGTCCTTATGTAATAGATATGTATGTCCAAAGGGACAAAACTAATATGATTGTTTAATGCAAGTGCAGTATAATGTTCATTTAAAAAAAAAAATCTAGAATTGTGATAGAGTGCATAAGAGTACATTTTTAATGCTATTTTTTCACATCTATTTGCTAATACATAAGTATAATTAGGACTTTTAATGATATTTTCTAATTTGAGTGGTATTTTATAAAGAGTCCAATTATAATTGATGTTTCAATGATTTTATTGTAGATGAAGCTAAAAATAATAAAGCTCAATGCCCAAAAGATAAAGCTCAATTCAAGTGGGCTTGGCCCAACCCAATCAAAAGAAATGAAAACTGAATGGAAGGCATGGTGGGTTTAATGTAATCGCGAATTGGAAACGTCTCTGCATAGTTCAATCATTCAAGAAGCGTTGAAAAGCTAGGTCAACGGGCTACAATTGATCCTCAAATAGCAATTTTGTAATTCCAACATTTTCCAAGCGGAAAATGCTCCGCAATCTGAGCCCAAAAATCTACAAAATCTACGATTCAGGAAGGGGAATTATTTTCTTTCCTTGGGAGGTTGGTTCCAGAACAAGCGGGAGGAGGAGTCTATCACTTTGGAGAGAACCAAAGGCTGGGTTTTTCATAGTTTTTTTGGGGGATTCTTTTTCTGGAGTAATCAAAGGGAGCAGGATATCAAAGGAGGAGACTGGTTTTTGAGTTTTTTTTTTTTATTATTCTGAATTTCTTTCAATTTCTTGATGTTAAACTCTTTGATTATGATTTTATTCAGTTTTACCATGAACTAATTTCCATTTTCTAGGGCTACAATGTAGCCTAATGCTTGTGAATGATTGATCAATATTTACATGATTTGGGATTCAATTTGAGACTGAGAAGTGAAAATTGTTTCAGCCTATGTTTGAGATACCACAAGGAATCCATAGGATAGAGATATCTATGGACTTGTGTAATCTTTCTAAAGGTTTCTTGTTCTTAATGAGTTTTGACATGTTTAGAATTTTCACAAAGATATAGAAAATTTGCTTGTTGGGATATTTTGTTAATGCTTAAGAAAGATTAATGAATAAATTAGAGATCTGATTATCAACAATAGGAAATAATTGCAATTAGAACACGTAGGAAATTCGCATAGGATTAATTATGGTGAATCGGAAACCCTAGAATCTTGTTTCCTTGATCTCAACTTGCCTATTTAATTAAGTTATTTTAAACTCTCTAGTTCAACAATTCATTCTCATTTGAATTATCAAATAGATTATAGTTTAATAAATTTTGTTACTTATTAGTAATTTTTCAATCCTCGTGGGACAAGACTCTTACTCATTCATTTTATTACTTGCTATGATTCGTGCACTTGCAATTTCAATCAACAAATTGCATAGAGGTGATTCATTAATAAAATGCATATGTAGAGTTATTGGTGATATAAATCTACAATGATTAAACCTGGGGTTATCCCCTCATGATACATCTTAGCAAAACTAAAACAAACAGAGGTAAAAGAAAAAACAGGGGCGAAATTAGAAAAATAAAGTCAGATTGATACCATTTCGCATCGATTCTTACCACTCCCCTTGGCTGATCACATCACAAGCAATTTAGTACTTATAATGTTCCAATTCATGTACCCACCATGGCAAAGAAAACCTCTTCATCCATACATTTTAGGTGCTCTAAAGTACCGCAATAAATTTTGTAGGTCTGTGTTAGCCAATAAAAAAATGTTATATATATATGGGTACATTACTACACTTAATCAATCAAAGGGATGAAGCCCATATAGGCTGCCAATATAAGCTGCCCATATTATCATGTCTAATTAAATCTACCCATATCCACCTTACTGAGTTTATCATAACATTCCACCAATTTAACTTCCCCCCAATACACATGATAACCATATAAGAACATACAGATTTGTTATTCTGATCCTAAGGTGTGGTTTACAACCTAACCTTAGGAGCTACTTCTGCAAAAGATTAATGGAAAACATAGTATCATGAGTCCGGTGTTAGTTATCACATCAAACATACAACCACTTTGAAAAACAGCCATAATAATTCAGCTACATGTAGATTGCTTTATACATGTTTGCTACGTACACCCACCCGTGGAATACAGTTTTGCTGCAATTATAGGAAGTTTATCAGATTTACTGCAACACAAATTGTTTCCAAACAATTTTGAATAGAAGTAGGTATAATGGCATTTATACTCTTCTATGTTCATTAGTTAGATTAAAACTAGACTGCAACTCAAATCCCATCTAATGCATACAAACCCTTTTTGCTAACCCAACACTAGGTGACGTATATGGTTATTCATACAATGACCAAACTACAAAGCCAAATTACACCTCAATAACCCTAAACAGATATATAGTAGTAGGAACATTCTCATGTAGTGCATTTTAGCAATAGCAAAAAACTCGAAATTATAGCATAGATGAGAACTTACACCAAGTCTGTCATCATGAGTGAATTACACCAACTCTAGTATTGTCACATCCACATGTGGAACCTACATATATTTAATATCTTTGTTTTAGCATTCCAATTCTATAATCAATTTACACAAACTCGCCAAACCAGGTTGGGTCAAGTACAATTCAACCACCCCTCCATACATAATGCCAAATGAAGAGGCTTAATTAAATAAAATTATAAGGATAGTGAAATGGACAACATCTATAGAAAATGTAGCATAAGCAACAGAAAATGACTACCCAAGGGATCACTAGCAACCACAATCTAGAATCCAATTAAATGTTGTCTCAATTTAGAATAGTAATAAACTCACCTTTTGTATAATTCAAGTGTCATGAAGGATCCCATACTGTTTTCATCTAACATCTCAAGGGTGCTTTTCAGCCAAGTGTTGCAGAGGCTTATGCCTTGAGGAGGGCCATGGAATTGTGAGAAGATCTTGTCTTCTCACAAGTCACATTCAAGGGTGATACTCACAATATGTTATTAATATGGTCAATGCAGATGGAGAGAACAACTTATGGTATGGCCAGGGGGTTGAGGACATTAAAAGGATGTGTTTAAAAATCCCTATTCTGGCAAGCTAAGTTTCAATACAGAGAGGCTAACTGTTTAGCCCACTCTATTGCCATGCATTCAATTTATGATGATGAATGTATATGGATGGAGGCAAGTCCTTCTATAATAGATATGCATGTCCAAAGGGGCAAAACACATTTGGTCACTTAATGCAAGTGCAGTATGATGTTCATTTCAAAAATTAAAAAAAAAAAAAAATCTAGAATTGCATAGAGGTCTTACATTAATAAAATGCATATGCACAGTTATTGGTGCTATAAATCACGAATAAAACCTGGGCTTATCCCCTCATCATACATCTCAGCAAAACTGAAACAGAGGTAAAAGGAAAAATAAGGGTGAAAATGGGAAAATAAAGTGAGATTGAATACATTTAGCATCGATTCTTACCACTCATCTTGGCTGATGACAGTGCAAGCATGCTAATACTTCTATTGTTTGCCACACTTCAAAAAATCCCTCATGATTTGTATGACGTAAGCAGTGATAGCTAGTTGCCGCATCTCCAGAAACTGCCGCGAATTAGCCAGAAAATTGAAGCCACTGACTAAGCCACAATCAACACTATATGCAGTACCTAATGATTTCGTGGTTGTTGGTCCTCAACCATACTACGGCAGCGATGATTTTTTGATGTGCGAATTAGGAGTCAAAATTTCTCAGTACTGCTATTCGTGGGTTTCGCCCAAATGATAATAGTATAATAGGGAGGCTAATGAGAAGAGATGAGAAAAATCCCGCAGGCAGCAAGTTTTAGCCTATTTATATAACCCAGTTATAACAGCGAAAGCTTCTCGTCACACAAAGGTGCAATGAACTTTATAAAGGGGATCATACTTGCAGCTGTTGTATGTCTTTACAACAAATGTAAAAAAGTGCTGCAAATGAATTATACGCACCGTGTTATTTGTGTCGTTATGTTTTTGTCGTGTCGGTGAGTATTTTTGACAAATTCATCCACAATTTCTGGAGACTTCAATATTATGAATAAAGCTATTTGCGGCAAGTTTTTAACCGCGGGGAAAAAGATGGTGGGAAAAAGGCCCAAAATGTTGTAGTGACATTTATAATTGGCCGAAACATTTTACAATTAATTAATTTTTTCCGGCTTTCCCTTGACATCTCTGTTGTTGTAGTTGGTGCATGGGGGTGTAAACGGAAGTGGTCGAACATTCAGAAAAGTTGTGATATTCTATCTGTAAGGCCCATCTGAAGAAGTATACAGTACTAATTGGGAGATTTATAACTCACGATGATCGACCGCCAAAGGTGGCTAATAGGAATAAAATATTAATGATTGATCAACCTGAACGACGTCAGATCGAGATCATAATTGTTTCTATATACAAATTATTTTATTCAATCTAATTGACAATATACGATGATGTGTTGGTAATTTTTTAATAAACAGAGTTTCGGTAACCTTTTTTTTATGTGCTATATATAACGGTGGCATTTGAATTCTTAATAAGTTTGTAGTTTTAATGGTTTAGGCGTTACTCATGTACGTAGTTTATAGCTCTATCAAGCAATATCCTATAATGACTACAGAGTAATTAGCTGCGATTTTTTGAAAGAAGAATTATGTTTGACCATTAGGCCGGGGGCCGAAACGTTTGTTTTTGTCATTAGTTTTTCATTAACTGGGTTAACGTATCTCTTTAAATTGATTGTATTTAATGTTTCAGTTGCTCAATTTTATTGCTCATTACCGTCCCTTTTTCAACCAAGCCGTTTGAATCTTCTTTCTCTTTAATTTTGTCACTTAATTTCTAATTACCTGCTCATGTGTTAATGGTTCTAGCTCCTGGAAGCCGCTTTTTGTATTAATTTGGGTGTCTTTATTCTCTTTATTGCCCAGTTTCTGATCAATCTCTTGTATAAGTCTACTTTTTCGTTTTAGTTTTTTTAAATTGAATTGAGGTTGGCTTCCATAGTTAGTGGTTCGATCGTTCAAGAGTGATGCTCTTTCTTTTCCAACAAAAGTAGTTTGTAGTTTTTTAGAAAAAAGGGAATCAAGGCAAAGTACTATGTAGATCCTTTTGAGAATGGAAAATGATACTATATACTCTTGAGTTTGCCCGGCCTTCAATTTGACCACTCATATATTTTGTTTTATTTATTAATATTATTTTTTACTTAATGATTAAGAAAATGACTATAAGGTGTGTATTGATTTTTTTTTTTTAATGTTTAAACATGTTTGAAAAATGTTTGAAATAAAAAGAAAAAAAAAAGAAAGAAAAATGCAATCTGCACTAGTAGGGGTACACCAAGTGGCCAAACTTGGGTGGCATAGTAGCACCACCCTTTGAAAATTTTCCAAACAAAAGAGAGATGCTTTTACTAGTGGTGCTTTAGGCTCAACTACTTATATAGAGTTGGTTTAAGTTATACGACAATCAATTGGGCTGTTATATTCTAGAGGAGACAAGTCAAGACGAGTTCTGCTACTCTAGTTCATTTGAGAATTTTGTATACTATAGAGAGTTTAAATCTCCTTAAAGAGAGCAGATTTTTGTGTCTCAACCCAAACTAGTTTCATGCAAATATTAATTTTATTGTAATTTTTATTATATTATTGTGTATTTTACTAACACGATCAAACAAGACTGTGGTTCGACTTCGAACAAAATATTAATTTATGATTGATCGCTTTCCACAATATCTCTCTCTAATCTACGTTGGACCATTTATGCAAATGAACAAATATGACAATTGGTTGATCAACGTCAAAGGAAATTTGTTTATATGATCATGACATTATTATTGCATGTATTAATTAATTAGGTTCATTATGATTTGGTTTCCTTATAATCGGCCTGGAACCATTACTAATTTAGCCATATTAGTTGTGGTTTGTTTCAGTACGTATATACGTACTTTTAGACAGATTGGTCCAATTTTTTTCTTTGTAAAATTTTAAATTAATAGCTGCGTGGCCTGGAACCATGGCATGCATATTTAAATCGGAATTTGAGGAAGATCTCTAACAAATTGTATTATATTAATGAGAGGCCGGTGGAATTACTCTATCATGATATTGAGTCCACGTGGTTTTGCTTGCGAACGGATTGGTCGTTGTATTTTGAGTTCAAAATTTTAACAAAATATATGAACTCTGAAAAGTAATTAAATATTAACGGATGGACTGCGGATGATTACGTGTATATTATATAAATATATATATTTATATTATATATCTGTGTGTGTAGAGATCGAGAGAGAGAGATCAGAGAGAGTTGCATGGATTTAAAGAATACTGCATGCATGCAAATTATATACCACTCTACTTCACCCAAATTTATTTCTCCAAGAGTACTGATATATATATTATATATGTGTATATGTATACATGTGTACGCACGTACGTACATACATAAAAACATTCATATATATATATATATATATATATATATATATCATATAGCTAGTTGTAGAATTATAGGGTATTAGCTTGCAAATATTATGATGGAAAAATGTATATCGATCCCTGAAGTAACGACCCATTATTACGACTGAAAATTATACATCAGATCAGCAAACATGCATGCACAGTACTATCCTCTCTCGTACAGCGTTGTGTGTTTTGTGTGTGTGTGAGAGAGAGAGAGAGAGAGAGAGATAGAGGTACAACGAAATAATAGTAAGTACGGAGAGGAGTTTGCATGGTTACAACGTTGATCAAACTTCATACAATATCAGCGGAGAAGTGGCCATGGCTGGAGCCTTCCATGCGGCCTATTGCATTGCTTTTTGTTTGTTCATGCGCATTTTGATTGTTATACGTCCCGTTTCCATCAGAGTTGGGCAGCTGGGAGCATAGGGCAATGGCATCATGTACCTCGGAGCTGTTGGCCATAGTACTTGTGCTCGAGTTTACAGTGTCAGCTTCCTTTTCTGCAGGTAGCTTTTGTCCTTCTTCAACTGCCTTGTAATTCCTGTAGATTACGTAAAGTGCCATCTGAAGAACCCCCAAGATGAAACCCAGAATGTTTGGAAGCTGTTGAAGAACGTGAAAAATAAAAATAAAAATAAAAAACAAATATCAATATTATATATATATCATTAATACTGATGATCATGTTAATTCGATAGAAAACTGCAGTGAGATATCGGTTTTTATTTAGCATTAATTAATTATAGGTTTGCCATTCTTTTTTCCATGAGGATTTATCATGTTAATTTAATTTGGTTGAGTGGACATTCTGAAGCAATAAGAAATTACTATTTTGTAAGTATTCGATCGTGTATATAATATATATAGTTATATTATATTTTTATAAATTATAATAATTGAAACACCATATAATAATATTAGCAACCGACAGCACTAATTTTTAACAATTAATATTGATTCGCTTTAAAAGTTAGTGGCAAATTAAATTAGGGATAGATCTGTAAATTAAGTTTGCTTATTGAGTTATAAATTATATATATGTATATATATGTATGTATATGCAAGGAATTTAGGGATGTAAAAGCTTGATCAGATTTTCTCGAATATCCTAATTATTATTTTTCAGATGCTGAGATCGAGGAGCTGGATCAGAACTTACCGCAACATACAAATCCTTCAGTAGTATGCCATATAAGAGCCACATAATAGCACTGAGTGTGAGGAAAAGTGACAGAGTAAAGGGCATGAACTCCACGCTCTTCGTGCGGATCACCACTCTCTACAGCGCATGCAGTAAAATAATGATATATATAGATATATATATATATATATATATATGCATGCATGGGAATGCGATCGAGTTAACATCACCAAACATATTAAGTACTGATGATCAAAAGGGAAAATAATAAAAAAGAAAATAACAACCAATTCATAAATAAATTAAAGATGGAGGAAATTAAAAGGAAGTTCAATATATAATTAATATCCTAACCATAATGCTTAAAGGTGCTGCGAAGACACTGATAGAAAAGGCCACACAAACCCATCCAAGAACTCGGACACGGTCTGATCCTTTAGCTAAGAACTGGGAGAGAAGCAGTATCACGCAAAAACCCCCGAAATTCATTAGAAGAAGCAGCCTCAAGGTCAACATCTGTACTCATCCAAAGCAATAAGCTACAATAAATTAGTATATACACGAAAATGATTATTTTAAATTAAAATGAGTTTGTTTTCGTCATAAAATAGTTATTATTGTTACAAATAATCCATCATAAATTCTTGCTTTTCTTATAGTAAAGTACGTATAGATCAACGTATAACAATATTAATATGGTTAGAGAGAGACAGATCAGATCAGAGAGGGTTTTATATATGTACGTATGAAGTAATTATTAGTACGTACCCGAGCTTGCTTTGGTGCATACATAATATATAATGCAACGTAAATTGTCTCCACAACACAGCCGACTGAGTTTATTGTAATGAGAAGAATTTCATCCGACTTGAGTGATGCGTAGTATATCCAAAGCATCGCACTGAATATTGCAACTACATATGGAAGTGATTGAAACCCGTCTGTCGATTTCTTCTTGCAAACCCTTAAAAAGGTTGGCCTGCATTAATTATGAAGTTGTAATTTATTGTATGTCCTCCGCCCAAGAACTTTGCTAGCTAGCTAGATATATAGGGTACTTTGGAAATTGGATAAAAAAAATAAAAAAAGAAGAAAAATTAGAAACCTCGAACATGAAAGGACTACTTACACTGGAGCTAGAAAAACCACGAAGGAGACAATGTTACCTATTATATATATCGAAAAAACAAAGAGATCACGAAATCGATCAGTACTCTCCCATATATATATATATACAAGAGTTATTGCCTGCATGTATGTAAAAAAATTGTAAAAGTAAAAAATAATATATATATGTATAGGTGTATAGATTTTCGATATTAGAAGCTAGCTAGCTAGCCGCAAGTCATGCATGTATATATATACTCTGCACATAACATTTTTAGTACGTAAAATGGGATTTAAAGGTACTGCATGCCTAATTGTAAATTTAAAATGAAGCCAAGAAAATTAGCAACAAAATAATAATATCAGAAACTTCTGTAGTATATATCTCTACCTAGAACGCCAAATGCAAATACCCATGGATTGTCAGTTGAGAAAATGGCCATTTTCTTTGGTTTCTGATCTCACTATATATTTTTCAAAAACAAGAAGCTATATAGGGAACGAAGTGAAGGAGCAGGGGTTTGATCGGGAATTAGTCCCAGCTCTCTGACCCAGTTCATGCAACGAACTTGTACAGTGGGAGTACATATATATAGAGAGGTGGTGCATGCTCCATGTATGTTCTTTGTTGCATGAAGAGTGAATCAGTACAATCACTCAGATTTTACCGTACGTAGTACCAAAAGCCATTCACCCAACATGCCAACTCAACATAATCTACTGGATACTCTCTATTTCTATATAAGATATATTGCGCCCGCCAGACTTACGTACGTACCACACCAAAATGACTTTCCTGGCCTAACTCTGCCAGCTTTGAGCATTGGTAATGGTTTAATTATTGTCAAGTCTAAAATTTAGTTAAAAGTTGAAATTTTAACTAATTAAATAGAAGTTATTGTAAAAACTAGTTCACATTGGACTATCCATCCCAAAGTCAAAATAATAATATAATATTTGATATTTTAATAATAATTTTTTGAAATTTTTGTTTAATATTTTACAATTATTTTTTTCCTCAATCTAATTATCCAATAAATACATTTTGTCAACCCTTCTCACACACAACAATCACATATGCAATTTTTGCCAACCTTTCTTCTACCTAGCATCCACATTTACAATTTTGTGAAGCCAACAAAAATAATTTAGAGTAAAATATTTTTTTGAAGATGAACATAGTTGGCCAAATTTGGATAAAGGAATGACTTTACTGTAATTCAAAAGTGGAGTTTTAGAATTTTGACTACTCCAATATAGACCACTTAAATAAAAATTAGCCAAAATTTGACTAGGCACTTGCATTTGGCCACTAGGCTCTAAGTAGTTTACTTGACCATATGTCCAGGGAATTCCCGTTTTATACTTTGGAAAATGATAAATTTACTACTAAATAAAAATTTGTATACAACTATGTAATAAAATAATATTATTTTAAATTTGATTTTGACTTTTACTTATGATTTTTTTTTTTTTTGAAAGTACTTTTACTTATGATTTGATGCGTTTAAATATAATAAAAATTATTATTATATTTAAAGTTGTCTAGTTGTGAATGAGTTGTTAGCCTATCTGATCACTACCCGATTACATCCAATTTGGTCGTACTACCAGCTTGGTGTTCCACTGCTGAATCGTAGCCCTAACCTGCACTAGTAGATGAGCG
Organism: Cyclocarya paliurus; assembly: GCA_029856935.1. Taxonomy (NCBI): domain Eukaryota; kingdom Viridiplantae; phylum Streptophyta; class Magnoliopsida; order Fagales; family Juglandaceae; genus Cyclocarya; species Cyclocarya paliurus. The sequence goes on along the minus strand of CM056960.1, from coordinate 1,285,885 downwards.
CATGACCTGTTGGTGCGCATATATTTCATACTTTGGCATCAACATATGACATGTGTACGTAAGATGAAGTCGACAATCTGCACTAATGCAAAGAAACTTTATATGTGCTTTTTTCTTGGTTCGTTTAGGTGATTGTAAGAGAGGAATATTGCTATTGCGCTCTATCTCAAAGCTTTTGACTGTCACGCGTAAACAGGGGATTCAAAGACTGGTTCTGTTGTTTTAAGTGGGGCATTCATTCAATGACAACGCTATGTATCTACCTGGTTCATAAGAATTAATATTGGCAGAATTTGATCTCTCTCTCGCATGATATCCCACCATTTTGGTTTCCAATTTGATGCATGTCATTCTAAGCGGCTCCGATTGCTTCAGTAGAAATATTATAAAGAGTTCGGGAATGCTTTTGGTCATTAGAATAAGGAAAAGATGGGCTTCAAGTGTTAGGTAGAGAGTTAAAAATAGGGGTTACGTACCGTAGAGGATAAGATTCGAGATAATTAAGAATATATTAGCAAAGCCGAACTATCATTACCATAACTCTATATTTATTAATTGATGCGTCACCATACATATATGTGCTTAAAAATTAATAATTCAAGATATTTTAAGGACAAACTAGGTCGGGATCAGATTGACAACGATCGATTTGTACAACTTTTATTTATTTATATGCATAATGACAATTTTGATGTTTTATTTTCCCGCTAGCTGCTTTCTTGATCTTGATGAGCTGGCCGAATAAATATTGCATGATGGTTCTCAACTAACTATTTGTAGGGTACTAATTATTATTATTATTATATATATATATAGAGAGAGAGAGAGAGAGAGAGAGAGATCTATGCTCATGATTTTGATCACAAGCCTAGCCAGCGCCTAATATGTTGGAGAGTTCCAATATTATAAATTGATTCAAGAGATCTCAGCTTTCATCATGATATAGCATGCATGATCTATATATATATATATATAGAATTTAGAATTATACATTAAAACTTGTTTAATATCATGGTTGAATCCTCCCACAGTACTACTACGCACGCCTAGCTAGCTAGAGATTTCTTTAAAATATGTTTCTACATCTTGGTAGTAATACAAGAAAACTGTTTATTTGTAACTAGTTATTTCCAGCAAAAATAATTATTTTCTGTCAAATAAGTTTGATTTTATCACAAATAGTTTTTATCGTCGCAAATAATTCGTCACAAATGTTTGTTTTTCTTATGATGTATATATATAGAAGCTAATTAAGTACAGATTAATAAAATTAATATTTTTTCTCTAATATATATATATATATATATATATATATATATATATAGGTCGACTGATGATCTCAAGAAGAGGCCGATTAGATTAATTTCCTAGTATTTAATGACTTAATTAATAGGCCTAGATTAATAAGATGATCAATCCACAAATTCATTTAAGGGGATATTTGTATATATTTTTTTAGATAATGGGAGTCATCTTATTACAATTAGTGTTCTCGATCGAAACACTTCAATATCATGATCGCCTACAATATTAATATCATGCAGAAAAATTCTACTCATCATCTCTACACTACACAGCACCACACATGATTTTTTATTTTACTTTCTTCCCTTATTAAATATGTGGTGTATGAATAATAAGAAAAAGAATTTCTTTAGTTTAGCAAGAATAAAACAAAAAATTAAATAAAAAATTAAATTTGGTGTGTGTTGTAGGGATGATAAATAGTGGGGCTCTTATATGTATGAGAAGTAAGTTCAAGTACTGATGGTAATTTTATGGAACTAATTAAACTCAGTGCAGTCCAGAAGTCACCATGCATTCATGCATATTGTATTTCATGACCAAAACAATTTTTAATGTCGTAATTATTAAATAAAATGATTTAGATTTTTTTAACATATTAATCAAACAAAATATACCTAAATAACCACATGATATAATACAACTAATTATTATGCCCAAATTAATATTTGTGAATCTCGAAATAAATAATTTTACTAAATAATTAACGGAATTGATCATATTGGATTTCAGATCGAACATCAATATTCCAAACACAATTTATAAGTACTGCCTTCCTTCCTAGCCTTTGAAATTAATTACTAATTTTGCTTTCACATTTTGTCCTATTAATTAATTAATTAAAATTTGCAGCCTAACAGCTTGTTGGAACTGTTTCAGTCTCTAATTGGCATGGAGTCTGGCTAGGTAACTCCATAGGGTTTAAACTTTTACACCATATATATAAATATAAATATATATATATATATATATATATATATATATATATATATATAATTTGTGCCAATTGAAACTCGGAAGCAATATACCAACAACAATAATAGATAAGTGGAACTATTTTGTCGCTTATATGTCTATTTTGTATACTCATGCCTAGTACAAATTATATTTTTTTTAATTTTTTTTAAATATATTTAAACACTTTTAAAAAATAAAAAAATACCAATATATTAAAAATTACTTCTTTAAATATTAAATAAAAATATTAAAAAAATAAAATACTTAAGCGATCAAACGACACGATATAGTAACATGATTTACCATTAACAATAATATAAATCTACTACTGCATCATGCACCAATGCACGTACGTGGCCTAGCTAGCGAGCTAATATGAAAAATAATTGATCACGTTTGCATTGAAGCTGGTGAATGGAAAATTAAAAAAGCTATATATATATATATATATATTAAACACTTGCTTTTTCTTTGTAATTTTGAACTTGACACGTACCTGTCATCTTTTGACGTTCCCATAATAAATGGTCGGAGGATAGATTAATATACTGCATGCTCCACTCGATCCGATGAAAAATAAATAAAAAAGAAATCTTATGAAATATATAAGATTAATATACGTCTCCATCATGCAGATCAGACTGACCCAATCAAGTAGGAAGGCCACCATGCATGGCTAGCCCCTCCTAGGGATAGAGAACCGGGTGGTTCAAACTTTTGGTGGACTAAAAAATTCAGTTCGGTCCAAAGTTCTCTACTAAGATTGACCAAACCGACCGATTACACCCTTAATACCCGCAATATGTTCAATTGGCATCTATTTGAATAAGAGCCTAGGGAATGGAACCATCCCCAAGGAACGAACTACATGCGACTAATGAGGAGACTCTTCATAGTGGTCAAAAAGGTGAGCAAATTAAGACATGATCATAAGGGATCCATTTGAAGTAAGGTGATTAAGAATAACGCTTTACAAAACACACTATAAGTTGCTAGGGATAGAATCCAGAAGTCATACTCGAATCAAAATCAAAATCAACCAAATTCATTAAAGATCAGGATTCCTGAAGATGAATCTATAACAGGTCCTAGAGGGAGCTCCTTCATGCAATGGAGAAGAGGGGCAGAAGGGAGTGTGAAGCGGCGGAAGGGGTTAGGGATGAAACCCTAACCCACGTGCAATGTACTTGTCGAAGGAGCTAGTCTGAAGTGATGAAGTGAAGACTTCTGTCTACTTGGGAGGCTTCTGGATTCCAAAGGGGGATGTTGGGCGTGGGCCAGGCTTGGGCCAAGTCTAACAGGGCTTATTTACTTAATTGCTTTATTTTATGTTAAGGGACAACAATAAGTGGGTCATAGGGTATTTGGGCTATTATCTTTCTTTTCTTTACTCTTGTTAAGTTGCTTTAGTTATAGTCTTGGGTCGTTTGTACAAGGTTGAGGCCTTTCTTCCTATGTTTGTAAGACTCTAGCATATATGCTCACAATAGCTATGAAGAAGCGCCATTTGGAAAGTAATGAAAACCTAGTTCGTTTTGCTTCTTCTCTGTTTTCTCACCCTTTCTCTGGAGGCGCTCCCCTCAAAGTGAGCTTTTCCCTGTGTGTGTGTGAATCATTTTTGTCTTGGTGTATTACAAGTGGTATCCAAAGCCACCGATTACTTACACTGTTACATTGACATGGCTGAGAGGACAAGACTCAACTAGCTACAAGATGGGCTCACTGCCCTAAAAAAATCTTCAGAAAACCTATACAATGATCTTAAAAAAGCGTATGATGCTAAGTTTTCACACTTGGATACCGAAATGGATACTCTCAAAAGGCAAAATGAAGTGATAGTACAGCAACTAGTTGTTTTGACAACAGAGATGAAGAAAAGAAATCCTCATGTCAACTCTAGGGACTGGTCCTCAAGTGACCAAATGAGGGAAAAAGCTAAACATATGCAGCTGCACCAGCCTTTTCAGCAACCTTTTCAACACAACAGTACCCACAACAGCAACCCCATCAAAACCAGCAACTTCATCAGCAAAATATCGGCGATGTGCAGGCTCGGACAGTAAAGTTAGACTTTCCCATTTTCAATGGGAAGACCCTGCAAGTTGGATTTACAAAGTTAATCAATTTTTTCATTTTCACAACACAATACCACATCAAAGACTAACGCTTGCCTCTTTTCACATGGAGGGCAAAGCCATCATTTGGTTTCAAGAAATGGAAGAAATAGTCTAGTTCAAGGATTGGGACACATTCACTAAGGCCCTATTGATTAGATTTGAGCCAAATGCATATGAAAACCCAATGGAAGCCCTCACTCGATTAAGGCAAACTAGTATTGTAGAGGACTATCAAGCAAGGTTTGAAACTTTGTCTAACAAATTAAGAGGGTTGTTTGACACTTACAAGTTTGGTTATTTTTTGAGCTAGCTAAAAGATGAGATCCGGTTAACAGTGAGAATGTTCATCTCCTCCAACCTTACCACAGCATATAGCCTAGCCAAAATTCAAGAAGAAAATGTGAACTTAACCAAAAGAAACCCCAGGTCAAGCCTACAATACTCACTTGACCCAAGCATTTTGAAAACACCATCCACCCACCATACAGAACCAACCAAAACAAACCAAATTTTTCCATCCACAAAATAACCCAAAACCAAATGAAAGAGAGGAGGGAGGAAGGGTTGAATATTGGCATACGTATCCTTAATTATAATATTCTGTCCATTCTCCAAAAATACGTCTCTACCTCTCATCTCCCTCTCTTGCCCTCTCCCTGCTTCCACCTCCTAGTGAGTGCGTGCTCCTTTAGATGAAATTCCTTGCAACTTGATCCTTGAGCACAATTAGACTTATGATCACAACTCCTTTGCAATTATGTATTTATAATCTAAATAGTTTAGTGTTGAGGCATTTTCCGGTCATGGTCGAATGCCCACCGTATGGTCGAATGGTTCTTCTCTCATACGGTGATTCGTGGTGGTGATACGGTAGTGATGTGCATGGAACACTCTTAATCATAATAAAAGTAAAGGAGGCCTACCTCGACTAGCTTAGCTTCTAGGGTGTAAATCCACTATATATAAGTGGAGTTTTATATAAGCTCATCATCCTTACAAATTAAACTCTCTACAAATGCTCCCATGAAAGTCTCTCTAGTCTTTAAGTTATTCTCAGGAGCACTTTGATCTTCATTGTCTCCACCAAGCTAATTCAACTGGACCCTCTTCTCTCTATTCGCCGCACTTTCTTATAGTCAATCTTCTTGTTTTATGTCTCATCCTCCAATTTTATGTCACATCTCTCTTTATTTTATGTCTATCCAACTTTAAGGCTGTGTTTGGATGTTGAACTGGGTTGAACTGAGTTGAGTTTTTTATTAATAGTAGTGAGTTGAGATTGTTGAATGAGTTTGGTGGGGTCCACTAAAATGAGTTTTTATTGTGTTTGGATGTTGAGATGAATTTAGATATATTTATGGAAAGTTGTGAAAAAATAGCCAACACCATTAATTAATATTGTTTACCTGACAATGTCCTTGCCGACTGCATCCGAAAATGCTGGCGCCAAAGAGAAGATTCGCGGCATGTCAAGCCCTGGTAAGGTTCTTCGCTTTGCATCGAATTAAACCACATGCTCCACCGCTTGTGCGGGCCCCCGTCAATTCCTTTGAGTTTCATTCTTGCGAACGTACTCCCCAGGCGGGATACTTAACGCGTTAGCTACAGCACTGCACGGGTCGATACGCACAGCGCCTAGTATCCATCGTTTACGGCTAGGACTACTGGGGTATCTAATCCCATTCGCTCCCCTAGCTTTCATCTCTCAATGTCAGTGTCGGCCCAGCAGAGTGCTTTCGCCGTTGGTGTTCTTTCCGGGAGATCTTTCATATCTTTCGAGATCCACCTTACAATATGGGGTCAAAAAGCCAAAATAAATGATTTTAGCCCTTATAAAAAGAAAACAGATTGTTGAACCCCTTTCACGCTCATGTCACGTCGAGGTACTGCAGAAGAAAAAACTGCAAAATCCGATCCAATTTATCGGAATCGATTAGTTAACATGTTGGTTAACCGAAAAAATGAAGAGATATCTTAATCCTTACCAACTTGATCTTGTTGCCCCGGGCAACAAACATGCATGAACCATTTCACAAAGTATGTGTCCGGATAGCCCAAAGTCTCGATAGTTAGCTCTCGGCCTTCCGGTTGAAAAACAACGTCGATGAAGACGTGTAGGTGCACTATTATGCGGTGGGGATTGTAACTTTCCAAAGTAAAGACATCTATTCATTGATAAGAAAAAGAGAAAGAAAAAATGTAAACGATGATTGGATTGATGATAAAATAGAATCCTGGGTCTCGAACAGTGATTCGATTGATGATAAAGAAAAATACAACTGAGGAAAAAAAAAAAATTTGTTCACGTTCGTGAGTGCTAGCACCAAATACAGCTAAGGGAGAAAAATATTACTACTTCTCATTCACTGCATCCAACGAAATGCATGGCTGCTAAAAACAAAATCCTGAAGCAAAGCCAAAACCGAATATCTTGAAAAGCAGCCATGGACTTTTTTCATTTTCCTGGTATTCACGTGAAGACTTCTTTCAAGTTTTATTTATTTATTTTTAAACAAGATTTCCTTCAAGTTGTATATTTCCATTTGAAAAATCTTTTGCATCACTTTTATTTCATTATTTCTTATTTATTATTTGAGTTAAATCAGTAATACCAAGTATGATTATATATCTTTCTTAAATTTTTTGATTTGATTATATAAAATATGATTTTTTTTTAAATTTTTTAAAAATAAAAAAATTAATAAATAATTGGCAAATTATTATTTAAATGAGTCAATGCATGTAAAAACCAATCTCCACTACATAATTCATATAATTTTTTCTTGAAATTAAAAATAAAAAATATTACTCAATTATTTGGAAAAAATACTACGAGGAGCATGACAACATTTTATACAATCATTCTTTTACATATTTGTTGAGGGAAAAATTAGTTGATTGGCATATTCGTGTGCAAAACCTATGTAAAATTGTGTTGTAACGAGTGCTGATGCAATGTCACTTGAAAAGAATTGATGTGTGCTTAACATGGCTCAAGCAGACCGATATGGCGCTCGAGCGAAATCAGGCAGAGTGAACCGCTCGACTAAGCACTCGAGCGAAATCAAGCAGAGTGTACCGCTCGATGGCCACTCGACTAAACGCTCGAGCGAACTTAGGCAGAGTGCACCGCTCGATGGTCGCTCGATGTTACGCTCGAGCGAATATCTGAAAACCTGCGCTCGACTCTCTCTCGATCATTCGCTCGATCCAATGTTCAGGAAACTCAAAACTCAGAGGGGCTATAAATAGAACAGCTTGTTCTGTTCTTTGGTGTGGAAAAATAGAGCAAAAACCCCAAGTGTTTCCAAGAGCCATTGGGAGAACATTTTTCCCACCTTGTGAATCTCTATTGGAAGAACATATCTCCACCACACACACACAAGATCAAACCTCATACAAGTCCATCGAAGTGGATGTGTTTCATTGGCCGGAAGGTTTTCAGAGTTTCTGTGAATTATAAAAATTGAGAGGTTCTCGTGAGAAGCTATAGAAAGGTCGGAGTTCCGGCATTACATGCATGTAGAGATCGAGTGGGTCACTCGTGGTGTTGCAAATCAAGTTTAGGAACTTCAAAGATTTTGTAAGTGTCGCTAAATTGGTTGTAACAATTAAAGTTTCTATAGTGGATTTGAGGTGGTGTCTTACACCCATAGTGGTTTTAGATTTTGAAGAGTTTCTCAAATGAGTTTCCACTCTGAAAAGGGTAAGAAAATGCCTGAATGCGAGATTTGTGTGGATTTCACTCAAGCTAAACTAAATTCCACTCGAGCGAAAAAGTTTTTAACAAGCACCTCGGTTTCTTTTCACCTAGACCCTTTTTTTTTCTCTCTTTTCTCATGCGCCATTTCCTCTCCCCTTCCCCCGTGCGATTTCCTCTTCGTGTGCTTCTCACTCTCATTTGCTCTCATTATCACGAAATCATCTCACAGTAAGTTTCTCATCTACTCTTCTCTATCATTTTATTTAGTTATTTTTTATTTCCATTTACATTGGGCATTCGGTGTTGGGGTTTTATGTGAAATGGAGAATGGCCATGGAGTTTCGGCCATTGTGTTGGTGATTGGGCATGTTGGAACTTTGTATTTGGGTATAGAGATTTGAATCTCTCTCCCTCTTGTATTTAGGAAGTTCTTTGAACTCCCATGGAGTTCTTGAACTTGATTTTGTTTGGATGCACTCCAAGTGCTCAGTGAAATGCCTCAATGGTCTTTGGCTTCACTTTTTTATCATGCATTGACATAGCATTGTTCCCATGCTCATTTCTTGTCTAAGACTAGTGTTGGGGAAGTGTTTGACATGCATTTTAATTGTGTTTGAAGTTGTTTTGGTTATGGGAGGATCATGGGATTTTCATAGGATTAAAAGTCATCATTGGGCTGGTTTGCACTTGAAGTATCAATGAAAAGCCAAAAAGGTGCATTTTTGGGCATTTTGCATAAATGGGGTTCTAAAACCCAAGTTTAGCTATAGACATGTGCATTGGATCATTCTTTGGATCATGCACTTAATCATACATGCATTTGACCATGCATTAGGCATGTGCATTGAGACATGCATTTCACAATACCTTTAGCCTTGTCTAACGGTCTCTAATTGTGTCAACAGCCTAGTCATGTCTCGACGAGTTCGTCCACGCCAAAATCCTCTTGCCCCCGCTCAAGGACGTTTTCACAATGCTGGGGCATAACAGCTTTACATTGAGAACTTCTCTAAACGCAATCTCATTGTCGAGCGTGAAGTCACTCTAGGTGAGCTTAATGAGACTATTATTCCCCGCATATTTGAGTCTCGCCAGTGGCAGGCGTTGATCACTGGTCTTCCCACTCCGTCTGTGGAGTTGGTTAGGAAGTTTTACTCCAACATTCATGCCATCTCTACTAATGGGTCTTTTGAGGTGAGTCTCCGGAACATCTCCATCCAGGTGACTCCAGGCATGTTAGCAGATCTGCTAAATACCCCACGTGTGTCTTATCCTGAGTATCCTTATACATGGATATCTCCTCCTAGTCCGTCTACTATTGCTGAATGTCTAATTGGTCATCTTTCTGCTTGGGATGGTAAGTCACCACTTTTGACGGTGAGATTTTTCACTGAATATCTCATTCTTAGTAGGATAGTCCTGACAAATTTGTATCCTACTGCTCATCAAAGTAATGTGGGTCTTGACCACGCCACTCTTTTATATGCTCTGATTAATGGTGTCACCATTGATCTTGGAAGCCTTCTTTGCAAATTCATTCTTGAGACTTTTCAGTCCCCCAAAGTATGGACTAGTTTACCCTTTGCCAGCCTCATCACTCGTTTGGCCTTCTCCCAGTCAGTTGCATTACTTCCCAATGAGCCTAGAATTCCTCTTAAGGCTCCCATTGGTCGGAGGACCATGCAGCTGAGTCATGCTCACACCACCCCACACCCTCTGTCAGTTGAGCACCCACCTGCACCCTCCTCACAGCCATCTAGCTCACAGCCTTCTACATCAGCACTGCCACCAGCACCAACACCAGCACCTAGTATGACCGAGCCTAGCCTTCAGCAGGTTATTAAGTATCTTGCCCGACTTGAAGCTAAGGTTGATGGCCTGCAGCAGTTTGTGACTCAACGCTTCAATGATATTGAGGAGCGTCTTGATGATGAGGATGGTAGTCAAAGTGGTGCTGATGATTGAGACCCTTGGCCCTTTGTGACAAAAAGGGGGAGTAGCATAGAGACAGGGGGAGTGGTATAGAAGTAGGGGGAGGAAATGTTAATGTTAGAATCCCATTTTCTTTTGTTGAGCAGCAGCCTTTATTTTTGTATTACATGTTTTGTTTGTAGAAGAGCAGCTTCTGTTTTTTTTTTTTCCTTTTATTATCACATGCTGCTTGTGCTGCTGCTATTTGACTAACTGATATCAATGTATGTTTAATTGCATTAATGAAATATTTTTCTTGATTTCCGAGCATACATTGATTATACTTATGGATATATTTCTTGTATATTTGTGTTGGCACGTTTAACCGTTTGTTAAGTATGTGTAGAAATATCTCAATGTGTTCATGAATCTGGGGATCCAGTATGGGGTGTGCTAGGATTAGGTCCTATGTAATAGGTTAGAGGTTTTGTCACAGAAATTCCAAAGGAGGAGTGTTGATGCAATGTCACTTCAAAAGAATTGAAGTGTGCTTAACACGGCTCGAGCAGACCCAACTGGTGCTCGAGCGAACTCAAGCAGAGTGAACCGCTCGACTCCCGCTCGACTAAGCGCTCGAGTGAAATCAGGCAGAGTGCACCACTTGATGGCCGCTCGAGTCAATGCTCGAGCGAACTCAGGCAGTGTGAATCGCTCGACTAAGAGCTCTAGCGAAATCAGGCAGAGTGCACCGCTCGATGGCCGCTCGACTCAACGCTCAAGCGAACTTAGGCAGAGTGCACCGCTCGATGGTCGCTCGATATGACGCTCGAGCAAAGTTCAAGAAACTCATAACTCGTTGTTTTACGTGAATCAGAGGGGCTATTATTTATTTGCTTGCTTGTCAATATTTTATTAGACCAGAAAAATCGAACTACACTTATTCACCCCCCTCTAGGTATTGTGTTGGGTCGAACCACTGCTTTTTCAGTATTAAACATCGATACATTTAAATACAGTGTCCCCAATTTATAATCTATTGTTGAGTAACTGATGTTACCAAAAACATCCCAACCCACCATGCTACCAATTAGGTGTTTCCTTGTTGACCAGTATGTTGCGCCCACATAGGTAATGCAATAGCATCTCTAGTTGCAGCCATCGCTTGTGCCAATGCCGTCGACATGTCAAGAACATGAGATTGTTCACTAGTGTTCTGCTCCGCATTCATTCCTAGATAATCATCAGGATTGCTATATGATAGAAACTCTTGATCAGTAGGTGTAACCGTGCAGATGAAGTTATGGAGTGCACAAAATGCAATAATAAAATATCGTTGCCGAGTTGGAAGGTATGGGGGCATTTGGTTTAAAATTTGAAAACGCTTCTTCAACACACTGAAAGTTCTTTCAATGAAATTTCGAATGGATGAATGCTGATAATTAAATAGATCCTTATATCCTTGAAAGGTACGATCGCCATGTCTTTCAGGTCTGTGGTACCTCACCCTTGGGTATGGCGGCATAAATCCTTCGATACAGGGAAATGCTGAATCTACTAAATAATAATATCCTGAAAATTGAGTACATGTATATTTTATTTGTAATTTAAGAATCCAAATCTTCGCAAACTATGTAGATATAAATTAAATAATATGATAAAATTACCTTCTTCAGGCCATGGAAATCTGTTTCCTAGACACCTTAACGCATTGATTAAAACACAAGCATCATGAGCTGTACCCTCCCACCCAGCGTATATGAATGTGAATTTCATATCGAAATCACAGACACACAAGACGTTCTAGGCAACCCATTGATACTAATTTAGATATGCATTAGTTATGGAAGCCGGCACAGCTGCGTGGATCATTACCCCATCCATTGCACTATGACAATTCTGCGTATTAAGTTTTAAATTTGCATAAATTTCAAATTCATGCATTGAAAATATTACGGCATTTGTATAGTGCATTTATACGAAAGTAAGTAATTTAAGAGAAATTTACCTCAAACCATGGATAATGTCTGGGATTTCCTTCAATATAAGGCATCACCCCGTTCTCTGGCTTGGTTTAATGACATGGCGCGCTAGGCGACATAATGCACGCATTACGTTGTACACATGTCGATTTATAGTTTCAACCAAATGTTGATATAAGTTAGCTGAATTTCGTTGAACGACACCATGCCCAACAGTGTAGCAAAACATTCCTAAGCCTTCCTCAACCATGACCTCTCGTATCGAATCACGCAAGCTAACATCTCTATGCAAACGATCACATAAGGCCCAAAATGCATATACCTCCATTCGGAACTGCTCGTAACAGTTGTCAGGATGTCCATTTAAGACTGCGATGATGTACTGATAACCACGCAAGCCAATGTTATGTTGTGGCCTGGGCATACAACGTTGGCCATGGGCTTGCTGCTCCATCATCATGGTCAAAAGATGAACCACTTCATCCGTACCATCATTACGGCTTCTCCATTAAGCCCATTCCGCCCATCTATTTTTGCCAAATGTACTTCCAGCGTTACTACTAGATGCCTCCTCGCTCGCCTCATTCTTTGCGGTGTTTACCTCATCATTCCACCAGCTATTATCGTCCATGCCGCTTTTTGCGTTGAATCATGTACACACAAATATTAATCCTTAGCATATTGCATATCATAAATTGTCATCCAACTAATAAAAGAAATTCATATAAAGTAGGAACCTAGAAAGTATTTTTAATTAAAACCAAATAAAAGTTTGAATTTAAACTCGCACACATGTTTGTTTAAGATTGTTAGTCTAGCATTCACCATCTAATAGAAGGACTCATTCAATAAAGTCGCATTTAAATAAAACATAGCAAGGCCGATATATGTGGTCAGTGTAGCGACCACACCCACTCTAATCTCAACGCTGGGGTCATGTTCTGGAAGATAGTTAGGACATGAGGATCATAAATGCTTTTACTGCACGCAGATGAACGTCTATAGGTAGGGGAGGTGTGATGTCTTCCAAGAACTTCATACACTCTGCGACACTGTTATAGCTTGGACCCGAGGTACTATTTGAACCCTCGCCTCTACTGCGCTTGGAGCTGCATAGTTCAAACATCTTGGCATCCAAATCTGCCCGTTGTTTTGATGTTTATGCAAGTGTCTGTATGGCTGCAGTAAGCTCTGGCGAGACTAATGGTCCGGCTGCGTCCCTACAAAGCCTACGACGAGTCCTTGCCTGCGGGACCCCTCCTTGCGTCGAGGGGGTCATTGAAATGTCATCCAAATCAATGGTCGAGTCCAATCTGATGCCACTACCCAACACAGGACCTCGTGCCCTCAATTGATCCTCCAATTGTTGCTCCTCCTCTCTAGAGGGGGGTTCCTGCGTTGAGGCATAATGCAATACCCCAGTTGCGATGGCTTGACCAAAAATAGTGCATAAGACGTCGTAGTTGGCACATCCGTTGGTCTTGTACTTTTTTCACCCATTTCAGATCTACGAAATGGTAAAAAGAATTACACAACATTTTATTATATGATAAAAGCATTTATAATCATATAATTGCAATAAATTATATAAAGAAAATGCAATAAATTTAAAAAACAGGAAGGTTAAGGCCAAAAGAAGATGAAGCTTATCCGGATCGCGTTTGCCCAATGTTCTTCCGTACCAATAACAGTTTTTGTGATGGGGTTCTAGCCCATACTCGTTTGGCCTATTAAATCTGTAAACTCACGTTGAATCTTTTTAAGACGGGCTCGTTTACCCTTCACTTGTGATGAATCAACTGGCCTAATACCAAGAAGATTGAGACGCATGGCAAGTCGGATTGTGTCACTGTTTGTAATTCTGGACCCCACCAATTTACCCTCCAATGTTTCTTGGTACAACATATCAACCAGACTCTCCTCCAACCCACCAGCCCACAGCTCACGATCACGTAAAACCTCTACGTCATCCATGGTATGCTGCTAATGGCCAATAATGACAATCCAAAATAGAGACAATGCAAACAATAGACAGTGCACTTAAATTATTATAAAAATATCAGTATGGGGGTGCATCATAGACATGGTACATGTATTAAGTCCAAAACATTTAAATTTAACTATATTACGTGCATAGCAATGTCGTATTTTGCGTTATAGGTCAGATGCATGTAATATATCATACAAGAAACCTAAACCCTATATATGAGTAAGATAAAGTTAGAATATATTTGTACAGATAATATTGTAATACCTTGTACGAGCGTCTTGATGATGAGCGTAGAAAGTATGGCTGCAAGGCATACATGTCAAATGTTTAGAATTATTTTCTAAAAAATAAGAGTATGCAGTCATAGGTTTTTTAACTATTGGCTAATGCAACATAGTACTTCAAAACTGAAAATGTATTCAATCACGTTAAACAAACATTACCAGTTCGGAACACTACCAAATACTATAGATGTAATGATCACGTTAAACAAACATTAGCGTCACTTTTACATTGACTACAATGATCTTTTGATGTAAGACCATGAACACCACGAAAGTTAACATTCTGCCACTGTCAGCCAGTGACCATGTGGGCTTACTGCTAACATTCCTTTGTTTACTGCTATGAAATATTACCACATGATCTAAACAATAAACTAGATAAAGCATTTATTGACCATCAATATCCGACCCCTTTGTTGGGGAGACCAAACCTTGGGGCCAGAATTGACACTTTGGGCCACTCTCCTATAATCATATATCTTCCCATATTCCGATCCATCAATTTAATGCAGATAAACAAACGATTAATGATTAATTTTGCACGAACAAATATATAATGAATCCAACCACATACAGGATATATGTTTACCTAAATGGAAAGTGTGGGACGATACCTCTCATGCATGACATGACATGAACTCGATCCTTAATTATATCCAGTTTGTATAAACAATAAGTTACAAAAATTCAGAATATTGATTATGTTATGATCCAACAATATAAAATCCTCAAAGCAATAAGTTATTTTGTACCTTTAGCTTGAAAAACATGGAGGCTTATATATTTACTTTTGCTCGATTATTGACATTTTTCTGATATATATTAGGGGGAGCTAGAGGGTAATTCTCGATTACCCTTAGTATGGGGGCTATAGGCCAGTACGTTCCATAATTACTTTAATTTGGATTTGCACGTATTCTTCACATGTAAGTAGTTGGGCATGTATGCATGCATGTCTGTTAGAGAAAATATTTATGGGGCTTCAGACTCAATAAGTGTGAAGTCACAAACAGGAGCTCATGATCATGAGCCAGCTAGTTAGCATTAATTTTTGTTTATCTGCATTATATATATATATATATATATATATATATATATATATATATATCATGTATTATGTATCTAGCAACCGATACACAGATTGTTAGCAAGTCATGACATATGTCAAAATTCTTCGAACCAAATTAACATTTTAACTAAACATCTGGTTGTTTGGCCTCTAAACAACCACAAGGTTGCATGTATTCAAGTTAACCTGAGCTGCGTTTGGGAGTATTCTATTCTCACAAATAACCGTGAAGAAGGTTAGAATATCCCACTCGACTACTAGGTCGAGAGAGATGGAGGTTAAAAAACAGTTCAAAACAACTATGAGGAGCAAGCTAAGATGTTGCCTAGTGGGCAACATTATAAACAGTGCTGGAGTTCTTCTATTTTGTAAATGCCCATCTATTTGAACTTTTGTCCATTTTGCAGGACTAGGAGCTGAACCCTTTCAAATAAACCATGGAACATGTTTCCTTGAATTGAAAGGCTTGATTGTAAGGAACTCAAGTTAAAACATTTTAAAACTGCACCAAGCAGGTAACTCGCCTGAGTTCCATAGCACATAATTTTTTTCTACTTAGCACAGTAATTGATCTTACATTGGAAAGAACCTTCTTAGAATGGTGAAAAGCTTTCAATTTCGAAATATAATCGAACAAAAATGCTATATATCACATCCTTATCCTAATAGAATAAGATATCATCATCCATTAGTTTAAAAAATATCATTTAAATGTGAAGAGTGTAATATTTACTAAGAGCACTGTAATTTAAATGCTATATATCACATCCTTATCTAGGAATATCTTGATTACTATTTACTGCCCTTAAAAACATGTCTTATAGGCTTTTTTTCCCCTACCACTTCTAAAGATTTCAATCTCTATGTCTACTAGCAACATATTGTGAATGGGTCCTCTTGGTCACGGGAAAAAAAAAACAGAATGGCATATTTGGTTGGACATAACATATGTATAGGGATGGTAACGTGCAGTTCATCCTTAAATGCAATTCATCATCGATATATCCTATACAGACCTACCGTGTTTGAAATTAGTGTGTACAAAACCCAAATCACTATCCAATGATCTGTACACAAACATGCCAATGTTCATCCAATGTACACAAACACTCAATCGTTGGAAGGGAAAATTGCACTCCACGTGTTTGATAAATAAATTCTGAAATGCATGTACGTGAAACAAGGAACAAAGAGTTGAGAAACGACTCTTACCCGGTATGATCACGTCCTCGGAGCCGTGGTTGCTAGTCTATTGAAGGTAAGCCTTCGGTTGGTCCGCTTGACCGTGAAGAAGCTTCGCTTGGGTTGTAAAATGGAGGTGGTTTGGGCTACTCTCGGCATGCTTATTATATAGGAATCTCAATACGCAAAGGAATAGGGGCTACGAGGAGATGGGCAGACGGGTTTACAGTAAACACCTATGAGTTGAGAGATTGGAAGTTGAACTTCTTAGCTTATGCAGAGTTGAGTTTGTAAAAAGGAGATCAAGTACATTGAGGGAAATTGTTTACTCACCGCGCTGAAACGAAATCGTGCAGTGGACTGCTCATGTTCAAAATAGAGGAGAATCTCATCTATTATTTCAATCACTATACAAGGACGAGGGCTGCAAACGTTATAACCAGCAGTTGACGATGGAACAATTTCCATTCTAACAGAACGGCACAGCTTCTCCAACTCGTCGACTATGGGGGACTCTTGGGGGTGTCGATAGCAACGAGAAGTTAAACGGCGTGGTCAGCGATTGGGTCTCTCTTGACAACGGCTCTGGAGAAATCACGACCTTAGCTGCCGATTTTGATTTACAAGGAAATTTGATTTGCATTCTGGAAGATGGGGGTTGGGGAAGAAGAAGGACGGGGAAAAAGAGAGGGGGAGAAGTTATAACGGGAAGTTAGACAACATAAAGGCAAATGTCAGAGGAGAAAGAGAGAATCTCTGCAAAGCTGAATTTCGTGTGTAGCTACAGTAAAGAGAGTTGAGTTATTTGAATAGATGAGAACTTAGTTCAGCACGTGTTCGGATGGCAAACTGGGTTCAAAAATAAACTCGGCTGAGCTACAGTTAGGTTCCAAACGAGCCCTAAGTCTCATCCTTCGGTTTTATGTCTCATCTTCAACCTTGCTTTATGTCCGATCATGTATTGGCTGGTAACTCTTATTTTCTGCCTTTCTCTTTTATACCCTTGTTTACGTACTAAATTTTTATAGCTCGTTTGGATATTAAGAATATTTTATAATATTTATAAATAATAGTAAAATAATTTATAAATAATAATAAAATAGTTTACATTAAAAATTTTTATTAAATTTTAAAAAATAAGAGAGAAAAAATTAAATAAAAATATTAAAAAATTAAAAAATTATTTTAATATAATATTTTAATATTATTTTTATTTGAAAGTTTGAAAGAATCTCATAAATTTTTGTATTTTATTTAAAAGTTTAGAAAAATTGTAATGATTTAATGAAAAAATTAAAGATTTAAAATTAAAAAATATGTTATATTTAAATTATGCATGTAGTTTAGAAATAAATAAAAAATCTCAAAAGAGAACGTACACATGTATTTCCAAACGATCTCATAATGTATATATATGAGTTGTTTAGTGAGTTTCACTCTTGCATTTATTTTAGCCTCAACAAATAGGATTCAAGAAATGAGGTTCATGTACGTGCAAGGGCGGTAGGTAGAACGCAGCCATGACTTTCTTTTCGAAAAACGAGGAATTAAGGTGGAACTAATCAATCATTATTATTGTAGACGAAGGGTGGAGGCTAATTGGTATTCGATCGATGTGTGCGTTGTGATGTGTTGCCAACTATAGCCTCGATTTTAGGGCCGACATACGCATCTACCGAATTAAACTAATTGATCATATGCTTAATTAGGATTATCATCACAGTAGTAGTTCCTATTAATTTGCATGCTGATAATTTTGTTTTTTATTTTTTGGCTGAATATGATACCACCATGCATCCCAATCAATAATTGAGAGAGAATTGATGATTTAGCTAGATCTAGATCGATCGAGACATATATGTACAAATTCCGATTGGGGTAGGCGTGATTCACATGGATCTGTTACAGATCCATAACATATATAGGTACATATATTAATTAATTAATTAATATATAGATATTAAATGGTGACTAACAGATGATTATTAATGCATTTCAGGCCGGGATGGAGTTGATCAATATGATCATGATCAGGATATGAAGAAGATTGCCTTTGGTGGATATATAATTCCGGAGAAATCTCCTTATCATTTTTATATATTACACACCACAAATTATATTTTTTTTTTAATTTTTTTTTTTGTAACAAGTATGTAGTATATATATATGGACAATCAGTATAATAATTCAATTAATTTAACAAAAATAAAATAAAATATATAAAATACGTTACGTGGGATAATGAGTAGCTATCTAAAAAACCTAACTAGCTAGAAATCATCTATCTACATCGCTCGCTAACATACATACATATATACATATATATATATATATAATATTATAACATGTACGGACGTAATTATCTCCACATAATTATCCGCAAGTTAAACAGTTTTCTTTCACATAATAAATATATATAACAATAAAAATTCTTTCTGTTAATCACTATTTATTATTTTACACTTTATATTTTATAAAAAAATATTCTTATATTTTATAAAAAATATTCTCATATCTTATACAAAAATTATAGATATAGAATAAAAATAAATAATAACTAACGTATAATATTTTGACATGACAAATAGGCCGGGCTAGCCTTCCGTATAAACATTCAGGATAGGTTTAGAAAACACATCTCACACAAAATTCTTATCTCATCTTATCTCATCATTACAATTTTTTTAGATCTCTATATAAAATATAATAAATAATTTAACTTTTTTAAATTTCAATACAATTTTTTTAAATTTTAATTTAACTTTTTCAAATTTCAAAACTAAAAAATAATATTTTAAACTTTAAAATAAAATATAAAATTCTCATCTCAACCCCAAACCTATCCTCAGTTTCTTCAAATAGGACCTAGTGAATAGAGGGGATTAATTTATACCCTCGAATAACACGTTGACACATCTATATTTCAAGTGGAAAATAGATCACCCGCCATCGTGCAAGTAGAGCCCATACTCTCTCTCTCTTTGTCCCTCGTTGAAGCTCAATACCAGCTCTCTCTCTCTCCTCAACCCGGCCGAAGCGTACTTTCTCTCACCACTCAGTCTCTCTCTCCGCAAGCCATCGCCCATCGTATCCCGAGAATCTCACGCCCATCATCGCATCTGAAACTCTCGAGCCCGAACCTCTCTCACCTCTCAGTCATCTGCCGAAGCTCACTTTATCTATACGCTGATGTTTGCAGAAGAAGAAAACTTGCATCTGGTCTATACGCAGATGTTAAGAACTCATCTGAAGAACTCTTTTTCTAGAAACGTACTTTTGTCATGCTTTTGCTGTTAAAAGAATTGCAGCAGAGCAATTTGAAGCCACATGACAAAACTCTAGCTATGCAGCTGAGTGCCAGAACTGAATTGGGCTGAGTCTCTGCTGAATAGAATTACTGAATGTCCATTCATAACTATACACAAATTATTTTATTATTATTTACAAAATTTTTATCCATCTCATTCTTCAAATATTTCCTAAATCTCCATTATTAGCGGCGTCCAGCTCCTAGCCATTCCCATAAACATTACAGGTGGTCCCTTATGTACCATGAAATTTCTGCAACCTCCTTTATAATATGTATATATATGTAATTAATTAAAGTGGCTAACACCGAGATCTTGGAAAAAAGCGGTTCTATGGTGTACTGTTTAGCACACTGGACTTTGACTCCAGCGACTTAGGCCTGAGCAGAAATTTGAAATTAATCTGACTCCGATTATGAATCTATATCTATTCTGCTCCAGTTCTGATAAGTTAGACTCAGAGGTGACAATGTACCAGCTCCGACTCTAACTTCAACTTTGTCATGCAATTCCAACTCTGATATTGTACATAATTTATAAAAATATATGTATTTTTTATATATTAATCATATATATTTTATATAACTATAACTTATGTAATTAATTAAATTCAATAATATATTAATATGAGTAAATTATTATAAAATAATATATTTATACTATAATATAAATTAATTAATAATATTTTAGTATATGTAAACAACATATTATTACTACAATGTAATACTAATGTATAATAACATGTAATATTAATATATTATAATAACAAGTAATACTAATGTATAAACACAAATATATAAATTTAGAATAACATGTAGTACAAATGTATAATAACTAAAGTATAATAACCATTTCCGATTTTATATGATTTTTTATATTATATATAAATTTTTTTAAAATTATATGCTAAATTGTTAATTAATCAAATATTTAACTTAAAAATCCTATTACTCATAATAATCAAATAACATAAAATTAATATAATATTTTATATAACATAAAATTAATCTTATTTAATATAACATTTGATATAACATTAAAAATTTTAATTTTCTAACATAAAACTAATAACATTAATTTTTAATTTTTAATCTTAAACACAAACATTTGTTTGATCATATGTTATTAATATAAACTATATATATATATATATATATATATATATATATCAAGGATAAATACATCATATACTATATGAATAATAAAATAAATTTCATTATTTAAAATAAAATTATTTCAAAAAAAAATTAGATTTCTTGGACATGATATTTATCAATGAACTATTACACCAATTAGTAGAGCAATAGAATTTGCTAAAAAAATTTCAGATGAAATAAAAGATAAGCAACAATTACAAAGATTTCTGGGAAGTCTCAACTATTTTGCAAATTTTTATCAATCTCTCAGACCATTATGTAAACCATTATTCAAAAGATTAAAAAAGAATCCACCTCCATAGAAAGAAAAATATACAAATATTATAAAACAGATTAAGTCTCTTGTTAAGAAATTACCATATTTAGGAATATCATCACCTCATACTTTTAAAATTATTGAAACAGATGAATCTGATCTTGGTTACGGAAGAATTATGAAACAAAAATTATTAAATGATTCGGAACAGATTGTTCGTTTCCATTCAGAATTCTAATAGTATTAATAGTAGATTATTAGTATAGTTATATATTAGTATTAATTATAGTGATTTAATGTAACTATATTAGTATAAGTATAACTATAGTTTATATTAAACTATTAGTATTAGTTAAATAGTTATAGACTTATATATTAGTATAGCTCTGTAATATTGAAGACATAATACTTACAAGGAGACTAATTCTCAGAAGAGTTGAAGACAGAAGATATGAAGAAGGAAGAAGGAAAAGAGAGTTGGTTTACAAAAGGCTTAGGAGAGCTAGGAGAGATTTGGACGAGTGAGGAGAAGGCTTCAGATGAGAGGGTTTCTGAATGCCTTTCCTTTGTTACAAACCCTTTATTTATAGACACTAAAACAATGCAATATAGTACAACACAATAATTCTAATAATACATGAACAGTACCATCACATGAAAATCAATTTGTACAAGCAGTAACTCTAATAATTCATTAATAGTACCAACTCGTGAATAATATGTATACAGTCTTTTGCCGTTTTCTTGGATAATAATCTTAAGCAACGACAATAATCTGACTTGAGCAGAGGAATCTTGAGCAGCAACAATAATTGGACTTGAACAGATGAAAGTAGTAATCTTTTAGAATCACATAATCTGAGGGTCATAATTTTCTAATTCCAGTTCAAACGGATCTTGGGAATCCATCAGAGGTACTGAATGATAAGGCAAGTAATCTTGAGAAGGAGAAGCACCTGAGTGAGAGGCATGTTGAGATGGAGAGGCTTGAAGGGCTGCAGGTTGTTGTAATGGAGATAATCTGGCTGGATGCTGTGCGTCTTCTTCATCATCACTATCTGAAACTTGTGACATTGCTTCGGCTAATTTTTTCAAATCTTTCTTGCTGGTAATGGATGCTAATTGTGCTCGAAATCTACTCAGTTGAATAAGTACTTCTGGAACTTTGGTAATTTTTGAAAATATTTTCAAGACATGATCATAATTGTATTTTTCCCACCATTTGACAGAAATTTGTTGAGTCAGGAACATAATGGTTTTGAGAGAGGGATGAGATTTGATAACATATTCTCATTTCATAATTCAATTTAATTTTGTTTTGAGAAAGAAAAGAAGAAGTGGTGAACAATAGCTTAATGCTGGTGGACTTTCATCTTGTGAAGTAAAAATTCAAAAACTTTCCTGGAGGGGGAGAGGAAGGAGAAGAGGTTCAGGTCCATAATGGTCACATCAGAGTGAAAACCATTTAGGAAGTATTTTGATTTCTTGTAATTTGTCAAAATGAATGAACCACGAATGGCGCAAATTTTTATTTTGTTTTAAAAATATTTTTGTCCATGCATGCTAATAATCATAATAATCATAATTAGGTGGATCATAAGATTGAGAAAACTTTCTTGTCAAATAGGAATTTTTTTCCTATTGTTCCAAAGTGAGAACCTATTTAATGGTGACTTTATGAAAAGCAATAATTGGAGATGCAGGTGGAGATGGTTGAGTTTGAAGGGAACAAGGAATTTCAGAGAAAATAATTGAGCCGGAGTCTACTAATATGAATTCATAAAAATTTTGGATTTTCTTAATATTTTGCGGGATATAATGCCAATCTGGTAAAAGAAAGGCATCAAGTAATTTTTTGGGCTCAGACAAGTGTTGAATTTCAAGCTCGATGGGGAAGACAGGGTGCCAGTGAGATTTAATGATAATAGGTGATGTAGAAGGCTGAGATAGTAATTGAGGGCTAATAATCTGAGAAGGAAAAGAAGAAGGAGAAACAGCTTTGGAGTATGTTGGTAATTTTGGAAAAGATAATGGTGAGAATGAATTATATGATGGTCTAATATTTTGTGGTAATGATTCTAGAATCGCATATGGTTTTGGAGTTGTAGAAGGACAAGGTGAAGGATAGGGAGGAGATGGTGATAATGCATAAGAAGATTTAGTCTTTACTTTAAACTTTGAGGAAGACATGATTTTCCCTGTAAAAATTCTCGGGATAGAAAATCAGGAAGAGAATTAGAATCTCCTTTAATATGTTCTATATCAAAATAAAAAATACTTAATATAGCTTGCCATTTAGCAAATATTTGCTTAGCAGCTAGGTTTTTCACATCTTTAATCAAAACTTTCTTAGCTGATTTACAATCTATTCTAGGTAAAAAATTTTGATTTAACAAATCATCTTAAAATTTAGAAATACATAATATAATGACGTGTGTGTTACGCATGCACATAGTTCAAAACCTCAAAGCCGTGAACTTGAACCGAGCTCTCTCTCTAAAAACCCAGACCCTCTCTCTCTAAAAACCCTCTCGTCCGAATCCAGTTGGGGGGAAGGGGAGCTTCGGCTCCCTCTTCCCCTTCCTCTCCTCCCTCTCCTCGCCGGCCCTTTGTCTCCGGTGGCTTGTTTTGGTTTTTTTTGTGTTTTTTTCAGATTTCGGCCGAATAAGGGAGAGTAGCCGGTTCGAGCTTCTCCGGTCATCAGCGTCCTACACGCGCCCCACCAGGAGCTCTACCTGTCGCCGATCTGCTTAACCTCCGAATGCGGCCTCCTCCGGTGCGGCGCGTAGCCCGCACGCGCGTGTTGAAGATCTCGGAGCTCGTCGGCGAGTGGGCCTCACGCGCCACCAGGGAACTCTCTGTTGCGGAAACGCACGGCAGTTCCCGAGCAGGCGTCTCTGGATCTTCATAGCTCGACCTTTGGTTTCTCTCCTCCTATGGTTTTTGTGCACTGGTTTTCCGTGTTCAGTGTTTTCACAATGTATTTCGCTTTATTTTGTTTTATTGTCTAGTTATTTATTTCCCTTTCTGTTTCCCATTCGGACGTGGTCCGGAATGGTGTTTCTCCCCCCTCCGCGTAGCGAAGTTGGCGGGGTGTTTAGTGGGTTTTCGGTTTCCTCTGTCTTGGACAGAGGTGTGCATTCTCTTAGACTTTGATCTGAAGAGATGTGCTGGACTAGACCATGTCAACCACGGTTGTGTGTTGGGAAGCTGTTAAAGTTTGTAATTGACTTGTTTAAGTCAATCTTGTATGTCCGATTATTGAATGGATGGTGTTCCTCTTTTTCAAAAAAAAAAAAAAGAAATACATAATATAATAGCTAAAATCTCTTTTTTAATGGTGCTATAATTCTTTTAGGCAGGATTCTAATATCCTGAATGAAATTGAACAATCTGTTCAAAATTATCTGATAATTTTTGTTTCATAATTCCTCAATAACCAAGATCAGAGGCATCTGTTTCAACAATTTTTAAAGTATGAGGCGATGAGAGTCCCAAACATGATAATTTCTTAACATGTGTTTTAATTTGTTTTATAATATTTGTATGCTTTTCTGTCCATGGTTGTAGATTCTTTTTTAATCTCTTAAATAATGGTTTGCAAAATGACCTAAGAGATTGGTAAAAATCTACAACATAATTGAGACTTCCCAGAAATCTTTGTAATTGTTGCTTCTCTTTTATTTCATCTGAAAATTTATCAGCAAACTCTATTACTCTACTAATTGGAGTAATAATTTCTTGATAAATGTCATGTCTAAGAAACCTAATTTTGTTTTGAAATAGTTTTATTTTTTGTGATGAAGCAACTAATTCATTCTGTTTAATAATTTGGACAAAAGTATTTAAGTGCTTCCAGTGTTGTTCAATAGATGAAGAGAATATTAATATATAATCTATATAGAGTATTGAAAAATGAGTAAAAGGGGTAGATATTCCATTCATAATATTTTGAAATTCACTAGGAGCATTTTTTTAATTCAAATGGCATAACATTTCATTCATAATGTCCAAATGGGACTGTAAAAACTGTTTTATATCGATCCTTTTCAGCAATTTGAATTTGCCAGAATCCACTTTTCATATCAAATTTTGAAAATATTGTAGCATCATAGAGTCTAGATAATAAATCTTTCTTATTAGGGATCAGATATCTAATCTATTGTAACACTTTATTTAAAGATTTATAATTAATAACTAGCCGAGGAACTCCTCTTTCTAATTCTGCCTGTTTTTGAACATAAAAGGCAGCACAACTCCAAGGTGATTTATTTTTCCTAATTAATCCTTTTGTTAATAAATCATTAATTTCCTTTTTGTAAAATTCTAATAATTCATTATTCATTTGAATTGGTCTAACTTTAGTTGGAATATTTTTCTCAGAGAAGTCTTTCTCATAAGGTAATTCAACTATATGTTGTTTTCTATTCCAAAAAGCATTAGGTAGGTAAGAGCATACTTCTTTTTCAATCATAATCTTAAAATTATCAATTTTTTGAGTTAATAATTGATCTTTTAATTGTTCTTCAATTTTTTTATATTTTAATTCTTATTTTAAAAAACTTATCTGTTTTTCTTTTCTTTTAATTCTGTTTTTTGTTAAAAAATTAATCTCTTTGGTTAATTAAACTTCTTTTAAAGAGTTAATTTAATTTGATAAGGAGGAAATATAAATTTAAATTGGACTTCTTGTCCAAGTGTTTTAGTGGAAATTCTTTCCTCTGTTACAGAGAAAGGGTAAAGTAATATAAGGAATGGATTTCCTAATATTACTTTGGTGTTAATATTTTTTACCAGAATAAATGTTGCTTTAAAACAAATTCCATTATTACAAATATGTGCATTAGATAATTTATAATTTATGTTTAATTTTGTTCCATTAACTTGAGATAATGTTTCCTTGGTTTTTTCAAAATATTTAGAAGATATTAATCCTTCTTGTATACAGTTTAAATCTGCTCCTGTATCTAATAGAGCAATTGTAGTAAAAGAAAATTCCTGATTAATTGAGACCATCACTTCAGTATACAATTTTTGAAAATTTATCTTATTAAGGATATTAATGAAATTATCTGTTTCATCTTTAATAACAATTGTTGAGCACTCTCCTTATTCTTTATTTTGAGAATTATTTAAGTTATTTTTATCTATTTTTAATATTATAATTTCTTGTAGTAATTGTTCATTTGAAACTTCTAATTTAAGATTGGATGTTTTTAGATTTTTAATTTCTTGTTTTATCTCATTAATTTCTTGTTGTAGGTCTTGTAATGTGATTTTTTATTTTTTTTGTTTTAAATCTCCCTACTATTTCTGAGAAATTATAAGGAGTTGAAGAAGTTACTGAAGCGGTTTGATTATTAAAAGTATCTTTTAACTTTTCTAAATAATCTTTTCTTTCCTGTGGATCTTTGATTTTATCTATTAATTATAATATAATATACTCTTGTCTTAAAAGTACATTAATAGTTTTATTATAAAAGCAACTATTTTTATCTAAACAATTACAAACTTGTATCTCATCTTCTTCGGATTCGCTTTTAGAAGATTGTTCCAAAGGACTTGATTCTTTTAATTGATAGATTTCTTCTTCAGAAGAGCTTTCCTCTCCTTCACTTGAATGTATTATAAAAATATTTAATAATCTTTTTTTAATGTTTCAAGTACATCTAATTTATTAATATGTTGTTTAACCTTACAATTTGATTTATAATGCCCAAAATTTTCACATTTATAGCAAACAATTTGTTTTTTCTTTTTATTAGTCTTTTTTAGAGGTTTTATTGGTTTATTATATATTTGTTTGTCTTTTATTCTTTTATAAGATTTTTTATATTTTCATTTTTTGTTAGTACAATTCTTATAAATTCTTTTCCCCTTTTTGTGTCTTCTTGAAGGGGCTAATAATGGAGTGTAATCAAACTATTCACAAAAGGTACCTGATTCTTTTATAGCAAATTTCTTTTCTTTCTCCATTTGTTTTTTTAATCTTAAATCATTACACATAGTTAAACCAGTTCTATTAATAGTAGTTATTATATCACCATATGTAAGACTATGAAAATCAATAGTACCATCTGATCTTTCTAATGATTCTCGTACCTTTTGGGCGAAATAATATGGAAGT
Organism: Cyclocarya paliurus; assembly: GCA_029856935.1. NCBI lineage: Eukaryota > Viridiplantae > Streptophyta > Magnoliopsida > Fagales > Juglandaceae > Cyclocarya > Cyclocarya paliurus. The sequence goes on along the minus strand of CM056960.1, from coordinate 1,258,540 downwards.
CCGATTATGAACTTTTCCTTTCAGTAGGGATGTTGGCAGTCATTTTTTATCATAACTTTAGTTAAAAATACATCTTTATACCAACGGAAATCAGATAATTGAGAACATTTTATATTAATCAATAAGTCATTAGTTCTTTCTTTGAATTGGACAGAATCACCAACAAAGTGTTTGATTAATACATATATTAATGTATTTACAGCATCTTCTAATGGTAATCCATTTTCTGTTTTAATAACTTGCATATTTTCATCATATTTGTAAGCAGTTAATATTTGTATCTTTTGATCATTTGAAAGATAATGATCCCACCAGCCTTTTAGTTGGCCAGTAAACCCTGTGACAATAATATGTGTTACTTGGTGGTCAGTTTTTCTATTACTTTTATAGACATTAGCTACCATAATCATTTCTTAGAAATGGTTTAATATTTCATACTCAAATAATCCATCTATATTCCATTTATACAATACATCTGGTACAAAAGCAGATCTTACTATATGTTCTCGTTCCTCAAATTGCATATCTGGAGGGGTAGGCCTCGAATACCAATTACGAGTAATAGAGATATGTTATTTAAAATCTCTGGCTGCATAAGTATTAGCATGGTCTCCTCTAATCTTATTTTTTTGTAAGTCTAAATTTTTAAATTGATTTTCAATATTGCTTATTTCAGAATCAGATATTTCGAGAGATTTTGTTTTACTTAATACATTAATATGGGATTGTTTTGAAGTAGATGCAGTATTATTAATAGTTAATTTTTCTAATTTGTTAAAGATTTGTTCTAATAGATCGCTTTTATTTTTAGAAAAAATAGTTTTTAAATGAGACGAGATTTCATTGGAAATGAATAAAGGGGTTTCTTTTGCTTCTTTAATAGTAGGATTAACATGAGATATTTGGGCTTCAATTCTTTCTAATTGTTTGCTCATGATTTTTAAATATAAATTGGTGTAATTATTTTATTGAATTATGTTATCAATGTTTTTAACTTCTACTAAACTATTATGTTTTTTTATTGGTGAGGCAAGTATTTGGATATTTCTTTGATTGAATTTAATAGCTTCAAATGGAGGATATTTTTCATAAACAATTTGATTGTTTTCTTCTTTAATCCATTGGTTAGTAGTTCTGTTTATAGTTGATAATTGGTTTGATTTATAAATTTCAAACCATGTAAAGAAAGGTATATTAATTTGTATTTCTTCCAAATACCGGTAATATTTTTCTTGAATATAATCTCTTTCTATTTTTGTAAAAGTTGAGAAAAATATTAATCTTTTATGACTATTTTCTTCTTTCATATAATCTTGTTTGAGATATTCCTTATTAATTTTAAATTCTTCCTTATTCAGGATGTATATTTGGGCATCGTTTCCAATCACTTGAGAATATGTTTTAGAAGAAGGTTCCTTTTCAGGATTATGAGAGGTGGATGCCCTATCTGGATGACTAGTAGGATGACTAACAGTATAAACTGGTATATCAATAATATTTCCGGAAATAACTCCCATAACTTGTGTATCTATACTCTGGGATCTATTGTCAAAATTTTGAAATCTTGATATAAAAACAGATCGGGGTGTTCGATAACTAGAAGGTGTTTGGGAAGAATAATGAGAAAAAGATCTTCTAAAAGGTTGAAAAGTTATTTGGACTATTCCGTCTGTTTTTTTATCTATGTACTTAAGATCGTTCTTAGAATTATTTTCTACTCTAGGTAATGGAGTAATGTTTTCTAACTGTCATTCATTAGGAAGAGTAATTCGATTCCAGTTAATTTGCCTGGGAATTTGTATGCTAGAATTTTGTGTACTAAATTGTAATAATAATGTATATCCTTTTGGACTGGTAATAAGAGCTTGTGGTTCTAATGTTGTTTTCATTAATTTATAATGAATCCTATATACTATTGTTAAAGAATGTGACCCTTCCATCATTTTATAACCATTCGTTTTAATATTTAATACTAAAGCATGTAGTATATTAGGATCAAATAATGAAACAAAATAATTTGGATAACAATTAAAATAAACTGGAGCTTGAAATAAGCTTGATTCTACCATCCCAAATAATGAATCATGAAAATTTAACTGTCTTCCATCTCTGAGACAGAGTAATACTGAGATGTTTAATCCATTTCTAGTGAGTGGTTTTATAGCAACTTGTACTAATCCAATATACATGAAAGAGTATTTCTGTTCTTTGTGATGTGTGATGGCTTCTCTTGTTAATAATTATAATGATTCATACTTATTATTTAAATTAATAGTTTTTCTACTGTTTTAATTGTATAATTAGTAAGGAATGATAATTTAGAAGAGAAAGTAGAATACTTATATATCTGATTTTTTGGAACATTAGGAATCGTCCAATCTTGTAAATTTCTTTCTATATCTATTATACTTAATTTTCTTGATTAATATTATTAGTTTCTATGGAGATACTAATAGTAGATTCATTAGGTTTAAATAAAGAGTTAAAATTCATTGAGATAGAATAAAGATTTCCTATATCCAAAGAGAAATAAGTAGATTAAGAGTTTGAGGGAACACCACCGAGACCACCCTTAAAAGCTTTTTCAGCATAAATGGGTTGACCAACGGATTTAGTGGCTTACCAACAGTAAATTAAGAGCTTGAGGGAATACCACCGGAATCACCCTTAAAAGCTTTTCAGCATAAATGGGCTGACCAATGAATTTAATGGCTTACCAACACAAGCCTCTCAATATACTTCATTTTTTTTCTATGGATTATCTTTATCTGTATCAGTGATTTTTACTCTTTTTTTTTTACAATGCAAGGATACTTAAATGATACTTTATGCTTTTAATTTCGTTTATTAAGAATTTAGGATGTTCTTCCCAATATTCTAATAACTGTATTCTTCTTTTATATAATTGGTAGCTAGTAATCATTGATTCTTTATCTTGCTTCATTAATGAAATTTTTTCCTTAAAAGCTTTTATATGATCCATATGTATTTGTAATTCAAGTCTCAGATTATAATCCATACACTTTAAATCATACAGATCTCGATAACTAGCACTAGGAGCAAAATAATATTTCATAAAATTAAATGTAAAATAAAATGACAGTAAAATAACAATAACAATATATAAAATAACAATAACAATAACAATATATAAAATAACAATAACAATATAATATAATCGCTAATGAAGAGCCATTGGCGATTATATTATATTGTTATTGTTATTTAATTTTAAGATTATGATTGAAAAAGAAGTATGCTCTAACCTACCTAATGCTTTTTGGAATAGAAAACAACATATAGTTGAATTATCTTATGAGAAAGACTTCTCTGAAAAAAATATTTCAACTAAAACTAGACCAATTCAAATGAATAATGAATTATTAGATATCCTCTAACAGTAGTATATATGATTCATTATAAATTAATGAATCCTATATACTACTGTTAGAGGATGTGACCCTTCCATCATTTTATAACCATTCGTTTTAATATTTAATACTAAAGCATGTAGTATATTAGGATCAAATAATGAAACAGAATAATTTAGGAGAGGCCTGGAGGACTGTAGGTTGTTGTAATAGAGATAATGCATCCAGCTAGATTATCTCCATTACAACAACCTGCAGCCCTCCAGGCTTCTCCTTCTCAACAGGCCTCTCACTCAGGCGTCTCTCCTTCTCAAGATTATTCGCCTTATCATTCAGTACCTCTGATGGATTCCCACGATCCGTTTGAACTGGATTTGGCAAATTATGTGATTCCAAAATATTACTACTTTTCTCTGTTCAAGTCAAATTATTGCTACTGCTCAAGATTCTTTTGCTCAAGTCAGATTATTGTCGCTGCTTAAAATTATTATTTAAGAAAACGACAAAAGACTGTGTACATATTATTCACGAGTTGGTACTATTCGTGAATTATTAGAGTTATTGTTTAAGTTACTGTTTGTACAAATTGATTTTTGCGTGATGATATTGTTCATATATTATTAGAGTTACTGTATTGTACTGTGTTGCACTGCTTTAGTATCTATAAATAAAGAGTTTGTAACAAAGGAAAGACATTTAGAAACCCTCTCATCTGAAGCCTTCTCCTCACTCGCTCAAATCTCTCCTAACTCTCCCAAGCCTTTTGTAAACCAACTCTCTTTTCCTTCTTCCTTCTTCCTTCTTCATGTCTTCTGTTTTCAACTCTTCTGAGAATTAGTCTCCTTATAAGTATTATGTTTTCAATAAAGTTGATTTTGTATATCTCTTTTATTTTATCATGCATATGGTCGGTTATATCGCCTGCTTTAATTGCTCTCATGCATATGGCTAAGATATAGTTATAGCCTTATATATTAGTATAGCTATATAATATATTAGACTATATAATAGTATTAATATTAGACTATTAGTATAGTTATATATTAGTATTAGTTATAAACTTATAGTGATTTAGTATAACTATATTAGTATAAGTATAATTATAGTCTATATTAGACTATTAGTACAGCTATATATTAGTATTAGTTATAAACTATATAGTATTATAGCTATATAATACATGATCAATTACATTTTCATTTTTAAGATTAAACTTTTATTTTATAATAACATTATCTTATATATGTGACGCCCCGACTCCCACGTGTAAAAATCTCGAGAATCGTGACATCAGGATGATGACAACATAGGTCACACATCCCAACGATAAGTGCTCAAGTGTGTGCAACGTGCAACCAGTGCACCAAAGAATCGCAGCGGTTAAAATAAATCAGTCTACTAAGTACCAGAATTTTAAATACAAAAATAACCAAAATAAATATCCGTTGAAAAGTTATACAGTTATCCAAAAATGCAGTAAAAAGCCAAATACATACACGAGAGAGAAATAATTTCCATAATCCAAATTGACAATAACCACATGTCATCTCCTCCAGGGAGCCGATCCCACAAGCTCCACAATCTCACCTGCACCAAAATCTACGGTACCATAAAGTGGTACCGCAGGTAAGTAATAATCCAAACAATCTCCAAGATCAAAATACATTAATGCTACCAACCATGCATGCATATGATGTACTATGCACTAGATCCAAAATATCATATTTTTCCGACAAATGAATATTTTCCAACACACACCAAAATCTCATTTTGGCCCAAAAACATAATCTGTCATTTTCTTAGAAAATGATTTACACAAAAAAATATAAAAAATATTTGTCGAACACTGTAGGCGGGAATCACATGTGGGACTCTACCACCATCCCTATCGAGTGCACCGTAGGTGGGAATCGCAGGCGGGACAATACCACCAACCCTGCTTACCACCATCCCTACGCGTACACCGTAGGTAGGAATCGCAGGCGGGACTATACCATCATCCCTACAGTTCCTTTCCACACAACACAAAAACCCATTAGAGCACTGTAGGCGGGAATCGCAGGCGAGACAACACCACCATCCCTGCTTACCACCATCCCTACAGTCTCTTTTCCTTTTTTCCACAGAAATCCAGTTTTCCAATGAACACATGAACATGAATGCAATTACACGAAAACTCAGTTTTCAATTTACAAACATGAACATGCGTGCATATGCAATAAACAAGATCACAATATAACCAATCACAGTAATATTAAAATGAGTTAGCGCAAAAATCTATTAAAATCTCAAAACATGTTTGGAAAAATACTTACAGCGCTATATAATAATTTTTGGAGGATCACGGGAGAGCTGGAAGCGCCAAAATAGAAACTCCAGAGTGTAAAAACACTGTGGCCGAAATACACAGTAAACCCAAATTCCAACGGGGTCAAACGAAAACTAGGGAATTGTAGGGTAGGGCCTATGGAAGGTGGTGAAGCTAATGGAAGCGACAGTTGGCCGTGGGTGGTGGCTGAAACGGTAGTGGAAGGCCAAAAAGGCCGAAACGGAGATGAGCTCGTGGAGGTGGCTCTGGCAACGGATCGGAGCCAAAACTGGGTGGGTTAGGACGGCAAGACACCAGTGAAAAAGTGATGAAGAAATTGTGGCCAGAGGTGGCCGGACGGCAGCGTAGCGACGCAAAGACCACCGCCGATTCGAACAGGGCGTGGAGGCTAACGGCGATGTTAGCCGGCCTGAGATTTGAAGGGAATGGTCGCCGGTCGATGAGGAGTCGATTCGGCCGGGCGGTGACAACCACGGCGGCCGGTGGCGGTGGCTGGGAGGAAGGAACCGAAACACGGGGAGAGAGAAAGAGAAATGGGAAAGAGAGAGATGAGCGGGAAGAAGAAACCGAAGGAAAAAAGAAAGAAAAAAGAAAAAGAAAAGAAAAAGAAAAGAGAAAAAGAGAAAGAAAAAGGAAGGAAAAGAAATGAGATCCAACCCTCACATCTTGGGGTCACAAAAGTGATCCAACGAAAATGATTTTAAAACTACTAGCTAAATAAAATAATTCAAACACAGTGAAATGCTTTCTTAAAACAATAATAATTTTAAAACCTAAAAACAAACTAATTTAAATTAAAACTAAATTTAAATACCAAAACAATAAATAATAATAAGAAAGGACATTAAAAAAATTTACACAACTTAAAAATATTATAAAATAATATAGTAAAACTCCCTTAAATTTTAAAACAAGAAAATCAGTTTTTAAATTAATTAAAATAATCTTTTAATGAAATACACTAAAATCCGGGATGTTACAATATATAATTGTATCAATAGCATATGATCAAAAAAATTATAAATGTTCATATTTAAGATTAACATTTTATGTTATAATTTATAAATCATAATATGAAATTATTTCATATTTGATATATAATTATATTATATATATAAAAATTCACATATAATTATACATTATATATAAAACTTATATATTAATATATATAAAATATTTTGTATAATTTTAATTTCGTATAAAACTTATATACAAAATATTATTTTTTATATATATTTTATCAACCGGTCTTGTCCGAAAAACTCCAGAACCGAAATCAGACCGGTTCCAGCCGGTTTATAATTTATAAGAACTGGTCCCAAATTGGACCGGTTCAAAACTGATAAAACCGGTCTAGTTCGGGCTAGTTTCCGGTTTAAATTTACACCCCTACCAAGTTATGACATTAATCACACGAAAATGTAATTTGAGACCAGATTAGGATTAGATTTAAATGTCATGTTCCTCTAAATCTCTTGCGTCGGAATATATTAAAGATATTAGCAATTCGACTAATGCTCTTTCAGTAGTTACCCTGCATACCCATCTCTAGTGCCGTCCATTAAAAAGAAAACAACACCATTACAATTTTACAATAAATAGCACTTAGTTCACTGCAAAACAGCTTGCTTTGAATCGTTAGAATCTTAATAGGAATTCAATTAGATCCATACTCTTGGTTCCATTGTTCAAGCTCTTCATACTTGCTTTTCTTTAAGCTTGGTCAAATGACAGTCATTGCCTTCTGAAAATCTTCATATCTCAGCGGTCTTACCTGATAAAACAAATTTGTTGATATTAAAATGCTTGACATGATTTCTGAGAAAATTTTCGGACCGGTGACTCCTATAAGCCCCCAATATCGGAGACCAATACGAAAAAGACACGTAGGGAGCTCACATCTACTTTCCCTCCCCCTTCTCTCTGCTCTCTCACTGGATCCGACTCCTATCTCTTAGGACCTCCCCCTCGATCTTTCTCTGCCTTCTCTTCTCTTGATCTCTCTCGCCCTTAAATCCTACGATCTCTCTCTACTCTCGATCTCTCTCGCCTCTCGATCTCTTTTGCTCTCTCTGCTCTTGATCTCTTATGCGCTCTCTGCTCTCGATCTCTCGATGCCCTTTCTGGATCCAGAGAAAACCCGTTCAGGCCGTCTCTCACGTGATAGTGCCAATCCGAAAACTCCATCTCCGTCTCTCTCGTGACTGAACCTAAAAATCCAACGTCGAGGTAATTATATGTTGTCTATGATTCCATTTTTCATGTTTCCTGATAGTAGATTAGGATTGAATTTTTGAAAAATGCATGATTTTATTTTTTAGAAATCCCTAATTTTCGAAAGTTAAATTCTGTAGGGTTGTTTCATTGCTTGATTGAAAAAACTTCAAAACCTTAACCCTCCCTCGACTCCACTGAAGAATGAAGGTACGTAGTGAAATCTGAGTAAACACTTCAAATCCCCTATGTAATTTATCTCTAAAAATTAAAAATAAATACACTATGCAATTGTTTTTATGGTTCCAGCAAGAATTATAGGCACGTTTAGAAAACAATCCTCAATGTAATTGCTCACCCCAAAAAAGGAAATACTATGTGTAATTGTTTTTATGGTTATGGAAGGAATTATAGACACCTTTAATCCTCAATGTAATTGATTAGTTCAAAATGAAAAGCCAACTCCCCTATGTTTTTGTAGTTAAAGGATTGTGAGTCACCACAATCCCCGAACAGCTGCCCGAAATCATGGTGCTCACAACCCCTCCCCTGCTCGGATTGCCTGCAATCGGGGTAGGGAATTGCAATAGTGAAGAGACCATAATCCTACTAGGAGCTATGACGAGGAGGATGGCAAAATGTTTGCAATAGTACAACTTGTTAACTAACCCCAATTATCACTTATCAAGTCTTGAGTGTGATTGCAAGATGTATTTTCATATAATTCTCAAATTAATGCTTTTAGGTAAGGGTGACTTCAGTAGCCATGGATCTGATCATTTTGAAATGACTTTGATGTAGTACTTAAGATTAAAAGCTTGTATATGGCCAGGTGGTAGAACCGGACTTCCAAGTTGATGGTCTTCAAAATTGTAATTTATCTCTAAAAATTAAAAATAAATACACTATGCAATTGTTTTTACGGTTCTAGCAAGAATTATAGGCACGTTTAGATGTTTACTCTTGCCTTGTGTTTAATTTTTAACTAACTTTTTTTTGAGCTTGCTAGTCTTGCCTCTCAAGTTTAACAATGGTGCTAGTACAAGTTCTTGGACTTCAAAAGATGAAGATTGGTTGAAGAGACCACTTTGTCACTGTGGGATTCCATCAAAGTTAAGGATTTCTGCAAAAGATACTAACTTTGGCAGACGGTTTTCAATTGACCAAAGCATAAAATGGACAAACTGTGACGCCCCGACTCCTACGTATAAAAAGTCTCGAAAATCGTGACGTCAGGATGATGACAACACAGTCACGCATCCCAACGACAAGTGCCAAGTGTGTGCAACAAATAAACAGTGCACAATAAAATACGCAACGGATAACAAATAAGTCACTAGTACCAGAATTTTAGTTTAATACAAATATCCCAAATACAAACCTCTTAATACAAAAGCCAAAGTCCCATAAAATGATACAAGGCTGAAAATATAAACATAACACGAGTGATCCCAGATCACTCCTCCGGCGGAGCCAAATCTTCAGGATCGGCATCTGCATCATCAACAAAATCTGCAGTACCATTAAATGGTACCACAGGTAAGTTATAACTCAACCAATCCTGAGATAAAAACACATTTAATGCAACCAACCATGAATGCATATGATGCAATATGCCTGAAATCCAATACACGCCAAAATCCCATTTGGCCTAAAATATTTCCATCAAAACATTTCCACCATTTTTCCAGAAAATGGCCCAAAACATTAACCATCATTTTTTTAGAAAATGACACATAAAATCATATCCAACTCATGCTATTTTTTCAGAAAATAACCATTTTTCATATTTCCATTAATCCATATGCACCATGGTCTACCCAGGGACCATCCGCATGTTCTGGCTGCGTAACGAGCGATACCCAGTTCCCCACCCAGTGCGTTCGTAGCCAGGCATTTTCTAGCCTCCACCAGCAGAAGCGCCACGGAGTCAGCACGTAACTCATCCGATCCCATTGTCGCCCGACGACAACCCAGGGGACGTCACTCAATATATTCTGCTCCCGAGTGATCAGAGGAGCTCCACTGAGATAATACCCCATCTCGGCTTGGGGTCGTGATACACACGCACCCAAAAAATCCATTCCATACATGAAAACTCAGTTTTCAAAATATCCACATACTCATGAATGCAATTACACGAAAACTCAATTTTCAATATACAAACATGAACATGCGTGCATATGCAATGTACCAAACCAACAAAAATATCCAACAACCAACCAGATCACAATATAACCAACACACAAATACTCCGTCCTCGAATCCATCCACCCCCGAACTCCTCGGACTCAGTCCGGAACCAACCAGAACACAGTGAAATCAGTTAGTGCAAAAATATATTTAAATTTCAAAAGATTGTTTAGGAAATACTTATAGCGCTATAAGGTAATTTTAGGAGGATCACAGACGTGCAAAAAGCGGCTGGAAAGCAACGTAACAGTGTAAAAACACCATGGCCGAAATACACAGAAAATCCAAATTCAAACGGGGTCAAACGAAAGCTAGGGAACGGTAGGGTAGGGCCTATGAAAGGTGGTGAAACTAGTGGAAGCGACGGTTGGCTGTGGGTGGCGGCCGAAATGGCAGTGGAAGGCCAAAACGAAGTTGAGCTCGTGGAGGTGGCTCCGGCGAAGGATCGGAGCCGAAATTGGGTGGGTTAGGACAGCAAGAGACCGGTGAAGGAGTGGTGAAAAGATGGCGGCCAATGGTGGCCGGACGGCGGCGGAATGGGAGGAGAAAGGCCGTGGCTTTGAACTACTCATGAAGGCTAACACCGGCGAGGTAGGGGCTGAGATTGGAGGGGTTGGGTCGCCGGCGGCTGGGGAGTCGACTGGTGCCGGCGGTGAGGGCCATGGACGGCCGGCGGCGGTGGGCTGGAGGCCGAACGGCGTGGGGGAGAGGAGAGAGAGACGTTGCGCGGGAGAGAGGAGAAATAAGGAGGAAGAAAAGAAAGCAAGGAAAAAGAAAAAGAAAAGAAAAGATAGGGAAAATAAATAAGATCCAATCCTCACAACTTTTAGGTCACAACTGATTCTCAAAATGACTATTTTTCAAACAGTAAATTAAGTAAATCAATTTAAACTCAAAACTAGTTAAAGTAAAATATTAAACTCCAACAATCACATTCTTTAAAATAAAAAGCAATTAAATTGCAGAACACTAATTAAAATTATGAAAGCACATTAAAATAATTCCCGATTTAAAAATCATAAAATTATCTCGCGAAAACACGTTAAATTAAATTAAAAGGCTCAAAATTAAATATTTAATTAAAAAGCCCTTCAATAAAAAGCACGTAAAAATCGGAGTGTCACACAAACAATGTGGATTTTTTCAATGGCTTGATTTTGAAATGGAACAAAACAATTATTACAAAATGACATTGGAGTTAGCTAAAAGAAGGAACGACAAGATCAATCAAGAACGTAAGTTCGCTGAAGAAGCAAAATTCAAAGCTATGGAAAAGAAGTACAAGGAAATATTAAAAGTTTTGTTCCTGTCATCGTTTTGTATTATTTTGCTTTGTGCTGTAATTGTTTTAACTTTTGAACAATAATCATGTACTAAGGACAGTTGGTTTATATGTAAGATGACCCTTAATTGTACTTCTTATTGTAGATGTATTAAGATATGATAATTAATTAAGATATGATAGTCTGAAGTTGGCATAGTAACCCATATGGGATGATTCCTTTGAAATTCCAATATTCTCCATGCACAGAAATGCTAAACTATTACAGTGCTAATTAAATTCCACAATCACATGACTCCAAACGAATGAGTTAAATCTAAGCTAAGGTGCAATTGTTAAATTATTGCCCATTGTTGTACAGTTCGGATATTCAATAGCAAACTATTAATATTATTTAATTTATTCCCTTTAGGCCATATATCCAGCTTGCATTTGTATGTCTGATATTTCTTTCAGCCTCTCAGACCAGTGGCTACTAATGGCAGCTACAATATGCATCTGAATTAATAAATGCCAACAAAATATCAAGAACATGGAAAGAAATATTCTTGCTTAATTTTTTGGTCCCAAACATCCAAGAAACATTAAAAAACTGAAACATTAAAAAATATCAAATAACTGTTGCTAAGCAAAAAACTTCAACAAAAGGAAACAAAACAAGACATCATCATGGCCAAGACGCCACCACCAATGGTTGCATTTCCCGAGGAATGGGGCTAGTGAATTAGTGAATTTTCATAGGCTGAACATGATAAGGAAAAAGTCAGTTTTGCCAAAAAAACTACAATCACATGGTGAATTAGTGAATTTCCATAGGCTGTAACACCAACCTTATGTTTCTTCTTTAAGATCCATCATTTGTGATACGTTGTCATTTATATTTCCAACATCCCTACATGAAAGACAAAAAAGGCATAAAAATAAAGTTATTAAATTAAAATACAAAGAAAATGAGGATCTTTGTACTATACCCCAACGTAGGATAGTTGTTCTTGGTATGACCCTCAATCTTACAAATGCTACAATGCCTTTTCTTTACTAATGCAGTCTCTCTTGGGTTCTTTGATGTCAAAGCTTTGGGTCTTCCTTTCGTTGGCACCGTTGAGGATCTTGTAAAGTTTGTAAGAAATTTGATATTACTTGTGATTTTAACTCAGGGGATTCATTACGTGACATGTCTCCGCCTTCAAAATGAGGATCTTTAATAATATCCATCAAAAGCAATTCCTGGTGTACTATCCAATGCAAGAGAAAGGTGGTCCATTTTAAACCTTGATTGTGAGCCAAGTTATGCAATGTCATAAAACTGCATCATTAAATAGCTTTTTTGCAGTATCAGATCTTCTTGTGTCAATACATAGCTCTCGAAATTTGGTATTTCATGGATAGCTCGAGTCTTAGCATTGATGGTCCATCTTTAAAGAACATAGCGATGTGGCAAAGAATCTAAGTTTCATTTTTTTATGAAGACACATAGGATATGCCTACAAAGAATACCTTATCCTTGCCCTTAGGTACCACCTCATAAATCTTACTATCACCCTCTGTCTGAACTTTTGTTACTTTGTACCATTGGAAATTGAATAGCTCATCTTGAAAGATTGACTTCCTTGTATACACTTTGTCCGCTTCTTTTTCAATATCCCAACATGTTTTCAAAATCGGTCTAGTCGATTTTGTTCTCACATCCTTCTCTTTCTCCTTAAAATAACGTGCAATTAAGACTTTCTCGTACTAATGCATAAAGTCACTCACCATCGTGCTCGATCGCACATAATCCTTAAAAAATTTATTCATGCTCTCGCTCATTTGTGTGGTTGACATATCGGCACAAAATGTAATTCGCAAGTAAGCCGAAACCCACTTCTCTTGTCGATTGTAAAGATTTTGTAGCCAATTATTACCTATTAGATCATACTTCACTAGTATGGTAACCCATTCCTCCTCGAACTCATAAGATGTTATTGTATCATGGATACAATGATGGAACTCTTTTTGAAAGTCTGGAAACTTCCTATAGATATGTGCCAAATATTTTGAAATTTTTTGTAAAATATGCCACAAGCACAACTAGTGAGTTGTATTTGGGAGTACCTCTGCAATGACTTTGCCCATAGCTTTGTCATCATCAGTAATAATGGTTGAAGGGACACGCCCAAGCAACATTTCCTGCCATGTTCTTAGTAACCATATATAGGATTCAGCTGTCTCATTGACTAACAATGCACAACCAAATATGATGGTTTGTTGATGATGATTAACTCTTTAGAATGGCACAAATGGCATCTTATAAACATTTATCAAGTACGTCTCATCAAACGTGACAATATCTCCAAAATATTGATATGCAGACCTTGATCTTGCATCTGTCCAAAAACAACTTCCCATATACTCATTTTCATCGACCTGCATGGAGTACACAAACTCAGGTTCTTTATACTGTCGTTCAAGAAAGTATGCATATAACTTTTGTGCATCTCCCTCTTCAAACAATTTTCTTATTTTATTTCCCAAAAACTTTTCTATGTCTTTTCCAATACAACTAATATTAAAATCACCACCTGCTTCTTTGCTTAACACATACATTATTTTCCTTGTTGATACACTAGACTCATTCAAAGTGAGAATTAGCTTCTTTTGCACATGTGTCACTCCTCTATGTCCATGAAGCATATTGGTACTTCTTGGTGTGAGTAGCTCATGATTGTATTCAGACACGAATTTGCATACTTTCTATCTTTCACCATCTTTTTTTATACGCATAGTAACTTTACACCCAATCTTTGTTTCAGCGGGTTCGGGAACTTGCCTTTCTTTTTGTTTGAGACTTTCATGCCTAAATCCCTCTCTTATACAAACATAGTGTACTGCAATTAATTTTTTTCCCCGTCGATAATTGCGTATGGTTCGTCCTAATTGCAAAACCTTTTCATCTTGCATACGCCTTGTAAAATGTTTTAGCGTCCTTAACTTCATCAAATTCTTTACCTATGAACGGTTCAAAAACTCTACTACTAGAAGTGGAAGTGAAATTGACTCCATCTCTATCTTCATCTTCCACATTCACTCTATCATCATCAAAGTCTCTCAAATTCACGCCATTCCCACTTTCACATCACATTGATCTTCCACGATTTCATCCTCAATAGTTTCATTTTCACCTTGAGGATAGTTTCGTAGTATCTCAAAATCATCACTATCCGACCTCCACCCAAAATCCTTCATCCCAATATAAAACAATATAATCAATATAGGGTCCATAAAAAAATCCCAATATTATTCAACTATGCAAATTCTCAACTATGTAAATTCACACCATTACCTTAGAAAAAAAATGTTGAAGCTAAAATGCAATAAAAAAAACTGACCATGTGCGGGCAGTGGCAAAGCAAAAAATCCAAAAAATCCCACAACAAAATACACACCATTAGAAATTAGGGATTGGAAAAAATTAGGACAAAAAAAAAATTAGGGATTCTGAAATTTACCTGAGGAATTTGCCGGTCGATTGAGAGAGGGAGAGTCGAGAAATTAGAGAGTGAAGGAGAGAGAAAGAGAGGCGTCGAAGTAGAGAGAGAGTCAAAGTAGAGAGAGAGAACCCAAATGTAAGAAATCACAAAGAGAGAGAGAGAGAGTCGAAGTAGAGAGAGAGTCAAAGTAGAGAGAGAGAGCAGCTCAAATTTCCTATATAAAATCGCAGAGAGAGAGACGGTAGAAGTAGAGAGAGAGAGAGGCCTTTCTGAATTGGCGAGAACGAAAGAGACAAACAAGATTACCCATATGCGTCCCCACCGTAATATGCCATGAAAAGCTTACGTGTCACAACTATATCGGTATCCAATAAACCCAACTTGTAGGTGACTCCTATCTGAAGCACCTCTCTTTCTAAAGATATGCATTCCATAGCACTGCTTACAATGCAGGTCCAAGAATCCTCTACCAACAAGTAATCTTTTCATACATAAGATAGAATTCTAGAACCTAAAGTTATTTTTGCATTTCATCTTTTTTTCTCGATTATTAGTTTGAATTCAAAAACAGTTTCAACTCATCTCATATTTTTACAAATGTTTTTGCATTTCGTCATTACAAATTTTTACAAACAAAACCATATTTCATTGTTTTTACAAACAAATTTTACAAACAATAATTTTTACAAATTTCAAATATTGTTAGTCATTACAAATTTTTTAAATTTTAAAAAAATAATAATATTAAAAAATAATATTCTAACTATTTTATTCAATTTATAACTTTTATTTCAACTTTTCTCATTTCAATTCACTGTCCAAACCTCACCACCCAATCCCAACCTTGCTTATTTTGCAAGTAAATCTAGATATTTGCATTATCTTTAAACCATGGAGTCTCTGGGTTTCACTCAACGTCACCGAATAAGTGATATTAAAAATGGGAGAAATGAAATGCTAGGGCTACCGCATCGTGTACTTCATAGTGTTCCGATCAAAGGCCTACTATTTGAAGTTGGAACTATTTTGTAAACCAACAAAAAGAAAAAAAAAACGTTGTTTTTTTTCGATTGGGACAGACATTACAACATTAATCTATTATAGATACAAAGATACCAATGGCCCTGCAGCTGGATGGCATTTGCCTCCCTCTCATTGAGGCCCAATACCCCTAACTCCCAACAAAAAGATAATCTACTGAATAGATCCGAAACTCACGCAGGCAGTGCCTTCAAACATGCACTAATTAAGTTTCTATACTTTAATCCATAGTTGCAACCTAAGATGAACAAGACAGTGAACATCTTCTCACATAAAAATGGCCTATGATGGCATATACTGCTTCTCAGACTTCGAGTAGGAATATGATGGCATATTGGAGGTTACAATGATGAACTCTAGAAAAGTTGCTTCATTTCGCCAAAAATTTCACCATCAGAAGCATATTTCAACCATGTGAATCCGTCAAAGCCATGGTAGAGTCAGATCTGATTTAAATTCCTAATTATTGCAAATACCTTCAGGATCTGCATTCTGGATTATCCAAGAATGCTCCATGATCTTCTGAAGAGAGCCTTTTTAAGGAGTCTTTCACCAGAAGCTGCACATATTTTTAGATTACAAATTCAGGAAGGCAACTAAATCTATTCATTGACAGCATTACTTTACACTCAGATATCAATATGAAAAAAGCCATGGATGAACTTACCCCAAGAATGAGATCCTTGGCTTCGGCAGAAACATGAGGGGTGGAAGGGAAGATCAGATCAACCTTCACTATCCTGGGTTAAAGCCAAATACAATGAAACTACCTACATGTAACACGGTTCATAATATTTTCATCCACACTAATCATTGTAAATCTACCGTACCTTTTAAAGGTATCATTCTGACTCTCAGCCTCAAATGGAGGGACACCATAAAGGAACTCATAACAAAGGATACCCAGAGTCCAGTTATCAACTGCATAGTGATCATGAGCTTTGTTCTCCACCATTTATGGTGCTAAATAATCCAAAGTTCCACACATAGTGTGTCTCTTGCTTCTTGACTGTACAGACCATCCAAAGTCTGCAATTTTCAGTCGACCCTACGTTATAACAAAACTAAGTTAAAAAAGTATTCTGTAATATGTTTCGTGCACAGATTTAGCAAAAAATATGTTCAATTTTTTGAAACCACTCATTGACAAGTTTCTTTTACATAAATATAAAACTTCTGAAAAAACAGTCCATGGAAGTAGGTCAACAAGCAAGCGCAAAATTATTTAGAATTAGTGTTTAGTTGAGTTTAGTGGCACCTGAGGATTCTCCGGAATCTGTTATCAAGCTCCCGCCGCACGACATGAGTTTGATAGCTCCTACTGTAGGGTTAAGGTCCAGATAGTCCCTGCTGCAGTTGTATTTATTGAAATGGCAGCTTTTGGCAAAGCAAAGGATAAACCTAAAATATTCATATGCCTAATTGGGGCTGAGGTCCATACAGGCGGACATTTTTTTAATAGAATTTAGCATCGCTGGAATTTGGCTAATCTTTTGAGCCAAAAATCCAGAAAGTTTTAAGAAAGCAATAGAAAACTCCTACATCTCTGAAATTAACTGCCGAGATTTTGGAGTAAACTTGTCAAGTATGGCTAATACAATTTAAACCAGCAAGGAGTTTCCGCAAGGTCACCTATCAAAAGCCATATATGAAAGTCTCCTATCTGCATACTGCATGCATATGTTAATTTCAAAGTAATTTCTTATATGTTATATGTTATTATTCTTTATTTTATTTTTATTTATTTTTGTTGAGCCTTCACAGTTTAAAACAATATGAGATGTTGTAATATGTAGATGCAGATGATAAAATCATTTTGGAACATACAAGAGAATAATGAGATTTTTGACTTAGCAGATAAATCGATGATAATGAATCAATGATATGCAGATTCAGATGATAAAATCAGTTTAAAACAAATGATATGCAATGGAGCAAAGCCACTTGAAAGCTTTCATTCAACTCAGAATCTCAGATGCTTAATCAAACAAAACAAACAGAGCTTTCGGCTAACGCGGACCTTAGAAAAAAAAAACTAGGAAGTCCGCAACCCAAACATATCATTGCAGATTAAACAAACAGAGCTTCAGTGCTTCACTATTGAGTATTGACGTTAGACAAATAAAGATCCTCAAGAAAAATTACCGTCGAAGCAGAGAGATGTGAGAGAGGGGCTACCGGTTACGTGAGAGATGGGCGGGCTGCGTGAGACGGTGAGAGAGTGAGGAAAAGAGGTGAGGCCGGGAACGTTGGATGCAGAGAGGCCGTGAGAGGGCAGAGATGGAGGCCGTGAGTGGCAGAGAGGCGGAGAGTGAGGGAGAGAGGGGCGCCGACGGAGGGACTAGAGAATGCGACGGAGGCTGTTAGCCTGTTACGTGTGGCGCAGTTCCTGGAGAGGGGGGGATCTAGGGTTTCTGAGGGAGGGGGTGGGAAATGAAAGTTAAACAAAGCTTTTGGGGGGGAGAGGGGGGGTTTGGGGGGAACGAAATCTAAGGGTTTGGGGGAAACGACGCCATTTTTTATTAAATACCATATAATATATATATATATAGTTATATATATTTTGTTTTGTTATAGTGATTTAACCTATTAAAAAAATTGTTATAGACTTATATAGTGATTTAATATAGCTATATTAGTATAGTATTAGTTAATAGTTATAGTGATTTAATATAGCTATATTAGTATAAGTATAACTATAGTCTATATTAGACTATTAGTATTGATTATATATTAGTGTAGCTATATTATATATTAGACTATATAATAGTATTAATATTAGACTATTAGTATTAGTATATATATTAGTATTAGTTATAACTATATAATATATTAGACTATATAATAGTATTAATATTAGGTATTAGCAATTTAGCATAGCTAATTAGCTATATATTAGTATTAGTTATGGTGATTTAGACTATATATTAGTATTTGTTAATTGTAATAGTGAATTTAATTTATTATAACTATATTATTGATAGTATTATAGTGATAGTTTAGTATAGTAATTTATTATTTAGTATCCTGATTTATATACTAATTTATACATAGACTTAAAGTATATTACTGATAGTAATATAGTATTAGACTCTAATATTATTATAAATATAACTATTATTTTATTGTTATTTTATTACTATATTGCCATTTTATTTTGTTGTCTATTTATGGAATATTATTTTGCTCGTAGTGCTGGTTATCAAAATTTGTATGATTTAAAGGGTATGGATTATAATCTAAGACTTGAATTACAAATATTAAAGGATGATATAAAAGATCTTAAGGAGAAAATTTCATTAATGAAACAAGAAAAAAAATCAATGATGACTAACTACCAACTATATAAAAGAAGGAGACAGTTATTAGAACACTAAGAAGACCATCGCAAATTTTTAATAAACGAAATTAAAAGTATAAGATATCATTTAAGTATCCTTGCATTGTTTAAAAAAAAAAGAGTAAAAAATAATGAAAATTCCTTAGGATCGGTTGGGCTAATATTAGCCAAATAACAGCCTGCCAATAATCAAGTGACACCTATTACTTCCACTGCAGTTATGTTGAACCCGCACCACATCAGAAACAAGTTTGCCCCTTCAGCCACTAGCCCCTTACCCCGTTCGCACCCCCTCGAAAGCTCAGCCCCTTGGAACAACATCGGCCCCTCTAGCAATCTCAGCCCCCTTCAGAACAACTTTGGCCCCCCTCTCAATCTCACTTCGGTCCAAAAAGCCAGACAACTTCACAACAAATACATAATATTTTTCGAAGAAGAGAGAGTAGATAGGAAGTTTTGCTTTTGTGAATAAATTAAAAAGAAGGGTTAGCTGAGAATAAAGCGTACGTCCTCTCTGGTTTTTGCTTGAGATTTTGGGGCTAGGAAATGGACAAAGAAAAATGGAAGGTAGAAGGCTACTTTTGCAACCATCCTGGTTTTTTGGAATTTGGGAGGGAACAAAACCAATGGGGTCAAAGGCTACTTCAGCAATTTATTTAGGTTTGGTTTTCAGTTGTTGCATAGTTGTAATCACAAGTAATAATTATTTTGGTTATATTTTTTAAGGTGGGAAATTTACTGCTAGCCCTTACGCTTTTGAGATGCGGAGAAGTAGGGCATGGAAGACCGTGTGAAGCAAACCAGGAAACTGTGATGCAACAAGCAAGGTGCTTTCCTCCTATGTTTTGTGTTTTTGATTCGAAAGTTGCTTTTTTTCTCTTTGACAAATTACATTTCTTTTCTTTTGTTATTACTAATGGTGTCGACGGACTGGTGATGGTGTCGTGCGGTGCAAACAGACGAAAGAGAGGGGCAGACTCGAAGAGGAAGACGGAAGTGAAGGCTACAAAATCACAGCGTATTTCATCTTGATTCTCTGTGGTGGAGCTTATTCAAATTACAATGTATTTTCTTACGTGTCAACAGTTAAATAGAGGGATGCTTTTGTGCAATTTACAGCCTGATCAGTGAGAAGCAATTCTTAAAAATAATTGATACAGATTTTTACAAAGATAATCTATAGAAAAAGAAAATGAAGTATATTGGGAGACTTGTGTTGATAAACCATGAAAATCCGCTGGTCAGCCCATTCATGCTGGAAGGCTTTAAGGGTAGTTCCGGTAGTATTCCCTCAAGTTCTTAATCTACTTATTTTTCTTCGAATATAGGAAATATTTGTTTTAAATCATGTCCAATTTTAAATCATGCCTCAATGAACTCTTTATTTAAACCTAATGAATCCACTACTAGTATCCCATTAGAATCTGATAATATTAACCAAGAGGATTACAGTATAATAGATATAGAAAGAAATTTACAAGATTGGATAATTTCTAATATTCCAAAAAAACAAATATATAAATATTCAAATTTTTCCTCTAAATTATCATTTCTTACTAATTATACAATTAAAACAGTAGAAACAACTATTAGTTTAAATAATGATTATGAATCAGTACAATTATTAACAAGAGAAGCTATCATATGACAAGTGCCTATAAAACCACTCATTAGAAATAGATTAAACACCTTGGTATTACTCTCTCTAAGATATGGAAGACACTATAATTTTCATAATTCATTACTTGGAATGGTAGAATCAAGCTTGTTCCAAGGCCCAGTTTATTTTAATTGTTATCCCAATTATTCTCTTTCATTATTTGATACTAATATATTACATGCCTTAACATTAAATATTAAAACAAATGGTTATAATATGATGAAAGGGTCACATCCTTTAACCGTAGTAGATATGATCCATTATAAATTGATGAAAATAACATTAGAACCACAAACTCTTATTACCAGTCCAAAAGGATATACATTATTATAATCTTGTATACAAAACTTTAGTGTACAAATTCCTAACAAATTAATTGGAATCAAATTACTCTCCCTAATGAATAGTAATTAGAGAACATTACTCCATTACCTAAGATAGAAAATAATTCTAAAGACGATTTTGAATATATAGATAAATAAATGGACGGAACAGTCCAAATAGCTTTTCAACCTTTTAGAAGATCTTTACCATATTATTCTTCTCCAGCACTTTCTAGTTATCATACACCCAGATCTATTCTTACATCAAAATCTCAAAATTTTGACAACAAATCTCAGAGTCTGGACACACAGATTCGGAGAATTATTTCTGAAAATATTATTGATACAACAGTATGTACTGTTAGTCATTCGGATAGGGCATCCACCTCTCATAATCCTGAAAAAAAACCTTCCTCTCCAACATATTCACAAGTGATTGGAGATGATACCAAATATACACCCTGAGTAAAGAAAAATTTAAAATTAATAAGAAATATCTTAAACAAGATTATATGAAAGAAGAAAATAGTCACAAAAGATTAATATTTTTCTCAACTTTTACAAAAATAGAAAATGACTATATTCAAGAAAAATATTACCAGTATTTAGAAGAAATACAAATTAATATACCTTTCTTTACATGGTTTGAAATTTATAAATCAAACCAATTATTAACCATAAACAGGACTACTAATCAATGGATTAAAGAAGAAAACAATCAAATTGTTTGTGAAGAATAATCTCCTTTTGAAGCCATTAAGTTCAATCAAAGAAATACCTAAATATTGGCCTCACCAATAAAAAAATATAATAACTCAGTAGAAGTAAAAAACACCGATAATATAATCCAACAAAATAATTGCACTAATTTATATCTAAAAACCATAAGTAAACAATTAGAAAGAATTGAAGTCCAAATATCTCCTATTAATCCTACTATTAAAGAAGCAAAAGAAACATCTTTATTTATCCCTCATGAGATCCCATCTCATTTAAAAACCATTTTTTCTAGAAACAAAAATGATTTATTAGAACAAATCTCTAACAAATTAGAAAAATTAACTATTAGTAATACTACATCTACTTCAAAACAACCCCATATTAATGTATTAAGTAAAACAGTTCTCCTGAATTATCTGATTCTGAAATAAGTAATATTGAAAACTAATTTAAAAATTTAGACTTACAAATAAATAAGATTAGAGGAGACCTTGCTAATAGTTTTTCCGCTAGATATTCTAAATATCATGTTTCTATTACTCGTAATGAGTATCCGAGACCTACCCCTCCAGATATGCAATTCGAAGAACGAGAACACATAGTAAGATCTGCTTTTGAATCATATGTATTATATGAATTGAATATAAATGGATTATCTGAGTATGAAATATTAAACCATTTCTAAGAAATGATTATGGTAGCTAACGTCTATAAAAATAATAGAAAAACTGATCACTACGTAGCACATATTATTGTTATAGGTTTTACTGGCCAATTAAAAGGCTGGTGGAATCATTACCTTTCAAATGATCAAAAAACACAAATATTAACTACATATAAACATGATGAAAATATGCAAGTTATTAAAATATAAAATGGATTACCATTAAAAGATGTTGTAAATATCTTAATATACGTATTAACCAAACACTTTGTTGGTGATCCTGTCCAATTCAAAGAAAGAACCAGTGATTTATTGATTAATTTAAAATGTCCTCAATTATCTGATTTCCATTGGTATAAATATATATTTCTAACTAAAGTTATGATCAGAAATGACTGTCAACAATTATACTGGAATGAAAAGTTCATAGCCGGACTTTCATATTACTTCGCCCAAAAGGTATGAGAATCATTAGTAAAATCAGATGGTACTATTGATTTTCATAGTCTTACATATAGTGATATAATACTACTATTAATAGAACTAGTTTAACTATATGTAATGATTTAAGATTAAAAAAGCAAATAGATAAAGAAAAAAAATTTGCTAAAAAAGAATTAGGTACCTTTTGTGAACAGTTTGGTTATACTCCATTATTAAACCCTTCAAGAAGACATAAAAAGGAAAAAAGAATTTATAAGAATTATTCTAACAAAAAACAAAAATATAAAAAACCTTATAAAAAAATAAAAGATAAACAGATATATAACAAACTGATAAAACCTCCAAAAAAGACTAATAAAAAAAATAAATTGTTTGTTATAAATGTAGAAAAGTTGGGTATTATAAATCAAATTGTAAGGTCAAACAATAGATTAATGAATTAGATGTATATGAAACATTAAAAGAAAAATTATTAGATAATTTTATAATACATTCAAGTAAAGATAAAGAAAGCTCTTCTAAAAAAGAAGAAATCTATCAATTAAAAGAATCAAAACTTTCGGAACAATCTTCTGAAAGTGAATCCGAAGAAGATGAGATGCAGGTCTATAATTATTTAAATAAAAATACTTGTTATTGTAATAAAACTATTAATGTACTTTCAAAATAAGAGGATATTATATTAGAATTAATAGACAAAATAAAAAATCCACAGGAAATAAAGGATTATCTAGAAGAATTAAAAAATACTTTTAATAATCAAACTACTTTAGTAACCTCTTCGGTACTTTATAAGTCTCAGAAAGATTTAAAAAAAAAAATTCACATTAGAAGACTTACAACAAGAAATTAATGAAATAAAACAAGAAATTAGAAATTTAAAAACATCAAATCTTAAATTAGAAGTTTCAAATGAAAAATTACTACAAAAAATTATATTATTAAAAATAGACAAAAACGTAGATAATTCTAAAAATAAAAAACAAGTAGATTGTTCAACAATAATTATTAAAGATGAAATAGACAACTTCATTAATATCCTAAATTATAAACTATCTAATGCACATATTTACAATAATGGAATTTGTTTTAAAACAATATTTATTTTAGTAAAAATATTAATACCAAAGTAATATTAGGAAATCCATTCCTTACATTACTTTACATTTTTTCTATAACAGAAGAAGGAATTTTCACCAAAATACATAGATAAGAAATCCAATTTAAATTTTTATTTCCTCATGTATCAAAGGAAATTAACTCCTTAAAAGAAGTTTCATTAACCAAAAAAATTACTTTTTTAACAAAAAAAGGATTCAAAGAAAAGAAAAGAAAAAATTTCTTAAAACAAGAATTAAAATATAAAAGAATTGAAAGACAATCAAAAGATCCGTTACTAACTCAAAAAATTAATAATTTTAAAACTATAATTGAAAAAAAGTATGCACTAACTTACCTAATAATTTTTGGAATAGAAAATAACATATAGTTGAATTACCTTATGAGAAAGAATTTTCTGAAAAGAATATTCTAACTAAGGCCAGACTAATCCAAATGAATAATGAATTATTAGAATTCTGCAAAAAAGAAATTAATGATTTATTAATAAAATGATTGATTAGGAAAAGTAAGTCACCATGGAATTGTACTACTTTTTATGTCAAAAAATAGGCAGAATTAGAAAGAGGGGTTTCTCGACTAGTTATCAATTATATACTTTTAAATAAAGTATTAAAATGAATTAGATACCCAATCCTCAATAAGAAAGATTTGTTATCTCGTCTTTATGACGATACAACATTTTCAAAATTTGATATGAAAAGTGGGTTTTGGCAAATCCAAATCGTTGAAAAAGATCGGTATAAAACAATTTTTACAGTCTCATTCGAACATTATGAATGGAATATTATGCCGTTTGAATTAAAAAATGGCTCTAGTGAATTTCAAAATATTATGAATGAAATATTTACCCATTTTACTCATTTTTCAGTATTTATATAGATGATGTGTTAATATTTTCTTCATCTATTAAACAACATTAGAAATACTGAAATACTTTTATTCAAATTATTAAATAAAATGGATTAGTTTCATCACTAAAAATAAAATTATTTCAAAACAAAATTAGATTTCTAGGACATGATATTTATCAAGGAACTATTACACCAATTAGTAGGGCAATAGAATTTGCTGATAAATTTTCAGATGAAATAAAAAATAATAAACAATTACAAAGATTTTTGGGAAGTCTCCACTATGTTGTAGATTTTTATCAATCTTTCAGCCCATTATGTAAACTATTATTCAAAAAATTAAAAAAGAATCCACCTCCATGGACCGAAAAACATACAAACATCATAAAACAGATTGAGTCTCATGTTAAAAAATTACCATGTTTGAGGATCCCATCATCTTATACTTTTAAAATTGTTAAAACAGGTGCCTCTAATTTTGGTTACAGAGAAATTATGAAACAAAAATATTTAAATGATTTGGAACAGATTGTTCGATTCCATTCAGGATGTTGGAATCCTACCCAAAAGAATTATAGTACAATAAAAAAAAAGACTGTAGCTATTGTATTATGTATTTCTAAATTTCAAGATGATTTGTTAAACCAAAAGTTTTTACTAAGAATATATTGTAAATCAGCTAAGAAAGTTTTGATTAAAGATGTGAAAAACCTGGCTGCTAAATAAATATTTGTTAGATGGCAAGCTATATTAAGTATTTTTTATTTTGATATTGAATATATTAAATGAGATTCTAATTCTTTTCCTGATTTTCTATCTTGAGAATTTTTACAGGAAAAATTATGTCTTCCTCCAAGTCAAAAGTAAAGTCTAAATCTTCTTATGCACGGCCACCATCTCCACCATATCCTTCACCTTATCCTTCTACAACTCCAAGACCATATATGGTATTAGGGTTATTACCACAAAACATTAGATCATCTTACAATCTATTTTTACCTTTAGCCTCTCCAAAATTACGAACATACTCCAAAGTTGTCTCCCCATCTTCCTCTTCTCCTTCTCAAATGATAAATTCTTCGTTACTCTCTCAGCTTTCTACATCTCCTATTATCATTAAATCTCACTAGCACCAGTCTTCCCATCGAATATGAAATTCAACACTTGTCTGACCCTCAAAAACTACTTGATGTCTTTCTTCTACCAGATTGACATTATATTCCACAAAACACTAAGAAAATCCAACATTTTTATGAATTCATATTAGTAGACACTGACTTAATTATTCTCTGAGATCCCGTGTTCTCTTCAAACTCAACCTTCTTCACCTGCATCTCTAATTATTGTATTTCATAAAATTATCATTAAATAGGTTATCACCCTGAAATAATGGGAAAAAAATTCCTATTTAATAAGAAAGTTTTCTCATCCTTATGATTCGCCGTATTATAATTATTATGATTATCAGCAGACATAGACATAGACAAAAATATTTTTAAAACAAAACAAAAATTTGCGTCACTCGTGGTTCCTTCATTTTGACAAATTACAATAAATCAAAACACTTCCAAAATGGTTTTCACTATAGTGGGACTATTATGAACCCGAACCTCTTCTCCTTCCTCTCCCCTTGTAGGAAAGTTTTCGAATTTTTAGTTCACAAGATGACAGTCCACAAGCATTAAATCATTGTCTACCACTTCTTCTTTCCTTCCTTAAAACAAAATTAAATTGGATTATGAAATGAGAATTTGTTATCAAACCTCATCCCTATCTCAAAACCATTATGTTTTTGGCTCATCAAGTTTCTGTCAAATGGTGGAAAAAATACAATTATGATTATGTCTTAAAAATATCTTCAAAAATTACCAAGATTCCATAAGTTCTAGTCCAACGAAGTATATTTCAAGCACAATTAATATCCATTATCAGCAAGAAATATTTAAAAAAATTAGTCGAAACAATATCACAAGTTTCAGATAGTGATGATGAAGAAGATGCACAACATCCAACCAGATTATTTCTCTTACAGCAACATGCATTATCAGTGGTTCATCATACCTCTCCCTCTCAACAGGCCTCTCACTCTCAGGGTAATTTAGCCATCTCTTTTTCTCAAGATTACTCACCCTATCATCTAGTATCTCTGATAGATTCCTAAGACCCGTTCAATCTGGAATTAACAAATTATGACTCTCAGATTATGTGATTCCAAAAGATAATTATTTTTTATTATTAGTCAGTATAACAGATTAAAAGTTGTCAAAAATGCTTTCTCTTCAGAAGAGTAAAGATAAGGAACTTTGTCATCAGATTATTGACTACACTGTTCAAGTCAGGATATTGTTGCTGCTTGAAATTATTATTCAAGAAAATGACAAATGACTTTGTACATATTGTTCTTTTCACGTGTTCGTACTGTTAATGTATTATTAGAGTTACTGTAGTTCTTTTTTCCTTGTTAGTACTATTCATGTATTATTAGAGTTACTGTTTTATATTGTTCTAGTGTCTATATAAATGAGTCTGTAAAGAAGGAAATGCATTATGAAATATTTGATCTGAAGCCTTTTCCTCTCTCGTCCAAATCTCTCTAATCTTCCTCACTCTCCAAAGTCTATCTTTTGTAAACCAACATTTATTTCTTCATGTCTTCTACCTTCAACTCTCCTGAGAATTAATCTTCTTGTAAGTATTATATATTTAATAAATTTGATTTTGTAAATCTCTTTTTCTTATTTATTTTATCATACATATGGTCAGTTATACCACCTGTTTTACTTGTTCTCATGCATATGACTGGTTATACCGCCTATTATTATTATTAAGCTATTATTGCTAGCTATTTATATTTTATTATTCATATAACCCACTATATATAAATAAGTTAATAAGTTAATAACTATATAAATCACTATAACAATATATATATATATATATATATATATATATATATAACTATATACAGTATTAGTATTAGTATAGTATATAATATTAATATTAGTATAGTAAATAACTATATAAATCTGATTAACTATATATAATATTACTATTTGTATTAGTAAAGTATAGCTATTTAGTATTCGTGTAATATAATATAGTATAATATAGTATAGTATATAGTAGAATATAGTATAGGATTTTCAGTATAAATGGGTTGACCAACGGATTTAATGGCTTACCAACATAAGCCTCTCAATATATTTCATTTTCCTTTTCTATGGGTTATCTTTATCTGTATCAGTGATTTTTTACTTCTTTGTTTTTTTTTTTTTTTTTACAATGCAAGGATACTTAAATGATATCTTATACTTTTAATTTCGTTTATTAAGAATTTACGATGTTCTTCCCAGTGTTCTAATAACTGTATTATTCTTTTATATAATTGGTAGTTAGTAATCATTGATTCTTTATCTTGCTTCATTAATGAAATTTTTTCCTTAAGACCTTTTATATGATCCATATGTATTTGTAATTTAAGTCTCAGATTATAATCTATACACTTTAAATCATACAGATCTCGATAACCAGCACTAGGAGCAAAATAATATTCTATAAGATTAAATGTAAAATAAAATGACAGTAAAATAACAACAACAACAACAACAACAACAATATATAAAATAAAAATAACAATATACCTTTTAGAAGATCTTTTTCTTATTATTCTTCCTCAACACCTTCTAGTTATCGAACACCCCGATCTGTTTTTATATCAAGATTTCAAAATTTTGACAATAGATCCCAGAGTATAGATACACAAGTTATGGGAGTTATTTCCGGAAATATTATTAATACACCAGTTTATACTGTTAGTCATCCTGCTAGTCATCCAGATAGAGCGTCCACCTCTCATAATTATGAAAAAGAACCTTCTTCTCCAACATATTCTCAAGTGATTGGAGATGATGCCCAAATATATACCCTGAATAAGGAAGAATTTAAAATTAATAAGGAATATCTCAAACAAGATTATATGAAAGAAGAAAATAGTCATAAAAGATTAATATTTTTCTCAACTTTTACAAAAATAGAAAGAGATTATATTCAAGAAAAATATTACCAGTATTTAGAAGAAATACAAATTAATATACCTTTCTTTACATGGTTCGAAATTTATAAATCAAATAAATTATCAACCATAAACAGAACTACTAACTAATGGATTAAAGAAGAAAACAATCAAATTGTTTATGAAGAATACCCTCCATTTGAAGCCATTAAATTCAATCAAAAAAATACCCAAATACTTGCCTCACCAATAAAAAAACATAATAGTTCAATAGAAGCTAAAAACACTGATAACATAATCCAACAAAATAATTACACCAATTTATATTTAAAAACTATGAGCAAACAATTAGAAAAAATTGAAACCCAAATATCTCCTGTCAATCCTACTATTAAAGAAGCAAAAGAAACCCCTTTATTCATTCCCCATGAAATCCCGTCTCATTTAAAAATCACTTTTTCTAAAAATAAAAATGATCTATTAGAACAAATCTCTAACAAATTAGAAAAATTAACTATTAATAATACTGCATCTACTTCAAAGTTCTTTGAATTGCATATCTGGAGGGATAGGCCTCGGATACCAATTACGAGTAATAGAGACATATTTTTTAGAATTTCTGACTGTATATTCATTAGTATGATCTCCTCTAATCTTATTTATTTGTAAGTCTAAGTTTTTAAATTGATTTTCAATATTACTTATTTCAGAATCATATATTTCGGGAGAATCTGTTTTACTTAATACATTATTTATTAGATATAAATAACTATATAAATCACTATAACAAAATATATAACTATATATAGTATTAGTATTAGTATTATTATGATAGTATTAGTATATTATTTAGGTTAATAGTGAAATATAGCTTAGACAGGAATATTATTTTACATTATATATTCAACTAATAATAAAAAAGAGAAGTGTATTCTTAAAATGAGAGTACTTGAAATAATTATTACGTAGGATACTTTTAACACTAATAATGACATAATATCTATTTAATACTTTTGAGGTTCTCTTATTGGGTAATTAGTTTTTTTAATTAGATATATTTTTCTTTTAAAAAATTATACTTAGACTTTTTTTTTTTGCCCTTCTTCTAATAGGAGCCTTAAGCAATTATCTAATTCGTTTAGTGGAAGAGTCAGCCCTGCTATATATAGTATTAGTAGTATAATATATAGTTTTATTATGATAGTATCACTATAATAGTATAATATATAGTCAGTATATAGATATTTATAATATATATTATACTATATCTACTATATATATTATGCACATAGAATAAATTTTAGTCTCTAAGGACAAACGATAGTCGTCCGATCTTATCTAGTTTTCGAAACGACGTCGTTTAATGGGGAGATATATAAATCAACCCCCAACTAAATAAAACGGCCTCGTTTTTAGTTGGGGCTTACGGTTCCATCCCATCCCCTCATCTCTGCTCTCCCTCTCGAGTCCCTCAGTCTCCGCAGCTGTCTCTCACGCTCAGCCCCCCTCTCACGCCGTCAACATCCCCTCGCCGTCGACACTGTTGGTCTGTTCTGTTCTCCTCCACTTCCAGTTGTTCCCGAAGCTACAGAATCAAGCTGAATCTGTATTTTATATTTGTGGAAGGTATAATTTTATATTTTATATTTTAGGATTTATGGTTTATATATGTTGTATAGCTCCCCATCGAGGATGAATATGTAGAGCTCCCCATCAAGCTGAAAATAGCTAGATTTCTTTCCTTTTTGTTTTTGTGGGTAAATTTGTTTGTTTGATATACATCTGTTAGTAGATTTGAACCTAATAAATTTTTTGGGTTGAATGGATGTCAATCAGTGATTCTACTGGTTTGGTTTTCTTGTGTGTTCTGTGTTTTCTTGAATCATTACAATGTTTTCTTGCATTATGTGTATTCTCTATTTGAATTTCTTTATGTGTATTCTGAGTGTATTCTTTATGTGTGTATTCTTTATGATTTTTCTTGCATTGCGTGTATTCTCTATTTGAATTTTCTGTTATTGCATTGATGATCTTTCTTTCTCTATTAATCGTTATTCTGTGTTTATTCTGTATGTATTGATATCAGGAACCCAGAAACTTTTTCTCTTGTGCTGTGTAACGAGAGGCAGGGTAGTTGCAATTCCTGTACTTGAAATTCCTTTATATCAATTTATTTGGTGTCTATTGAACACTTATAAAAAAAAAAGTTAGTTTTGGTTGATCCTTCCTTCTTTTTCTTTGCATGTATTGTTTGTGAACTAGTATCAATATGTGCATAACTGCATATTGTAAAACTTTAATGAGCTTCTGATTTAGGGTTTATTTACTTATACAGATTTTTTGTATAGCAGATATTATATTTTTGTACCAGTTTTTTTGTTATTGCAGATTTTATATTTTTATAGCAGATTTTTTATAGCGCATTTTTTATGGCAGCAGGTGTTTTACATGGGAGCAGTTTTTTTTATGTAAGATTTTTTTATGGTAGATGATTAAAATTGGAAAACTGGACCGAACCGGACTGGAACCGGTAAAACCGGAAGTACCGGTATAGGGGTGTAATTGGTGCGGTATCGATTCTTCAAAACTCAAAACCGGTGTATACCGGTTTGGTTCCAAAATTTGTCCAAAACGGGGCCAAACCGGACCGGTTACAACCCTAGCTGTGTTTATTTGGCTGTGTTTATGTCAGTTTACAACTGATAAAATTGTGGAAAATCAAACTGATCTAGAAAATCAATGGATTATCAGTGGGCACCCATTGCTGTTTTAGTATGATTCCAGTGAAAATGTAGGGCTGTTTTAGTGAAAATCATAGTAAGTATGATTCCAGTGAAAATGTGGGGCTGTTTTAGACTTTTAGTGATTTATAACTATAATCATGTATGAGTCTAAATGTGAAATATATATATATATATATATTTATATATATAGTAATGTGTACCAATATCGATTGACTTGAAGAGTAATTAATATTGGTATCAAATGTTTCCCTATTTTTACTGATTTTTGGTCACTAACTGGTGATGAGCCTGCCATCTAGAAAACTTTCCAATGATTCATTTATGTGGGGGAGTTCAACTGTATTCTTAGCACAGGCTAGTTTCTGTACTCATGATGTACCAATTGCTAATAGAAAGTAATTTGTGTTTGGTTTTTTGTTCATATTCAATGTGGATAGCTTCTATGATTTGTTCATGATCATGGTCCATTTTAATTTTCCCATTCAACAACTGCAGCCTCATATAACATAAATTAATATGGAAAGTGGAAAAAACTAATGTACATGCTCGTGTTGACGGCAAACATGATGTTGTGACCATAATAGCTAGGCTTTGATTCATGTGAACTTTGCCCATACTTAATTCTTTGGGGTACTGCATATATATATATATATATATAGGAAATATGGAGAGGTTTGAAACTGAGGTGAAGGGTAATATTAAAGTATGGAATCTTAACAACTTTTATGGTATATGCAGATTTTGTTTAAATGGTCTTTCCATTTTCTCTTGAAGTTGGTATTAGCTCATATTTCTATCATTTAATCATATTTGTTCATGTCTGTTTTGAAACTTATTATTGTTTTTAGATGGTAATCTTGTCATAGTTTCTTCTTTTGTTGTCAGAATGAGAATTTAGAAAATGTTTATTGTAGTAGTTGGAAGGAAATATTATTATGATGGCTGGTGGATATGGATGATGAGTGTGGATGATTTTGGGCGCTAATGTTTTGTAGTAGTATGGATGATTTGGATGTAGATGATTTTGGTGTGGATGATGGATATGATTTATTTTTAGATTGTAATTTTTTACAGCTAGCATGCATGAAGTAAACATTATATGAATTACTAATTACTGAATTTAGATAAATAAATAATTATTAAATTGTGAATTTTTTACTAACACTAAATAATTGTTAAACTGTGTTTGTTGCAATCTGGTTGTGAATGAGAAGTGGTCGAGGGCCCTGTGGAGCAATGAGATATAATATTGTAGTTGGTGTTGGAATTGTTGGACGAGGGCTGGGTGAAGCGTTAGGAATCGCGTGTAGTTGTGACTTGTGAATTTGTGAATCTGTGTTGTTCGGCCATTGGTTGATGTATTATTGCCATGTCATCCAATATCTGTTTGTTCATGCATCTGCATTATTCACAGTTATTTACCTTTATTGTATTAATTGTGCTCTAATCCATGTTTGTGTTGTGATTAATTTATTAATTGTGCTATGTTCTCTGGTTGTGCTGTGAAACTAGAAAATTGTGTTCTTAGTGTATTCATTAAAAACGTGTTTTGTGGGTGGGTGCGGATCACAACCCCAAGCCGAGATGGGGCATTATCTCAGTAGAGCTCCTCTGGTCACTTGAGTGTAAAATTGAGTGACGTCCCCTGGGTTGTCGCCGGGTGACAATGGGCTCAGATGAGACAGTAACACTCTTGTGCCGACTCTGTGGCCTCTCTTTTGGCAGAGGCTAGAGGATGCCTAGTCGCGTATGCCCTATGCGCGGAGCTGGGCATCGCTCGTTACTAAATTATTTGCATAGTCATTACCCTTGGTGTAACGAAAGGAGTCAGGGTGTGCAGATGGTTTTTAGGGGAGACCATGGTGCATGCGTAAATAAAATGATTGTATGGACTTTATGTGGATCACGACCCCAAACCAAGACGAGGCATTATCTCGGTGGAGCTCCTTTGGTCACTCGGGAGCGTGTAAAACTGAGTGATGTCTCCTGGGTTGTTGTCGGGCGACAACGGGCTTGGAGGAAACGGTAATGCTCTCGTGCTGACTCCGTGGCCTCTCTGCTGGCGGAGGCTAGAGGATGCTTGGTCACATACGAGCCGGGCGTGGAGCTAGACATCGCTTGTTATTAAGTCACACACATGGTCATTACCCGTGGGGTGATGAAGGGAGCTAGGGTATGCGTGTGGTCCAAAGGGGAGACCATGTGCATGCGTAATTAAATGGATGCTTAAAGAATGGAAATGTGGATTTTTGGTGTGCGTGGATTTTCTGTAAATTGTTGAGAAGGATATTGGCTTTGTGGAATTTTGGTAAATCTCATTGTTTTTTTTTTCCAAATGCTGTGATACGTCCACTTTTTCTGTGTTTGTATTTTAGAATGTCATTCTATTGGCTTTACTTGCTGAGATTGTGAAATCTTATTGTGGTGTCTCCACCTGTGGTTCCGCTTTGTGGAATCATAGATTTTGATGCTAAGGACGGTTATGAGCTTGGAGGATCGGTTCCACATGAGGAGTGAAGACTTGGGTACCTTCCCCCGTATGTAGCGTTGTTTGGTGTTTTCCTTTTAATTAGTCGGATGACTATAATTTTATGTCGGGGATTGGGAGACTAGTGGCTTATGGATTATTTTGTTGGAGTTGTAATTTGAATTTTCTGGTAATGTTAAATTAATTGACTGCCCTTTTTTTTTCACTGCAAATTAACTGTACACATTTATCGAGCATGCAAGCACACACTATGTTTTCACGTTATGCGAGGGGTGTTTGACCCAAGCAGCCAACATCCCGGTGTCGCGACTCTTGCTAGAGCCCAAATGGGGTTGAGGGCGCCACATTTATTTAGGCTCACTTGTAAATAAATTTTCAGCCTTTCCATAAGAGTGACTTATCTAAAAAATGTTTAGGCCCAGAGTGTTTATAGAATACAGAGCTCAATGTGTTAGATTACATATTGGTACCAATCCTTTTTTTTTTTTTTTTGTCTTAATGGATTGAACCGGAACCTTCCCTTGCTAACTTATTTTCTGCAATTCTGAATAATCCATGAATAATTTCTGGAGGTTTTATATGTTAAAATGTGATATTTTTTTTATTTTAGATTAGAGTTATGAGATGTTATGCTCAGTCTTTTCCACCAGATTATGGAAGTTTTCCTGTTAGTTTAGATATTGGTTGGAGAATGCGTGGTACAGCACAAGTATGTGGCTATTCTTTTGTTTTATTTAATGCTCATAAATCTAAAAGATGGTGATTGATATCAGTTAATGTGCTGGGAAAATGGTCTAATAAGGCATGAGTTCCACAACTATTTGCAGAAGTTTCTTATTACTATTGTTTCTTTCTTTATAATTTTGTTGTGTTTAGTATATTTGGCCAGAATTTGGAATATGATGATTTATTTCAGCTGATTGTATGATTCATCCTCTCAACTGTTACTTTCATACTAATGACGGGCATCTCAGAAGATGAGAGAAACCTTCATGAAAATTTGAAAAATGCAGCTAGCATTATCAAGATTTATATCTTATTCTTTTGGTTTATAGTAGGTGGAGGAAAAACAAAATGTTTCTCAAGGTACAGTTGCCTTGGAATGTCATAATCCCTGCTGAAAACTTGGATGCAAAAGGATTGCTGCTCCAACGGTCAATTATTATTCGCCTGTTGGAGGACTTTGCTGCTAGAAAGGCCACTAAGGATCTTGGATATTATCTTGCAGTCACAACTCTGGAGAGCATAGGAGAGGGGAGAGTTAGACAGCAAACCGGAGATGTAATGTTTCCAGTTGTTTTTAGTGGAATCACCTTCAAGCTTTACAGAGGAGAGATTTTAGAAGGGGTTGTGCACAAGGTGCTGAAGCATGGGGTCTTCTTGCGGTGTGGACCGGTGGAAAACATATATCTCTCTCATCTGAAAATGCCAGGTTACAGCTATATGCCTGGGGAGAATCCAGTGTTCAATGACAAAGTTTCGAGGATTGAAAAAGACACCGTGGTTCGTTTCATTGTTATTGGGACAAAATGGCTGGAGGCGGAAAGGGAATTTCAAGCATTAGTCAGTTTGGAGGGACATTATCTGGGACCAGTTTCGTAGTGTTGATGATACTGCCTTTGCATCTGGACCAAATATGTTTATAAGCCTTGTTGATACCCATGCTGCATGGATTCTACCATATCTACTCCAATTAACTTTTTTGAGTTCTTGTAACAAAGTAATTGGCATTTTGACATATTGTTGGTAGTAAGTTGCAACTTTTTTCCGTTAGCAGGTGTCCACTTGTGCAAATTAATCAAGGGTGCATCCTCTGTGTAGTTTGCTGGAATATTACTTCAGTTTCCAGAACACCTCTGTTGTTCAGGATTTTAGAATTGTGTCTCGATGTTTAACTTTGGAATTGCAGCAGCTCATGGAACCTACAAGAAGAATGTTACAGACAGCTTGCATTCAGTTTTGAGGGACTTTCTTGATTCATGTCGTTGTTGTAGGCTTAAGCAGTATAGTCCCACATTTTTTACCCGTGATTTTTGATTTAGGTAATCGACCTTCTTACCTTTAGCTCTGTGGCGATTAGTTCCCTAACTGTCTCGAATGATCGTCTTTTTTCGTCAAATTTTTTTGAAAGATTGCTTCTTCTTTTTCTTTCAATTTCTTGTGTGATTTTCTCCCTTTTATTTCATATCTGTGCGATGATTCTTCTCCATTGAGCTTTGTTTGCCTAATGGATTCTATTTCCTCATTGTTGGTAAAGGATGTTACAGACGTGGGCTAAAACTTATGATGTTGCTCTTGGGACTGAACACAAGATTCAGCTCACTGATGTGGATATTCCTTGACACTAAATAAAGGCTAAAGCTGTCGCAGACTAAGCAATGTAAGCCAGTTGTGCTTTTTATGCCTCTATATAGAGATTGAGATTCTGCGTTATGAGTTAAGCTCCTCTGCAAAATGCACTTATAGCAAAATTCTGTCGTGGTTGGCCATTGACCACCCGACTATTACACATACACAGGTCAGTTTTTACTCTAGGAGTATGTGTAGAAATTGATTCAACTCCAACAAGTCTGTCGTACACACAATTTTGGCGAGCTTGGTCGCCTAAAGATTTCCAAATATTAATATAGATTTTTTTAAAAAATAATTAATAGTAAGCTCTCTTAGAAAGAAAATCTCTATCCGCAAGCATTTAGTTGTAGAGTCATCGCGCACGAGCTGACATGTAACTACACATCGGATTAATGAAACGTTGCGTTTGGGTGCAGGCGTTCGTCTTTTCATTTTTGGCAGGAAGAGTTTCACCCCAAATCAAAACACATCGTTTTGCTACCAACCTTCCCCTTGGGATTGCAACCCTTCCCCTTCAGCTCTTTCTCCTCTAGTTTCCCCTTGGCTCTAAACCTCATTCACGATTTCCTTCTCTCCTTAATTTCCATAACCCTAAGCCCTGTGTGATAGAGGAGCCCCCTTTGTTATGAGTCCCTGGGAGAACACGTGTATCAGTCAAGGTTCCAAGAAGAAACTGTAGGAATTATCCCCAATTCAAAGTACAACGTCTTAAGGAATTAAAAGGAAACACAGCGTTTGGAGTAATGAAACGTAGTGTTTAAAGTTGCATTCGGGTAGTGAACTATTCTTAAGTATTTTGTGAATAGTAATAAAAAAATAATGATAGAATATTAAATATTAGTAAAAAATAATAAATAATAGTGAGATATTCTGATAATCATTATCCTAATTAGGCGTACGGAGCTTGAGCCTTTATTTGTTGCTTTTATTTGAATTAATTGTATTTTCTTTCTTTACTTTCATTGGACCACGTGTGGACTAGTTTGTTATAATGTAAGAAAGGAGTGAGAGGGAGCCATCGATTGTCAGGAACATGAATTCTCTTGTGGAGGTTGGGAATGCCTCGAACATTCAATGGCTATTAATTCTATCCATTTTTGTTTTCATTTGAGAGTACTTTTGAAATTTGCTTTTCTTCTTCCTTAATCTTAGTAAAGGCCAGCAACCTAACATCTTTCCTGTTCTGCGAGATTTCCTAAACCCAAACCGCAAGCCCCGTGCGACAGAGATGAATGAATCTTAATTTGAAAGGTATTCCTATCTCATCTTTCTATGCACAATTTTATTAATAGAATATTTAGCTCGAAACTAATGTCTTCTCGAGTTGCCTCTTCGTTATGCAATCCCAGCTATTAATTTCAAACCTATGCCATGTGTTAATGTTGTGTTTCGTACGCCTTCGAGTCAAGTTCCAGCAACTGATCAGGTCTTCCGAATTGAGCTTACGAAAATAGAGAAGAAATCAGCTAAGAAAGGGCGGCATTGGGGCTGTGGAGTCTCCGATGCCAAAGTTAGTATAAGCTTTTGAAAGTTTGTAAATAAATGAGAGAGTTTAGGGATCAGAGAGCGTTTCTTGTACCTGAGAGTTGCTATTTATACTGGAGGTCTGGGAGGGGGAAAAATCGTGTTTGCCCCTATGGAATACTTGTTTTTCATACTGTTCCTCTTGTTAGAGTCCTTTAATGCGGTATGGCTTTGCGACGACGTTATTAATGTGGCGTATAGTTTAGGTAGTGGTGCTATTAATGCGACGTGGTTCTTTAATTTGCTTGATCTTCGGTGATCCGTCGATGTTCTCATATCAGAAGATCGAGGGTTCTCCATCTTTCTTGTTCTGCCCTGTATAAGTCTCCATGATTGGAGTGTGGCCGAGCGATGTCAGGCCTGTCTGTCCCATCAATCACTTGTTTACTTTTCCTTATGGGCGCCTTACTTCATGGGTAAGCTTGGACCCTAGCTAGGGTCGGATAGCGGGCTAAGGCCCAGTGGGCTTGTGAAGTGGGAAAAATCCCTTACACCATGCATGTCTTAGGCTGGCAGACTATGCTTTGATTCGACTTTTCCATGGTTGTTCAACTTTGAATTTTCATGTGTTCTTTAGCATTTTCCTGCTCAGGTACGTGGAGCCAAAGGTCCCATTTTTTAATATGGTCCCAATTTTGATATGGCATTTCGGCTTCTCCCTAGGTGTGACGGAGTATTTCCTCTTTCTGCAAAATTATTTATGTGTTCTGAGAAAGTAGTGCATAAGCAACTGTTCAATCTAAGGCAGCCACTATCTGCTTGTCATCCTTTGGACTTGGAAGACCCTTCAGTATCGATTCATTTTCTGAGAAGTGGAAGAGTCAGAAAAGAAAGTCCAAGTCATTCAAGAAAGAGTCTTCACCCTTTTAGTTCAAACTCAAACTCTACCTATAAGAAAAAAAATAGATGTATTCAAATTATGATTTTCACATTTGATTCTATTATATAAAGTTCCTGAGCTAGTTGTAAGTTATATAGATGAACAAAATACATAAACACAAAATATATTAATTGATATTGTTAATTACATTAAAGAGCAAAACATAAAAAAGACAAAACCACATATAGAAAAAAGCCAAAAATTAGTCGGTCTAGCTCAGTAGTATTTGCTTAAATAAGCATGAAATTCATCCGCCAATGTATTGACTTTATTGTTTAGGATATCTAAACGATGACCAATTGTGGATATCTTGTTCTCTAATGATGCTCGGAGAGGCCCAACCTGTGCATCAAACTGTTGGCCAATGTGTGCACTAATCTCGATCTAATAGCATCGTATCGACCCAAGCAAGGCATGTGTCCCCCGTAGTGCCAACTAGTGGCTCTCCACTAGTTCTTCGCAGGCTATGGGGAGCAACACCAACCTCAATCTAGGTCAGTGTCACAAGATTTCGTGTAGGTCTGGCCTCACGCCGAGTACATACCTTCACCTGTTTTAGGATAGTTGCGCCTTTGGGAGCTCATGTCGAACGGGCTTATCTGCTTGGCCAACCACTCCTTAGCTTGGGGCACTATTCGTCGATGTAGTAGCAACTGAGTAATAATCACCCCATATAAAAGGTTATCAGTAGAGATGACCTTGTCATAATGGATTCTTGCAAAAATCTCATTCTCAACTTAATTTTCTACTATGAGCACAAAAAGCTTTTCTAACTACTTAGCTTAAGGGGAGGCTTGGAGAATGAGATGAGATGAGATGATAATTGTGTAAATAGTAGTAAGATGGGTATGACTAGTAGTGAGATAGTTTGAGTTAAATATTTGAGTTCTATTACATATAGTCACTTTTGCGTACTCTATTAATGTGATTGGTCAAAGTAGTTATTTTATATTAAAAAAAGTGACACAACCAATTACAGTAATAGAGTATGCAAAAGTGACTGTATATAGAGTTTCTGTAAATATTTATTGGGTTTAGAGAAATGAGAGAGAAAAAATTGAATAAAAAATATTATAAAGTTAAAATATTGTTAGAATATAATTTTTTTAATATAATTTTTGTATTGAGATTTGAAAAAATTAAATTATTTTTTATTTTTTGTTTAAAAGTTTGAAAAAATTGTAATGATTAGTTTAAAATTAATTGTATTTGAATGATATTTAAAAAAAATATATAATAAAATGAGATAAGATAAATTGAGATTCGATAAGATAGAAACAAATGTTTCCAAACGTCTCCCGATTCTCCTTATCTTATGAGAGGGAGGGCATGTATCAGTTCATCCCCCCCCCCCCTCACACCTTCCCTGGTTTATAGAATCTGCATTTTTATTGTTTTTATTTTTTATTTTTTATTTTCGTGCATGCCTTCAATCGAATGAGATATCTAAATCAAAACAGTGGGGATCTATCGAATGAGATATCTAAATCAACCTACAAAAGCACCCGGCCTGCCTTTATAGATCGCGCATCGGGCAAATCAAAACAAAGTAGTGCATAATATTTTGGACTACTGAATTAACTTCCCTTGTAGCGGCCCTTTCCTTTTATATATATTTGATCTGCCAAGGAAACCCAGAAACGTAGCATTCATTTTTCTCTATTTTTTTATTTGGTTTCTAAAAATAATTGTAAAGGAGTTTTTGTTGGGCCTCACTACATCCCTTTTCCCAATATTAATATATATATATATATATATATAATATTAGTCTAAAAATACAAAAATATTAATATATACACGATAAGCTTGAAAAAGAAAAAGAATCGGTTACATTGAAAAGATATAGATCAAGCAACATCTTCACAACGAAGGAAAGTACGGCCAATGTAAGAATGACTCATCGGTTTCTACGGGTTCGGCAATAAGGAAAGAAAGTATGGTCTGTAAAACGCTTGCAGCTCGATCGCGGGGTTGAAATTATGCGGCGCAAACTAACCTTTATGAGTCACCCATCCATTCTTAACTCAAAGCTAATGCCTACTTTCAAAAGAAAAACGCCAAATTTAATGAAGGGCCATAAAAAGATCTAGAAAATTGTGCAGTACAGTGCGATTGTCCCAACTTTTGTCTCCTGCATGGCCCACTCTTTTTCAAAAGGAACTCTCTCTCTTTTCTTTTCTAGTTCTACAACGCATGCATGCCTCTGTTTCCCTCCTCATGATGGAGTACTATAAAATCTAAAAATGGGTTGGCAGTACGTAGGAAAGAATTGAAGTAAATTAGAAGAGGTTTTAATTAATTTCCATGGACAAGTTGAAGTTTGCTCGGAATGGTGTAGCCAGACTGCCTCCTGGTTTCCGGTTCCAGCCGACAGACGAAGAGCTGGTCTTCCATTACTTAAAAAGCAAGGTCTTCTCATGCCCCTTGCCTGCCTCAATCATTCCTGATCAGATCAAAGTCTGGGAGTACGATCCTTGGGATTTTCCTGGTAATTCTTCTTCATAAACCCAACTGCGCATCTATATGCTGTCTCTCTCTCTCTCTCCCTCTATAGTAATATCAGTTTTGATAATCTTTAATCTCTCAGCTAGTACTGCTGTTGATTAATAAGCATGCATGCATTTAAGTTCAAACGTACAAACCCGTTAAGCACCAATAAAAAGCATTTTAGAAATGATAATTCACTTAACTGCATTCATTCGTAAGCTAGCCTGGAGTCCACCTCTCACTGTGCGCGGCCTCCTGGAGTACATCTATAGTTCTAGCAGCGAAAGCATCACGACCGTAGCTGATCATTTTCTACATTGACCTGGCCAACTTAGTGGTAGCAGCTAGCAGTGCATGCAGCACCATTTCCCCTTTTTTCCTTCTTCATTTTCATAAACTTTAATTTCATGGTTACTTTAGCTGATCATTTTCTTAATTGCTAAAATAAAAGTGGCACACCAACATGCATATATATGCACGATAATTTTAACTTTACTGATCAGTATAATATATATATATATAATATGCATACGTAGGTGGTAATTTGGAGCAAGAGATGTACTTTTTCAGCCACAAGGAAGCAAAGTATGGAAACTCGAACCGAACCAAAAGAACAACCAACTCTGGTTATTGGAAGGCAACCGGCTCCGACAAAAAAATCGTGTCTTCTAAAAGGGATAGTGTAATGGGGATGAAAAAGTCTCTGGTTTTCTACAGAGGTAAGCCTTCCCAAGGATTTAAAACTGATTGGATTATGCATGAATACCGTCTTGTCGATGCAGAAACTACAGCTTGCATTTTATCACATGACGAGCTACAATATGGCAAGTCAATTACCCAAGTGAGTAATAATACTTC
This sequence comes from Cyclocarya paliurus, assembly GCA_029856935.1. NCBI lineage: Eukaryota > Viridiplantae > Streptophyta > Magnoliopsida > Fagales > Juglandaceae > Cyclocarya > Cyclocarya paliurus. The sequence goes on along the minus strand of CM056960.1, from coordinate 1,216,171 downwards.
TAATTCAGACCAATAATATTGAAGCTGCATGCAGCAGTACTTAGAATATTCTCTCTCATCACGTACGTACGTACGTACATGTTTGTGGCGCATGCCAAACTAATAAAATTGGGTTTAATTTCTTGCAGAATCCTAATAATTTAGATCAAGTGGAAAATTGGGTTCTCTGTCGTATATTTTCGAAGGAAGGAATTGGCATGAAAAACAATGACGGGGTTATTAATGAGGCCTCATCGGACGACAAAGTAGAGAATTTCAGTACTACTGTTTCTGCAAGTACTACTGATCATTTGGGTACCCAAACTGTTTCTTCAAGTTCTTCGTCATCTTCGAGTTTCCGGTAGTATCATGACTCGTGACTCGCTGATCATCAGATTGATCTCTAATACTAGTGTGGAGTAGATTTATCATGCAGAAGACAGTGCACCATTTCACTAATCTTGATTTGTCAATGCTATATATAATATATAAATATATTAATTGATTACAAAAAGTAAATTTTATTGAAGAAAAATAAACATAGAATCTAGAACTTAATTTCAACGGCGGCATCAATTAGAGTGAATATCAAGGGTGGGGGTTGCCTTCACTGTCTACCCTTGATATTCTCAAGCCGACGTCAATTAGCGTGAATATCAAGGGTAGCAGAAATTAAAGCGTAGGAGGCGAAGAAAGCTCGAACCGTTTTGACAACTCCTACACATGCCGACATATATATATATATATATATATATATATATATATTAATGCTCAGCTTTATGACAAAGGTATCCTCAGATTCCAAACCTTATCCAAGCTGTACCTGTCGAATCGAAAGTCCAAGCATGTCACCTAAAATAACCAACGTGCTCCGAAAGGTCTGAAGCCATCCCCAACAAAAATAATTGCGCCTATAACTTTCAACCCGACAGGCTAGACTTAAATACCCATCACCTCATTTCTAATTAGCATTTGTTACAGCGGCAACCAAAATCAATATCAATCACTGCTACATTCCGCTAGAATCACAACTGAAGCCTTGACTCAGATATAAACTAGTCCACCCAATGCTACTCTCAAACTTAGTTGATCACATTCTACACCATCAAATAAAGATATCATTTCCAATAGTTTGCTATACCTGTATCTTTAGATCCGATCATAATCATTTGTAAAAAAATCTGCATAGTCTATATCCAAGTCTAAAATAATAGTGCTTACGGCCTGCAGAATTTATAAGCTAAAATTCAATCAAACGTAGGTATTAAAAGCTACATAATCAATAACCTCAAGCTTAATCAAAATCATATATCAAAGTTTTCTATAACTTTTAATCTGATATACCCTAGTCTGCAGATTTTAATCCACAAATCTTATAAAAATCGTTCTCCTAAAGTTCGCAGAATGTATAACCTTAAATATCAAATGAATTATTTCTTAAGATCTACATAATCCAAACCTCAAACCTTATCGAGATCACTTCTTAAAGTCTGTGGAATCTAAAACAATAAATCTCATATATGTCATTTCTTATGGTATGCAAAATCTACAATCTCAATTGACCAACTCATATACTAAAGTCTATAAAATCTAATACCTTAACTCTTGTCAAAATTAATCGTAAAGTCTGCATAATTCAAAACTTTAGATTTCCAAAATCTCATTTCATAAAGCCTACGGAATTTGATACCTTAACTCTCATCAAAATCATTTTTAAAGTATGCAGAATCTTAAACTTAGCTCTGATATCAACTGTAACGCCTCGTACCCAAAGATCGAGGGAGTTAGCTCCTGTCTCTTAAAATTATCTTCCAACCACATAGTATATATACTCCAAACTCTCTATCAAACATATACTCATTGTTTCACATCAGCTACTCCAGTATAATTAATCTAAGACATCACAAAGTCTCAAAACATCCCAATAACCCAAGTCAATAGAACAAAACAAATATGCTAAATACAATTATACAGTTCAAAGTACCTCTTTGCACTTAATTCACTATACTCACATAGTCATACCCATGCTTCCTATTCTTGGTCCTCACCTGAAACATCTTAAACACCTAAAAATATTGTGGAGATAAGGGGTGAGTTATCAACAACTTAGTAAGTAGAGAACATACACTAGTATATAAACATGCAACTACAAAAAAATGGTAGTTTGTTGGCATCCCATAAACGCCGGTAAGGGTTTTACCGACGTTTGTTTACCAACACAACTCAAGCGCCAACACGTAAGGGTTGTGAATGTAAACGCCACCATCCCATTTTTGGTTACTGGCGTTTTGTACATTATGTTGCCGGCATTTTCAAATGCTGGCAATCGACTAGTTCATCCCCAATATTTTTTTTCACCGGTGTCTACAAGTGCCGTTAATATTTATTGCGCTTGACGTTTTGTAGACTATGTTACCGACGCTTACAAATGTCAATAATCATTTTTTATTTTACTGACGTCTATAAATGTTGGTAAATTATTTTGGTACTTGCATTTTGTAGATTGTGTTTCTGACGCTTATGAATGCCGATAATCGTTTTTTATTTTACTGACGTTTATAAGCGCCGGTAATTTGATTGTGTTACTGATGCTTATGAATGTTGGTAATCTTTTTTTATTTTAGTGGCGTCTATAAGCGCCGGTAAATTATTTTGGCATTGGCATTTTGGAGATTGTTATTGGCACTTACAAATACTAGTAATTGGGTAGTTATTTTGTCAGCACCAAAATAGGCACCCACTAACCGAGGTAGTTTATTTTATCAACGTCTACAAGCATCGGCAGATTTTTATACTCCCAACGTTCTAGGTTGTTTTACGTACTGGCTCTTCCAAATGCTGAAAACGAAGTAGTTAGTCGATTATTTGTTTTTTCAATACCCATAAAATAGATGTAGTTTTATTTTACTGACGTCTACATGTGCTAGTAAATTTCTTTGATCCCAACGTTTGGAGACTATATTATCGACGCTTACAAATGCCAGTAATTGAGCATTATTTGACCCATTTCTACAAATGCTGATAAATTATAGTCCCAACATTTCAGAGATTGTATTATCGTCACTTACAAATATTGGTAATTGAGCAATTTAAATTTACATATAACATCCACAAAATTTAAAAATGCACAAAAATAGGCACCCACAAATAGAAACAATTTTATGTATTTCAACTCTTTTTGAACTAATACAAGTATAAGAAAAAAAAAACTCTTTCTAAACTAATAAAAAGTATTATCAGCCTCTTCCTTTTGAAAGCTGGAATTGTAGGGCAGTCACTAGTGACATGCTCTATTTCTTCATAGATATTGCATTTTTCTAGGATTTTCTGAATAACTTGAACTTCATTTACTTTGTTTGTATCTATGGTTTCCAATTTCTTAGAAATCATAGACACTCTAGCATGCAAATCATCCACCTCTCTCAAATTGTATTTCCCCCCTCCAGTTATTTTTAAAGGTTTAGTTCTATCATATGCATCTGAAACATCTCATGACTAGGCATTTTCAGATAGGTAATCAAAGTACTCGAAGGCTGAACACACTTATCTAACAAACCATAGTATGGGATCCATCATAAAGTGTCCACCCCCTATCACCTATAAACCAATGGCCAAGTTGAATTAGCAAATAAGGAAATTAAGCATGTTCTTGAAAAAACTGTTCTTGGTATTTTAATCGACCTATCAACTAATTGCAAGGTTATGGAGGTTGATTTCAATTCCCCCGACCCCAATTTCTCATATACAGTGTAAGGTAACAAATTGACACTAGATCCTAAGTCGAGTAAGTTGTGGCCAATTTTTGAACTCCCAATGATGCAAGCAATAGTAGGGGATCTAGGGTCTTTTAATTTAGGAGGTGTGTTGTGTTGAATTATGGCACTGATTCTGCCAAAAATTCCAACGTCCTCTTCTAGCACGCCCCTTGGTCCATCTTAAGCTCCCCTTCCTCATCCTCTCCAATGCTCTTGCTGGTTTCTCTCTCCAGGTTGCCACTCTCTCCAATTCCATACGATTCTAAGGTGCAAAGCCTGAGATGCAAAGCAGCAAGGATTACTGACTTGAGAGGATTTCCCTTTTTCCTCTAAGTGTTGAGTGAGTGTGTGAGGTAAGCGGCAGATATTGATTATGCACATGCATTTTCCATTTTGACCTTGTGGTGCCTTTGTTGTAAAGTTTTTGTGTAAATAAACATATGTACTCATTTTCAAAACAAAACCCTTAATTTTTATGCTTAATTTTCATATTATTTCCACTTAATCACAACCCCCAACTAGCTTTTTACTAGACCCATAGCAAAGGAGTGATAACAAAGGATGAGGAATTCTCCCTTCACAGGTTTTCCCAACTGAGAACTTGTCAAAAACACAACTCATTAATTCCATAGTTCATATTTGTTCCTCATTTCAGAACTTCATGTAATATAAAAATACTTATGGAAAGGAAACCAATAATGTAGTTGCACATCACCAAGAGGCAAGGGTTTTGGCTATCCCTTTGAAAAGTTTCTCATATATCGGTGCTTGAATTTTACAGATACTGAAGGGGAATTGAGAGCCAACAAGTGGCTCATTGACCTGGAGAGAACCTTCGACATAAGTGGATACGTAGGAACAAAAGGTCCAGTATGCTGGACACTTGCTCCAAGGGGAAATCAGCATATGGTGGGACAATAAGAGGTACCTGCTCATACAGGAGCTTGGAAATATTGGCGCTCTCACATGGGAGAGATTCAAGGAAGAATTCAACAATAGGTTCTTCCCTGAGTCTACCAAACAATAGAAGTCCAAGGAGTTTACCAACTTGGTGCAAGGCAACCAGACCATGGAGCAGTATGCGGCTCGCTTCATGGAATTGGGAAGGTTTGCCCTGCATTTGATAGCAGCCGAAAAGATGCAGGCACAGAAGTCTCAAGGAGGCCTACAACCAAAGATTCATAGCCAGGTCGCTTGTTTGAGGATTGAGAATTTCGGGGAAATGGTGAGCGTTGCTTTGATAACTGAGTCATAGTAGAGGAGTTTTGTAACACCTGGGCCTAGCCAAGCCAGCTTTCTAAAATTTTTCTTGGGTTTGATAATTAGGTTAAAAATCTTTTTATGGGCTGAGAGAATTTTTGGACAAGTTGGATTATTTTTAGAAGTTACGTTGAGGCTCAAAATTCAGAAAAGTCTATTTTTTTTTTTTAAGAAGAGCAAAGGTCACATGTCTAATAGTGACCCCCTCCCAAATTTATTAATAAAAATCCTCACTTGTGGCGGAGGAATACTGCGGTAACAAGTCAAGGTGTAACATCCCGGATTTTAGGGTATTTTTAATGGATGTTTTATTTAATTTATTTTGTGATTATTTGTCTTGTTTTAAATTTTGGGAGTTTTAAAATATTATTTCTTAATATTTTATGTGGTGAAAATTATTTTATGAGTTTTTAAATTTTATTTGCTGTTTTAGCTTTTAAAATGCATTTTAAGATTAATTGATTTATTTTTGGGTTTTTGATTTTTATTGTGGCATTTAAATTATTTCACTGTGTTTGGAATATTTTATTTAGCTTCGGGTTTTAATTTCGTCTCCGTTGGATTTTTCGGGACCCAGCTTGAAAGACTGGATCTTCCTTTTTTCCCTCTTCCTTTTCCTTTCTTTCCTTTTTCTTCTTTCTTTTTTCTCTTTCCCCGGTTCCTTCCCGCGCGCCCGACCCTTCTCTCCCTTCTCTCTCTTCTCTCCCCTCTCTCCACCGTGCGAAACGGGCTCGCTCTCGCCGCCCCGCCTCCCGGCCGTCGTGCACCTCACCGCCGGCACCAGCAGCTCCCCCGTGCGCCGGCGACCTCACCCCTAAAATCTCAGACCGCCCCGAGCCACCGTTAGCCGCCGTGAGCCAGTTGAACCCGCGGTGGGTTTTTCCTCCTTCCGCCGCCGTCCGGCCGCCATTGGCCACCAACTTTCTACCACTTCATCACCGGCCCAATACCAAACTTTTCCACCCAAACCAGGCCCCGATCCGTCGCCGGAGCCGGTCGTACGAGCATCAAACCCGATTCGGTTATTCCGGCCAAAAACCACCCATTTCCGCCACTATTCTCGGCAAACCACCACCACCATTAGATTCCCCACCTTCCATAGGCCCTACCTTATAAATTTCGAGTCTCCGTTTGAAACAGTGAAAAATTTTCATTTCACTGCATTTCGGTCAGTGTTTTTACACTGTGCGAATTTGCAGTTTTGGTGATTTCCAGTGCCTCGAAACCTTCGTTAAATTGTTTTAAAGCGCTGTAAGTATTTCCTAAACATTTCTTTGAGATTTAATTATATTTATACAATTAACTGCTTTTATTTATATATTGTATTCTGGTTGGTTTCCGGACTGAGTCCGAGGAGTTCGGGGGTGGTTGGATTGATCGGAGTATTTTGTTATGTGATTATTGGGAGATTGGATTTATTGTTGGATTTGATTATGTTGTGAATTGGAGTTGGTTATTGGATATTCTGGCTGTGATCTGGTTAAGGTTTGGGAATTGTGTTTTTGATCTGGTTTGATTGTGATATTGAGGTTATTGTTGGTTCATGGCATATGCACGCATGATCATGTTTGTAAATTGAAAACTGGGTTTTCGTGTATTGCATTCATGTTCATGTGGTTTTCATGAAAACTGGGTTTTCATGTGTTGACTGGATTTGTGGGTGCGTGTGTATCACGACCCCAAGCCGAGATGGGGCATTATCTCGGTGGAGCTCCTCTGGTCACTCGGGAGCGTAATATACTGAGTGACGTCCCCTGGGTTGTCGCCGGGCGACAACGGGATCGGACGTTGGACGTGCCGACTCCGTGGCCCTTCTGCTGGCGGGGGCTAGAGGATGACCTGGCCACGAACGCACTGGGTGCGGAACTGGGCATCTCTCGTAAAGTAGCCAGGACGTGCGGATGGTCCATAGGGGAGACCATGGTGCATATGGTTAATTGGTTAATTGGATTAATTGGAAAAGAGCTGTTTTCTGGGAAAATAGCGTGAGTTGTTTTTTTGTGCATCATTTTCTGGGAAAATGATGGAAATGATTTTGTGTGCCATTTTCTGGAAAAATGGTGGAAATGGATTTTACTGGGAATGATTTTGAGCCAATGAGATTTTTGGCGTGTGTTGCACTATTTTTTCATATTGCATCATTGGGCATGCATGGTTAATTGTTAGAGTATGATTTTATCTCTGGACATGGTTAGGTTATAACTTACCTGCGGTACCATTTCATGGTACTGCAGACTTTGTTGATGATGTAGATGCCGAGCCTGAGGATCTGGCTCCGCCGGAGGAGTGATCTGGGATCACTCGTGTTGTAGTTCTTTTCTTCAGACTTGTATTTATTTTGGGACTTTGGCTTTGTTTTTAAGGTATTTGTATTTTAGATTTCTGTATTAATTAAAAATTCTGGTACTAGTAGACTTTATTACCTTCCGCTGTGTTTTTATTTGTGCACTGTTTATTTGTTGCACACACTGACACTTGTCGTTGGGATGCGTGACCGTGCTGTCATCATCCCGGGTGTCTCGATTTTCGTGCTGGTCCGTACATGGAAGTCGGGGGCGCCACACAAGGTCTATGGGCAACCCCAAAAAACCACAAAAACAAAACCCAAACAAATACAAACCTATAGCTCAAAAAGAAAAGCCACCAAAAATAAACCAGACCTAACTTCGAATCGAAGGAAGGCCTAACAAATCCAAATGAAACAATCCACGAAGGATCCGAGGCATATTACAAGTATTATAAAAAACCAAAGTAGCACCTGAAGCCCCTTCCTTGGCTAACCAATCCGCCACCCTATTACCTTCACGCAGAACATGCTGAAATTGACACTGAATAGTTCTAGATAACTCACTAATTTCCTCCAAAAAATCCTCAAGGTACCACACGCCACATCTTCCTTTGAGCCACCAAGAGATAACCACCATAGAATCCATTTCAACAATCACATTAGAGATGTTTAAAGACTTACAAAGTTTTAAACCTTGAAGGAGAGCTAGGAGTTCTGCTTTATTATTAGAACCAGAACCAATAGGTGAGGCGAAAGCCTGAACCAGCGCACCAGAATCATTACGAATCACCCCTCCAATGCCACAAGAACCTGGATTACCAATACTACTACCATCCGTATTCAATTTGTACCACCCCATCTGCGGCTTTAACCACCTTACCAATTTAGAGACTGGAATTTTTGGGACCATCGGATTAATCCGTAGGGCCTCAAGGAGCATACCATCCCTGCGTGACATGCTCTTGACCTGCTTAGCCATCTGACTAAAAGATCCTAGCCAAAAGCAAATAGAATTCACAATAGTAATATGGGATTCCAGAGTACCTTCCATTCTAGCAAGACACCTCCTCCTCCATAGGCGCCAAGTAACTATGATGGGAATGATGCCAACAATAAAACCAATCTGGGTGGAAGAGCTAGCCCGCCGGAACTAGACCCCAACATTCTGCTTCCAAGACCTAGCAAGAGGAATACCAAAAAGATTTCTAAAAAAGGACCAGACTTTTTGAGGAAAATCACCCCAAAAAAGCACATGGTTAATGACTTCAATATGACCATTGTTACAGCAATCACATTTAGAAACAATGGGGATCCCAATACGTCGTAATCTATCATCCACACTCAAGGCCATATGCCAAGCCCTCCAAAAATGAATAGACATTTTTAAAGGAATGCTTTTATGCCAGACCCACCCATGCTACTCCATAGGAGTACCTCTAATACGAATACAATTCCAAGCAGATTTGGTAGAAAACAAACCTGAGTCCGTAGGAGTCCAAATTAAGACATCCTTCCCGTAATTCATACCAGACAAGCATAGTAAAATCTCATCCACTTTATCCTGCCCTATTAAATTTTCCAACAACTCCACATCCCAACTCTCCTCCAACCTACAATCTTTAACTTTTAACATTGGTGAATCCATAAGAGGCATCTCATTAATAAGAGGGCCATTATCCCTCCACTTGTCATACCAGAAAAAAAGATCACCTTCTCTAAGCTTCCACTTAGAATTATTTAACAAACAAGGAAAACAACTAGCAACCATTCTCCAAAATCTAGTTCCTTTATTTGTCTCTATAATAGCCCATGGCTTCGATCCAACATATTTAGCTTTAAAGAAATTAGCCCATAAAGAATTACCTTGAATAAGGTTCCAAGCAAAATGCATATGTAAGGCTTTTTGAGAGTCCTGAAGATTCCGTACCCCAAGTCCACCTTCTTCCACAGGCTTACAAATACGATTCCAAGCCACCCATTTCTTTTTATCACGCCCATCAGTTTCTCCCCACAAAAAAGAGCTCATCAATCTATGAATCTTGGAGATAACACTTTGAGGAACCTGTAAAACAGCAAAAAGGTGTATAGTCATGCTAGAAATAACATGTCTCAAGAGCACAAGTTTACCACCCATGGAAAGCAACCGCATCTTCCATCCACTGATCTTCTGCCTCATTTTATTCACCATGTCATCTAAATGAACCTGCTTAAGTCTTCCTTGAATAATTGGTACACCTAGATATTTGAAAGGGAAATTCCCCTCCATAAATCCCGTGTAGCTTAAAAGCCGATGCTTTTGCCCAGAAGATATTTTATCCGAACAATATAAGGCAGACTTCTAGACATTAATGGTCTGACCCGACCATCTTTCATATTGACTTAGAATTTGATGAAGAACCCGTACCGATCTCTGACTACCATTAGTGAATATCATAACATCATCAACATACATCAAATGAGAGATAATAGGCGTACCTCGGGCCTGAGAAAGAAGGCCAAAATTATTTTCTTGCACACTCCTATGGATCAATCTAGAAAGAACCTCTTGTTGGATGATAAACAAATAGGGTGACAGAGGATCACCTTGACGAAGGCCATGACCTCCCGAAAAGAAACCCTTAACAGTACCATTCATCATGACAAAATACCACAAAGTCGCAATACAGGAATGAATCAATTCACAAAATTGGGTAGAAAAACCAAACCTCATTAAGACCAAAATCAAGAACCCCTAATCTACACGGTCACAAGCTTTCGCCATATCCACTTTTAACATTATATTACCCCCATGGCTCCTTTTATTAATAGAATGCACCATTTCTTGGGTGAGGCTAATGTTCTCAAAAATACTTCTCCCAGGAATAAAGGCACCTTGCTCCGAAGATATCAGGTTAGGCAGAATACCTGTTAAACGATTAACAATAATCTTGGAGCAAATTTTATAAAAAACAGAGCAAAGACTAATAGGGCGAAACTTATCAAAACCTGTGGGCGACTCCATCTTTGGAATGAGAACCAAATAAGAGGCAGTGAAGAATTTAGTAAGATTCTTAGTCGTAAAGAATTCTAAAACAGCCTTCCAAACATCCAATTTAACAATCTCCCAACTATGTTTATAAAAACCCGACCCAAAACCATCCGGCCCTGGAGTACTTTGATTAGGAATGGATGACAAAGCCTTAAAAACTTCTTCTATAGTAGGCAAACGAAGAAGGGAATCATTTTCCTCATCTGAAATAGTTGGATCTATGAGCCCTTCAAGATTAGGCCGCTCATCAGTTGGTTCACCTTGAAGTGAAGTTTGGAAAAATTCCAATGCCCCTTGATGAATATGACTCATAATTCATCCCATTAGCACTCATTTCCAGCACCCTCTTTCTTCTTTTGTTTGCTAAAAAAGCATGGAAGAATTTAGAGTTACGGTCACCCTCCATCTGCCATTTCAACTTGGCCATTTGAACCAATCTCATCTCTTCCCTACGCCTCCAACTAGCCAACTCCGAGACAGCCGCATGAAATTCCCTCTCCAGACTTACCTCCCAATTTGATTGAAGTTGCTGATCAATCACCGCAACATGTGCTTCAAGAGAGTCAATGAGCCTCAAAGTATGACCAAAAACCCTCTTGTTCCATACCCGAAGCAACACCTTTGTCTGTTTTAATTTTCTGGCCAAAATCTGTAATGCAGACCCATCCACCTGTACCTCCCAAGCTGCCCGAACACAATCCAAGAAGCCATGATGATCCACCCACATATGTTGGAACCGAAAAGGAGACGGTCCATAAGAGAAAGGATTTTTCTTGAATTCAATGACCATGGGGGCATGATCCGAAGTAGATAGCTGCAAATAGGAACAAATAGCATTAGGAAACAAAGTAAGAAAAGAGCTATCCATGAGAGCTCGGTCCAACCGTGCCCATGAACGGGCCAAACCCGATTGCCCATTACACCAAGTGAAAACACTTTCTTTTGTGGCCATTTCCATAAGACCCCCTTGATGAATCCAATCATTAAAATCATCCATAGCAACACGCGGCCAAGGTCTAACTCTCCTCCTTTTAGAATCAGTTCGGATAATATTAAAATCCCCCACAAAAACAAAAGGATCCGAGCCCAAATTATTACATTAAGATCATCCCAAAGATATCGCCTTTCCGCCCAAGTACATTTAGTATAAATAACTGTTAGTAAACATTTATCAACACCAACACCTACTGAAACAGATATAAACTGCATACCCATCCGTACAACATGCACCTCATAACTACTACACCAAAAAAGCCAGATTTTTCCCCCCTCCACCTCATTAGAAATGAAATTATCAAAATTTAGCCAACGTGCCAGAAAAGTCTGTTTACTATTCTTTATTCACTACTAAACGTGGGCCCAAATTTTTAAAATGGGTCAAAAAGCCCAAGCCTGTAAGATCTTATGCTAGACTCCTCTCACCAAGGCCCAAAGACCCATTGCGTGCCACCTTCCCATTCGTGATCGCAGTGAAGCAACAAGCTATTGCGTTGAGCCGCCTTTCATGAAGTTTAGCAACCATGTGAAACCATTGCACCACGTCTAGCCACCATCATTGGGAGCCAAGCTTGCCAAAAAACCTCACCATCATAGCCAAGCCGTGAGACCATGTGGAGCCGCCGTTGGCCATCATTGAGAGGCCTCTGTTTTAACCACGAAACAGAGCATCCACCTCTCCTTTTGCCAACCACTGCAACCACTTCACCGAGAGGCCCACCATGTTGGGACCCCATAAAAATTGCCACCACAAACTTTCCAACACCCCCAATCTTTTTTTCAGCATCTCAGTCCATCACACGCCTTAGTCTCATAGTGAGCTTCATCTCTCTCCATTCTCTCTCTCTCTTTCATCACTCTCACTCTCTCAGTGCTCCACCATCGTGACCATCGCTGTCCACTACACCCAGCTCCGTCGCGGCTCTACCTCCCCCTCTCTCGGTATAGAACGTTCCTGCTATTGCACGGGTTAATCGAAGCGTGTGTAATTTTAGAAGTTTTTATTGAATTCCTGCCCTTCGCAAGGAACCCATACATATTTATGATAAATTCTCAAAAATACCCCTGGTTATACCTTGGGCTAATGTTTTATTTACTCTGTGAAGGATTTTTTTTTATTATAAATATTATTACAGAAGATGGTTATGGTTTTAAATTATATTGCTTATTATCATATTATTTAGAATCACTGTAACAGCCCAGTCCCGATTTGGTCGAAGAGTTACTTCTTGTCACTTAAAATCATAAATCATAGTTTAGATATGAACTCTAACTTCTCAATTACACATGAATCTCAATGTTTAAATCTCCTACTCCCAAAATAATTAAGTATGAACACCACTAAGTATCAAAATAATAAACAACCTTCCAAAAAAAACAAGTCAACAGAGTAGACAAAACTATTGAAAAAAATTCTCAAATAACAAAGTACCCTATTGTACTTATTCCACTAAGATCACGTGGCCTTATACATGCTTTGTACTCTTGATCCTAAACTAAAACATCAAAAACATCTGAAAATTATTGTGGAGATAAGGGGTGAGTTATCAACAACTCAGTAAATAGAAGACATATACTAACATGCAAACATGAGCATTTACAAGGTACAGTATGCAGAACAAAATATTTTACAAAGTTATCATGCATAACAAAATATGTTTCAAACGTAGCAGAGCGATGGTTTTAAGATACATAAAACCCAGAGTATTTTGGCATAACGAAACTGAACATCATCATCACATCAAAATAGAGCATCTCACAAAGCAGAAACAATGTTTAGCCCCCGTCGTAAGATTATGCTATCCCTAGTGGCTAAACTAGGCAGAGACAAAGGTAAATCTTCCCCTTATTATTCTCAGAGTCTTGAGTGTGCACATATGAATGGCCACAGAAAAACCACCTTGCTTCCAAAGTGTGTGCACTCAGAGACAGAGGAGATGGTTGATTGAGCTGCATTATTGCATATTTTATACATTTAAAACCAATATTATTTTATCATTGGTTTTAGATAGAAATATTGATTAAGAGGCATTAATCCAAGTTGTGATTTAAATTGATTAAAAACATAATTTATGCTTGATTTTAATACTTGTGATTTAATTTGATAATATTCTCTCTATGCACAACACAATTTTAATATTTTATTTTTCATCTTTTGTCTAATTTTATTTTTATTTATTTATTTTCTTTGTCTAGTTTTATTTTTGTTTCTTTAATTATTTATTATTTATTTTGCTTGTTTAAGTTTTATTTTTATTTATTTTATTTTTATTTTTATTTATTTATTTTTACAGGTCCCCTAAACGACATGTCGTTTTTGCTGCATGGAGAAACGACCTGTCATTTTTCACTGGGATGGAAAAACCTTCGTCTGATAAACGACATGTCGTTTTGTCAATAGAAGAAAACTACTTGTCGTTTAACTCAGGAATTGAATTTATCCGGTCGCTAAACGACGTGTCGTTTTGTCCATAGACAAAAATGACATGTCGTTTCCGTCATCTTCAACCTCACACTGGCCACCCCATGCACGCAACACCTCCATTTCTCCAACTGCTCCGCCATGCCCAACCACCTCAAGCCACCATGCTCCTCCACAGCAACATTAAGAGCAACCAAATATCATCACTGTGAACCACCTCCAGGAACAGTGCACCTGTACACATCCATAATAGCTCATACACGGTGTCCATGGCAGCGCCATCACCTTCACCCATTGCTGCACCTGGAAGGACCGCGAGAAGAGCAACAACACCTCTATAACGCTGTCGAGAACCACGAGAGCCACAACTGCATCCTCCACGTCCAGCACCAATGCGACTGCCCCGTTGCAGCATCACCATGCATGCCCTCATATAGTGAACCACCATGAGCCATGTCTTCAGCCTCCACACCATAGCACCGGCCACTACCTCCATCTCTCTCTCTCAGTATATGCTGCACATGAAGAAAAGGCAGCAGGCAGAAGCACGCGAAGGGCACTGCAGTAGAAAGCAAAAAGAAAAGAAGAAAAAAAATATATAAATGAAGAAGTGTGGACGCATCCTGGGATGAAGCACTGGAATGAAAGAAAAATAAAATGAAAGAAGGAACACACGGGACCTAGCTTCCTTACACATGCAGGTAAGTGAATTGAAAAAGAAGAAAAAGGCTGGTTGGCTGGCGTTTTGGACAATCACGGACGGAAGAAGCCGCAAATAATTTTCTGAGTGGGAGACAGAAGCAAAACATGGAGCTGGCATCACGGACGAAACAAGCTAACTACAGACATATGTAAAGGCTTTGAAGCCTATATAAGAGCTTGTAAGCGGACTGAAAAATCTCGTTAGATTTTAGGGTAGATTTTAGGAGTAAGAGTAGAGTAGAGTAGAGAGACTCTTGTTTATTTTATTTTCCAGTTTTTTTGAATAAAGCTCGGGTGAAAAGAGGGAGTCCGGTAACGCAGTTGAGAGCCTAATGGACCAACTGTTGTTACCGAGCTTTCCTCCTTCACCTGTAGCCTCCATTTTCAGTTTTATTTATATTTTATTTCAGTTTAAAGTTTATGATGAATTATTCCTTACACTTTTAATTCTCGCTCATTTAAATTTATGTCATTTAATTTTCTGCATTTTTAATTTCCGTTCATTTAAATTTATGTCATTTAATTTCCTGCACTTTAAATTATTGTCATTTACTTTTTCTGTAATTTTAAATTCTGCAATTTAAATTATTGTCATTTATTTTTTCCGCACCTTTATTTTCTGCAATTTAAATTTATGTCATTTAATTTTCTTGCTCGTTTAAATTTTAGTTATTTAATTTTCAGCAATTTCAATTTACTGTCTTGCACTTTAATTCCTTATTTTTCATCACTGCATCTCAAACACTCAAATCCAACAAAATGAATCTGGTTCACGACCAATAATCTTTTCATTTTCATTGCACTCTTCCAATCATTGTATATATCATCACTTTTATTTTTATTTTCTCATTGTAAATATTTTTACCATTTTACGCAAGTTTATACTTAGCACTTTTCCTGTGGAAATGATTTAGGAATTTATTCCTAATTATTACATGACACGCTCCTGCACTTGGGATATCCTTTTGTGCTGCTCATTTTCGAACGAGTCAATGGTACCAACCCAAATAGAGCAAAACAGAGACAGAGTCAGATACAAAATCTGTATACCATGCCAAAGGTTTTTAGATGCCATATATATATAGATATATATATATATATATATATATATATATATATATATATATATATAAATAAAGAGTATCGAAACATATTCATATCATTCTCACATACTAAAAACAAAAGTCAGAGCATCTTTCTAAATCAATGCACAATTTTTCAGATTTTCAATATCTCTTTTTTTTCAGATTTCAGAGACAGTATGACAAAACATAGCTCATGTCTATACAATAAATGTAAGAAACATTTTCTCTTTATTCATACAGATTTCATGAGTAATGCAAATAAACAACTGATGTTGTTTTTTCCAAGTTCTCATTTCATAACAAAACATGCATAATCCTCAGTTTAAACAATTCGTGTAAAGCCTAGTATAAGAATCCCGCTTACTTGAACCTCTTAACTTTTAGAATTTCTTCATCACAGTGCTGAAAAAAAATTACTCATCAACTATAAGATTGCCGCTTGACTTCCATAAATATTCAAAAGTAACACATTTTTCAATACTTAAACCTGGAACGCTAAGTAACTTATTTTTTCAAAAATCTAAATTTCTTGAAACCCTAGAATATCGTCACCTCCCAAATTCAATGACATCCACTTTATAAGACAAACCCAGCTTATTATAATACAATATATCACAATAAACATCAAATCTTCATTTGATAAAAAAAGACTTAATCATATCTCAAGCATTAAAAGAAAAAAAAGTTAAACACTTAATACTAAAATTTATTTATAAAAAATTTTGATACTAAATAATATGATAATAAGCAATATAATTTAAAACCATAACTATCTTCTGTAATAATATTTATACTTAAAACAAAATCCTTCAAAGAGTAAATAAAACATAAGCCCAACGTAAAACCGGGAGTATTTTTGAGAATTGACCATAAATATGCGTGGGTTCCTTGAGAAGGGTTGGAATTCACTAACAACTTCTAAAACTACACATGCTTAGATTAACCTGTGCAATTGCGGGAGAGTTTTTTTATCAAGAGAGAGGGAGGTGGAGTTGCGAAAGAGCTGGGTGTGGTGGACGGCGGCGATCACAACGGCGGAGCACTGAGAGAGAGAGATAGAGAGAGAGAGAGAGTGATGAGAGAGAGAGAATAGAGAGAAAGATAAGCGTGAGTGAGAGAGATGAAGCTCACCATGGCACTAAAGGCGTGCAACAAACTGGGGTGCCGACAAATGGATTGGGGGTGTGGGAAAGTTTGTGGCAGCGGTTTTTGTGAGGTCCCGACATGATGGGGCTCTCAAGTGTGGTGGTTGCAATGGTTGGCAAAAGGAGAGGTGGATGCTTTGTTTCGTGGAGTTAAAACAAAGCCCTCTCAGTGATGGCCAGCGGCCACTCCACGTGGGCTCACAGCTGGGTTACGACGGTGAGGTTTTTTAGCATGCTTGGCTCCCTGTGATGGTGGCCAGATGTGATGCAATGGTTGCACGTGGTTACTGAACTTCACAAAAGGTGGCTCAACGCAACAACTTGTTGCTTCACTGCGATTACGAAGGGGAAGTGGCGTGCGGTGGGTCTTTGGGCCTTAGTGAGTGGGGGTGGCTATTGGTTTGGTGGAACAACTGTGATTCACAGTAGGGAAAACTAAGTGCTCGGTTTTGAAGAGGCAGTAGTGGTGAAGTGCTACGGTAGTTTTCTACATGCTGTGATGAAGATTTGCATATTTACATATATAGTTGACTGGAAACCCTAAAGAAAATAAGGGGTAGAGACGTGCATGTGTGGTGAACGTGGTGAAGGCATCCCTAGTTTGTAAAACTGATGCACAATTGCTTATCGAGTATATATCCATTATACGAACGGTTGCTGTGAAAGTAGTAGAAAAAGTGATGTGTATGGACTATGGAGTGGAAACGGACGTGATGGAAACAGTGCAAGTAGAGGAGTCTGGCATGAGATCTTATGGGCTTGGGCTTTGTGACCCATTTCAAAAATTTGGGCTCACCTCTAGTAGTAAATAAAGAATAATAAATAGACTTTTTTTTTGAGTTTTGAGTCTCGATGCAACTTCTAAAAATAATCCAACTTGTCCAAAAATTTTCTCGGCCCATAAAAATATTTTTAACCTAATAATTAAACCCAAGAAAAATTTTAGAAAGCGGAGTTAGCTGGGCCCGGGTGTTACATCCTCCTCTCTTTTAAAAAAAATCCGTCCTCAAAATTTGCTAGTACCACAAGCAACGCCTAAATATTCATCCACCACAACTATTCCATGCCTATGCCAATCTTCAATCATACTGTCGAATATAATATTCCAAAATTCTAACACTCCAATATTGAAGCCCAATGCCTCCCAGATTTCCCCCTAGACATACACATTCGCGCACATTGCATTGCTTATCATACACTTTGAAAGGTTCGAATCAAGTCTAAAATATAAACCTCATTAATGCAATTAAAAATATAATAATAATAAATTTCAAATCCTCAACATACTGTAATAATCTCATACAAATAGTAAAAGAAAACTCTCAAACTATCATATCACCAAAGACCACGCTTCCTTTGCGTACATTTTTAAAACACCAGATCTAAATTCACAAATCCTAACAACATGTTTGTAGCCTCTAACACATCAATGTCACAAATCTAAACCTCAAATTCCTGACCAAAATCATTCCCAGAAGTCAATCTAAAATCTAAACTTTAAACATTATCTCCCATTTTTTTTAAAGTCTGTAGAATTTCAATCCTGGCGTTCAATTAGACTTATGTACACTTTCAAAATCTAAACCTGAAATCTTGTAAGAATAGTTTCCTATAGTCCACAGAATAGGCCTACTGGAATTGAAATCTCAAATAAGAATCATTTCCTTAAAATATGCAGTATCTAAAACCTTAGATTTCGTGGGACACATTCCATAGATCCACAAGTGCTAAAACCTCATGTATCATCAAAAATCATATCTTGGAGCCCGCAAAATCCTACTACCTTAAATCTTATCAAAATCACTTTTAAAATATGCTGCATCTCTAAATCTCAAATTTTAGGGAAAAAAAAAAACACAATATATAAAATAGTAAAATCTCAAAGGACTTTAGCAAATCTCAAAATATCGTCTATTAACTGTTGCACCGCTACTCGAAGTACTTCAATAGCACTCGAGTTAGCTTCTCCTTCATTAATAGTCGTGTTCAAATCTAAAATGTTTCGTAATCGACGATGAGGTGGCATCCTAGAAACTTAGATTTTTAATAAAAGTTTCAAAATATAGAGTTCATATAACAAAATATAGAGTTAATATTTGTAACTGACTTGTTTTAAGTCAAATTTGTATGTCCTCTATTATGAATGGAATGTGGTCTGTTATTATCAATATATATATATATATATATATATATATATATATATATATAAACATATGCAAATAGTTGTTCACCCAACGTAATAACAAAAATATCTCTAAAATCTAAACCTTCAACCATATCAAAATCATTATGTAATGTCTACAAAATTAGTCTACAGAATTTAAAACCTCAAACCTTAAGAAATTAGTTCATAAAATCTGCAAAATCCAACACCTCAAATTTCATAAGACATCATGCCTAAAACTTGTAGATTCTAAAACCTTAAATACTAATAACATTATTCCTTGTAGTCTGCACAATTATAATTATCAAATCCAAAAATTATTTCCTAAAGTCCCTGATAACCCAAAACCTCATATATTATAGTCTGCAGAACCTTAAACTTGAAATATGCCCATGATCATCTCTTAGTCCTCAAATTTCTGTACATCAAATATGGAATTACTTCCTAAACTGACAGATATCCAAAACCTGTCTCTGATACCAACTGTAACGCCCAAATGGAAGGCCCAAACCACATGACCTATACTCGAAAAGGACTAGTCAATGATACAATTGGAGCCCCATTGAAACCTTATAAAGAGTAAGAATTTCTTATTCCCAAGCAATATGAGATCCCATATACCACCTACCATTATCCTTATCATATGGGATATCACAAGTTTGATTACTTAGATCAACGCGGAACAAAAGAGGGCGATGCTCTACGCACCTGGGGTAAGTACAGAAAAGAAAAGGTTCCATTCTCAATGGATAAAAGAAAGAGCATAATGGTTGAAAACCCGACACCGGTCATGCTACCAAAATGTCAAAGGTGTGGACAGAGACACAACAAAGAATGCCGACTAACCACAGGAGCTTGTTTTAAGTGCGGTCAAACAGGCCACTTGATCCAGGATTGTCCCCGCAATACGCCTGGTGGAGGCGTAGCACCCGATGACAATCCTAGAACCCTAGTAAAAGCTAGAGTCTATGCCATAACTCCATGAGAGGTGGATTTGAAAGCTGATGAAACGATAGAAGCTGAAGTGATTACTGGTATCTCTTAAAACCTTACCTTGGTTGAGTAGTTAGCTTTAATTGCATTCTTTAGATAATCATAGTTGTCTTCATAGGTAAGATTAAGTTGCTCCAATACTTGGTTTATGCCTTGTTTGATTCTGGAGTATCATAGTCCCTTTATATCTCCTACTTTTGTACGACTATGTGATTTGATTATGGAGCCTTTGCCTTAGAAGGTTTTGGTAGATGTTCCTGATGGAAACATAGTTGGTTGTACACATATAGTTAGGGACTACTAGTTAGAAGTTGCAAGCTTGGTATTGAAGGCCATGCTAATCGTCTTTTGTATGATGGAACTCAACATAATCCTAGGAATGGATTGGTTGTTTAGGCACTATGCTAAGATTGATTGTCAAAAGAGGGAGGTAGCGTTTGAATCACCCACTGTTGATAGGATTTGCTACATAGGAGGACCTAGCAAAGTATCCCCATTGGTGGTAACAGTATGTCAGGCTAAAAGAAGTATTCTGGGAGATGCGACTGACTACCTATTGTTTGTAATAGATAAGGCGGAGGAGCCAAAGGGAGTTCAATGAATACTCGTAATAGAGAATTTTTCCAAAGTTTTTGCTAATGACTTGCATGAATTACCATTGGATAGAGGAACGAAATTTGTTAAAGAGCTAGAGCCAACAACCACCCTTGTACATAGAGCGCCGTATAGAATGGCCCTAGTGGAGTTGGAGGAATTGAAGGTCCAAATTGAGGGCTCTTGTAAAAAGGGTTTATTCGACCTAGTTCATCCATGTGGGGTGCACCAGTATTGTATGTGAAGAAAAATGATGGATCCATGCGAATGTGTATTGATTATCGGCAATTGAACAAAGTGACTGTCGAGAATAAGTGTCCGTTACCACAAATTGATGATCTCTTAGGTCCTTTTTCTTTTATTTTTTTTATTTTTATAAATAGAAAAGGTCACATGTCCAAAAATGACCCCCTCCCAGTTTTATTAAAATAAACCCTAACTTATGGCGGAGGAATACCTTGGTAACATCCAAAACTTTTAGAACCCCGCAACACTTTTATCAACAAGCCATCCCAAGGATCAAGGAAATCATAACAAACAAAACTATACTAAAACTCAAACGAAACAAGCATATTTAAAAACGACCAAAAACTGGAAAAACCTCAGCTAATCCTAGTCTTCAGAGCTGAATCTTCAAAGACGTAAGGACGGAAGACCCAAAGCATCCAACCTAATCATGCCTCGAACTAGTTGCGGTAGACTATCCTAAACTCCATACCTTCGAGAAAGACCAGCTTCACCTTGTCTTGCAAAGAAGTCCGCGACTTGATTGGCCTCTCTGAAAACATGAGAAACAGTAAAAGTAATTCCCCTTAAAGCTACTACGAGTTCTTCCCAGTAATCCCAGAGCTACCATGCAGTGCAACTTCCTCTTGAGAGCCAAAGTACCACCAAAGAAGAATCACTTTCAATCTCCACTTGAGAATACCCAAGGTCCTTACAAAGCTCCACCCCTACAATGAGAGCTCTTACTCTGCCACATTATTTGTTCCATGCCCAAGCTCAGACGAAAAAGCTGCCTTCAATGCTCCTCTATCATCCCTTATAACACCACCACCCCCCAAAACTACCCGGATTCCCCCGACAACTTCCATCCACATTAAGTTTAACCCATCTTACCTTAGGTTTACGCCATCTAACTGTACATGGAGGTTGCTTAATAAAGTTAATAAAAGATCTAGTCGGAATATTCAAAGCATGAAGAACCTGAAATTCCATTCGGGTTGGGGGAATACCTCCTTTCATATTTTTTGAAATCTCTCGCATTCAATATTTAACTTTAAGCCAAACTCCATTTGCCATATTAGAAACAGACTCTATCTGAGCCTTGCATCCATGCCCCCATAAGCTCTAGGTGATCAAACTCGGAAGCAGGCCAACCAGCGTTCCATATTGCAACGCTCGACGTGCATGATTCAGCCATAAAATAGTTCGAGCTTTCCAGGTTCTCGTTGCCATACAGTTAATACCCAAAACCACCCCTGCTTTTCTCCAAACCTCCTGAGCAATTGATCTCGTGCAAAGAACATGGTCAAGTGATTCAACTTTTCCATTTTGACAGCAATTGCACCTTGAAGCCAATTGAACTACCACTATTTGTATGCGCCTATCAACCGGATGACAATCGAACCAGGCTTTCCACATGCAAATAGACACACGCTTAGGGAGCAGAGGATGCCACAACCATTTTAACATCAGGTTCTCCTCTCTGCGATCACAAACGACCTCCCAAGCACTAGCCGTAGTAAATTTCCCATTTATTGACGGCTCCCAGATGGGAATATCCAGCCCTTCCTTACAAGATAATGCTGAGCTCATCACAACATTAGCATGTTCTTCTCCCAACAAATCCATCAACATTCCACCCATCTCTATTCCAGCACTCCCTAACTTGCATTTTTTTGTTTCTCAGATCCTGAACCTACGCACATAGGGGTCCCGAGGCTAGCCAATGATCAAACCAAAAGGATGCTTTTCCTTCCTTAATCCGACAATGAACATGCTCTAGAACTTCGGGCATAACTTTAATAATGGAACGCCAAAATCGAAAGCCCTTATTTGGATTTACCTCTAGTAAATGTTGGCCATTTTTCAAATCTCTGGCCTTAAAGAATTTTGTCCACAAGTTATCAACTGTTAACAATCGCCAAACGAACTTCATATGCAGAGATTTTTTCACTTCCACTAGATCTCTAATTCCGAAGCCTCCTTCACAAATAGGCTTACAACATTTCAACCAAGAACACCATTTCCTTTTTCCTTTACCATTCTTGTCACCCCAGAAAAAAGTTGAAAGTAGAGAGTTTATCTTAGTGAAAAGAACGTTAGGAATATCCAATACTGCCAGTTGATGAATCGGCATTGAAGAAAGAACATGTTGGATCAAGGTGAGCCGGCCCCCTTGAGATAAAAGCTTTAATTTCCATCCAGCCACCTTATTCCGAATTTTCAACACTAGCGGCTCTAAAGTATGACTGTGAGACATCCCGAAACTAGAGGAAGACCAAGATAAATAGAGGGGAAAACCCCTTCAATAAAACCTGTCAACTGTAACAAATTGCGCCTTCGATTAAAAGCAATATGCCTTGACAAAAAAATACTGGACTTATCTTTGTTAGTCAATTGACTTGACCAATCCTCATACTGCTTTAGAGTCTTCATAATCATACGAATATACCTCTTTTTCCCATTTGCAAAAATTAGAATATCATCTGCGTAGAGAAGATGAGATACTAATGGCACCCCTCGGGGATGATGGAAAGCCCCTATCTTGCCTTCTGCAAAATTCTTCTTAATAAGCTGAGAGAGAACTTCCTGCAAAATAATAAATAGGTAAGGGGATAAGGGATCCCCTTGGCAAAGGCCACGGGTAGGTTTGAAAAAACCTTTATAAGTTCTATTCATCATTATGGAAAACCAAGGGGAAGAAACACATTCCACCACCAACCCATAAACTTGCGGGGAAAACCCAAAACCCTCTAAAACTGAATTTAAAAATGCCCAATCCACCTTATCATAGGCCTTAGCCATATCAACCTTCAACATCACATTTCCACCATTAGACTTCTTGTACAAAGACTGAATCATTTCTTGTGCCAAGGTGATGTTGTCAAAAATGCTTCTACCTGGAATGAAAGCTCCCTGTTCTAGAGATATCGAGATAACAAGCCCATCATGTGCGTAACAATAACCTTAGAAAAGATTTTATAAATGACACTAAAAAGGCTAATGGGCCTGAATTTATCAAAACTTTGAGGATTAGGAACCTTTGGAATTAGAACAATATAGGATGCAGAATAAAATCTTGGTAGAGAAGAACCAATGAAAAAATCTATGGCTGCCTCAACAACCTCCTCTTTGACAATATCCCAATAATCTTGAAAAAAAACCAAACCAAATCCGTTTGGACCTGGACTACTCTGTCTAGGAATAGAAAGGCTAGGATTCCTAACCTCCGCCTTCGTAGGCGCACTACATAAATCCAGATTTTCCTCCTTAGAAATTACAGGAAAAATAATATCACCAAGCTCAGCTCTTTCGCTAGGCCCTGTACCAGTTAAAAATGAATGAAAGTACCGCCCCCTCATGAACAACTTCGGGAGACTCCAGCACTTCCCCATTCGTAAAAGACAATGAGCAAATAAAGGAATTTTTCCTCCTTTGATTCACAAAAACATGAAAAAACTTTGAATTGTTATCCCCTTCCACCAACCACTTCTTTTTGCCCTGCTACGCTATACGGATCTCCTCTCTCTTTTCCCAGGCTTCCAACTCTAATTTTGTGGGAAAGAAATCTTCCTCTACTTCCGGTGAATGCCCTCCCTGAAGTTGGACATCCAGTCCTTCCAAGCATTCCTCTAAGCTCAGAATATTATGACCCACACAGCCAAACACCTGTCTATTCCAATTTTGGATAGCCAACTTTGCTCTTTTGAGCTTTGCTGCTAACCTTACTAGCCCTGACCCCTAAGCCTCATCCTTCCAAGAATCCTCAACACATTTTTGAAAATCATGATGAGTGCACCACATATTTTGGAACCAAAAAGGAGAATGTCCATATCTGAAGACCTCTCTTTGAAACCGAATGATCATCGGGTTATGATCTGAAGACATACGCTTGCCATACTCACAAAAAGTGTCTAGACAATTCTACAACAGTGTTGCATTTGAGAGAGCTCGGTCCAACTTTGCCCAGCTTCTAGAAGATCCACCATGTCCATTGCACCAAAACATATTTCTACCATTTACTCCAATATCTAGCAAGCCACAACTATCCAGACAATTATTAAACTCCTCCATAGCCAATAAAGGCCTCGGGTTACCACCAATGCGTTCATTGTCTTCCCGTATAATATTAAAATCACTTGCTACTAACCAAGGAATATCCTCCATTTTAGCAAGCACCAGGTCCCTCCAAAGCTCTCTGCGATCCAATTGGTGACATTTTGCATAGACAAAAGACAACAAAAGAACCTTCTCTTCAATTCTAAACAACCCAGAAACAAGTTGATCAGACATATGAACAACCTTAAACTTCAACTCTTCCATCCAAAAAATCCAAATCTTCCCCCCCACCGATGCATTTGCACAATAGTTTGGAAAATTAAAAAAACTCGCCCATCTACTCATCAACTGCTCCTCAGCGAATGGTTCAGAAATGACCACAATAGAAGGTCCCAATTCCCTCACAAGCTTCTTTAACCAATTTCTAGATGTACCCAACCCACGCACGTTCCAAACTAAAATTGACTTAATCATAATTTAAGTTTATTTGATCGGGTGATCACCCGATTAGATTTACTTGCACTTAGCCTACTGTCATTCTGTTTTGACTGAACTTGCAACTCCTTGTCTGAGCTATAGCCTTTTTCCGAAGCTAATTTTTCCAGAGAATTCACCTCCTCCTCCCGATCCGATTCACACTCATGGAGGAAATGCAACGTTGGTTGACATTCTTTCGCTAATAATTCTAAAACCACATCAGGAGGCTGCGTTAAAGACATTATGAATTTTTAGTAATGCCATGTAGATTGATAAATACTTCAGCAGCATTTATGGACTTAATGAATCAAATCTTTAGGCCTTATCTTGATAGTTTCATGGTAGTCTTCATTGATGATATTATGATCCATTCTAGAAGTGATGAGGAGCATAGGATACACTTGGGACTAGTATTGGAAAGATTGTAGGAACACCAGCTCTAAGTGAAGCTCAGAAAATGTGAGTTTTGGCTTCTAGAGGTGAAGTTTCTAGGGCTTGTCATATTTAGCAAGGGTAGTATTGGATCTTGCTAAGATAAAAGCGATAATGGAATGGCACAAACCAGCCAACGCACATGAGATACATAGTTTCCTTGATTTAGTTGGTTACTATCGGAGATTCGTGGAAGGGTTCTCCAAACTCTTAGGAACCTTACAGCGTTGACAAAGAAGAATGCAAAGTATGTTTGAGGTGAAGACTATGAGAAGAGTTTTCAAAATTTAAAGAAAAGATTGACTACTGCTCCAGTATTGGCATTACCTGAACCTCATAAACCTTATGCGGTTTATAGCAACACATCCAAAATGGGACTAGGATGTGTACTAATGTAAGAAGGATGAGTTGTTGTGTATGCTTCATGATGACTAAAGGATCATGAGCAAGGTTATTCCACCCATGACCTGGAACTAACTGTAGCAGTTTTTGCACTAAAGATTTAGAAACATTAATTATATGGAGAAAAGTGTGAAGTTTTCACTAATCACAAAAGCCTCAAGTATCTCTTTAGTTAAAAGAATTTGAACATGAGTCAAAGAAGATGGGTCAAAACTATCAGCGACTACTAGTTTAAAATAAAGTATCACTTCGAGAAAGCCAATGTAGTAGTAAATGCCTTTAGTCGTAAGGCTCGAATAGACGCAAAGCCCTTATTAGCAAGCATGAGGAGTTTTCTAATTGGAAGTTCTCCCAGAAGTGTAATGTTAGTAGCAGCACAAGAGATTATACCACTAAATGATGTCGAGATCATGGAGCAACAACAAAAAGATGAGAAGCTTAGTAGATTCAAGCAGAAAATTATGGAATCAGGAGAACCCCGACACTTCAGCATTGATAAAGATGGAATGTTGTGTTACAAGGAGAGGAAGATAATCCCTACAGACTAGGAGTTGAAGGAGAAGATACTAAGGGAAGCACATTGTACTCCTTACACCGTGCATCCCGGCAGTACTAATATGTATCTAGAGATGAAGGGACACTATTGGTGGGATGGAATGAAGAGAGACATGGCAACATTCATAGCCAAGTGTTCTACGTGTCAATTAGTGAGAGCAGAACATCAAAGTCTGGCAGGAGAATTACAATCGTTACTACTTCTGGAGTGGAAGTGGGAATACATCTCCATGGATTTTGTGATTGGATTGTGAAGAAAGTCGATAGGAAAGAATTCCATATGGGTTATAGTTGACAGACTGGAAAAAAGTGCTCATCTAGATCTATAGTATTGGACAGAGATACATGGTTCACATCACACAAAGTCTGCATAAGTTACTAGGAACCAGCCTGAGGTTTAGTAGTGCATATCATCCTCAAACCGGTAGAAAAATAGAGCAGACAATACAGACATTAGAAGATATGCCTTGAGCCTGCATATTAGAAGCAAGTGGTGATTAGGAAGGGCACTTGCCTTGGTGGAATTCTCCTATAACAACAGCTTCAAAGCCACGATTTAGATGGTGCCTTATGAGGCCATTGTATGGAAGGAAGTGTAGATTCCCACTATACTAGGACGAGGTTGGAGAGAGAAAGATCCTAGGTCCTAAATATTTGCAAGAAATCAAGAAACAAGTCCTATTGATCACGGGGCAGATGTAGGTTGTTGAAAATAGATAGAAAGTTACGCCAATGGTAGAAGAAGGAACCTAGATTTCTTAGTTGGCAATTGGGTGTATGTAAAGATGTATCCCTTGAAAGGAGTTCCTCAGTATGTAAGACCCTATGAAATCATGGAAAGGATTGGGCCGGTGGCTTATCGCTATGGAAATGCAAGGCATACACGATGTGTTCCACATATCTTCTCTAAAAAAGAGCTTCAGAGAACAATGGCTAGTGATAATGGAGCCGAGTAGCATTTAGCTCCAACCCAACCTGTCCTACGAAGAATGGCCTATAAAAATTATAGATAAAAGGAATCGAAAGATACCCTCATTTGTTTGTGTCTTAAGAGCTAGTGATCCTATGTTGCTTTGATTATACTCTTGGATGTTTTAGCGATAAGAATGTTTTTCTGATTGAAACATTTCTTTGATGTTATTATTACATACCAACCATAGCCATGATAATAGGGCATGGCATATGAATGTTTGTATGATTGCAACTAGAACAACCACATTTATGTCTACATTGTCAGTAGCTATGATTAGGAATATGAGAGAGCATAGATGCAGGAACCAACAAGAAAGGTGGGATCAAACGATGGCAGCCCATTGGCAACATATGAAAAAGTTTGAGTATCATTGTACTCATGTGTTAGATGTGGATTTTAGAGGGAACCTTCTCTTACGAAGCATATTGCCACATGAAGAGCAACAACCTCCACATGACCCACTGGTATGGAGAGACGCTACAAGGTTTTGAGAACTCGAGCTTAATCAAGAGGTTTAATTAAGTCATGTTGTAGAAGCCTGAGCTAGATGACACTCGGCATTGGAGATCTACAATAGCTCAATTGATTATCTTCATGCTCATGAGGAAGGCCAACATTGGGAAGATGATGAGCCATAGAACACAAGTTAAATGAGATGAGAGTAAACGTATATTACGACCCTAATGTGGATGCAATATTCTATCTATCCCATGACTCTGTGATGAAGGAGGAGGAAAAAGCTCCATCCCTTTCCTCATCTGAGGATTTATTATTTAGCCTAGGTACTGATTTTGGGGACAAAATATTTTCTTAAGGGGGGAGGATGTGACAACCCGGACTTAGCCAAGTCTTCACTTGCTACTTTATTACTTTAGCCTTAGTCCAATTAGAATTTAGCCCAAGAGTTGGTGAGGTGAGAACTTAGGAAGTAACAAGGGGCCCTACCTTTTCTAAATGAGATAGGCACCCAAGCCCACAAGAAGGCCCATAAGACTAGGTGAGTTCGGGCCTAGGATTTAAAAAAAAAAGAAGAAGAAGAAGCCCAATTAGGGTTTTGGGTTATGGAGGGAGGTGCCCATTTGGGAGAAAGTTACCATTAGTTTCCCTAAACCTCCATCATTTGGAACCTTGTCAAGGGGCATTTTAGGTTTGGCAAACATGCTAGATAGCTTCTAGAGGATGAAAAAGAGATGAAAGGAAGACAAGGCATTAACTCACTTAGGGCACATGCTCACTCCACCAACCACCATACCACTTGGCCAACATGCAACCTTTCCTTAAGGGTTTATTGTATCTGGACTTAGAATTGGAAGAAGGGATGAGGGAGAAGTGGATTTCGGTTATCCAAGAGGCATGCCACCCATCACTAGCATCTATGCATGGGAAACTCTTGGAGATGCAATGATGAGGAATTGTATGAGACACATGGGGGAATTCAAAAGTTTGAAGACACAAGCCTTTAGGAGACCTTTAGGGTTTCGACTAAGGGGATGAATACGCCTAACCATGAAAGCCAATCTTCTTCTTGCCACTTGTTACACATGCACAAGACTTTAGAGTTTTAGAAAGGGCAACAATGAGGAAGGTGAAGATGAGGCTTTGGGAAGGAGCTACACGCCACCCATGATGGCTTCTAGAAAAAGCTTTGGGTAAGAAAGACAAGAGGGTTTTGGCTAGGGCAAATACACACATGCAATAGGCCAAATGGCATCCATGCACACACTTAGGGACCAAGAAGATTCTTGTCAGTATGAGAAGCACTTAGGGTTTCAACCATAAAGACCTACATGCCCTTTGTCCATAGTGTGGACTCATTGAACCTAGACCACAAAGATGGATGGCAAGAGCCACTTAGGGTTTTGGTTAAGGCAAAGAACCTTACAACTTCTCATCCATGCTAGAGAAATCTTTGGCATTTTCGAGAGGGCAATGATGAGGAGCAAGAAGGAAGATATCGGCCAAGAGAGGAAGCAACATGCCACACGGCACTCATGCATAAGGAATCTTCAGTTTTTACCCTTAGGAGTAATGGTAAGAGAGAGTGTGTGGGGAATTGAAGAGGTATTTAAAGGCTTCCCTACACCCCACCAGAAGACACCCAAAGGTCATTTTGTCCAATTTTCAGATTCTACCTCCTCTCTCTTCTCTCTCACTTTCATCCACCCTAGGAAGAGGTAGCCAAACACCAAAATTTTCCTACCTTCTAAACACCTCTAACTCACAAGTATAGGATGTAGTTTTGAGCATCACATTGGGCAGATCTGCATAGAGAGATCTTTAGACTTCTACTTCACTCACTACTCTAGAGCACACATGCACTCCCATAGATTTTCTTTGGATGAAGAAGGGTTCGGCTTGGGCGAGTGAAAGATGTGTAACACCACCTTGTCTCGAGTTGTGAGGATGATGGGAATGTTTGGTTCAACTATGATGGATCTTGTCAAGTATGAGAGTCTAAGGTTTTTCTCTCAAGGAGACTGAACCACCACTAGCTGGAACGGGAGTAAAAGAACCTTTGGAGGGCTAGGTGACACATGGCCACCACTAGGGTTTTGAATAAGGGTCTCCCTTCTAATGAAGCTCTTAGCCATAAGAGTTGATGAACACACAAAAAGTATACTCCTTGCACACACCACGCACACTAGCTACTATTAGGGTTACAATAGTTCCATCAGCTTGTTATAGGGACGTGCTTAGAGCAATGTCTTTTGTGCGAGCATATAGCTTGTTATAGAGACATGCTTGAAGCAATGTCATTCGTTTATGCAATTTAACGAGTTTTAATCTTTTTCAATTATTTGAACAATTAGGAGACAAATGTCGTAATGAAAATAACTAAATATCACATAAAAAATATTATTTCAATAGTTAGTCATGAATCCAAGATAAAATTAATTGTAAATGGTTAGTGAGATCCATAATATAATAATGGATAACGATTACATAATCCACAAGCTTTTTAATAAGACTGTCACAATTTCCACTTACTTTGGTGACGAGATTTTTCCTATCCTTTTCTTCTTCATTTTTCTTTTTCTTTCTCTGCCTTTCCCTTTTTATTTATTCCTTTATTTTATTTTATTTTCTTCTCTTTTATTTATCCTAGACCCTTGCCTTCTCTCATTTTCTCCTCCTTCTCACTCGCCTCCTTCTCTTTCTTTCTCCTATTTTGACCTGTGACGCCTTAAGATTCCGCTTGAGATTTTACGGAGCCTAAAGCATTAGGACATGCAACACAAGATTACATTTTTCATTTCATGACAAATAAGGATGCAATACACCTAACTAGCATACATATAAATAATATGCAATATTCACAGCAGATAATTTTTTTCTTTAAGCAATACTATGTACCAAATGTGACATATCCCAAAATAACATAAGCATATTTCATAATCATATAATAACCGATGTCCAAATGTTATAGTGCTTGTCCAAAAGGTCTATAACAACATGAGTACTGGAGGCAGAATTCCTTAAGTACAATAATAAGAAGAACATAAATATTAAGAGCATTCTCATTGGATTGGTTAAATGCATCTTCAAATTTTAGCTAATATCACATGAATATACATTGGCCTATTCCATTTAAATTCAATCCCTATATTGGATTATCCATTTACTCTCTATATAATAAAAAAATATTATTAATTTAATAATTTATTTATTTAATTTATTTTTATCTCATTTTGTAGTTCTAACAATTAAATGTTAATAATAATTATATTCTAAATGTTAAATGTTAATTATATTCTAATTAATTTAATTTATTTTCTTGGAGTGAGAAACTAATATTTTAATATTTGATGAAGCATTGTAGCTAAAATTCAAATTATTTTAGAGATGTCCAATTCAATGTAGAGTCTTTTTGGCACAAATTATTTAAATTTTAGCCATCCTTCAACTTTGGCCAAGCCAATGAGAATGCTCTAAGCTATTTCAATGAGTTGCTCACGCAACTCGGCTAAGATAACCATGATCCTATCTAAAAATTAGAGTACTGAAGTGATGAACTCCTTGTCGTCTCATCGTGGCCTAATCAACCTCCTTCAGGTGATCTTTTGCTAGCTATCCAGGTCCTGACACACGATCTACCAGTTTGGGGGGAATGGTAGTTAGGACAACAAAAAAAGATTTGATTACAAATCTTAGTAAGTTAACAACCAAATTAAACTAGCAGTATATAGATGCATGTACGATAGTAAAAAGACATGAATGCTAACGTGAACATGAATGAGAGTGACATGAATTGGAAAATAGCATAACATGTACTGACATAACTTGAAACTGATGTGAACTGAACTGACATGAATTGGAAACTGACGTGAACTAAAAATAGAATGTGAATTGAACAAACATGAAACTGAACATGAACTTGGAATCTTGTTCAAGCAATAAATTGGTCAATTAAATATAATAAGTGCTTGACTGAAAATATGTGACTAAACATGGATGTTACATGACTTGGCTAAATTGAACTTACCATGAACTGAAACTGGCATGAACTAAACGTGAACTAAACTGACATGAACATGAAATGCCCCGACAATCAGAATGGTTTCGTGAGTTATTTGGTGAATAATCAGAATGATTCCACCCAATGTATTTCGTCAGAGATACTTAGACAATTAGAATGGTTACACTATGAGTATTTTAATGGAGATACTCTAACAATCAGAATGATTATGTCAGGAGTACCTAGTAATAATTTTGATAGTAATACTCTGATAATCAGAATAATTACGCCATGAGCTTTTTAGTAGATGTACTCTAACAATCAGAATGATTTGCTAGAAGTACCTTGCATGAATTATCAATGGAGATACTCGGACAATCATAGTGATCACGCCACAAGTACCTTGCATGAGTTGTCAATGGAGATACTCAGACAATCATAATGATTATGCCACAAGTATCCCATACATGACTGATTGGAAAAATATTTCTTGATTGACTCATATGACATGACATGGCGTAAAATGATGTGACATGTTTGTGTGACTATTGGCATGGCATGGCATAACATGGTGTGTAACAGATAAACATATACTGGAAATAAATCATTGCATGACATAACTTGGCCTGTAACAAATAAGTATGTACTTGAAATGAAAACATCGCATGGCATAATATAACATGTATATAAGCATAACAAACATGAATGACGGTTTCTCACCACCATACATACACAAGTATCATGAAAGTAAGTTAGAGGCCAACTTACAGTGATTGTAGCGTAACGTACATAAAGATTGAAAGAGTGTGGACTGAAATGAGATAATTCTAAAGGTTAGAATATCCCATTAAATACTTATAAATATAAAACTTACTAACTTATGAAAAAATTATCATTTTATCCCTATACATGTGGAAAATGACACTTTTGTCCTTAAATTAAGGGTTTGACATACAAACTCCAAATGCTACCAAAATTTACACTCCTCTTTTGTCCTAAAACCAAATACGAAATCAAAAAAAATTAAAACAATACCCAACCATATAAACCAAGCAATGGCCAAAACATACTTAAGGCAAAAGTCTTGATTTTTGTTGAAATTCTTTCAAACCTCCAAGCACATACTCAAACCAATTTATGCAACATCTAAAGATCACATCCTATGTTTCAAAAAATCATATCAAGACCAGAAAATATACATATCACAAAAAGCATAAACTCCTCATGCTAAGAAAAGTGTCAAAACACTAAGTCTGAACAATTCCTTGATGCACTTGGGCTATTTCCTTTCTAATAAACTCCAAAGACTCTGAAAGTTCATAAACTCAATCTTATCATGCTTATAATTCTAAGACCCTCTTTGGGGTTTCAATTGGATCCCAAATATTTGTAATTTTACAATAGTTGAAATCATTTTTGGGCTGGTACAAGAAGGAATGGTTGGATGGCAAACTATTTGGCTTTGGTGGCATGATCACAAAAATTGATTTTCCTTCATTTCCTTCAGATTTCCATCTCATGGTTTCTCTTAGTGACAAGTGTCCTATATTATTCACCAAGTGTGGTAAGATTTCACCATGTGTCTAAATGAAACTTCTCTATACTGATTTGGACAATCTACACTGTGATTTGAAAACGAGAAGACTGAGTGCTAACAATGGTGTTACTATTCACTCCAAAAATTGTGAAAATAAATTTGCACCATAAGATCCTAAATAATCTTACAAAACTAGTAGTCCAATTCATTTCACGAATTTTGACCCCTAAACGCCTCGAAGAAATCAAAACGTGTTTTCAAACAACTATCATCTGGAAAACAAAAATCATTTTATTGAGTTGTAAAATCTTAAATATTCATCAAAAACTAATGACACAGACTGTATCTCATTCTCATGCTCCTAAGTATCTCAAATAAATAAAATTGTATTTTTTACACCTAAGTGGGTAAGAAACTGACTATGCTAACAAATCAAAGCTACACGATTGCTCAATTTGTGAGGCATTTTCGAGGTTTTCATGATATTCCTAAACCTTAAAAAAATTCATCCACTAAATTTCTGGTGGGCTATTACAAAAAGAATTTCTTTAGTCACTAGAATTGTCATGAACTCATTGAAGGTTTTCATGATTTGAGCTACGGTTAAGGTTTTAGTCTGTGATGTAATTGGATTCCGATCCACTACGAGACAAAATTAGCTTTTGAATTATTTGAGAGACTTAGGAATATAAGTTGGCGAAACGAATTGCACCATTAGGCTCAGATGATTATTCAAGATTTTTATGGTGCAATAATATGTTTCTTGCTTTATTGATGAATTGCACCTTAGAGTGCCTTTTTATTTGTTTGTGGCACTTAGGACTAGAATTTTACAAAAAGAATTGCACTAATAGATTCGTATGATTATTTACGATTTTATGATATAATAATAATTTTCATAATTTCTCGGGTGAATAGTAACACCCAATATAGTACTACTTGACACCCATTTCAAATGGCCGTCAAATTGCCATCCAACGTCCTAAACAACTTTGAGGAATTTTTTGTGGACACTTGGCAAGATTTTAGCCATTCTTGATGAATAGTGAATGACACTTGGTACTAGGAGGAAGCATGAGATGGAGATGCAAATGAATGGAAAGCAAATCAAGGCATATGATCATACCACCTAAGTTGAAGCCTATTTGGTTAGGCCCATTATGGCCCATCAAAAAGCCACCACCAAAAAAAACTTCTTGAGCAAGCTTCCTCCACCACCCTAAGCAGTCTTATGGCTGACATTTGAGCCCAAATAATGCATGGATTGGAAGCCAAATAGCCACCCAAAATCACTCCACCATTCTTGGCAATAGCAACCCAACACCCCATGCATTTCCCTCACCTTTTGGTTATTTTCCATTCACTTGTTTGGAGAGAACTTGGGTGAGAGCTTCAGAGCAGGTTTCCTTGCAGTCCTAGCATTGCATTTTCCAACCCTTGTCATGTCAAACTCTTCATGAAATATGTTCCTCTTTGAGTCTAGTTTACATATGTGTTGGGTTTAATTGTGCTGAGGTCATACTAGGCAACAATTTGGATGATGGTGTGAAATCTTGATGTTTTGATGAAGCTTTTGTTAAAGTTAGGGGTAGATCTTGATATGATGAAATGCTAACACATTTTTATCCATTTAATGAGTAGATCCAAAGCTTTGTAGCATTTTTATTAAAGAGTTATATACATTTTCTTTGAGGTTGAAGTTGGAATATACAAAATTGTTTGTTGGCTTTAGAAACCTAGTCCAATGGTTGGTTATAAAATTCATATATGTTGATCCTAAGGTTTTAATTTATGTGTTAGGAACCTGTTTTTGAAGAGAGTTGGTTTAAATCTTTGTTGGGAGTATGTTTTACATGCAAAGGTCTTATTTGAACTCGAATTTGAAGCTTCCGGGTTGATGGTTGTACTTTGATGAGACTTAAACCATGTGATGCTAGGTTTGATACTAGAAATCAAGTTAAAATTTGAATTGATTTTAAATCAGGTTTGATTTTATCTCTTGAAGTTTTATTTCATGGAAATCAGAGATGTAGTATTTTGTTTCAAAATCAAAAGCATATGGTACACGGTTTTGAAGTTAGTGTGCAAGTCGATTGTTTGGCTAAGAGTTTTGTGGTTTTAGTTATTCTTTCAAGCATTTTATCACTTAGGTTTGATTTTTTAAACATGTTGAGAATGTGTTTATAAACTTTTGGAGTCCTTGGAGTTGTTTGGAAGGTGTTAGACCTAGAACATCAAGAGATGATTCTATTTGACTTAGAACTTGGTGTTTTTGGCATTTGTGTTATTATGATGAGATTATGATTTTTATGAAATATGTTTATTGATGTCTTAGCATGATATTAGAACCTAGGATATGATTTTTGAGTGTTGCAAGAATCAGTTTGATGGTTGTTGATTTGCAACAACAATCAAGTTTTGCCTATGTATATGAATCGGCCAAGGTGTTTGTTCATGTAATTTTGGTGTGTTTTAAATTTTTTTAATTTCATATTTGGATTTAGGATAAAATTTCCATAAGGATTGTAAATTTTGGTAGGATTTGGAGTTAGTATGCAAAATCCTTATTTTATGGGCAAAATTTTAATTCTCCGCATGTAGAGGGGCAACTTTGTGATTTAACCCTACGTTAGTGAGTCTTTATGTTTGTATGAGGTTTAGTGATATATTCTAACTTTAGAAAAATATCTCATTTCAGTTCATACATTTTTACATATGTTACACTACCAATCATTATAAGTTAACTTCTAACTTACTCCAGTATTATTTTGTATGTGTGGTGGTAAGAGAATTGATTAGTTCTGATTATCATGTTCATTATAGTCATCATTATATGCCATGCCATGCCATTGGTTAATGTACATGTTGTCTGTTACATATCACAATATGCCATGTCATTCTGTCACATGTTATTATGCTACATGCCATGCCTTGTCAGATACATTGAGTTCCATGAAATATAATATGATACGCCATGTCATTTATACCTATTGTATGATTTTTTGTTATGTGTCATGCCATGTCATAAGCATACAAGCATATCACAAAAATATTACTAAGTCTTGCATAAGTTATTACATTTTAGCACGACCCTAGTGCTAGGATGGAGATGGAACTCCTCTATCCATATTGGAGTGTTTATACTAGGTGTAGAATCCCTTAAGTTGACAATGTACCATCAATGAAAATTTGAACAAGTCCAATAGCAAATTCTAGAGTGAAGTCAAGATACCCAATACTAGTGGTGCTGAACCTTTTTACAAATACTTAACTCATACTGATGGTTAATTCAAACTACCATGAGGAAATAATCTTGTAATGGTTAATTTGTACTACTTGAGTATCCATTTCTAACAACTCTTGTAATGGTTAATTCGTACTACCTGAGTATCCATTTCTGAGTACTCTTCGAAAGGTTAATTTGTACTGCATGAGTATCCCTTACTAAATACTCTTGTTAGGGCGAATTCAAACGGCCTGAGTGTTTATACAAAATTCTCAAGAATGTACTCACAGATGGCTCAGATGCTTGTGATGTGATGCGGTACTGGTAGGAGCACGTGACCCTTGGAGGTTCTTGGAGCATCCATTTACTCCATGTCTAGTAGTATTTTCACATTAAGTTCATATCAAGTATTTTTAGTTCATGTCCATGTCAAGCAGTACTTTTGCGTTCAGTTCATTTCAAGTATTTTCAATTCATGTCCATGTCAAGTAGTGTTTTCACGTTCAATTCATGTCAAGTACTTTTCAATCCGTGTCAAGCATCATGTCAAGTCAAGTCATTTATTTCAGTCGAGCACATGTCATGCGATCTTTCAAGTCATGTCACACATTGTTCATGTTCATGTCATCAAGCATTCATTACATTTTTACTGTCATACATACTTTTTCTACCATCAGTAGCTTGGTAGCATACTTGTTGAGATTTATAATCAAATCTTACTTGGTACTCCCAACTACCATCACCCCTGAAATGGTAGAATATGTGCCAGAATTTGGAGGACCCATTTAGGAAGAATTGGATGAGTTCGAATTGGCCCCAACACAATGACAACGAGATGATGACTTTAGTTCTCCAATTCATAGATAGGATTTTGGCTTTCTTAGTTGAGTTGAGCGAGTGGCTCATTGAGATAGCGCAATAGTTATTTTATTTCAACATTATACTTATAGAGCGACGTCTCCAAAACTTATATGTTACAAATATGACAGAATTATTTTGTAACATTTTAGTTATCAGTCTGTTATGAAGTTATGAACCATGTTACACTTTGGGATATAATTTCAGGTACAATGTTGTAATTCAGAGAACAAAATTATTCGTTGCATATATAGCATACTATTAGATGCATGCTAGGTGCATTGCATCTTTTATCTTTAACTATCATGAACAGGGGTAGGTAACCTTATGTTTCATATCCTAATGTTTTAGAGTTACATCAAATCCCAAGCGGAATTCTAAGGGTGTCACTCTCTCTCTTTTATTTTTTATTTATCAATGATGCTAATAGTGTGTAGTTTGTGAAGTGACAAGTTTACGTGATCTCTGTGGCAACTTCTTTTGTATGTTACAGATATGGCGGACAAGTTTTGTAACATTTAGTTATCAGTTTGTTATGAAGTTATGAAGCATGTTACATTTTGGGATATAGTTTCTAGTATAGTGTTGTTCATTCAAAGAAACAAATTATCTGCTACATATATTCCATATTGTTAGATGCATACTAAGTGAATTGCATATTTTACTATCATGAATAGGGGCATGTAACCTTATGTTGCATGTCCTGACGCTTCAGAGTTCCATCAAATCGCAAGCAGAATTCTAACGGTGTCACACTCACTCTTTCTCTCTCTCTCCCTTCTCAATGATGCTAATAGTGTGTAGGTTTTGAAGAGACAAGTTTATGTGATCTCTACAGCAACTTCTTCTGTGATCTTAATAGTGCATGACTCTTGCTCATTTTTGTAGCTAATGTCCAGTTGTATAATTTCCATGTATAGCAAATTGCATAGCTAATAGCTCAGTTGTAAATGTTAAGTTTGATTCTCTGTAAATATATTTAAATCAATACAAGGCCATAACCAAGGTCAAGTTATTCTTCTTACAGTTTGATCATCTTACCATCTTGAATTATATTATGTTATTTTCCAATTTGTGACAAAACAAAAAGAAACATGAAAACCTTACTAACTACCGTAGGCAAGCTAAAGTTGGCTTAGCTATTGAGGCTAAAATTTCTTAGTAAACAACTACATTTTTTTATTAGACTCCAATACTCAAGAATTGTAGATTAATTTACCCACTTAGGTTTGAAACTTTCACCCCCCCTCCCCAAATAGATCCTAATTGCAAGGGTGATTAGACTTCACATTCACGTTAAATTGTGAAAATCTATTTTTTCTAATTAGTGTACAAAATAAGATGAAGATAATTGTTATGTTTTTGCTTCTTTCCTGATAATATCACATAGGAATAATCATAATATTTTTAATTCTAAAAAGAAATCTAAAATATTTTTATTAATTATTGTGTAGTGTTCATATTTTGTTAAGCAAAAGTATCTGTACCTATGTGATCAGCGAGTGCTCACAACCCAAGCGAGTACCTTGTAATTTTTCTCGCTTCAAAGTGAGAAGCACAAGAGAAGTGTGAAGCTTGTCCCCTCGCAAAGTGTTCACCCATGGGATATAAAAATATCACACTTGAGACAAACAAAGAATGTTGGCACCCAAAGTGTGCAGCACTAGCTCGCATTAGGGCGACCAAGGAGTGCTCACAACTCAAACAAGCACATTGAAGAGTAATAGTGCTTGCTAATCCAGGCGAGCACACAAAAAATAATAGTGCTCGCCAACCTAAGCTAGCACACATAAAAATAACAATATTCGCCAACTTGGGTGACCACATAGATAACAGCATGTTGATTCAGCCAAAGAGGGTTCTTTTCTTAATTAAACTAAAATCGTTTCAAGTAGCAGAATTTCAAAAAAGGGTTTGAAAATCAATTTGCCATATTGACAAAAATAATACAATGGAGAAAAAAATATAATACAACATCATCTCACTCTTAAAAATCATCCCCCACTTTTTCCTCTTCTATTGCTCCCCAATAAGTGAAATCAATAAATAGTAAAAACTGCATTACTATAGCTCATTCTTCCACGTACAACTACTCCACTATCTGATTGAGGCTTCTATCATGGTCATATCTTGCTTCGGGATCATTCATTCAATCATTCTTCGTAATTAGTGGCATCTAATATATTAATGGTATGGGTGAATCCAACAACTCAGTAATTGAGAGGAAAAGTGACACTAGTATGAATCAATGAGCATATTATAATGAGCAGATTACATTGAGCTAATATTAGTGCACAAATAACATTTATCTAATAATAATGGACATACAACAATGAGTAGATAGACATTTAATATGTAGAAATAAGCCTTGATCCAAATAAGGTATAATACCATAAGCACTACATTATTAGCTTAGCCATATCAGAAATTGAGTATGTATAATTGAGCCATGATAACATAAAGAGAATACCAATTAATACAGAAGTTATCAACTGGCTTTTTTTTGTTTATCTTTAATCTTGTCTTATCCCAACTTTTCACATTTATCATCGTTCGGTGTTCAAGGTATCATATAACTAACTTGCATGGTTTTCCCCCTAAGTGGGTTGTGCACCCTTTACTCCCTTCCATTATTCATGGTCGTCGTCTCATAGGACAAATTAGTTGTCTCCTGCCAAGGGGTACGCGTCCACCGAAGGACTACATCCTCCATTAGATGTATTGCACTATCTCATAATCAAATGTTAGGATCGGAATATTTTTTAGTTGAGTTTTTTAATCATAAAAATTGACCAACACTGTCTCCATAATTCCATGAGCTCGTTACAAGGACGTGTTTAAATTAAGCAATGTAATTTGTGCGAGCATGCACAATTACTTAATGAGTGATGAAAAATGACACAAGTTTGTCAATTTTAATTATTTTCAGTTATTTGAATAAATATCAGACAGATGACTAGACAAGTAAAAATTAATTAAACATAAAAATCAAAAAGTATTATTTAAACAATTAGTTATGAATTCAAAACAAAAATCAATAAGTAAAT
This sequence comes from Cyclocarya paliurus, assembly GCA_029856935.1. Classification (NCBI taxonomy): domain Eukaryota; kingdom Viridiplantae; phylum Streptophyta; class Magnoliopsida; order Fagales; family Juglandaceae; genus Cyclocarya; species Cyclocarya paliurus. The sequence continues at coordinate 1,175,514 of CM056960.1, read as the reverse complement.
AGTTAAATGACTAATAATGAACAAATTATGCACAAAACTGTTCATAGGATTGGCACTCTTTCCACTTATACCGGTAAGACACGATGCTTTTCATTTTCCTCTTATATTTCTTCTTCATTCATTTCCACTATTTCTTCAATTCTTTTTTGCTCATTTTTACACGACTTGTGACACTCTCTATTGGTCTAATTCTTACCTTTCTCTCTCCTCTGCCACTTTCTTCTTCTACCTTTTTTCATTGAGAACTCTTACGGCCACAAAAAGATTATATAAAATAAATCATATAAGTTGACGTGATTTCATATGATCCGTTAGATTTATTTTATAATAAAAGTAACTTTACAATCTGATGAATCACGTTAAACTATATCATGAGTTTGTAAAATTACTTTTGTTGCTATTTTTTTTTCATTCTCTCCTCTCTTTTCACCACCAGCTGCTTGCCTTGCACCACACACACGTTTTTCTCACACACCAAAATTCTCTCTCCCACTCACTCCCTTAGATAGATATGCAGTTAATTAACTTCACTATTTATAGGCGGGTTTAACCGCCTTTAACATAATAAGGGTTTTTTTGTTCATAGTTGTGATTTCAGCTGCAGGGAATATTATATTCTAGGCTGTTTGATAGCCTACTATGCCGCATAGCATAGTAGCTAGCTTAATTAACTGCAGAAATTGCCCTTCACGCTTGAATATTGTCCAGTCTTCGTATTCGAATGTTCAGTTTTTACATTGGAATTGTTACTTAAATTAAGCATCATAGTTTAATTACATTCAAATATATCATGATCAGGCTCATACGTTCGAAGTATCATGACACTCAAACATATACTTTGTGACGAAAGTCAACTGTCACCAAAATATAATTTTGTAATGATTCCTTAGTAAACCATGACTGGTACTGAGTTTAATTACTCATGTGAGTCGGATCAAGACGAGTTCTTCCGTCACATAAAACTTTTTGCAATGGTTTGTTGACTTTTTGTCAGTTTTTCCATCACAAAACATAGTGATATATATATATATATATATATATATATATATATATATATATATATATATAACAGTTAATTCTTTTATCTTTTCCTTCAATATTACAAAAACAAAAAAAAAAAACAAAACAAAACAAAATAATTGTCATGAACTGACATGGTGTTTAGGGATATTGTACTAGTGCAATATAAGTTCTCCAATTTTTTTTATTTTTTGGTTCCAAAGCCTGCACGAGGAAAGTTCCTCCAAGTTGGGTGTGTTCCGACAGTACTACTACTTTATAAGAATGGTATATAAAGAAGAGACCAGTACTTTTGGCCGAGGTGTACATTGGTAAAGAGGGCTAATATGTGTTTGCAATGTTTCTCCTTCCAATACATAGAAGGATCATCCACGTACAGAAAGTAATTTATAAGCAAGTTTATATTAATTATGAACAGGAAAAAAAAATCCTAGAACGAATGCTATGTACAATATGCATGTTTTATTGAAATGGCGATGGAGACATTCATGCTAGTCATGGAAACTTTCATTGCTAATTATATAAGGATATACAAACCGAAAGTAATATAAATGAAAAAGATGTAATATAAATATGTGTGTGTGTGTGTGTGTGTGTGTGTGTGTGAGTTTTCGAGTGGGATCGAAAGTATTAATGGTACTCGAGCCTGATGATCTTGTGCTTAGTCCTCCATATATATAAATATATATATATATATATATATATATATATATATATATAATATATATATATATATATATGTCTCATGCAAGACCAACTGAATCAAATGTTGACATGAGAGGTTCGATCTACTTAATTAACTAAGTATTAGCATAACTACGTACGTACATTCTGTTAGCTAGGGTTATGAAAACTTTGAATTAATAAAGACCAATAACTAAGTATTAGCGTAACTACTTAAGTTTCTAGATAGCTCTTAGCCGAACATGTAGGGTTCTATATTATCTATATGATCAACCGGATAAGTTAAGGCTTCTAACCAATTAATTTGTTAAAGATGAGCTAGCATGCATATCCTGATCATCAACACGTACAGCTGCATATATAGAGGTGGCATTACTATCTTTGAAGGGTTAATCAGGATGAATAATTAAGCAAATATTGAATCTTTCCATTCACAACTAAATCCATGCATGCACAAGAATTCTAGTCATCATGAGTGATTAAAGGCTGAATTGAAACCCTACTAACTAATTTTGCTATTAATATATAACTCCCAACAGTACCGGTAATAAACAGACTGTACCATATGGATCTATATTTGATTTTTTCTAAAATTGCGATTTATTGCAAACCCGCCTCTGAATCCTATTTTAAACTTCTAAAACTCTAACCTATAATTTTTTAAACAATCAATCTCTTCTACTTTTGTTCTCCATTGATGGGGTCTGGGAGTTCGAAGCTCATCCCAGAAGCAGATGCAGTGCCCGCTAAAATTCGCCCCGCTATACACCGTTGGTTTGAGGATATACGGAGACGTAAAAATGAAAACATGTCCAAGAAAGAACTCCTTAAAGATGCTACGGAAGAGGATGAAAGTTCCAGGCCTCATTCTTTACATGACATAGAGAGAAGGAGCTCATCTTCATCCTACGAAAGTATAGCATCTTCAATTCCAGCACCGATCGTAGAAGATAAGTCCATTGTGGCATCTGGGCCTTTGGAATCTGAAGAAACAAAATTGCCCGAGGAGCATAAAAATGAAGGATTATCCGGAAAACAGGATGATAAAGAAGATAGTAAAGAAGATGAAGATGAAGAAAAGAAACAGAGTACGGTGGTTGTAGAGAAAGTGGTTGCGGTTGTGGAGGATAACGAAACAATGGAAGAGGAAGAGGATGAAGAAGAAGAAGAAGAAGAAGAAGAAGAAAAGGGTGACTATGTTTGCCTTGGATCGCCAAGTTTCAGGGTATATTGCATCCAGGCAGCAGAAGATCTAGATAACGAGGAAGAGAGTGAGTACATATAGTTGAATCTTACGTAGCTGACTCTTTATACATTCACACACACAACACAAATATATATAATTGGGCAGGCAATATAAACCTATTTTACAATGCATGCAGGTAAGAAAGACAGCATGCACAAAAATTCAACCAGTGGTGATAGTACTGCTGAAAGTTGTTCTGATGAGGTACGTGCATGTGTATATTAATTAAAGTAGCGTTCTCTTTCTGTCTCCAAAATTGTTGTACTTTTAGGAGGTTGCAATCATATTATAATGTAATAATTATGAGGTGGTTCAGGGACAAGAAAAAAAGACAAAGAAGAAAGGAAACAGAGCAAGAAGATTGAAGAGAGCCATCCGTAAGGGCGGACCAGCAGTAAAGAATTTGATCATATCGGCATCGTGTTACCATCCAGGTTGCACTGGTGGGGACAGAGCTCGTCTTCTTGAAGAAAAAGCAGAAGCTTGATTATCCTAGAAATAACAAATTCATGTAGCCTTTCCGATTTCTTCATGCTTCTTTAATTTACTGCTTCGTTGTCTTTTCTGAATCGATTTTAATTTATTATATTTCTAGTGATAGGATCATGTAACATTATTATTATATTTATTCTTTGTGCTTTGATATTTATGCTTCATTAATTTTTTAGTAATAGCTTAATTGCTAGCTTCATTACCATCATATCATCAAAATCGTTTCCGATTTCTGATCAATATTTGCTTCATTTTCCTCCTCACTTAAAGAAAAAACTAATTTATGTTCAAATGAAAGCTTCAAGGTTATTTCATTTGTGTGAGAAGAAGTGTGATACCTAGTATAACAAAAATAAGGGTAGGTGGTATATATGATCTTATATTGCTTGAGAATGAGAAGTTCTTACTCTTTATAAGATTTTAATAAGATTTTAATTGTATCATGTAATTTAGAGTATAAGTCATATGATTTAGACCTTTCGTTAAGACGTTACAAGAATATGGCTTCTAATCTAAACGATTACGCATTTTTTACTATTTCCCTCTCTCCCGATTACATCCTGTCTTTTCTTAACCTTTTTCTGAAACCTTGAAGCTCTCTTCCCATCAGTCATTTTTCCCTCCGATCGATAGATTGTGCCCTCTAGCTATACGACATAAGGCTTTAATTGGCTTCTCTTTTTTTAAACCATTTTGTAAAGTTGGTAAATGTTAATTAAGCATATTTTACGGCAGCGATCGAGAGAAACGAATACCCCGGCCTGTCGCACGACTTTGCCTTTCTCCAGTGGCCTTGTTATATCGTGAGAAAGTATTTCCTTGGCTTTTGTTTTTCTACCTAAAGACTGTTAAATATCAACCCAGTGTGAATGTAATCACAGCAGCCCCTCAAATGTCTTGGATAGTTGCTGCACTCTATCCAATATCAAGCTTCTCAAGCTGCAGCCCCTCCAATGTCAAGCAGCAGCCCTTAATTGACAATAATGATGATTGTTGTCTCCTGAGGTTTCTCCTATAAAAGGAGATCAATTGTAACGAATTAAGTAGTGTGAAATACTAAGAAGAAGTCATTTGTGAGATGAGAGATAATCTGGTTTAAGTTTGTAAATTTTGTACAAACACTTCGAAATATATTGTTTCCGCTCAGTGGATGTAGGCAAATTGCCGAACCACTTATATATTGTCTCTATCTTGTGTTTGGGTGTGTTTCTGGGTGGTTTTGGTACAACAATTGGTATCAGAGCTTCGGTTTTGATCTACCCAGAAAATTTAAGTTGATCCAAATCAACTTTTGATCACACCAAGAGGTTCGTCTCGACAAGACGAAGACGTTGCAACAAACGGCATCGAAAACAGAGGTCGGAGAAGCTCACACGCGCTCCGAGAAGGTCGGAAAGTGTGTTACACGCGCTAACAGTCGTCCAGAGGTTGAAGACGAGTGCCGTACACGCGCCAACGCGCCCCCACTCGCTCCAGAGGAAGAAGACGAGTGAAACACACGCTCTCACGCGCCCCCACGCGCTCCCACGCGCCCCCACGCGCCCCCACGCACTCCAGCTACTGTTTCAGATCGATCTACACCGTTCAAAATTCAGATCCGTTTTTGGGCTTGATCTAAGCCATCCGAAGTCCGATTTCGACGATCCAATAGTGGTTTCTAACTATTTGGATCATTCCGGACTCATCCGTACGGTTAGAATTTTGAAATTCATTTTCTAAAAATTTTAATATTCCAAGATGGAATCAGGAGGAGAAATTGCAGGTGTTAAGAGTTCTGAAAATGCTAGTAGCTCTAGGCGTAGGTCCATGGTGTCAAATGCCAAATTTGAAGTTGAAAAGTTCGATGGAACTAATAATTTTGGCATGTGGCAATGTGAAGTTATGGACGTTTTGATTCAACAAGAGTTGGATATTACGTTGGAAGAGAAATCGAAGGACATGACGGATAGGGATTGGGATAAGCTTAATCGACAAGCTTGTGGTACAATCCGTTTGTGCCTTGCCAAAGATCAGAAGTATTTTTTCATGAGAGAGACAAAAGCAAGTGAACTTTGGAAAAAATTGGAAGAGAAATACTTGACAAAAAGTATTGAAAGTCGTTTGTACCTGAAGAAGAAACTTTTCAGATTTCAATTACGAGAAGGTATTTCTATGTCCGAACATTTCAATAGTTATAATCAGATACTTGCTGACTTGCTAAACTTGGATGTAGAAATCCAAGATGAAGATAAGGCTTTACTTTTGTTAAATTCCTTGCCCGATACATATGAACATTTGATTACTACTCTTTTGTATGGGAAAGAAAAAATTAGTTATAGTGATGTATCTAGTGTTTTGATAAGCAATGAGTACCGTAGAAAAGATAAAGAGGTACAGCTAAATACATCAAATGAAGCCTTAACAGCAAGAGGGAGACCACAGTCAAGGAATCCAAGAAAGAAGAAGGATTCTCAATCGAGAACACGGGCCACATCACGTGGTTCATCAGTCGGCAGCAGACTCGCCAAAGACGAATGTGCCTTTTGTCACAACAAAGGACATTGGAAAAAGGATTGTCCCAAGCTAAAGGGGCAACAGAAGATTCAACCCTCCACAGCCAATGTCGCCAACAAAGATGTAGATGAAGATGCAGATCTTGCCCTGACAAGTCTATCATTCAATTGTCATTCTGACGAATGGATTATGGACTCCGGTTGTACCTATCACATGTGTCCCAATCGGGACTGGTTTACTGATTTCACAAAGATTGATGGAGCAGTACTTATGGGCAACAATAATGCCTGTAAGACTCAGGGAATAGGTAGCATCCGGCTGAAGTTGCATGATGGAACTGTCAGGATTCTGACAGAAGTTCGGTACGTTCCGGACTTGCGGAAGAATCTTATCTCACTTGGGACTCTGGATTCAAAAGGATTCAGAATCACTATAGAAGATGGAATTCTCAAGGTGGTAATGGGAATTCAGGTGACAATGAAGGGCCTAAGGCGAGGAAATTTGTACTTCTTGCAAGGAAGTACTGTTAATGGAAGAGCTTCCACAGTCTGTGAGAAGCTAAATGAGACGGATGCTGACACCACCAGGCTTTGGCATATGCGTATGGGACACGCCGGAGAAAAAGCTTTACAAACACTTGTAAAACAAGGCTTACTCAAAGGTGCCAAGACTGGTAAGTTGTCTTTCTGTGAAAACTGTGTATTAGGGAAGCAGACACGGATCAAGTTTGGAACCGCAGTCCATAGTACACAAGGGATACTTGACTATGTGCACTCTGATGTTTGGGGACCTACCAAAAATGCATCTTTGGGAGGTAAACACTGGTTTGTAACATTTGTTGATGATTATTCTCGTCGTGTATGGGTGTACACGATGAAGCATAAAGATGAAGTGTTGAAAATCTTCCTTGATTGGAAGAAAATGATCGAGAATCAAACCGGGAGGAAGATCAAGCGGCTCAGATCAGATAATGGAGGTGAGTACACTCTAGACCCCTTCATGGAAGTATGCCGGAAAGAGGGAATTGTTAGACACTTCACTGTACGAGGAACACCGCAACAAAACGGTGTGGCAGAAAGGATGAATCGTACTTTGCTAGAGAAAGTACGGTGTATGTTACTGGATGGTGGATTCAGTAAACAATTTTGGGCTGAAGCTGTGACGTATGCCTGCCACCTCATCAACCGATTACCCACAGCTGCCAATGGCGGGAAGACACCCATTGAAATATGGAAAGGTACACATGCTACTGATTATGACTTTTTACATATTTTTGGATGTCCAGCTTACTATCATGCTAAAGAAAGTAAGCTTGATCCTAGAGCTAAGAAAACAAAATTCTTAGGCTTTAATATTGGTGTAAAAGGGTATAGACTCTGGTGCATAGAGTCAAAGAAGGTAATAGTCAGTAGAGATGTTACTTTCAATGAGTCTAAGATGCTCAAGTCACATGAGCATAAAGACTCCTATGAAGGCAGCCATGAAAACGAAACACCTTGTGATCCGAAGAAGGTGGAGTTTACTACTCCAAAAGATTCAGGAGTTACTAATGGAGAGCATGGACAACTTGAGGTTGATAGTCCAGTCACAGTATCTCCATGCCAACCTGAATCAATTGCAACAAGCAGGCCGAGAAGAGAGAAAAAATTACCGGCACGTTATACAGATTTTGTGACGTATGCACTTCCAGCTGAAGGAGATCAGATCCCAACCACTTACAAAGAGGCCATACAGTCTAGTGAACAGACTGAATGGAAAATTGCAATGAGCGAGGAGATGCAGTCTCTTCATAAGAATCAAACATGGAAGCTTGTGCCGCTTCCACATGGAAAGAAGTCAATTGGTTGTAAGTGGGTGTTCAATCAGAAAGATGATCAAGCTGTTAAAAGTGGGGTGCGATTCAAAACTAGATTGGTAGCCAAGGGCTACGCTCAGACAGAGGGAATAGACTATAGTGAGGTATTCTCTCCTGTTGTAAAACATTCATCCATACGGATATTGCTAGCTTTGGTTGCACAATATGATCTTGAGTTAGCCCAGCTTGACGTGAAGACGGCTTTCTTACATGGTGATCTGGAGGAGGAGATTTATATGTCTCAACCGGAAGGTTTTAAAGAAGCTGGTAAAGAAAAATTGGTTTGCAATCTGAAGAAATCTCTCTATGGTTTGAAGCAGTCACCTCGGCAGTGGTACAAACGTTTCGACCGCTTCATAATTGACTTGAAATACACTCGTTGCCAATATGATCATTGTGTGTATTTCAAACAAATTGCAGATGGATCTTTCATATATTTGCTTTTATATGTAGATGATATGTTGATTGCATGTAAAAGCAAGGTGGAGATAGATCGATTGAAGGCTCAACTGAGTCAAGAATTTGAAATGAAAGATCTAGGAGAAGCAAGAAGAATATTGGGGATGGAGATTAACAGAGATAGGGTGAAAAGCACAATTCACCTCACTCAGAAGCAGTATCTGAAGAGAGTACTACAACGCTTCAACATCGACTCGAAGACGAAGCCAGTAAGTACTCCAATGGCCCCATATTTCAAGCTTAGTGCATTGCAATCTCCTAAAAATGATGAAGAGCGGGATTATATGAAAAATATCCCGTATGCAAGTGTTGTAGGAAGCTTAATGTATGCTATGGTGTGCACACGACCTGATATCTCCCAGGCCGTCAGCTTAGTCAGCCGATATATGCATAATCCTGGAAAAACACATTGGCATGCGGCTAAATGGATTCTGCGGTACATTCTAGGAACCGTAGATCTCGGTTTGAAGTTCGAGAAGGGTAAGGATAGTCTAGTAACTGGATATGTTGACTCAGACTATGCAGGTGATCTTGACAAACGACGATCAACAACTGGATATGTGTTCACTATGGCTGGAGGACCAGTTAGTTGGCGATCTATTTTGCAGTCTACAATTGCACTATCATCTACAGAGGCTGAATACATGGCTGTAACAGAAGCTATGAAAGAAGCCATTTGGTTACAGGGACTGGTAACAGATTTGGGCTTTAAACAGCAAGAGGTTACTGTTCACTGTGACAGTCAGAGTGCAATTCATCTGGCCAAGAATCAAATGTATCATTCTAGAACAAAGCATATAGATGTCCGTTTTCACTTTATACGTGAGATATTAGATGAAGGGGACATTCTACTTCAGAAGATTGGCACTGAAGATAATCCAGCAGATATGTTGACAAAAGTCGTCACAGGGATCAAATTCCAACACTGTTTGGAACTGATCAATATCTCACACTGTTGAGCACCTTCGAGTGCATTGGTGCCTTAGGGCACATCTGATAGCGGAAATCTCTCATGGCAGATATAAAGAGTATTTCGATAAGGGGGTGAAATCATTTGAAGGAAGAATCCTAATATGGCACACATGGGTGGAGGGGGTGATTGTTAAATATCAACCCAGTGTGAATGTAATCACAGCAGCCCCTCAAATGTCTTGGATAGTTGCTGCACTCTATCCAATATCAAGCTTCTCAAGCTGCAGCCCCTCCAATGTCAAGCAGCAGCCCTTAATTGACAATAATGATGATTGTTGTCTCCTGAGGTTTCTCCTATAAAAGGAGATCAATTGTAACGAATTAAGTAGTGTGAAATACTAAGAAGAAGTCATTTGTGAGATGAGAGATAGTCTGGTTTAAGTTTGTAAATTTTGTACAAACACTTCGAAATATATTGTTTCCGCTCAGTGGATGTAGGCAAATTGCCGAACCACTTATATATTGTCTCTATCTTGTGTTTGGGTGTGTTTCTGGGTGGTTTTGGTACAACAAAGACTTATTAATATTACGTTGTCGTGTGGTGTTTCGTGAAGCATCTTGAAGAATTGTTTTAACTTTAAGTATAATTATGTTTGTGTCGTTAGTCCTCATTTGTTCTCACAGATCAGTTGAGATTAAAATTTAAAAAAAATAAAATATTATTAAGATATATATTTTTAATATTATTTTTATTTTAAAAATTAAAAAAATTATAATAATTAGATAAAATAAATTGAAAGAAATTATAAAAACAAACGAATTAGTGTAAAGCTTGACAGTTTGTTTAACTTGGAGATCACGTGGACCTTGTAGTTGGACTAAGCTTATTTTGGACTTGGGTTGGGTTTGATTTTATTGGACTTATGTTTGAGTTAAGTTTATAGTGAATGAATGGTACTAATTTACACCTATATCTTATGCTTGGCTGCTCGGTTTTATATAATTCAGAAAATTATTATAATATGTTAAGATGGGCTTAGTTTTTAAAGTGGACTTGTGTTCTAAATTGGGTTGGGCCTGGTTATACATCTTTTAGAAAATTATTATAAATATTATTTTACTTGGACTGGATTTTTACTGTATTTAAAAAATCTCTTATAGCATTTTAAAAGCACCACTCTTATGGACAGCTAGTTTTTTTTTTTCAAATTTTTTTAATATAGTTAAATATTTTTAAAAAATAAAAAAATATACTAGTATATTTAAAATTACTTCTTTAATCACAAAGTCAAAAAAATAAAAAAAAATTGTCAAGAGGTACATTTGAGCTGTACAACTTGAGAGGCAAGATAGCTTTTTCCATTTAAGATTGGCTATCTAGTTTTAAATTTGGCTAGGCTTGATGTTTAAATTAAACTTGTGCTATGAGTACGTTAAGGGTTATTAAGTTAGGCATATATTACATTAAGCTGATTATATTTTCAGAAAACCATTATACTGTGCTTTACGTAGGCTTGATCTTAATTGAATATATATATGTTAGCCAGAAATCTCATTCTTACGGAAAATAGTTATGGGATTTAAAATATATTACTAAGTATTAAATTATGATTACACTATAATAATAGTTTACAAGAATTTTAATATTAAGTATTATCAAGTCTATTTTATGAACTAAATATTTCCACAGTTATTTTATAGAATTTAAATAAAAATATATTATATTTGAAAGACTAGATATGATATTATTCTTTAAATAATTATATGATATTAGTAGTTATTAATTTTAATATATACTCGAATATTTTATTTGATTAGATTCTATAGTATGTATTTAATTAAGTAGAATATTCGATACGTTTTTCTATAAGCATCAATGACGATTCATACTTTCTATAGGTGTTGAGCTACGAATTGAAATCCAAGACAATGAGGTAAGTAGCTTGATTATAAATTAGGATTAGCACATACTTAGATTATTATTACTAAAGCCATATCTTGATAGCCTCTTTTACGTACCACGTATGTTACGATTTATGCAAGCATATTATTCATCACAGTCCATGAACATGTTAAATTTCACATCATGTTTAATTCAACATTTTAATGATGTACATATTATGTATGTTATGCACCTCATATTGTATAAGACATTTAAGTTTTTTTATAATCAAGTTAGGTAAGCTTTCTAGGGGTGCTACCGGCCCCCTACGAGACGGGATCACCCCTTCCCTGCATCTCGCTCCGTATGGGCGGGGTATGGGGTTTTCACCCCCGCTCCCTGCTCCTGGGATGTAGGGGCAGGGTGTGGGGTGGATTCCCAATCCGCCTTGCCTCCGTCTACTTAAATAAATAAAAAAAATACTACATTTTTCTTTATTTAAAAATTATTTTTAAATCTAAAAGTAATTAAAAATATATTTTTAGACCCAAATTATAAATTTAAATTTTGTAAATATGACTATAATTTAAAAACTATGTAATTTTTAAATTTGCTAATGCATATTTTGTATAAATTGTAGTGTATTATTTTTAAACTATGTAGTTTTTAAATTTGCTAGTGCATATTTTCTGAACAAGTCTAACAAATTGTAATATATATATTTATATATACACAATTTGTAAAATATAAATATATATTTATGTTTATATATAATATATATATCTATAAAAATGTAAGCGAGAGCGGGGCAGTGTTGGGCCCTCCCCACCACCCGCCCCCACTAGGGGCCCTAGATGCTGGGCAGGGGGCTCCGCCCCAGCATGGGCAGAACGGGGTTGCCCACCCAGCCATGCAGGAGTAGGGTGGGGGCGGGGCCCCACTTGTAACACCCCATTCCCGCAGGGGTCGGGGAGTTACTCCCTGTAACTTAAAACTTACATTTCATCACTATAATTACAGACTCCAAAAATATAAAATTATCAGAATACTACAAAATCTCTTAATAAAATCCACTAATTCTCAAAAAAACTTCTATGAGTAATCCACTATAGTTAAATAATCATCTCACCCATGCTCCATAATCCTGATCCTTAGTTGAACCATTCAAAATCATCTGAAAAATATTTGGAGATAAGAGGTGAGTTATCAACAACTCAGTAAGCAAAGAACATATACTAGTGTGCAAACATGAGCATTTACAAAATTCAGAATGCATAACAAAATTCTTTAAATTTCAGAATGCAGAATCAGAACATGTTATCAAAAATATCATAGCGAAAGTTTCAGAAAAATATTCTTATTCAAAATATTTTGGCATAGCATAACTGACCACCATTATACCAGAAGATCATATCACATCAAAGGCCATGTTTAACTCCCGTGGTAGGGTTGTGCAAACCCCGGTAGCTAACCGAGCAGAAGCAGAATGTGAATATTCTCCTTATTTATTCTCGGAGCCCCAAGTGTGCACACAGGAAAGATCACCAGAAAAACCACTTTGTTTCCAAAGTAGGTGCACCAGAAACAAAACGGTTGGTACCAACCCAAACAGAAACCACTATTAGCACCCGTGGTAGGTCAAACAGATCACCATCCATAAACCAAACCCAGATTCAGAATGTCATGCCAAAAGTTTTCAGAAACCACATCATATCATATCAGAGTATAGAACATCTTCAGAACAAAACATAATCAGATCACAAAATATAATTTATGCACAAAATTTCTTATTCGCTCTCTTTTGCACAGTTCAGAAACAAAATGCCAGAAATAAGCTCATGTCTACACCAGTCATGACAAAAATGCTTTCTCTTTCATCATAATTCAATGAGTAATGACAAACAAATAATTGAGGTTATTTTCACACTTCTTTTCAAAACATATAATGCATATTTTTATAAATCAACCTCAGTTCATTTTTATTTTATGCAAAGTCTAGGATGAAAACCCCGCTTACCTGGACTTCTTAGCTTTTCATAAATTTCCTAAAAAATGTCGAACAAATATTAATCGTCACCTATAAAATAATCACGTAATTCCTATAAATTTCCAATCAATCACATATTTCGATATTTAAGCCTAAACTTCTAAAATAATCTATTTTAATTTCTCAATACCTAAAATTCCCGTAACCTCAAAATATATCATTAATTCCCAATTTCATCAATAATCACTTCATAAATAAACCGCTAAAACCATTAGTTTCATAAAATACTAAGATAATATAACCCACAAGCATCTAAATCTAAAGAAAAACCTACACCAGATCGTTTACTTTTTAAAGAAAACTTTACTTTAAAAACAATTTAAAATCGCTGGAATGATTTCCGTAATTAAAACATAAAAGTTTCAAGACCATTATGAAATAAACTAGAACCCACTTGAAAAAGAAATTAAACCTAATCCCATTAACAAAACCCCATTCTAAAAGGAAACCAGTACGTAAACAGCCCATGATTTAAGATAAAACCAGCCCAGAAACTTTTTACAAAGTAACATGCGTTTCAGGAGAAAGAATAAAACCAGAGGAGTGCTTGACGTCGGAAGGAAACATATATTTACCGAGAGAGAAGGAGAGGCGCGACGGAAAGCGAGCTGGACATTGGTCTACGGTGGTGCGCACGGTCGTTGGGCACTGAGAGAGAGAGAGAGAGATAAGCCAAGGTGATGATCAACCGAAAATGGCCACCTCAGTCCTGCTCTGTTTTCGGACTGCAAAAACAGAGTCGTTCAGTTTCGGTTTCGAGTGGGTGTCGCACGTGGTTTGTGGTGCAGGAGGCAGCGGCGTGGGGTGGCAGGTTGGTGGCTCACGGTGGGGAAGACTAGTTCCTCTGTTTCGGGGGTCAAAAACAGAGGCTAAAGGCTGGGTTTGCGATGCTGCAACAGGAGGCCGTGGCTGTGAGAAAAAAATGTGAGGGTGGAGCGCCGGGGTGGTGGCTGCGATTTCGCGTGGCTGGGCAAATGGATACCCTAAGGTGGTGCGGCGGCAGTGGGAAACCGAGAGGAGAGTGAGAAGAAAAAGAAGAAGCGGCTATTCAAGCTTTTCGTTGAGTTTGATGAACGTGCAAGTATAAATAGGGAACCGATAAAACCTAGAGAAAACAAGAAGGAGATACGTGCATGAAGAGGGGAAACATGAAACCGTGCTTGTCGAGGAGTCTAGAAACGTTTTCACGGTCTTGGGCTCTTCCTTAAACTTTTCTCGGCTCATAAAATATTTTTAACCCAATTCAAAAATATTTTAAGAATTTAACCATAAAGGCAAGTCCATTAGAAAAAAAAAAAATAATAAATAAATAAATAAAATTGATGTAAGTTAAAAACTAATTTGGGCCCGTTAAAAAGTATTTTAAAACAATTTCAACTGGGCTTTTCATATAGTTAACCCAAAAATAAAATAAAATAAAATCTTGGCTCTAAGCTCGGGTGTTACACCACTGCCCACTCCTAAACCTTTCTTATGAATAAGTGTAAAATAAGATAAATTTTATAAGATGACCATTTAAATACATGGTACTAATGCGATTTTATGAGTGAACATGCAAGTTACGGACCTAAGTGTGGTTGACTATAGTATGCTAGAATACTATTAGTAGTTCCCCTTATAGCCACAGGATATGGGGCTGATGCATAATCTTGCACACAGGGTTAAGTGTGTTGGTCAATAAGATAAGTATGATAAGTCAGATAATTTAAATATAAGTCACGTATGACATGAGCATATATATGAATGATCATGATTTTAAATTCTCAGTATGAAATATTTTATGAGAAATCCTACATTTATTATGTTTATGTTGTGATGTGTTTCTTCCTGAGTTTTTGACTTATTTTAGTTTTATTTCAAGTTTTTAACCACCCAAGCAAGGATGATGAACATGAGCAGGCATACCAGAATTAGATGGAGCAGTTGATAAATTCCATACTTCTTAGAATAAATTATTCTTTTTATGATATAAATTTTATTCAGTTTATTTTATATAATATTATTTGGAGACATGTTTTTATTAAAAAAATATTTTATGAAATAAATGTTTATTTTATTAAATATGACATATCTTGTTGGGCTATATTTTATGAAAACACGCGATATCCCTAGCCCTAGGGAATGAGGTGTTACAATATGATTTGATGGAAAATAACTAATATTGCCCTAGCTCAAGAAAGATATTAAACTTTTCCTTCTGTATTTGTATAGATTCATCTTCTTAAAATAATACTTCAACACAATCAACGAAGAATTCAGACCTAGATATCCATATCAATTTGGGTTTGCACCAATAGATTCAAAATCACAAGTGAGATTTTGACTTTTGTCCAATATTTTTTATACAGTGGGACTGTCAATCACAGTCTTAATGTCCATCTGACTCAAAATATGCTTGAATAAAAGACATTTGATGTCAACCATCCATTTGCCTCCTAGACTTGAAAAATTGTAGAGACTGAGTGACCTATTAAACCCTAATTAGGGGAAGGATTGCAAAAAAAAATTGCAAGAACATGCACGCCTTGTCTATGGTCTATTTGGAGGGAAAAAGGACAAAAAGAGCTATTAAACTTTTTTTTTTTTGAGGTAGAACAAACTCTATTCATTCATAATGAGACATTACAACTTTGACCTGAGACATAAAAAATACAAATCAACTACTACTTTTAGGACTCCCCAATATACAAATTTCTTTGTGATTGACATAGTCTAGTCCATTGTTGTAACTCTCTACAGACAAACAGTCTGAGAAATAGCATTCTGTCCAAAGACGGATTTAACAAACTTCACATTATATCCTAAGACAGAATTAAACAACCCCACACTGTCTAAAATGGAGTAGAGGACATACTCTATGGACAAAACTCCAAGAGATTATGTGTTTTTTTTTTAACCTAAAACAAAGAAAATAACATAAAATGTAAAAGATACATGGGAAAATAGCAAATTACAGTTTGGGAAGCTATAGATCCACATTTTAAATCTTAAAGGAAATAAAAAATGCGAACACTTAGACTGTGGTGGCACGAGGGACATGCGCCACCATTGAAGTACTGTGAAACGTCAAGTCTAAAGAAACCGATGGACTTGGTCCAAGAAAAGCCGCGAGTGGAGGCGATAGAGCTCCCCTTGCGGTGGCTCGTGGATGTCACGCGTGCACTTTGGGCCGCGCATGTGGCTCACACGCCGATTTGTTTGACGAGATTCTTTGTCCGTCTGAAGGATTAGTGCCTTAGAAATCTTGCAGTGGCGTGCACGGTGGTCGTCTGGCTCTGGAAAACAACATATCTACATTTCGCCCTACTATGAATGAAAACATAAAAACAAAACTAGAAAAATAAAAGAAAAACTAGAATGACGAGGAAAGAAATGACGAGGGAGGGAGGAGCCAAAACTCCAACCCCCCTCCTCTGGTTTGAGTTTTTTGAGGGGGGTAGCTATGTAGAGAGAAAAGGGAGAGAGCGAGCAGTAAAAAATTGTAAACCTTCCTCTAACAATTAAACTTCTATTTTTTTGTTAAGGTAGAACAAACTTCATTCATTCATAAAAGAACATTATAACTTTGACTTGAGCTATACAGAATACAAGTCAACTATTACTTTTAAAACTTCCCAATAGACAAATTTTTTTTTTGACTGATATGGTCTAATCCATTGCTGTAACTTTTTACAAACAAACTGTTTGAGAGACAATACTTTGTCCTAAGACAAATTTAACAAATCCCACATTTTGTCCTAAGATAGAATTAAACAATCCCACGCTCTGTCTAAGACAAAGTAGAGGACACACTCTATGGACAAAAATTCAATAGACTATGTGCTTCTTCTTTTTAAATATAAAAGAAAGGAAATAATAAAAAATGTAAAAGATACATGACAAAATAGCGAACATCGAGACTGTAGTGGCACGTGAGGGACATGCACTACCCTAGAAGTACGGCGGAATGTCAAGTTTGAAGAAATCAATGGCCCTGGTCCCAGAAAAGCCGCGCACGACAACGGTAGAGCTCTCCTTGCAGTAGCGCGTGTATGTCACACGTGCACTTTGGGCCACGCGCTCTCCATTTGATGAGATTTTTCGTTTGTCTGAAGGATCGGTACCTTGGAAATCTTGTTGTGGGGTGTGTGGGGGTTGCCTGACTCTGAAGAACAATATATCTGCATTTTGCCCTATTGTGAACAAAAAGAAAAATAAAACAAAACCATTAAAACTAGAGAGAAGCGGGAGGAGGGATGAGGGAGGAAGGGAGAAGGGAGAAGGGAGAGGGAGGGAGGAGCCAAATCTCCAAACTTCCTCCGCTGGTCTAAGTTTTTTAAAGGGGGGCTGTGTAGAGAGAAAAGGGAGAGAACGAGCAGTAAAAAAATTATAAACTTTCCTCTAGCTATTAAACTTTTTTTTTTTAAACGTAGAACAAACTCCATTCATTCATAATGGGACATTACAATTTTGACTTGAAACGTACAAAATACTAGCCAACTATTACTTTTAAGACTCCTTAATACATAAATTTCTTTTTGATTGACATGGTTGAGTCCATTGTTGTAACTCTCTACAGACAAACTGTTTGAGAGACATCACTCTGTCCTAAAGTAGATTTAACAAACCTCACATTTTGCCTTAAGACAGAATTAAACAACCCCACACTATGTTTAAGATGGAGTTGAGGACAAACTATATGGACAAAAATATAAGAGACTATGTTTTTTATTTTATTTTAACTTAAAACAAAGGAAATAAAAGAAAACGTAAAAGATACATGGGAAAAATAGCTAACCTTAGAGAAAATAAAAATTGTAAACACTGAGACTGTGGTGGCACGTGAGGGACACGCACCATTCTAGAAGTATGGCGGAACGTCAGATCTGAAGAAACCAATGGTCTTGGTCCCAGAAAAGTTGTGCTTGGCGGTGATAGAGGTCCTATTGCGGCACTTTGCGCCGCGCGTGTGGCTCATGCGCCGTTCAGTTTGACGAAATTCTTCGTCCTTTTAAAGGATCGGCACCTTGGGCCGAAAAGGACTCCTCTGGAAGCTTCAAGAAAAGCTCCATTAGCCCCCACCTTTCTTACACTCCTCAAGCTCCCCCCATTGAAGTGCATCCTATTATTTATACTTCCAGTCTTCCTAATTTTCCCCTTCTTATTGTTATTATTTGAGAGAGAGAGGAATGAGCTCAGATTGAGAATGTTTCCATAGTGCATGTACATTGGGCACCAACAAATAAAATCATTTGCGGACTTGCTTTATATACATTAAACTTTTTTTAATTGGGTTTTGTTGCTCTTGTTGTGCATTTTTGGTTTGCTCAGTGATTCTGGTTCTTGTGTGCCTCTCTCAATTAGGCTCACAATTACAAATATCTATTTTTTTAACTTAATATCTACCTGAGTTATTCTGAATAAAGTGTATGCTCAATGCCTCATTATCAAGTACGGGCTAGCTTGGTGAAAATTAAAATTTTTATACTGTTTCTATGTTTGCACTCTCCATCTATCTCTCACTATCTATTAACTCCAAAGTTAACTCTCGCACTCTGCTCAAGATATGTGAATTAGTTTACGATATGTGAACAAAAAATTAGTTTTGTTCGAATTACATTCAATTTTGTAATATGATATATGAATGTATTTGTTCTGCTTCCCATTATCAGACACTGATCACTTTACTGCAAATTCATTTTGTGAAGTTCAGATTTTATTCCAACTTCATGGAGCCAACACTGACTGATTTTTTATGAATTGAATGGATATTAATTTTCTGTGAATTTTGTGTTGTTTTAGCGATTCGAGGTTCGGTGGATCTATGAGGCTCAGTGGCTTAGTTCGTTCCTCATCAATCAGGAATAATTATCAAAAGGTGCCGAGTCACCAAGGAAGTTAGATTTAGATGGGTTGACTCCTTTTGAGAAGAACTTCTATGTTGAGTCGTCATCAGTGACAGAAATGTCAGACAGGGAGGTTGATGAGTATTGACAACGAAGGGAAATTACAATTGAAGGTTGTGATCTTCCAAGGCCTGTCACGAGTTTTCGTGATGTTGGGTTCCCAGGTAACTTATCTTGGGAGAAAAATTGGCTATGTTCCTTGTTTGGGGTTTTGTACATGTTTCATTTACCATTTTAGAAGAACCAAAAAAAAAGAAAAAAAAAAGACCTAAGATTTTTTTTTTAAGAATTCATATATATATATATATATTTATATATATATCTTGTAACTGCCTTGCACTTCTGTGAACTTGTTGCCTTGCCATTGGAATAGATGCAATGCTAAATCTATTACTAAATGTATCCCCAATGTCTCCCAAGAAAGAGAACCACTAGAGGTGGAGTAACTGAATGTTAAGCCCTCTTATAAACTATTTTTATAATGTCAACATTTCCATAACGCTAATAAAATCATGCTTTCTTATGCAAATATAAGGCACTTGTAATATATGAAATGCTCATATGTTTAATAATTAATTTAATTGCAATCATCTTAGAGATTCCTATTGTGAGAATTTCATAATTCATTACTAACAAAGCCAAATAAATGCAACTGGATCAAACTTTTGGAAGGCATCATAACACTAAATCAGAAATGATAAAATTTAATAAATGAACTATAAATGTCAAGAGATTGTATATGAGAAGAGTACTTACCAAGAAAGCGTGAGAAAACAAGTAAGAAACTGCAGGCAAAATATGAACCCTTAATAAATAGCAGCAACCTGAGGAAAATCAAGAATAAGAATCTTGAAAGAAAAAAATGGCGAAAAGTTATAATAATTAATTATATATAAATTGGTTCACCAGCTTAAAAGACCTAGTACTGACGTAGTGTCAATTAATTGAAGAAATTAGAGTGTTGATTCAACCGTGGCCTTTTGGGAGGACAAGTCTTAATATGGAGCTGGCAACCTAATCTATGGGAGGACAAGTGTTAATTGAAGAGATAAGAGTGTTGATTCAACCGTGGCCATTTGGGAGGATAAGTGTTAATATGGAGCTAGCAACCTAATCTATGGCTATGATGTAACAATCAATACTTAAGTGGAACATTTGAACTTTAGGATAAAGAGTGAAAAGTTACCCTTCGCACCTTTTGATCCTCATGATAAAGTTATTCCTGATTTATCATTTTTGTTTGTTTTGCCTACAAACAGGCAATGTCGGCCACATTGATCACCCTTTAGATTTTTTATCTTTCCTGTGTTCCCTTTGATCAAATTACAGACACACATGTGGATAGATAGATATAGATAAGAGGGAATCCAAAGAGTGGGCTACACAATACCCTATCCAAAGTCACGACAAACAATATTCATATATATATATTTTTATATTACTTTATTTTTTGTATCATTTTCTTATAAAAGAACAATCAAACCATAATGAATGTCCTACTTTGTCTTTTGCAATCATAATCAGTCATATTCGCAAAAGCTTATGAAAATGAAGATAATTTTAATAAACGAGCTATAAATGTCAAGAAATTTTATATGATAAGAGTACTTACTAAGAAAGTGTGAGAGCCTTGAGCTCCCCCTCGGGACCCACTTGGATCAGTTTTTGCAGAGCCTTGAATGCTCTAGATTTCTATATATATTTTTTATATTAATTTATTTTTTGTATCATTTTCTTATAAAAGAAGAGTCAAACCATAAGGAATGTCCTGTTTTGTCTTTTGCAATCATAATCAGTCATATTCGTAAAAGCTTATGAAAACGAATATAATTTTAATAAACGAACTATAAATGTCAAGAGATTTTATATTATAAGAGTACTCACTAAGAAAGCGTGAGAGCCTCGAGCTCCGCCCTGGGTCTCGCCTGGATTAGTTTTTATACAATTTTGAATGCTCTGCGTCTCTATATAAGGGACCATTTTCACCCTCCGAACTACAGAACAAATTCTCTACATTTATCACATTTCTCTCAATTCTCACAACTTCTCTTAATCTTTGAAATGGCCGAGCAATATTCTGCCAATAATATTCCTGATTTGAATCAAGTACCTGTTACGCTAAAACCATTTATCTTCTGTCCTGATGTCATCAAGGCCATGATCGAATCAGAGATACATTTTTCTACCCAGTCCGATACTGAGATTGTTTTAGGATCGAGAATGCTCGGTGCCCAATATGCTGCTACTGTTACAACTGTGTCCCAGAGATTATTGTCACAGGTGAGTAAGGAAGATGAACTTAAAAATCAAATTTCTAAGTTGCAACAAAGGCTTGCGAATAAAAGTAAAAAAAATAAAATATTAAAACAAAAAAATAAACAGTTGAAAAAATGTGTGGATTGGTACGCTCAAAACATGCAACCACGAATAAAGGAGTTGAAATGAGAGAAAGAACAAATACAAAGCCAACATCAGCAATTAATAGTAGAGGTTCAGCCTTTACGAGAAATATAAGGACAATCTGTAGTTATTATTTTCTTTTTTGGCTTACCTTGTTTTGTTCTCATTTCTATTTCTATAAAATTAGTTTTGAGTTTCGTTCCATTCACAAATCTTCTTTTTCTTCTTTTTTTTTTTTAAATTTTAAATTTTTAAATTTTATTATTGTTGCAACTCTACGCAATTTATTATTGGTTTTGAATTATTCCTTTATATGTTTTGTTTAGGATTGACTCGTTAAGAAACACCTCTCTCTCTCTCTCTCTCTCTCATATTTAAGAAGACTCTAGATGCATATGGTAATTAAACATGCATGCAGGAAGATAGCTGCATCCATGCTATTAGTATCCTATTTAAATGATCACCCACCACAAAAAAAGTGTAATCTTTTTTTTCTTTTTTTGTTATTTTCCCACGTGTTGAGACTTTAATAAAATCTTCTATTTCAATTGCTGCCTTTTTTCTCCTATAATTTTATAATAGTAATGATAAATACATAACTCTTTTTTACAATCCCAATTGATGGACAAAGAAAAAGACAAAAGCATAATTAGATATGCTATCATTACCTCACCAGTTGAGCCAAAAAGTCGGTCAATTTTTTTCCTTTATTTTGTCTCTATGTAGTAATGAGATCTCTATGATCAATACTTTTGATGCCTCCTAAAAATTTAATGGTGATGTCTACATAATATGCATGAGCAAGTTTTCAGCAACACACGTAAGTTTTTAATTGACAATATTAATGGTCATAAGATTCAGCCATATAAAACACTGATCTAGCCCAACCATCTTCCAAAAAAAGGGTCCAGCTCCATTAATAATGGCAGACAATGCATGATGTGTTCGATCACAAACCAGACAATGCACGTGGTTTGATAAAATGCATAAGACCTAATCACAAACCATTGATCATATACTTTTGATCTCAAACCAGACATGAAATTTTTTTTTATTTCATAATTTCAAATGAGTTACAAAAATTTGAGACTTTTAACCTCACTTTTCAAGCGCATTTGCTCTTCATAAATCGACATGTTATCCTTATTTAAAGGAGTAGAAAGTCGAAATGAAGAGGCAAGTAAGGATTTTAAATCCTTATTATCCTGCTTTAAGTTTCCTATTTTTTGTTTAGATTCATGAACAAGTCGTTCAAGTTCATAAATCTTCTCGTTAATTTTTTCAACCTCACGAGTTCTAAAATGCAATCGTCGGGAAAATTCAACTATAACCGATGAGTATTTAGTACCGAGACTCACCAATTCATAAATGGCATCATTATCTGACTTATTAGTCAGATCATTCTTATGCTGCATGGCACCTATGGTGGATATAGAAATAATTGGTAGCCAAGATGCAGAAAAAGCCATATAATGAAAAAGGGGATTGTTGGAAAAAGATTGTTGAACTATTAAAGTAAAAACTTAAAAAGCGAGAATGTAGATAGATTTTAGTGAACAAAGAAGAGTTGATATAAATGAAATGAAACTCAAGACTGATTTTATAGGGATGAAAATGAGAACAAGACAAGCTATTAGATTACAAGATATACTAGGTACATATTTTATTTAGCTAAACCAGCGAAATTAACTACAGACTATCCCTATATTTTTTGTAAACATTGAATCTCTGCTGTTAACCTATAATGATATATGTGTCATAATAATTGTTGAATTAATGGCCATCTCGTGCATGCACAGAATTATGTACGTCATTCAATTCATTGGATGCTATTATATATATAATAAAAGCTAACTTGCAAAAGCTGACAAATATAGAGTGTTATTTGGACCATAGGCAGGGGACCCAGCTCCATCCAGATCATTAATTTCTTATTATGGAAAGCATTCTATATGGGACAAATTATCTAAACGGATACAGAAGATACACATCAAAAACTTTTTGCAACCCGTGAACTTTACTGTTTATATAACTTTTTCCCCCCTTCTTTTTATTTGCATTATGTACCCCATCAAATGGATCATTATTACTTTTCCTATTTTTATTTTTTTTCCATTTTCCATTTCATATCTTTTTAATATATTTAAATATTTTTAAAACATTGAAAAAAATTACCAAATGTATATTTTTGGTATTTTTAATATATTTGTTGTGTTTTTATTTTATTTTACTAAGGTTGTCTTGATCATCATTACTTTCATCTCTGCTAATACTTTCATCATCATTACTTTTCATCATAGTTTAATTCAAATAAAATTACTCTTTTGTTTTCTTGTTATTATTGCTTAGATACAGTCACCCGTGTAACATGTTTAGTTTTTAGATCATAGACTCTATTTGAAAGGCAAGCAGCTAAAAAAAGAAATAATATCATTATATGCATGTCCCACCCACTCCACAATCCACGTATTGTTGGTTTTCAAAGCTGGGTGAAATCCAATGTATGATACATGTTTGTATGAATTTTTTAGGGATATAGCTGGATGAAGGGTACAAAAAGCATTGGATTCTCTAATATTTGAAAGACCCGTGAAATGTGCAGAGATCGATTGGCAAGTTTGTTTGGTTTAGATAGATATGACTGTTTATTCAAAAAAACAAAAAAAAGAGATGTCATTACACACCTGATTTGGATCCAGATCATAGAGATTCAATCCCAAGGGAGAGGACTACTCATGATCATAACTGTTTACTCATGTCATACGCGTTGATGCATATTAATTTATTTTTGCTTCCTTCATTTTATTAATTACTAGGAGAGGAAAGAATAATATATAGATAATTAATATATATATATATATGTATATATATATATATATAATTGAAACGTGAGCAATAATTTCACTCGTTTAAATAATAAATGTCTACCTACATAGACAGCATGCCCCATTAAAAAAGACCATCAATGTTTGGAAATCAATTGCAATTTATGAGATCCCACTCATTATAAATTGGATGGTTGTCAATGGTGGGATGCATTCAAAATTATTACTTGTTGATTGCTATGTCTGAGATGCTTGGGTATTCCAACTCCTACCATAGTTACAATCTAGTCGTTAGAATTCATTGAAGATGAGAAAGTACTCCAAAATGAAAAGCAACTGGGTCCTATCTATTAGAATATTCAAGAGTTAACATATATATAATTCCCATTTCAATAATATCTTATATGCATGTCTCACCTTGTAATACCATGCTCATTCCTTCCTTCTAACGTAAGAAATTATGTTTGATGCGATAGCCTGTTCGCTCCTCTCTAGTGTCTAAGAGCCTCGTTATGCGTGCCAGACTCCGATGGCGCGTTTTAAAAGATACTATGTAATTTATAAAGCTAGTTTTGTGTTTTAAAGTTATGTGTATTTTAAATAGAAGATTCTTACCGTTAATTAAATAAGAATATTTTAAATAACTCAATTATAATATCTTTGAAAAGCTCCAAAAATATTATAATTGTGAGAATCATTTTATATAAATGATTCCAGTTATTTAAAATATTACGTGATTTAAATAATGATAGAATCTTTAATTAATTTAATGGTTTTATTCTCTTAAATATTTTAAGTAAGACTTCATCATTTTATTAATGATGAAGAAATATTATTTTAAATAATATTCTATCTTAATTTCTCTCAGTGCTTTTAATTAAGTTATTGTCTACGCATTTTCAAATCAGTATTTAAGAGTCATCGTTAGATCATTTTATAGATCCCAAGATGTTGGGTTTTAGGATAAAACCCCAGCCCTCTCTCTTTCTCTCTCA
Source organism: Cyclocarya paliurus (assembly GCA_029856935.1). Classification (NCBI taxonomy): domain Eukaryota; kingdom Viridiplantae; phylum Streptophyta; class Magnoliopsida; order Fagales; family Juglandaceae; genus Cyclocarya; species Cyclocarya paliurus. Next base: position 1,150,319 of record CM056960.1, on the reverse strand, counting down.
CTTTTCCCCCAGCCCTCTGTCTCTCCTCCCTTTCTCCCTCTCGGCTTGCATTGCACAATACCCACGTCCGAACTGCTCCAGCCCTTAGCCCGGCGCCGCCGTGTGCTGGCGAGTCTCACCTCCACCTCCACCACCATCGGCCTCCTCTCCCTTCGGCGAGCCTCCTGGTACCGGCCTTGCTCCCTTACGCTCGCCCCTCCTCTCCCTCGGTAGTGCATAGCCCAAACGGGCTTAGTGGCTACTGTGCTGTCGTGTGCCGTCCTCTGGCGCCACCACTCCCACGGCAACTTCCTCTGCCACCGGCTATCACCCTCTAGCAAGCTCGGCCTCCATCTCCTCGTCGGCCGCTCCCATGCACGAGCACAAGCAAACCCATGCACGGATTCACTGTGCAGCCCCTTAGCGCTGTTATGCGCGGCCACCGGACACCACCATGAGCTTCCCCAGGTCTCCCCCTTCCTCCTCCAGTAGACCCACGGCTAGATGCCCCCTTCTCCACCTCCCGGTGTTTCTCTCACTCACGATTTTCCCCTCTTCCACCGCCGTACGCCGCCACCCATGGCATGTGACCGCCCTCTCCGGCCTCAGGCCACCACGAAGCTAACCCAACCATCCACGACCCTGATCTACCACCCATGCACGCACACTCTTTCTCACTCTCCCACGGCTTCTCCCTCCCTCACAGTGCACAGCCAGCCTCTCTCCACCGTGGATAGCTGCACGACCACTACCAAACCTCCACGGCTCCACCAGTAACCTCCCTTAGCCTAGCCCTAAGCCTAAACTACCACGTTATGTGGTGGTTAGTCACTATACGTGATGGACAGTCACTGCGCGTGACTGACCGCCACTGTACACGGCTAGATCCGCCATGCTACGCTCTTTGCCATCATCATCAGGGCCGCCATAAACCCTCCCAAGACCACACCTAGCTATCCAAATACCTAAACAGTCACAGTACGTGGTGTAGCCATCCCGTACTCTCCGCTGGCGTTATCGACTGTGACGGTCAACAAGCGACGCACGGGTTACCCCATCGATGGTATAACTCTCTATCTCTCATTATTTCTGTTAGATGCTAATTAGTTGACTAGGTTGTGGACTGTACTGTTAGTATTGTGGAGTAGCTGTGTAGTATGGTGATGTGATGGGCTGTAATGTGAAGTGTTGGGCATAGTTAGGAAGTGTGTTGTGTAGTAATGTGGACTGTGCTGTTAGGACTGTGCTACATTTTCGTGTTCTTCTTTGGGCGTCTCCAACCCTACCGTTCCCTCCCAAGGCCACCACCATCATCTCTCTCATGGAAACCACGAAAAATTTGAGGTAATTTGCAACCTTTAAGTTTCGCGTGTTAGGGTTTCTGCAATTAGAGTTTCAAATATCTTGAGGATTGATTTATGCTACCCTACATCTAGTTGTGAAGCCATTTATTCGAAGTTATGTGATTTGGAACAAGCTTGGAGGAAGGGCTGTTTTTTAAGGATATGTATGAACCAGCGTGTTGGTATCCATGGAATCTTGCCATCGATTTTCATCGCAATCTTGAACGACGGCCATTGGGTTTCGTTAATCTTAAAGGTATTGGGTTTCGTTAATCTTAAAGGTATTGCACTTCACTTACTTAAACTAGTGAGCAATCAGTTTGCCATTTTTTGTGCATATAGTTTCGTGATGTATTTTCTACCTGTATTCGTATATTTTGGAAATGCAATTTCAAAGGTCAGATTCATAACATACAGGGCCAATCTTAGAAAGAATTTTAACCTTAGCCCAATAATAGTTTACTTCAAACTCATTTCTTGCATGGAAATGATGGCTGATCCAATATATCATTATATTGTGTGTTGGCTTAATCTAACTATTTATAACTTCCATGGAGATTTTGAAACTGCATACAGATTTAAGGCATGAGTTCTCTCTCTTGATAGGCTATTGTGTTAACTTACATACATAATCAACTATATTTTATTTGTTGTACATGACTGAATTCATTTCGTTCTTATGTATCTCCATGGTTTTGGGTAAATTATTTCCATAACGTAATTCCAATTTGACCCACCAACACTTCCTACTAAGCCATATAGTTGCTCTTGTTATTACATAAGAGAGTGCAAGTTAAGTCATGCTTATATATTATTTCTTCCCAACTATCAAATCCCATGAATAGGCAGCCAATGCATGCCTATAGGCCTCTAATTATTGTCAACTCTTGTTATAAGTATGTTTTGTACAAGGGAAGCAGAACAGATTTATATGCACTATCATCAAAAGATTACATGGGATTTCTATACACTTACACTTTAAAGGCCTTTGATCAGGAAATAATTGCTTTTGTTGGCCACCTTATATGCCTCAGTTTAGGTAGGTGAAACAGCAACTTTCGGAAAAATAGGAATTGCTAATTCTTTAGCTTAGCCTCCTACATATTTAGTTTAGAGGCAACCGGTCGGAGAATGTGATCTCTTTTTCTTTTTTCATGTTCTTCGTTGATTTCCAAGATGGACAATTCTGCTCTGTGCGGGCTTGCGGCCTTTTTCCAATTAATTATGCATTTACAAAACTCATGAGAAGGATAGAATTATAAAACACATACTACTTGCAGTACTTCAAGTGGAAAAACTGGTTAGACAGTAAGTTCTGCACCTTAAATATTAATTCCCACCAAATTCCATTAATTTATTTGACCCTTGGGATGGAAAATGAGTCTACCAATTCAGTAAGCCACTCTTTATTCTTTCCCCCTAAACAATTGCCCTTAAACCATAGATATGCCTATAAAAGAAAACAGCTAGGCTTCGAATATAGGTTTAGTTATCGAAGCAGACATCATATATAAAACATGTTGCAGGGTTATTGTATCCCAAAACATGAAAAATCGCTAGATGGTGATTTTCAACCTTCTTTTGTTTGGTTTAATTCATAGTTGGGATGCCTAAGGAAATCCAACTCGTCACAACATTTCATCCTCACCCAACAACTAGCTATATTCAATATCAGATTTAATGTACAGTTCGATATGGACGTGTGCAAACTAATAGTTTTCGCATTATCCATATTAGTGTTCCAATTGCCCAATTCATGGTATATATGCTAATTTGATTGTTTTTATCATGACAAGTAAAGAGCTTTCATCCCTACCTTTGAAGGGCTTGTGCTTATAACCCCATTTCGTAGACGACTTTAACAGCGTCACCCTTGTCATGAAGAAGCAGTAATTCTTGATTTGTTTTGCGACTAGATGGATAAAAGTTGGATGCACCTGAATGATAGACTTATGCCAACAGAGTACGCTAAAGGGGTCGAACAGTTCCTCACAGTAGGTCGAGCGCACGCAACAGGAACTAACAGCATCTATTGTCCTTGCCGTTCGTTCTATAATAATATTTTCCTCCCTATACTAGAGATGGAAACACACTTGTACCTAAATGGGATTAATCAAAATTACAATCCCTAAATATTTCATGGGAAAGACGAGATTCTAGATGTTAGTGATGACAATCAACCTATGTCACCTAATGATGAAGACGAATATATTGATGATATGGAGCATATGTTTGATGACATTAGGGAAGGCACATTCATGGATACATTGCACGATGTTGCCAAACCTAGAGGTCAACCACCTATAGGCGAGGCAACCCCTTCCTTCTCATTTGACAAACTATTAGATGATGCATGACATTCACTTGGGTGTAAACAGTTTTCAAAGCTCTCATTCATTGTGAAGTTGCTTCACATTAAAGCCATTGGGGGTTGGTCAATAAAGTCATTCGATCTTCTCCTGAAGTTGTTGAGGTCTGCATTTCCGGACGCTCATTTCCCGCATTCTTACAAAGAGTCATGGTCACTGGAGTGGGGTTTAGGATTCAAATACCACAAAATACATGTTTGTCCTAATGATTACATCTTATTTTGGAAAGACAATGCAGATATGAATGAGTGTCCAAAAAAGGTATGAATGAATGAGGATTTGGGAAGCATGTGTTAATGCAGAATTTTGGGCCAATGCACTTTGTTGAAATGGGCAGGACATTTTGGCGCCTGGGAGGGAAAATTTGGGACTTGCGTGTAAATTTATAATGCAACCAGTGCTTTAGAAAGGTTAAAATTGGAAGTATGAACATAAAGATCTTTGATGTGATAGCTAGGATTGGATATTATCTGATGGGTTATTTCCTGAGGGTTATTTTCGGTGAGATATGCCTCTAGCCAACTGCTGAAGACTTCACCAGTCCTTTATAAAGCACAAGCCATAGTATATCTACCCAATTTATCTTCAGCTTATGAATTGCTCTTCACTTCCAACGTACCTATTTGAGATTGCTGAACATTTCTTTGTGTCTGTGCGATTTCTATAGCTTGGGTTCCTCTCTCAAATCAGCTGGGACAAAGAGTTTGGTGCGTGCATAACATTTCTACTGATATTGTTATAGTACTTTAGTGCAACCAAGGTACTGCTCTCAGTTTTTTGTCCATTTCCAGTGGAGGAGCATTTTCCAAGTCTGGGACTTTTCAAAAAAACTATAGAAACAAACTCCATAAAGGTATAATTTTTCATTTCCCTTATGTATGACTATAATTTCCTTCTTTGTAATAATCTTGTGGAGTGCTTGTGGTTAAGATGAGTTGTGCAGATGCTATTTATATATATATATATATAAATATATATATAATATGATAGGATAATGTTACCTACACTTTGGTATTTCAAGGTAGTTCTGACTTTGACACAATGCTATTTTGACAACCAAGTAGAGCTTGTAGTGTTGCAAGGTTTATGTGGGTAGTGGAGATGAGTGTTGGATGCATCTAGCATATATATATAAATGCTTGCATATATATATATATATGCTTATATATATATATATATATGCTTTCATAGATGGTAGTTAATGTTCTTATACTTTGACAATGAGGAAGTAGACCTTGCAAATCAGTATACTAAAAGAATTAACAAATCTTTTGTAGTTCTGACTTTGACACAATGCTATTGTGACATTCTCAAAGTATTAAGCTTATTTAATTATCATGGGGGTACCTATTTTTGACCTTCCCAAGTTGTTGCTTCACATGTTGTACAACTAGCTATGTTTTTTTAATTGTGGATATTTTATGTTTTTAGTTGGAGTTGGATTGAGGTGGAAAATTGGAGTACGTCTGAAAATGATTCTATGTTGTATATGCATTGACTGCACATAGAGTGTTGGAACCCACATATGTAGCCCAAGTTGATTTAATGTACAACAATTTTAAGAAATGACCATAATAGTGACTGGTGACACATATAGCAATTATGACAAATATGCATACTTTCTGAGTGATGAAAATGTGTCCAGCTTTGTGTCATTCTAATATTTTTGCCACACTTATAAGGAAATATAGTATAAGATTTCTAGCTGGAATTGACTATTATATATGTTTGGTTTAAAACATTCATTCCTTTCAGTCAACTCAAGTTCTATTTTGAAAAAGTAGTGGTTCTACCAATCACTACACCTAGAAGGGGTGAATAAATGTAATCCAATTTTGATGGTCTTTTCAATATTAGTCAAACAAACAATCAATCAATGAATCAAATAACACAAATAATCAACACAGTGATTTTGGTCACGAAGTGGAAACTCATTTGAAAAACGTCTTCAAAATCTAAAACTACTCCGTATGTAAGACACTACCTAAAATCTACTATAGAAAATAAGTTTGTTACAACCAATTTAAAAACACTCACAAAACCTTTGTAGTAGCTAAACTTGGCTTGCAACACCACAAGTGACCCATTCGATCTCTACACGCATGTAGTGCCAAAACTTCAATCTTTCTATAACTTTCCACGAGAACTTCTCTATCTATACATCAACAGCAGCTCCGAATTCTTTCGGCCAATGAACACGTCCACTTCAATGGACTCAAATAAAGTATGATCTTGAGTATGGTTTGGTGGAGGTATGTTTGTCCAAGAGAGATTCATAAGGTGAGAAAAAGTTTCTCTCAATGACTCTTAGAAGCACCTAGGGTTTTTGCTCAGTTTCTCCACATCAAAGAACATAAACAAGTTGTTCTATTTATAGTCCCCAATGAACACGTTGCTCAAAACCCTGAATTTTAAGTAGTCTTAAACATTAGCTCGAGCTACACGTTGAGCGCACATCGAGCGGACCTCTCTGGAAGAGTTCTGCTCGAGCGCTACGTCAAGCGCACATCGAGTGAACGTCTTTGGAAGAGTTTTGCTCGAGCCGTGTTGAGCACTTTTCATGTTACACCACTTCAACACTTGTTACAATATAATTTTACACAGGTTTTCACAAGAATATGCCAACCAACTCATTTTTCCCTCAACAATCTCCCCTTTTGGCATTTATGTGACAAAACTTTTAAAATATACATAGGACCTAATCCTAGCACACCCCACACAGGATTCCCAGATTTTCAAGCATAGTCTTGAACACATTAAGATATTTATGCAAACATTGACCAAACGGTTAAACGTACCAACAAAAATATAAAAGAAATATTCTCATAAGTAAAATCAATGTCTGTTTGCTAATCACAAACCAGAATACACGTATAGACATGGTAAGTACAATTTTCATAAAAAAAACATTTCATTAAGCAATTAATTAGACATTGATTTTATTTAGACAAACAACAGCAGCATAAGCAGCATGTGATACAAAAACAAAAGTTGCTCCAACACAAAAAATGTGTTACTAACACCTATCATTCTTCCTTTCTTACTACTCTCCCTACATCTATACCACTTTCATTGAATTTATACTACTCTCCATTTTTGTCACAACAGGCCAAGGGTCTCAATTATCACCATTACTCTGACTGCCACCATCATCATCATAATCGAGGCATTCCTCCATGTCGTTGAAGCATTGAGTCACAAGCTATTGCAGACTATCAACTTTAGCATCAAGGCTATCAAACCGGGCATCAATGCGAGCTAGGTACTTATGAACCTACTGAACATTGGGCTCGGTTGAACCTAGTGCTGAGCTAGGAGGCTGAAAACTGGATGGCCGAGAGCTCGATGGTTTAGAGAAGGGTGCAGGAGGATGCTCAACTAACAAAGGGTGATGGGTAATGTGAGCACGACTAAGCTGTATAGCCCTCTGACCAATAGGAGCCTTAAGAGAAATTCTATGCTCATGGGGAAGAAACGCAACTGATTGAAAGATGGCTAACCGAGTGATGAGACAAGCAAATGGCAATCTAGTCTGTACTTTGTTGGACTGAAAGGCCTCAAGCATGACCGGACAAAGAATGACGTCTCCCAGTCAAGACCCACATCACTCTGATGACCAGTAGGATATAGATTTGTAAGAAAAATCCTATTGAAAATTAGATATTCAGGTGAAAATCTTATTGTTAAAAGTTGTGACTTGCCATTCCAATTACAAGACCCATCATACAGACATCCAGCAATGACTGGAAGACTAGGAGGAGATGTCCATGTATAGGGATACATTGGATTGGACACACCCAGGACATTTAGCAGGTCCGCTAACATGCCTGAAGTCACCCTGAAGAGGACGTTCCAGAAACTAACCTCAAAAGAGCCATCTTCTGAGATTGTATGAATATTGGAGTAAAACTCCCGAACTAACTCTACAGAAGGAGCAAGAAGACCAGTGGTTAAGGCCTACCACTGGCAAGCCTAAAAAACAAGAGAAATAATAGTCTCAATAAAACATGTATACTATTTGTAATTTGTGACCTGCATCATACTAGACTTCCCGCTAAATCAATTGTTGTTTTGCCACACGTGAGTTCTTAGGGAGACAATCAAAGGTGTAAAGGAGCTCTACATGTATACAAAATTTACCACGGGCTAGATGACCTCTTGATTAGATATAAAAATTCTTCCTATGCAAAATTCTTTATATATATATATATATATATATATATATATATTAAAAAGAAAAGAAAAATGAATCATATTACTCGATAGGCCAATACTAATATAAAATTTCAAACAGAAGTATTCAAGTCCTAGCAGCATTAGGATTTAACTTCTGTATTATGGAAAGGCTTCCCAAACACTTATGGTTTCATGTTTCAACCCAACTCACTCACATTTTTTTGATTGAAACTTCTTGATTGAGTAAGGATTCACAAAACACGCATGTTCATCTTACCTGTGATACTCTGTTTTTACTACCTGCGTGAATTGTGAAAATATTATACTCTTTTACATTTGATGTGTTTCTTAGACTTCAAAATTGACTTCATTAATGTTTGAATCACATAATGAAAAATCAAACATGGCATGAAAATTCTAGGTCTACGCTCGAGTGAAAGTGGCTTAAAAAGTCCGACATGGTTTTCTTTTCCCCCAAACCCGTTTTATTTCCTGCGCCATATCCTCTCCCCTCTTCGTGCGATTCCATCCCCCATTTGTTCTCCAAGTGCTTTTAAGATTTCTCTCAAGAAATCCTCTCATCTTCACGAAATCATCTTTCACTCACGGTAAGTCCCTTTGCTTTTCATTTCCATTTCCATTTTCATTTCCATAAGCATGCATTTCGATGATGCGCATTTTGTTTTGGATTTTGAAATGGAGATTTTATGTTGGGGTGTTTGTTGGTTTGTTGGAATCCATGGTTGTCCATTGACTATTGTGTTTGTATTTAGGAGGTTCATGAAACTCCCATGGAGTTTTGAACTTAGTTTTTGCTTGGATGTACTCCAAGTGCTCGGTGAAATGCCTTAATGGTGTTTGGTTTCTCTTTTTCATAATGTATTGGTATAACATTGTTCTCATGCTCATTTCATGTCTATCCTAGTATTGGGATAGCATTTGGCAGGAAATTGTTTTATGTTTGAAGATGGTTTGTGTATGGGACTTCCATTAGGTTTGAAACCCAACATTAGCTTAGTTGCACTTGAAGTGCTCAATGAAATGCCAACAAGGTGCTAATTTTTGTTGTAAAATGAAGTGTGGGACTGTGAATTCATTTCTTCATTAACATTGAATAGTGAGTTTGGCATAAATTCATATCATATTGTTGGTATGGCGGGTTTGGCATAAATGGGTTTTTAAAACCCAAGTTTGGCATGGTATATTATGATGCACATTGGGCATACATTTTAGGCATGTGCATTGGATCATGCATTGGACATTTTAGACATGCATATATCGGATCTTCACAATACCTTTAGCCTTGTCTAACGGTCAATGATTCTGTCAACAGCCAAAGTCATGTCTCAACAAGTTTGGCCTCGTCATAATCCTTTTACCCCCACTTAAGTACATTTCCACAATGCTCAAACAAAGAGTTTTATACTGAGAACTTCTCTCATCGTACTCCTATTGTCGAGCGTGAAGTCTCCATCGGTGATATTATTGAGACCATTATTTTCTGTATTTTTTAGTCTCACCAGTGACAGGCCTTGACCACTGGTCTTCCCACTCCTTCTGTGAAGTTGGTTCGGGAGTTTTACTCCAATATTCATACAATCTTTGAAGATGGCTCTTTCGATATTAGTCTCCGAAACATCCTCTTCCAGGTGACTCGGGACATGTTAGCGGACCTACTAAACACCCCGCGTGTGTCCAATCCAATGTATCCCTATACACGGACATCTCCTCCTAATCCGCCAATCATTACTGGATGTCTGTATGGTGGGTCTCGTAATTGGGATAGTAAGTCAACTTCTACCAGTAAGATTTCCATCTTCATATCTCATTCTCAGTAGAATTGTCCTTATAAATATGGATTCTACTGATCATCAGAGTGATGTGGGTCTTGACTGCGCCACTCTTCTGTATGCACTGATCAATGATGTCTTCTTTGATCTAGTGAGTCATCTTTGCCAGATCATGCTTAAGGCCTTTCAGTCCAACAAAGTACGGACTGGATTGCCCTTTGGCTGCCTTATCACTCGGTTAGCCCTCTCTCAGTCAGTTGTGTTTCTTTCCCATGAGCCTAGAATTCCTCTTAAAGCTCTTATTGGTCAGAGAACCATGCAGCTAAATCGTGCTCACATTACCCATCACCCTCTATTAGTTAAGTATCCTCATGCACCCTCCTTTCAGCCATTGAGCTCTCGGCTATCCAATTCTCAACCTCCTAGCTCAGCACCATCCACATCGACATCAGGTTCGACTAAGCCCAGCCTTCAGTAAGTTCTTAAGTACCTAGCCCGCCTTAATGCCCAATTTGATAGCCTTGATACTAAAGTTGATAACCTACAGCAACTTGTGACTCAACACTTCAACAACATAGAGGAGCGCCTCGATGATGATGATGATTGTGGCAGTCAGAGTGATGGTAGTAATTGAGACCCTTGGCCTATTGTGACAAAAATGGGGAATAGTATAAATTCAAAGAAAGTAGTATAGATGTAAGGAGAATAGTAAGAAAGGTAGAATGATAAGTATTAGTAACAAATTTTTTGTGTGAGAGCAATTTTTGTTTTTGTATCACATGCTGCTTGTGCTGCTGTTGTTTGTCTAATTGAACACATTTTTGGGAGAAGGATAGGTGTTAGTAACACAATTTTTGTGTGGGAACAACTTTTGTTTTTCCAGTGGGCAAAGATTTTAGTTTATCCTTCAGCAAGATCATCTCACTTTCTTGAATTTTTAATTCATCTTCCAGAGAAACATTCTTCATTTTCAACTGATCAGCTACACCAATAACTTCATTTAATTTGCCTTGAAGCCCTTCATTTTCTCGTTGCTGAAGTATATCTCCTCAATGTGCATTTTGTTGAGTTTTTCTCAATTTAACTTATTCCTTGTACAACTTCTCAGACTTCTTGCAACTGATCTTCATACCCAAATTCATTTTTGGATATGATCCCATCATCAAACACTTGTTCACTACATTGACTTTTGCCACTAACAGAGACAGTGAACACCATGTAGTTTAGATTCATTTCGAGTTCCTCTCTTGGCTACCCCTACAGTTCTCTGTGACAATCGCAATGCAATCTCCATGTATGCCAATCCAGTCTCCCATGCTCGCTCCAAGCACATTGATCTGGATTATCATTTTGTACATGAGAAGGTGACCGTTGGCCTCCTTTGCATTCAATTTGTTCCCTTTAATCTTCAAATTGCTGATTTCTTCACAAAGTGTATCTCAGCCTCAATTTCTCTTCTCCCACTCCAAGCTTTCCATCTCAACTCCCCCCACGATCAACTTGAGGGGGGAGGTGTTAAGGATAGTTTCATCTGAGATGGACACATTCAGCAAATCAGGTAAAGAATCCTGGAGTCAATGCAACAATGCTAATAAAGAAGGAAATCAATATTGAATCAATATCTTTGTATATGCCTTTTTGGTTACTTTAGAATATTATGTCAAAAAGCCTCTTGATTGTAGTCTGTACAACCTACAATATAAATAGTGCATTGACCCTACAACTAAAGCACATTGGGGAGAATCTCATCTCATGTTATTACTTTTTTGCACATACCAAGTCAGCAAACATTGTCAATAATGAATCAATCTTTTAAAGACACCTTGGGATCTATGGTTGGGAAGCTTGACAAGGAGGAATTGGAAGAGATGGTAGTACTTTTATGGAAGATTTGGAGACATTTTAGACATTAAGCATTTTACTCTTAATAAACGTTTTAGACTTATTAAAGGTTTTAGACTTATTAAACATTTTAGACTTATCGTTTTAAACTAATTAAATGTTTTAGACTTAAAAATGAGCAAGACGATGATAAGTTACCAACTTATTAAATGTTTTAAACTTATTAAAGTCTAAAACGTTTTAGACTACAAGAAAATAGATCATTTCTAGCGCCATAATTTGTCACAAAAAATTGCAAAAATCACCGCAAATATGCTTTTCCATTGATTTCCCATTCGACGAACGATGGATGCCAAGGAAGGGTTACAACTGCTTTTTAGCAACGACTTACAATAATCGCCGCAAATGGTGAATACGAACGCCATGAAAAATCCCTACGGATGGTGATATTATCTTTGGGAAAGACTATTTGAGGTGAATCTATTTCACCGAAAAATATATACAATTCGCCACAAAAAGAATTTTGCCTATTTGCAACGACTTCAAAAATGACTGGAACTGCTCATTTCCGGCGACTAAAATTTGCCAGAAATAGTCTTTTACAAAATTTTAAAAAATAAATGTTAGTGAAACTATATGGCTGTCATAGCCTAAAACACACAACATCCCTTACCACAAATGTACACAACTTTGACAATTTCCAAAGGCAAAATATATATATAGTTACAAATTAAGCCATATATATAGCAGATATATAGCCATTACAATAGTAATTTTTAAGCATTCACCAATAGAGACTTAAGTACATATACATGCATGAAAAGAGGGAAGTTTTTGAACAATATATTAAAACCAGTCGTTATATTCGGCTTTTGATTAACCGGGAACCTGAATGAGTTCTTCAGGCTTTCACCTGACAAGTTTTCCAAATCACTAGCTACTAAACACAAACGAAAACGAAAAAAATATCCTCTAAGTGTGATTGTATAATGATGGTGTAATTGTTGGTGACTGGAAAAGGAAAAAGAACTACATGGTGATTGGTATGAATCATCCAAAAAACAGATAAATTTATCTAAAATAACCATCTGTGCAATTGTGATTACATGAAATATACACATAGATACAGCGAAGTGAGCCATTCCTGAAATACTCATAAACTGTAGTCATCTGACATGTAGTCATTTTTTAACACTCCTATATCTCACATGAACTTAATTAACAAGCCAGCTTCATAAATAGCAAGGGAAAATGAATACGACTTATTATACCATGCCTAGGGAACCAGCTATACTTTACAAAAATTAGATATCAGTAAGTAATATAATTAATTAATGGACTTACCTGAAACCAATCCATGCAATTGGCTTTAGCATTTTATGGAAAGAACTGCAAGCATATTATCAATACTAGAGTAATAATAGGAAATATTTTATAGCAAATCTGTAATACAAGAAGGGTGTTGGTACTGACCACTTGAAACATTCCAAGCAATATAAAAGTATCGGATTCACCCCACTTGATACATTGTATAGCAAACCATGCTACAAGAGAAAATATGAGAGATCATAAATAGAAAGTATGCATGTGATCAAAATATATATACATATATATCCATAGGACCATAGATATAAATAGGATTCATAAACTGGAATTATTCTCACCATCCCATAGAGGGCTTTAGCTGGACAATAGTAGATTGAAAGAATGCACATCGTTTAGCATCTAAGATTCCTTCTCCAATTAATTTCTATGTATATTTTTATTAACTAATGATCAAAAACCAACTAAGGACAGATAACCATGGTGATGTAAGTAGGTCACAAAGTCCAGCCACATCACGAAAATATGCAAATAACAGTTGATTCAGAGATATACTTGAAAAGAAAAGAGCAGGTTTATGATCAATGGCTATTGAAAAAAAAAAAAAACATGATACAGCAGCTGATAGTACCTTTGTTATGGAAATTTCTTCAATGCATGAACCAAAATATAGAATAAAAAAGCAACTGATAGTACTTTTGTTATGGAAATTTCTTCCAAATTTAAAAACGCCTGCTCATCGAAGAAAGGAGGCAGCAGCTAATGCTGAAAAAAAGAATTAAAAACTCATGTTATTCCAACTTATCTACTCTTCAAAGAGAGTTTATTTTTTCAAGGTATAAACTACTTAATCTTCAAGTCTTTTTGCACCTTTGAACAGACTAACTGCGGTAGGGAGAGGCTGGGTAGTGGTTTATGGTCACAGTCCGTGTCAAACCAAACACAACAAAGAGCCCAAGTAAAACAATATAACAACTTCAGAAGATAAAAACTCTTACAATCAACAAAAAAAAAAAAAAAAAGTTGATAATTTTAAAGAACTAATATTTGAAGCAAAATGGAAGAATATTTGCTTTCTGACCATATTATGGATTGAGAACCAGCTCCAGTCTACACAGCAGCATCTATGAAATCCAATGTATTCTGGACCATTTTCACCAACAACCAAATACTCTTGGAGCATTCAACTAAGACAACTAAGTACTATAATTAACCACGAGAATAAATATTATATGCAGTAATAATACTAGGAATGAGAGGTTCATTGCTCACTACTACTTATAGAATGTTAATCATCCTCAACTAAAATGAAATTTCTTTTCTTGGTTTGTAAGCTTAAAAATATGATTTCTCAGGACGGTCAGTCAACATTAAAAAGCAATAAGATGCTATTAGGTGACTTTTGGCCACCCTGTCACAATCAATTGGTCACTCAGTGATAAAAGGAAACAAAAGAACTCAGCTTTCCCATTAAAATGCAGACAATGTAAAAGAACACAACGTTTGAAAACAAAAAATAGAAAGCTTGATAACAAGGTTAAGTGATAAAATGAACATCGTTAAATTGTAAAAGCTACCAAAAGGCAAACCTCATACCGCCATCACCAAAAGGAAAACAGAGTAATAAATCCTCCATCATGACATTATGCATTGCCATCCCTCAAGCCAACATCATCAGCATCAGTTTCCAGCTTTGCTGTATCAACAAGAGCATGCAGGTGAAAGTTTGAATTAACTATGTGCCACCATATATTCTCCATTATGATTTCATGATTCTAAATGAACATGCTTTTCTTTTTCACATGGCAGATAGCAAGGTAGGGGGATAGGAGGTGAAGATTGCACTCAAGCTCCATTGGAGACTTGAATCTCTGTTTAGACAAATGCCACTACACTCACCCTACCTCACCAGATCAAAAAAAACTACAGAAGGGCAAGCCTTTTCACTAATTATTATCAGTGAGCATATCCTAAGCTGAGCAGTCTAAGAGCATCATGTACGATCTACTAAAAATCCACTACCACTAATGAAGGTTGTAATTTACACAATAATGCTCTGCCTATACATGTTGCAGATATAAACAAGGGGCTACTGATGTGATTTTTCCTCTTACTTGTTTTGAAGTTTTAATATAGGAAAGCACCGTAAGTTTCACCCATTTACCTTCTACATTGCAAACTCGGTAAAACCAAGACAAAATCCCAAGTACTCCGAGTGGTAAAATCCCAAATCCAACAACCCTAACCCTAGCAGCTCATAAAACCAAGCCACCAAATCAGATAAAACCAAGACAGATGCAAAAATGGACTACAACCATGACCCCTGTCCATCGATTCTTACCTTCAATCAGTGTTAACCGAAGAGAAAAAGAGAGGAAGGAGAGAGAAACACACACAAAAGGATTGAGAGAAGGGGAGAGACGGAGGAGAGAGAGACTCACCACCTAGGCGAGGTGGCGACGGGCGCGGCAGCAGGCTGTAACACAGCTGCTCCAGGGAAGCTTTTTCCAGGGTTATTTACCTAGATTGTTACACAGGCGCATGATGATGGCATGAGCGATGGGAAACTCAGAGAAGAGAAAAAGATTATCGAGCCGGAGAGAGAGAGCATCGAGCTTAGGAGGAAACTGAGAAAAAGCAAGGGGGAAAAGGTTTTAGGATAAAATTCAAACCGGGCTTTCCCCGACGATTTTTTTTCGCCGTAAAAAGATTGAAGTCAAGCGAGGATTTCCGTTTCCTATCTTTTGCAGCGATTTAGGATAGGTTTGGAAAACAAGTTTTACTCAAAATTTTCATCTTCATCTCATCTCATTTTTACACTTTTTCAAATCTCCATATAAAATATAATAAATAATTCAACTTTTTCAAATCCCAATATAACTTTTTTAAATCTCAATTTAACTTTTTCAAATCTCAAAACTAAAAAATAATATTTTAAACTTTAAAACAAAACACAAAATTCTCATCTCATCCTCCAAACATAATATTAATGTCTTTTGCAGTGGTTTTGTATCGCCACCAAAACTAAAATAAGCAAACTTTTGTTTGCAACGATCATAGTAATTTTCTAAATATAGGAAATTATTATTCATCTCCTAAATCATTTTTATCAATATTTTATTCATTTCAATTAAATTAATTCTTCTTTTAATTATCTACACTTTCTCTCATGCTCATATTTTTTGTACTTTTAAATAATAGTTTTAAAAATAGTTTAAATAACTACAAAAATATAAAAAATAATAATTTTAAAAATAATTTAGACTTTTATTTAAAATATTCACTAGAGTAATAGTTCTAGATATAAGAAAAAATATTGAGTAGTTAATTTATAAATAAAAGTGAGAGAAAAAAATAATAGAGAAATATTATTTTAATAGAATAGGAAAATGATAGGGAATAGAATGTAAAATATTTTTTGAAAATGAGTAAAATTTAAGATAAAATTATAAAAAGTGTTCTTTTTAATTAAAATTTAGAAAAAAAATTTAAGAAACGGGATGGGAATGCTCTAAGCATGGCGACAAAAGTTTGCCCCAAAAAATCATATTTACAGCATTTTCCCTTTATCGCCGCAAAGAAAATTCATCAATAGTCAAGTTTCACTTTTTGCTACTAAATTTCCATCGCTGCAAATAATTTTAGTCGTAAATACATTTAAGTCGTCAAAAAGAACAAAAAATCGCCGCAACAAGTGTGGGAACTATTCACCCCGAAATAAAAACCAAAATTGCTACGGCGAGTTTGCTTTGCTGCAATAAAGGAGTATTGGCAACGATATCTTTTGCAGCGAATATAAAATCGTTGGAAAAGGGCAATTTTCTTGTAGAATTGGACCAATTGGTAACTTATCATCGTCCTGCTCATTTACAAGTAACCTAACTTAAAATGCAAATTTAGTGGATAGGCAGATATTATCTCAGGCTCGTCAAGGTAAATACGGGCATAAACGTTTAATAAATGCATTAAATTTCTTAAATGTTTTAACTTTTTAAACGTTTTATACTTATTAAAAGTTTGACTTATTAAACGTTTTACATTTATTAAACATTTTAAACTTATTAAACGTTTTAGACTTATTAAACGTACCACACTTATTAAACACATGACGAGACAAGGCGTGCCCGCTCCTGAAACTTTTGTTGGATCCACTCTCGCAATCCTTTCCATAATTAGGATTTAATAAGTAATTTAGTCTCTATCATTATTCAGTCCAGAGGGCAAATATATAGTTGACATAAAAAATCTCTCATTCAATCATATTTGGAGTCAAATAGACATCAGGTTTGTGACTAACAGTCCCACCATATAAAAGATATTGAATAAAAGTCAAAATCTCACTTGTGAGGTTCGTAAAGTGTTTACTTTTTGTTCTCTCCAGAGTCTTCAAGAAAGCATGTGACTTCAAAGCTTCACGATGAAGCAGTTGACACTATTATCTCACCGCTTTCTTATATAAAAAGTGTATATTTTCTCCATTATATTTATCAGATCTTACATTATGTCCTTCATTTATCACATTTTTGTTACCATGGCATATAACGTTATCCAATGTATCATAAACCTGAGAAGAAACTAGTTATCAACTGCCATTATCGATGGCATGATATAAACAAACATAATCGACATTGCTCCCTTAGAAGGAAATGCAAAGGAACTGTAATTGGAGACGTACATCCTTTCCATCAGGAAAACAACGCCAAAAGAAGTCTGGCCGAGGTCGACCAACATCATTTTTTTTATAACATCTGTAATAACTACAGTGACTAGAAACAGAGACTGCACATAACAAAATAATATCCAAGCAGAGCTCTTCGGATTCAAGCAAGAGATAGATTTTGTATTGAGATATTGGACAAGTTTTCAAACAGCTAGCCCCTTTCTTTATTATTATTATAATTATTTATTGGTTAGTCATCACAATAATCGACATTTGATTTCTTTAGCAGCATTTCTGATATCAATATTTGTGGAAGGCATTGAAATATGATCAGTCTTATGCTTGATGCGAGGCTTAATAATCCGTCTTTGCGGTGGGTTTCATAATTCTGGAAAGATTTTTCATATACATATATATATATATATATGAGAAATTCTATTTACAGTCCTAAGTAGGAGACTACGTGTGCAGTCTTATTGATGAATGAGAGTAAAAAGAGAAAAAAGTATGATTTTCAAAAGGATATTATTATAATTTTAAAAAAATTTTAAACATAACTATATATACTTGCATGAACAATCTCCATTTAGAGATTGTATGTAGATTAACTATATATATATGTTCTCCCTTTAAATTAATGGTATGATCCACAGGTAAGTTCACATCTATAATTATAATAGGGTTTTTCCAATTTATAAAAAAAAGAATTACAAAGGTTTTTTGCAGACGATTTTCCTATCTCCATAGCAAAATTTAAGGTCTAGGCCGTGAGCTATAAAAAAAAAACATTGAGTATTGATGGTGTCTAATTTTATGAAGATGTATATATATTGGATCATTTATGTATGAGCCAGCCAAAAGTACTCTTTATTAGATACCTTCCTCAAACTCCAATTAGTATATAGAAACGCTTTGCAAGAGTCCGGTTGTTGTTGGGCGGAAAACAACCCATCAGCAGGCTGGCTACACGTAAGATAAAGAAGTTTGTAGCACAATAGAAAGGAAAACAACTGATTAATTCTTATAATAGAACAATTCCTCTCAAGTTCAAGTTGTCTATACAATGAAGTCAAGCATATCAACAAATTAAGTAGAAGCAAGAAAAAGAACAAGTTTACAAATAAAGCTATTAGAGTAATTTTGTACTTCTTTTGATAAAATTCGAAATTAGATTAAGACTCAAAATTAAATTTTTTTCATAAAACATCAAATTGTATTTTTCATATGTGCATGACATATTTAAAAATTTAAAATTTAAAATTTGAGTTTTTAAAAGATGATTAATTGTCATTTTTCACATACGCATGATATAAGTAAAAATTTGAATTTTACATTTTGAAAGATGATTGATTATCATCTTTCACATGTGCATGTTTTGTTTGAAAATTTTGAAGAGTGATTGATGCTCTTTTTGACATACAAAATATAGATAATTTTGTTTGAAAATTTTAAAAAGTAAATAATAATCCTTTTGTGATATGCAAAAAATAAAATATTAGGTTTGAAAATTTTAAAAAATAAATAATGTTGTATTTGACAATTGTAAAAAAAGATAAAGTTTTATTTGAAAAGTGAGTAGAAATCCTTTTTGACATGTAGATCTTTTTAAATTTAAAAATAAAGTCTAATAGGCCTAATGCACGGATGAGTGGAGAGTTGGGTAAGGGATGAGATGTAGTATAAGCAAGTACATAGTTAGTCACATAACATACTCACGTGGCGGAATGAGATTGGAGGTCTGGTTATGGCTGGAGACCAGACTGTCTACAGGTTTTCTCATATTTATGCCAAGTGATTGTGGGGTATTGATGCCATGCCATGCCTCAAACAATTAAAAGTTGGCACATAATATTAATATCATAGTTTTTAATTTTGTTCCGTTTCGTCTATTTTGGCCGGAACCTTCCATTGCTGTGTGATTATAGGTATATTATATTTTCTCATTCCGTTTTGCTCTAAAATCTGGTCCACTCTGATCTATTCCGACTAGCTCAATCTATTTCGATCATTCTAGTTGAAATTTACATTATGTTCCAAATGACAATTTCGAGTGTCATGACTCATTTTTATAAATTTTTAATTTGACGGTGTTTGTACAATCTTAAACTTTCCGTATCCACCCTCATAAGAGTTAATATTAATTTCTGCAAGACGACAAGTATTGATTGTCGTGAATATTCCATACCCTAGTGGAAGATCAGAGGTAAAATGTCGTGTGTACCAAGCGAACACTGTCGTTTGTAAACCGAATATACTAATTATTCTCCACGCATTCGATCGAGAGAATGTTCCTCAAGATCATGCATGTCCATAATCATTCATTGGGTTGATATAATATATATATATTCATATATATAATAAACATCATTTGGAGAGTTTATCCATTCGAAAATATAAGGAAACCAAAATACAACACAATATTAATCAATTCGAAGTTACAAGCAAAAAGCACTCCCAACATAAAAAAGTAAAAACAGAGAAAATCAAACACTGACAGTAGCTATTTAATTACCTAGTTTGAAGGGAAGATAGATGCAAGGAACTCCTCGTCCTCCTTGAAAATTTGCATGTTCTTGGACTTCATTACAAACCCCACTGCTTCCTCATTAAACTCAAGGATGAAACACAACTTTATCAGCTCAAATAGTGCACCAATATGATCGTTGTTTTCCCATAACAAACCCTCTGATATTGCTTCAGAGAAATATGTAGCATACTCAATCATCTTCTTATATCCACTGGATCTGTCCAACTTTTGTGCAAACAACTTTGAGGCCTCCCTATCCCAACGTATCATCCGGCTCGCTTTCAATTCCACGATTTCCCCTGAAGAAAGTGATAAAGTATACTTCACAGTGATGGGTTCGACTGTCTCTAGGAAATTCATATTCAGAAGCCCTTTAACAGCTTCATGTCGCCTCTCTGCTTCCATCTTTAACACAGGATCTGCTAGAAAACCGAGGATGAGCCTAACCAACCCTTTCTTAATCAAAATATCCTTTGGATTCACCTGATTGAGTTGAGCAACATCCACCATTGATGCTTCTTCCTTCTTTACCGATTCAGATATAGTCCGGACCCCGATTTTCCTGTACATTTCAAGCAACTTTGTCCGAGGTAATGAAGGCGAGCTTCGCTCAGGATACCAGACAAATATGGGTAGAGGAGAAACCTGTTCAAAAATTTCCTTCAGCAGAAGATCATCGGCAACGAAAACATCTTGCTTGTCGGACAGCAAAATTCCATCTGAATCTGAAGCAACCGGTAATTTCTCCAACATAGCAGTGAGAGTTCTCTCAGTCTTTCCACTCCAGTGCTTAGAAACATAGACCCAGAACTTGAAACAGTCTCCATGTGACACTTGGCGTGTTGAACTTTCCCAAACCTTCCAAAGCTGGCAGTAATCATCAACAGAGGGATTGTTTTTAACATTGAAAGCCCTTGAGAAAAAAAAGAGTAGCTTCTGGTCATAATATTTTTCCAAAACTGGCAGCCGCGAACTAAAGAGATCATCCTTGTCATGCAAAACACACTCTCCAGGGCTAACCCACTTTCCATTCTCAGTTCCATTTGGGATCCAAATCCTTTTGGCTGCTTCAGTGTCCGGCTCCCAATTAAATTCACTCAAGTAGTTATAAATTCGAACTATAGTGGAAAACTCATGATGGAAATCAAGGTGACTGGCAATCAATGGGCATCCTTCCTTTACATCCACGGTAACATGAATATGATTAAGCTCATTTTTGTATGATCTAATGTTAGAACCATAAAAACCTTCATCAAGGAAAGGTCCATCCGTATGCTTTAAATGAGAGCCCCACGTAGAATCGAACAACAAGCACTGATCTGGAGGCCTATAACCATCATTCGTCTTCAACCATTTTTGAGAGATTCTTTTGTAGAAAGTGTCTGGAAATTCGTAACTCCCATGATCATGCAATAAAATGCGGATGCATTCTAGCATGGCAACCACATTTGCAGGAGTTATGACGGAAGGGTCCTGTGGGAAAAAAAGACAATTAGCAATAAACTTTACACCATCTTTGAATTCTGTGACAACCCCTATACTTTTAAGCTCTTTCTTGTATTCGTGAATGTCCTTTCCATAATAATTGTCACTATCATCTACGAAAGGGAGCACAGTAATTGGGTCAATTGATTGCCAATCTGGACCATATAGAATGCAATTGCTTGGAATACTGCGATCACCAAGCCTAGTTCGCAGCCACTTCACTTCATGGACAAGTTTCCTAAGATCTGGAGGAAACTTATGGGGAGTATCCTTTAGCAGTCTGCAACATGACAAAAAGGACAAAACATTTTCTTTCGTCATGTCAGTCGCTTGCTGCTTGAAACTCTGGGCAAATACTTTGACTGCCTCCTCAAAATCCACCTTTACGCCTATTTGCCGCAACTGGTCTCTGCACAAGAAGATGATGTCTCCATAAAAATCATGATCAATGAGTGGGAAACCGCTGAAAACGTGTAGGATGCAAGCCCACTGAGAGTGAGACAAGAAACATTCTCCTGGAGACTTGTAACCAATATTTGTCTTGAAACATTTCACACCACTCAATGTCTTGATGAGTTTGTTGGATTGTCCTGAATGACGCATACATTTCATTATCAATATAACAGCCTCAGCTGTCAGAGAAGAGAAGGATGAAGGTGATTTTAAATTGTCTACAACAAGCTTGTAACTTCTATTGAAGCCAATTAACACACCAAGGGACCTGAGTTCCTCTTTATAAGAAAGGATTTCATCCCCAAAGTAACCTGTATCAATGAAGGGGAGGTTACTGATTTGAGATGCAATTTTCCATTCATCATCAAACAAAATTGATCCAACTGGAGACATGTCACCGCTGGATGTCCTTAGCCATCTTCTTTCTTTGATAGTATTGATGAATTTTTCCGGTGCAAGATAATTTTCCCTCAAAAACCTGACGAAATTCAAAACAGAGAGCACCTGGCTTCTAGTTAAAGTGAAGGAATCAGCAAGAGACATGAGATGATTCCCAATAAATTCACATGCTTCTCCATACTCAAACATGACGCCAATTGTCTTCAGCTCCTCCTTATATTTATTTATTTGATCACCATAGAAACTTTGATTAATCAATGGAATATCAGCAAGCACTAACCCGTTCTGCAAAATGTTTCCAAGTGAAGAAGTAAGCATGAATGAACGAGATGGTGACCTGTAACCCGAGCAGCCATTGGTAGTAATCTTCAGCCAGCCACCTTCCTTTATGCTTGCCAAGAATCTCTCGGGAATGTGAGTTCTCCTACATTTCAAGTTTTGAATCCAATCCAAAAGCAAGAACGCGTTTTGTTTGGTGAGAGGTGCATAAACAGCAGGAATTGCGACATTGGGAGGAGCTATATGAGGGATATCAGAAGCAGCAACATGAGTTTTAAGGAACTCCAAGAGCCGTTCTCCAGAACAAGATTCACCTGCAAAAGAATCCAGACGCAAATATTCTTCTCCTAACTCAACATAGCCTTCATCTCCCCATGGATTTGAACCAATCAATCCCGCCCATTTGCTTCGGTTGGCAGGGACCAGAACCCCTTTCCTCTGCCTGATTAGATCCCCATAGTTATTTACGAGGGGCATAATACCACATAAATAATCTACTTCACCTTTTGACAGATGACTCTTTGCGAAAGAGTGATATAAAAAGTGAACAAAGGCAATGGCGAGCTTCCGGTCATTATTGATAGATTTATCAATGTGAACTGCATAGTCATATACATCCACAGCACCAACCTTGACATGTTCTTGAAGCCATTGTTGTAAATTCATCTTCTTCGGAAATAATCGAATAGCTTCTTGTGTGCTTTGTGGCATAAAAAAACTACTGGCAAGACAATGGAATTCCGAGTTCCAATTAATTAGCCACCAAGAATGACGAGAATGCTTGGATAAGGACACGACCTTATAAGAGTTTCTGCATTCGTCAATGCTGCACAAAGATACATCCCCATCAACACCCAAATATTTTATGATTGGTATGCTTTTCATCTTGGGGTTGTCAAATTTTGACTTCCAATTCTCGGCAACAAATAGTAAAATCTCCAAATACACGTCCTCAGCGACTCCTTCAACAAGGTTAGAACTCTGGATGCACTTGGCATACCATTCATTGTTGACTGGTTCCACTCCTAAGAAACTCAATATGTGATCATACTCCCCTATATCAAGTGAAGAACTCAGTATATACTTTCCATGGGATGAGAGATTGAGCAAGCTCACCCCCTGCTTCCTTGCCTTTTCCAAAATGTTCCAAAAATCAGGCATAAGCCTACCGACTTCGCATGGTTTATGAAAGAACTTCTGCAGCGTGTACGACTGACTTGGGACAATATTTTCTTTAACAAGCTTTTCCTTGATTGAATTCCTCACTTTGTTCAATTCGTGATAAGAAGAGCTGTTTACAGGAATGAACCTGAACATGGAAGCCAAACTTGATGGTGGAACATTCTCAGAAGTTCGAACTAGGGAGACAAAAGAATCAATAAAAGCGGAGGAAACACAGTCAAGAATCCCTTGGTTCCACTTGTTGTCCAAGAGAATTGTTTCCCGTGATGATGCAAGAAGAAAATCTGCCTGAATTATAAAAGGAAAGTTAGTAACCATCTCTGTGGGAAGAAATGCATAGATCCCAGGTGAACTGGTCCCTCTGTTGAGACGCTCTCCAAGAGGAAAAGCCAACGTGATCACTAACTCTTCTACTTCCATTCTTCTTTCCACTATGTTTTCATGTCTTACAGTGAACTTTTGCTTCCACATATAGTAGCTGCATTCTGCGTCAGAACCATTATTCTTTCTCTCAGCGGAGAGATGGAATGTGCAGGACTCAGCATCAATGTTCTTCCTCATCACATAGTTAGTCTCGCTTCTAATAGAAATTGCACTAACGGTATTGAGCTTAGGATCCTTATTATGTTCCCTGACTGAGAGCCGCTTCAACTTTGTTAGGAATAAAAGAACTTCAGGATGAACACTTGAGAGCTGCTGCTTCACAGGTTTGACCTTATCAGGCTTCAAGGGTAAGACAATTGTTGTTGTAGGGAGAGATGTTTTGGAACCATATATCTGTTGTATATCAGAAAGAGTTGGGTTCTCCTCCACCCATTCTGGAACTATGTACCCAAGGTTGCAATGTGGGCAAGGCACTTCGTTGAATCGTATCTGATAACCATTGCTAAATATGTAGGGCCGAGCAGTAATGAGAAATACACTCTTGAACCCAATTCCTGCATTTTTAACCATATGGTAATTTAATTAGAAATAAAAAGAACATACAAAAAAGAAAATAAAATAAAAATACATGAGTGATAGCAACTCTCGAATTAAAGCTGGGATCCATACTTCCAACAGATTAAAGTTTATCTTCTCTTTTAGTTTTTTCATTACAGTGAAGAATATAGCTCATAATTAATTCACAGTAATCGAGGTTCGTAAGATGCACAGATCAAGTAATATCTTGAGCATTGAGAGAGAGAGAGAGAGAGAGAGAGAGGGAGGGAGAACTGTTATGGAATAAGCTTGTAATTTCTAGAAGTTGACACTTATTGTAATCATCTTTCATATGAGTTTCAAGGAGATGTTACCAAGTACTTCCCAAACATATTAACTTTCATGTAATCATTTATCGGTTACAAAACAATATGTAAAAGTTGTTGCTTTTGGGTATCAATATAAATCCAACTTAAATACAAAACATTATTTGAAGGCTTAGAGATATCAAAAAACAAAACCCCATCAAAGTAAACACCACATTCTCAAACGCATGACAACTTATGAATCTTGTCGACTCATCACCCCAAAACAACTTTTCGTAGCAATTTCCACCATTGTTGTTTACTTGTTTATCTAAGGAGATTATAAATTGGATGGTCAAAAGGAGACATAACCCTCATTTTTAAGATATATACGTGACAATAGTGCAATATCGATGGTATAAAGTACAAGAGTACTACGTAGTAATATTATTAATTGGAGTGAAAAAGTAGTATATAGCTAGGCAGGTACCTTTCTCTCCAATATAACCTCGTTTCCTGTTGCCTTTCTTGGTGGACCGACCAACACTGCAAATGGAGTCTATGTTTTTAGAAGAGAAACCTTTCTCGTTGTTGAAAATAAGTAAGGTTGATGGAGCTCCCGTGCCCGTAATGTCCTCCGAGGTTATCAGGAACTCAAGAGATGGACCCACCCCATCCATGTATTCGTTATCTTCCGCATTCTGACACACATACATTATACACAATATTTAAATTCACCAATATCATGTATCTCTATTAATATTTTTAATATATATATATATATATATTTGCTTACTTTGTAAGCTGGAAATACACAACTTTTAATATATTATTAGGAAAATATTAGTATGCCGTCTGAGTTTATCCTTCACTTTGATCGCTTATTTATTTTTTTTTAATTTTTTTATTTAATAATTAAAGAAGTGACTTTTAATATAATGATGTATTTTTTTATTTTTTAAAAATATGAAAATAAAAAAAATATATAAATATAAATATAAATTTGTGCTAGCGACACATCCAGCGGTCTTATTATCTAGCCTATATATATATATCATGCTTCCATGGTGTTCCGTTTCATTATCCAACAACCTTTTAAAAGATGAAAACTAGAGTTTATTGACGATGCTGCATGCAGAAAGCATGCATTTATTGGACGGGTGAAAATGAAGGTGTTAATTATTAAACATGATTTGAATCTCTGAAAATGAAATCTCAAAATCTCATTTTTCTCGGAAGTCAACAAATTAAGGTGACTTTTAAGTCAAGTACTAGCATATACATCGATCAGGATCAGGATCATCACGAAGATCAAACACATACACAAAGCAAACCATGCATATATATGAGAGAGAATGAGTGAGGAACCTGAATGAGTTCCATGAGAAAGTGGACATCCTTGGCGTAAAGTTCAGCAGAGAGGTTCCTGACGGCCTGGTGAAGATCCTCCGTCAATGGGTTCAGTTCTCCTCCGATTGAAAACTTTTTTCGACGTATCTCTGTTATGTGTTCTCTCGCCGTCATTTCCATACCTTCACAAAACACACGCACAATGACACAATTACCACCAGATCTTAGATTATAGCCAGAGAGTACTAATGAAAGTAGTCAAAGATAGTGCGACCAAGCACGTATTTATATGCCGAGCAGGAACCTTAACGAAGAAGGTTTACTTCCCAGTTCCCAAACAAGGAAAAAAAAAGGGAAAGCAAAACACAAAAAAACAAAGGTGTTGGGACAGTGAGGGAGAGAGTTATAAAAAAGAAGTATTTTTTTTTTTCTTTATCGAGAAAAAGAGCAAAAAAAGGTGTTGGGATTGTACGTACGGAAACTGCTTTTGCGGAACTTACGGAACTCGACGACCACTAGATACCTTTGGTCGCGCTTTCTTGCTTTCGAAGGAATAGGCTAGGAGGAATCCACCGGTGGAAGACTTAAATTATGATGAGATAAAATGAAAATTTTTAAAAATTTTATGAATAGTGTTAAGATGAAAATTTAAAATATTATTTTTTAATATTATTATTGTTTTGAAATTTAAAAAAATTAAATTAGAATTTGAAAAAATTGAATTGTTTATTATATTTTGTATGGAGATTTGAAAAAGATGTAATGATAAGATGAGATAGAGATGAGATGAGATTTCTCATCTTTGCCCCCAAAGATGTAATGATGAGATGACCTCAGGCCTCATTTGTTTTTGAAAAATATCTCATCTCATCTCAATTTTATTATTATATTTTTTCAAATTTTAATATAAAATAAAATAAATAATTTAACTTTTTCAAATTCATCTCATTTTCTCTCACCTAATCATTACAACTTTTCCAAATTTCAATACAAAATAAATAAACAATTCAACTCAACTCATCTCATCTCTGAAAACAAACGAGGCCTGAGATCGTTTTGTTTTTTCAAGTTGTCTCTTCTGATACTCATTTTGTTAGTTTTCTTTTATTTTAAATTTTTTAATTTTCAATGTATCAATAATTAATATGTGAAAAAATAAATTTTTTGTAAGTATATTTAACATTTTTCGGAGAACACATATGGATGGATTGATCATGCATGAGCTTGAGTTTAGGTCAAATAACTTATTTCATGGTGCCACTTTTTTCCAAATGAGATACTAGATCGATCCTTAGTTTATATACATTAATTCTTAATTCTTTTTTGCCAAATGGGTTTGACTATTTTTTATGTTTATGAAACAAATTCGAATGTATTTTTATGATATTATGAACGTGTATTTAAAATTATTATTAGATAAAAAAAATCCATACTGTTCAAATGTCTAAAAATCGTTTGAATATATAGTTAGTCTAACTATTCAAACGAGTACAAAGAACATTTGAATGTTCAAATGTCTAAAAATCATTTGAACATATAGTTAGTCTAACTATTCAAACAAGTACAAAGAACATTCGAATGTAGTCTGTAATTGCTGTTCGAACATAGATACAATTCGCATTCAAACGTAATAAGCTTTCAAATGATTTCTTACGACATCGAACAATATATAGACATTTGAAAACTATATTGAACATTCAAACGTTTTACCCTGATAATACGTTTGAACATATAAGAATTCAATCAGTCACTCAACACAATGCATTTGAACATAGATGTAAGGTCAAACAATTTAACGGTCGAACATTTCTGCATAATAATATGTTCGAATGTATTAGAATCGATCGACCACTCAACTCAATACATTTGAAAAAATCATTACGTTCAAACACCATCGAACAGTTTTGTCCAAAAAAATACTTTTTAGGATAAAAATTTTTGTCACAAGAATCTGTTTTGTTGTAGTGATAATTGTGCCCAACACATATACCACTCAATTTTAATGGTTCTAGTTTTTAATTTAAATCTATTTTTTCAATTTTTCTTTTTTAATTTTTAATGTTTTAAATTTGAATGTATTTTTTCAAGATTATTTTAGTATTTTTAAATTATTTTATTTTGTTGAATTTGTTATTTTTATCAAGAATAGTTATACCAAATTCTTAATAATGGTAAATTATTATTATTATTAGATTATTTAAGAAGTGATTAGGCAAATTGATTGTCCTAGGGGTTTGTGTTAGTTTTTCAGGAAAAAAAAAAAAGAAAAAAGTAACCCATAGGTCATCTGTCGGGATTAATCCACCATCCTTTGGAATATTGGCAAATTGAAAACGAAAAGCGCGACGATATATAGGCATAGATAAATTCTTCTTATAAATTACTATTTATTATTTCACTCTTTATATCTTATAAAAAAAATTCCATATTATAAAAAAAAGAAAAATTATCAGATATGAGATGTTAAAATAAATAATGAATTATGTATTGCATTCTTTGTAGACATAAAAGAGGAAAAGACTCATACTCGAATTGCATTCCAAAGTTAATGCAAAGAGAAATGCTTGGTCGCTGACTCCTGGGACTCGAGCATTTAAAGAGATCATTTGAAGTTATGAATCCTGAACACAGACATCTGATGGTTCGTGTTGGGAAATCAAAATTCGTTTATTCCTAGAATATCTTCTTTTCAAATTTATTAATGTTGTATCTTTTTCATGATATTATTTTTTTCCTTAAACTTAAATCTAATTATTCTACCTCTTTACCCTTTCATTACAATCTCTTCATGCATCATATTCATCAATTCATTGTTTTTAATTAAACTAATCACATTTTATTTATTTGTTTGGCATATTATTTCAATATATTTTCTTCCTCAACTAGGAGAACGTGCCTTGCACGTCACTACTACTGCTAGTATATATATAAAGATGATGATCTGAGTTATATATATATATATATATATGTTATATATATATATATATGTTTAAGTGGATCGATTCCTAAAATTTATGCATGTTTTGTTTGTTTGTTATAAAATTGTTATAAGCTGCTAAATGTGGGAGATATAAACGTTCTGGAGCACAAAGATTCAGAGAACTCTCAACGATAGATTGGTGACATTACCTGTTGGTTCAGATTCAGATGGAGTTCTGCTGTCCGACAAGCTTGATGTTTCATTAACTATGATTTTCAGCTGAAGGATCTTTCTGAACGGTTTGTCCTCAACCCATATAAATATATATATATATATATATATATATGGTACTCCTGAGCGAAGCTCGATCGATCGCCTTCATGATTACATCTGACAAAGACGTTGCTTGAAATGTGCAGGAAGAGCGATACTGTCCGAACTACATCTCATGAATCAGTGAAGAAGGAAGAAGAATCCATGGTACTGGATGTTGCTCATGAAATTATGAATCAGGTGAATCCAAAGGATATTTTGATTAGGAAAGGGTTGGCTAGGCTCATCCTTGGTTTTCTAGCAGATCCTATGTTAATGAAGATGGAAGCAGATCATCATCATGAGAGCCGACATGAAGCCATGAGAAGGCTTCTGAATATGACTTCCATGGAAATTGTCGAATTAAGTCATATTCATGTTATGCAAAGTTTTCAGGTGTTTACTCTTGTGTAGTTTGATAAATGGGTCAGTTTCCATTTATCCAATATCGATCTCAGGGATTGCTCTATAGTTAAATGATCAGTCAAGAAATATCATGTTTTGGTGTTGGGCTGTAGGGAGGGATTGTGGCCATTACAGGGTACGATTAAAAAAAAAAGGTCCTGATTTAAATATCTTAGGTAGAGGCTGTAGAATATGAAAATATTGGGAATGACAGTTTAGATGACTCTCTAAATCTACTTATCATTCAAATTTGTGTGTACATCAAACTCCCCCCCCCCCCCCCCCCCCCCCCCCCCGGCGGAAGATAAGAACGTTATGAAGTCTCATGTGTCGGGACTTTTTATTTAGCTCCCTTTTCTTCACTTATTCAGACTTATGGTGTGTGAATTAGTGCAACACACCGCTTGTTTTGATGCACCCAACATCAGCTACCCAATTACTTGATATTGAACCATCAAAGTTGACAAAAGTACAATTACACCCAACATCAGCTTTTCTACATCAAGCAATGTAGAAAAGCTGCCAAACCTCCAAGTTTGGGGTTAGGGGGAGTGGAGGTTGAGGTTGGTAATGATTCCTAAGCATATATGTGTGTGTAACTACAAACTGTGTCATGCAACTGAAAAAATAAACAAAATACATCAAACTCCAATCAGAGCTTGATACCCATCAGTACTGAAGTAGACATTGAATGGACAGAGTGTTTTATTTCTAGCTTCAGAAAGTTTCAATTTATGCTCCTACATACATCTGGATCTATTATTCGTGATTAATACACGGTCTAGCGAGGCCAGTTAATCAAAGTCAATAGCTTTGTGTCCCTTGAATTTATTTTCTAAATGAACCAAAAATTCCTTCCCGACATTTAACTCTTAACCATTTGTTCCTTAGTGCTTACTCTCTTCGTCTTCTGTTTAGTTATATAATTAATATTATGACTCAATTTTTTTTAACTTCTCTACTTTCATCAAAGATTATAGGTGCCAATATGGATATATTATTACAGCAGAACACATGCACCTATTCCATTTAACCATGAAAGTGGACAATACACAATTACGCATAGAGTACCCTTACTGAATTGGAGGCTACACGGATATATCTTGTATACAAAAAATTGGAGGCTACACTGATATATCAAAAGCCCCAAATAACCTCCCACACGTACCAGTTAGCTCCCACAAAACATATTACTGTTAACCTCCCACGCCCATTAACAAAAACCAGCCACCATCTAACTGCCAAAAAACACCCCAAAAAACAAAAATTTACTCTTCTAGATTTCAGCAGCTCGCTGAGTCACCCCAAGAGACTCAGCGTGGGACTGTCGTTCAGACATGAAAAGCTTCAACAACTTGCCAGTTTCAAGTTGCCTCTCCATCATTACTCTCATATCTCCCCTCAAATTCCTCTAGTTGACTCTTGTAATAGTCAGCAGCTTTCTTATGTCGTTCAACTAAGGCAGCGTATTCTTTATCTCGTTCACTCACATGTTCTCTTGTAGACTCCGGTATGACCATCTCTCCCAGACCTCTTGCATATCCTGGTCTATGACCAAATACCTTCCTAAATATAGACGCTGCTGCCTCCTCAATACGTTATTTAGGTTCTAAATCATCCATCTTAGCAACCATCTCCTTCTAAACCAGCTAACATGTTTATCTGGACTGAAAAAAAAAAAGCCGAATACTCAACATAAAGATTTTCTGTGGCAGATGTCACGAATTGATCCTTCTTCTTCGACCAGCGCACATCCTTGTAAAACTCCACCAAGTTTGCTCGTTCAGCATGCTATATATGTGTCGAAAGTCGTTATTTAAATTAAAACATACATGCACCATCAAACTTTTAACTAACCAACCTAGTGTCACCCAAAGAAGTTGCTAGAGAAACTCATCATGCAGTTTTTAAATACCAACATATTCAAGTTACAATGACCTTTCAATTTCTTCGCAAAAATCAATATGTCTAGGTTATATATATGCAATATAATTTACCCCGGCCTAATAGAAAAAGCCCAGTTATAGCTGCTTCCATGCATTATAAATCCTCACAAAGTTTCCATCCATCCTTATACATGGTGCCTTATAAACACATTTTAAGCATTTTCCGCTAATAGATCACTCTTCCCCCTATAGCAGGATCTAAAAACAGAGCAAGCTGATGTACTGAATCTTATCATTTCTTAATCTGTCTCTACTTCAGCAAAATTATATAGACACAATAAAAAAATGTCAAAACAAAAAAGAATCAACCCAATGACAAAATTTGAAAATCTTAGCCCAAATACAAGAAACATGTGACAGCAATATATTACCATACTACACTTGTATTCTCTGGCAGCAAACCAGTGCACAACAAAAATATTATTTGTGTAGCAATTACTGCTAAGTTCGATGTTGCTAAGAAATATGCCCAACATAGTGTTACTGTTTGAATTAAAGAAACCTTATACCTTCATCCGCACAAATGATTTATGCCCTGCTGTGTGATTAATGTTGAGCCTCTTACGATTCTCTCGATTTTGGCTTGATATTTTCTGCCATTAATTTACCCACTGTTAAATTTATACATGAAAGAATATA
The DNA here is from genome assembly GCA_029856935.1 of Cyclocarya paliurus. Taxonomy (NCBI): domain Eukaryota; kingdom Viridiplantae; phylum Streptophyta; class Magnoliopsida; order Fagales; family Juglandaceae; genus Cyclocarya; species Cyclocarya paliurus. Next base: position 1,117,714 of record CM056960.1, on the reverse strand, counting down.
CCCTTTCACCTATGTCTAACTTCAAATTACACCTAAGGTTTAATTTGAACATTAGAATATATACCTTGAAGGAATCACTTCCCCATCTCCCACATAGCTTAACCCATACTAGGGGGTTGACCAAGCTTGTCCCAGAAGCCAATGCTTCTTCGTGGCTGCCATATGCCAAATACTGCTTGTGCAGTCATGGTGGAATGCGTTAAATCGCTTATGCAATGCTTTCCAAACTTCCATTCGATGATTCTTTAATTCCCAATCTAATACGAAGTCACCCTACATATATGGCAATTGTTAATGGCATCTTACTATGGTTAGTGAATTACAATTGCAATGGAGGTAAAGGTAATGGCTGCTACCTTAACACGTTCAATCAACTCATCCTTCTCAGACTTGGGTACATCAGTCCATCTTGCGTAACTCATGTCCGCATGATGTTTCAATATCCATGTTATCCGTGTTGTAAACATGGAGGCGTTCTCACAACATGGTGCCATCTCTCCATCATTTATCTTCAAATGTATCTTCCATGCTTCCTAAGCTTCTTGAACTCAGTGCACTTTGCGGGCACAGGTCCACGTTTCTTCTGTTGGATGTTTACTATTACAGGCACTGTGGCGGCATCTGCTAAAAAACAAACATGTAAATTGAAAAATATCAAATCGTCTTCTATTAGAGGCACCTATTATACATATATGGTTCAACATACTTATCAAAAAAAATATATGGTTCAACTTGACTCTATCAAAAATATATGCAATCATTTAGCTTACCAATATTGTCTCTATTAGTCGCAGCTTGGGGCATCAGATTTGCACATGGAGTATCCCAAACTATGCTTGGAGGTTCTGTTGAGTCATCAGAGCTGGGCTCATCAGCATTCTAAGGGTCCATGAATTTAGAATTGGAGGATGTGGTCGGCCTATGAATTTGCAAGGTCTAGGCTGTACAGCATGCAGACCCCGTCCTCTCCCCCTTCCTCGGCCACTTTGTCCCATGTGCTTACCTGGATATCCATGTCAATTGTTATAAATCAGCAGTTGTCAAATGGTTTGACAGGGTTAAACACATTAGATGTCTTGTAAAGAAGCTTATATATATATATATATATATGAAGTATAACAGATGCTCTTAGACGAATAAACATTAACTTCAACATTAAAATATCAAATACCATACTAGTGTCACTCTTCCTACTTACACAACACTTGAGGAACTATACACTCCCTGAGTCACCTCCTCAAATATTTCAGTTAAGCATACTATAAATCCCTAATAACTTTCTCATCTTTTTGGGGCATGCACAATAGGAAAGATGACGCATTCGAGAAGTTATGGTATCCTTTAGTTGGACCCACACAATTTAGTGCACTTAAAGCTTTATCTAGCATTCCTTTCATGGTTCCTCATCTTTACTAAGATAAATTCTAATTTTAGGAAGCCTGTCTTCATATATTGTTGATGTCGTGTTTCGCGGGCCTAGGCAATTCCCACTCGGTCAGAGCTCGTGCGATCACCTGCACAGTGACAAAGGGGGACCTCGGGGTCCATTGAATCTCCGATGCTTAAGTCAGTATGGTGTTGAGGATGAAAGTGAAGTATATTGACGATGATAGTGTTAGATTTCAGTGTAAGATCGAATACCTGTGTGCTGCTGGTAGTGTTTTATTTATACTCACCGACCTGGTCTCCACGGTAGTAGTGTTGCAGAGCAGGAGATAATATACTTGTGCTGTCTATTCGCCGAGCTACCCCTGTGCCGTCAACTCACCGAGCTAGGAGGTGCTCAGGGTTGCTGTACGTTGCTCGGGTCTTGGGCTGCATTGAATGCGGCATGGCTTCTGCTCCGGGCCGCATTAAATGCGGTATGCCTTCTGCTCTGGGCCACATTGAATGCGGCCTGGTATGCCTTCTCATTAATGCTAGGTGCGAGCCGCCGCAAGTTTTCTCGTCTGGTACTGAGTGCTATGTTCCTTCCTTCTCAAGCCTTACCTGCATTTCCTATCTTGCTTCCTGATGTGAACATGATCCAACCCGAGTCTCATACCTGAGCCTTGACCCAGGTGTTACCATCTGACCCAGTCCATATTATGTACTTGGGCCCAATTTAGCCGGCCTTGTCTCTGGCCCGATCCAACCCAGACCTCACATCTGGGTTGTAACTTGGGCCCTGTCTTTGGCCCAATATAAGAGATTTTCTCTCTTCACAGTATCCTGCAAATACTTGTGGGCTGGAAATTATAAATTTTTTTTTTCTCTATGTAGATCTCCGACCTGGACATGTAGAAGTTGAACGGGTACTTGTCTATTCACTGTTGATGCGAACCGATCTCTAATATTAAGGAGTATGAATAATCATTAACGCCGTCCTCATTAATTGGAACTGCCTCTTGGTGTGACCTTCAATGTTGCCCAGGATTGGTTTCTTTTTATGCATGCGTGCAGCAGGTAAACGTAATTCTATATTCCCATAGCCGAGGCGTCCCTTCGAATTTCGTGTTGCCATTTCAGTCACCTAGTTGTCCCATCGCACTATTTTTATTTATTTCTTCCCCCTCATTCCTTCCTCTCTTTTCTCCTTGCCATTTCTGTCTCGCCCTCCTTTGTTTTTGCAAAACTCTTAAAATACTCTAAGCTTTCCGTCCACTTTCACCATGACCAAACGAGGCGAGAACGATTCCCGGTTTAGTTATTTTGCTGGGAAGAGGTGGACGCCGGTCATGACTAGTAATGACCTCCGTACGTTCTCCAGACAGTTCCCCATCCCTGTAGGAACCGTTCTTGAAATTCCTGGTCCTCGCGTTCTGATAGTGGACAAGGATGACCTGTCGACAAAGGTGGCTCTTTATCCTCATATGTTTTCCATCAGACTCCGTTTGCCATTTTGTCATCCTATGCGTGATATTATGGATTTACTACAACTAGCCCCGGCTCAACTTAACCCCAATGCTTGGCATTTAATTATGGCTAGTTGTGTGGCCTTTCGAATCGTTCTGAGTGGCTCAGAAGATTACCCCGATCTAACTGCTCGGGAGTTTCTATCAGTGTATCGCATCAATCAGCTCCCTGGAAACGTTTGTAGCTTCCAATCTCAATCCGTCGAGAAATGTTTTACTATGCTGGAGAGGCGTTATTCATCGATAAAAGATTGGCACCGGCGATTCTTTTCATTAGGGGCTTAGAGTGGGAGTGCCCGGAAGGAGAGTGAATACAACGAGTTCCTGTCCGATCCGTTTGGGGTAAGGTCCCGACTACCAAATCTCTCTCTATAAAGTTATCGGAGAGAGAGGAACTCAGAATTGCTTCCGTAATGTCTTGCGTGGCTGCACATCCAACCCTAGCTGAGTCTGATTCATTACTGACCAATGAGAACATTCGTCATTATATTGTTCTCCCCCTCCGTGCACATGTGCTAGGTCTAGACATATATATACCAGAGCTTTGGTTTTGTGTCAGTTATGCAAAGTTTTCAAGTGTTTACTCTTGTGTAGTTGGATAAATGGGTCAGTTTCCATTTATCCAATATCGATCTCAAGGATTGCTCTATAGTTAAATGGTCAGTCAAGAAATATCATGTTTTGGTGTTAGGATGTAGGGAGGGATTGTGGCCATTATAGGGTACGTACGATTAAAAGAAAAATAATCCTAATTCAAATATCTTAGGTAAAGGCTGTAGAATATGAAAATATCGGGAATGACAGTTTAGATGACTCTCTAAATCTACTTATCATTCAAATCTGAGTGTACATTCCCCCCTGTCTCATTCAGTACAGTCCATATTGAATGACAGAAATTCGCTGCAAAAAATCATATTTACATCATTTTCCCTTTATCACCACAAAGAAAATTCATCTACAGTCAAGTTTCACTTTTTACAACTAAATTTCCATCGCTAGAAATGAATTTAGCCGTAAATACACTTATATTGTCACAAAAGAACACAGAATCGCCGCAACAAGTGTGGGAACTATTCACCCCGAAATAAAATCCAAAATTTCTATGGCGACTTTGCTTTCGCTGCAATAAAGGAGTATTAGCAACGATTTCTTTGGCAGCAAATATACAATCGCTGGAAAATGGCGATTTTCTTATAGAATTGGTAACTTATCATCATCCTGCTCATTTACAAGTAACCTAACTTCAAATGCAAATTCAGTCGACAGGCAGATGTTATCTCAGGCTCCTCAAAGTAAATATGGGCATAAACGTTTAATAAATGTTTTAATTTTAATTTTTTAACTTTTTAAACGTTTTATAGTTATTAAAAGTTTTAGACTTATTAAATGTTTTACATTTATTAAACATTTTAAACTTATTAAACGTTTTAGACTTATTAAAGGTACTAGACTTATTAAACACATGATGAGACAATGCGTGCAAGTTCTTGGAACTTTTGTTGGGTACACTCTCGCAGTCCTTTCTCTAATTAGGATTTAATAGGTAATTCAGTCTCTACCATTCTTCAAGTCCAAACGGCAAACGGACGATTGACATAAAAAATCTCTCATTCAATAATATTTGGAGTCAGATGGACATCAGGTCTGTGACTGACAGTCTTACCATATAAAAGATATTAGACAAAAGTCAAAATCTTACTTGTGAGGTTCGTAAAGTGTTTACTCTTTCTTCTCTCCAAAGTCTTCAAGAAAGCAAGCTAAGTGACTTCAAAGCTTCACGACGGAGCAGTTGACACTATTATCTCACCGCTTTCTTACATAAAAAGTGCATATTTTCTCCATTATATTTATCAGATCTTACATTATGTCCTTCCTTTATCACATTTTTGTTACCATGGCATATAACGTTATCCAATGTATCATGAACCTGAGAAGAAACTACTTATCAACTGCCATTATCGATGGCATGATATAAACAAACATAATAGACACTATGCTCCCTTAGCTCTCTTCTTTCTTTTTTCTTTTTTTTTTTTGTATATTTCAATTCAAGTATGTGAATTTTTTTATATTATCTTTTAATATCACTATCTTTACCCTCTTTCAATTTGTTAAATTGTCAATTCATTGACAATCAAAACTTGATAGAGAGAATCTTATACAAAAGTATATTATACTTAATAAAACTGTATCCACCCTCATAAGAGTTAATATTAATTTCTGCAAGACGACAAATATTGATTGTCGTGAATATTCCATACCCTAGTGGAAGATCAGAGGTAAAATGTCGTGTGTATCAAGCAAACACTGTCGTTTGTAAACCGAATATACTAATTATTCTCCAGGCATTCAATCGAGAGAATGTTCCTCAAGATCATGCATGTCCATAATCATTCATTGGGGTTTTTTTTTTTTTTGATAAATATATATTTATATATATATATATATATTACCACACTATTAATTAATAGAATCAGTAACTGATTCATGCTTGATATTTATGCCAAACACACCTAATTAAAACACAGACAGTAACTATTTAATTACCTAGTTTGAAGGGAAGATAGATGCAAGGAACTCCTCATCCTCCTTGAAAATCTGCATGTTCTTGGACTTCATTACAAACCCCACTGCTTCCTCATTAAACTCAAGGACGAAACACAACTTTATCAGCTCAAATAGTGCACCAATATGATCGCTATTTTCCCATAACAAACCCTCTGATATTGCTTCAGAGAAATATGTAGCATACTCGATCATCTTCTTATATCCACTGGATCTGTCCAACTTTTGTGCAAACAACTTTGAGGCCTCCCTATCCCAACGTATCATCCGGCTCGCTTTCAATTCCACGATTTCCCCTGAAGAAAGTGATAAAGTATACTTGACAGTGATGGGTTCGACTGTCTCTAGGAAATTCATATTCAGAAGCCCTTTAACGGATTCATGTCGCCTCTCTGCTTCCATCTTCAACACAGGATCTGCTAGAAAACCGAGGATGAGCCTAACCAACCCTTTCTTAATCAAAATATCCTTTGGATTCACCTGATTGAGTTGAGCAACATCCACCATTGATGCTTCTTCCTTCTTTACCGATTCAGATATAGTCCGGACCCCCATTTTCCTGTACATTTCAAGCAATTTTGTCTGAGGTAATGAAGGCGAGCTTCGCTCAGGATACCAGACAAATATGGGTCGAGGAGAAACCTGTTCAAAATGATCCTTCAGCAAATGATCATCGACAACGAAAACATCACGCTTGTCGGACAGCAAAATTCCATTTGAATCTGAAGCAACCGGTAATTTCTCCAACATAGCAGTGAGAGTTCTCTCAGTCTTTCCACTCCAATGCTTAGAAACATAGACCCAGAACTTGAAACAGTCTTCATGTGACACTTGGTGTCTTGAACTTTCCCAAACCTTCCAAAGCTGGCAGTAATCATCAACAGAGGGATTATTTTTAACATTGTAAGCCCTTGAGAAAAAAAAGAGTAGCTTCTGGTCATAGTATTTTTCCAAAACTTGCAGGCGCAAACTAAAGAGATCATCCTTGTCATGCAAAACACACTCTCCGGGGCTGACCCACTTTCCATTCTCAGTTCCATTTGGGATCCAAATCCTTTTGGCTGCTTCAGTGTCTGGCTCCCAATTAAATTCACTCAAGTAGTTATAAATTCGAACTATAGTGGAAAACGCATGATGGAAATCAAGGTGACTGGCAATCAATGGGCATCCTTCCCTTACATCCACGGTAACATGAATATGATTAAGCTCATTTTTGTATGATCTAATGTTAGAACCATAAAAACCTTCATCAAGAAAAGGTCCATCTGTATGCTTCAAATGAGAGCTCCACGTAGAATCGAACAACAAGCATTGATCTGGAGGCCTATAACCATCATTCGTCTTCAACCATTTTTGAGAGATTCTTTTGCAGAAAGTGTCTGGAAATTCGTAACTCCCATGATCATGCAATAAAATGCGGATGCATTCTAGCATGGCAACCACATTTGCAGGAGTTATGACAGAAGGGTCCTGTGGGAAAAAAAGACCATCAGCAATAAACTTTACACCATCTTTGAATTCTGTGACAACCCCTATACTTTTCAGCTCTTTCTTGTATTCGTGAATGTCCTTGCCATAATAATTGTCAGTATCATCTACAAAAGGGAGCAGAGTTATTGGGGCAATTGATTGCCAATCTGGACCATATAGAATGCAATTGCTTGGAATACTGCAATCACCAAGCCTAGTTCGCAGCCACTTCACTTCACGGACAAGTTTCCTAAGATCTGGAGGAAACTTATGTGGAGTATCCTTTAGCAGTATGTAACATGACAAAAAGGACAACACATTTTCTTTCGTCATGGCAGCCGCTTGCTGCTTGAAACTCTGGGCAAATACTTTGACTGCCTCCTCAAAATCCACCTTTACGCCTATTTGCCGCAACTCGTTTCTGTACAAGAAGATGTTGTCTCCATAAAAATCATGATCAATGAGTGGGAAACCGCTGAAAACGTGTAGGATGCATGCCCACTGAGAGTCAAACAAGAAACATTCTCCTGGAGACTTGTAACCAATATTTGTCTTGAAGCATTTCACACCACTCAATGTTCTGATGAGTTTGCTGGGTTGTCCTGAACGCCGCATACATTCCAATATCAATATAACACCCTCAGCTGTCAGAGAAGAGAAGGATGAAGGTGGTTTTAAATTGTCTACAACAAGCTTGTAACTTGCATTGAAGCCAATTAACACGCCAAGGGACCTGAGTTCCTCTTTATAAGAAAGGATTTCATCCCCAAAGTAACATGTATCGATGAAGGGGAGATTACTGATTTGAGATGCAACTTTCCATTCATCATCAAACAAAACAGATCCAACTGGAGACATGTCACCGCTGGATGTCCTCAGCCATCTTCTTTCATTGATAGTATTGATGAATTTTTCCGGTGCAAGATAATTTTCCCTCAAAAACCTAACGAAATTCAAAACAGAGAGCACCTGGCTTCTAGTTAAAGTGGAGGAATCAGCAAGAGACATGAGATGCTTCCCAATAAATTCACATGCTTCTCCATACTCAAACATGACGCCAATTGTCTTCAGCTCCTCCTTGTATTTATTTATTTGATCACCATAGAAACTTTGATTAATCAATGGAATATCAGCAAGCACTAACCCGTTCTGCAAAATGGTTCCAAGTGAAGAAGTAAGCATGAATGAACCAGAGGTGGCCTGTAACCCGAGCAGCCATTGGTAGTAATCTTCAGCCAGCCACCTTCCTTTATGCTTGCCAAGAATCTCTCTGGAATGTGAGTTCTCCTACATTTCAAGTTTTGAATCCAATCTAAAAGCAAGAACGCATTTTGTTTGGTGAGAGGTGCATAAACAGCAGGAATTGCGACATTGGGCGGAGCTATATGAGGGATATCAGAAGCATCAACATGAGTTTTAAGGAAGTCCAAGAGCTGTTCTCCAGAACAAGATTCACCTGCAAAAGAATCCAGACGCAAATATTCTTCTCCTAACTCAACATAGCCTTCATCTCTCCATGGATTTGAACCAATCAATCCCGCCCATTTGCTTCGGTTGGCAGGGACCAGAACCCCTTTCCTCTGCCTGATTAGATCCCCATAGTTATTTACGAGGGGCATAATACCACATAAATAATCTACTTCACCTTTTGACAGATGACTCTTTGCGAAAGAGTGATATAAGAAGTGAACAAAGGCAATGGCAAGCTTCCGGTCATTATTGATAGATTTATTAACGTGAACTGCATAGTCATATACATCCACAGCACCAATCTTGACATGTTCTTGAAGCCATTGTTGTAAATTCATCTTCTTCGGAAATAATCGAATAGCTTCCTGTGTGATTTGTGGCATAAAAAAACGACTGGCAAGACAATGGAATTCCGAGTTCCAACTAATTAGCCACCAAGAATGACGAGAATGCTTGGATAAGGACACGACCTTATAAGAGTTTCTGCATTCATCTATGCTGCACAAAGATACATCCCCATCAACACCCAAATATTTTATGATTGGTATGCTTTTCATCTTGGTGCTATCAAATTTTGACTTCCAATTGTCGGCAACAAATAGTAAAATCTCCAAATACACGTCCTTAGCAACGCCTGCAACAAGGTTAGAACTTTGGATGCACTTGGCATACCATTCATTGTTGACTGGTTCCACTCCTAAGAAACTTAATATATGATCATACTCCCCTATATCAAGTGAAGAACTCAGTATATACTTTCCATGGGATGAGAGATTAAGCAAGCTCACCCCCTGCTTCCCTGCCTTGTCCAAAATGTTCCAAAAATCAGGCATAAGCCTACCAACTTCGCATGGTTTATGAAAGAACTTCTGCTCTGTGTATGACTGACTTGGGACAATATTTTCTTTGACAAGCTTTTCCTTGATTGAATTCCTCGCTTTGTTCAATTCTTGATAAGAAGAGCTGTTGACAGGAATGAACCTGAACATGGAAGCCAAACTTGATGGTGGAACATTCTCAGAAGTTCGAACTAGGGAGACAAAAGAATCAATAAAAGCGGAGGAAACACAGTCAAGAATCCCTTGGTTCCACTTGCTGTCCAAGAGAATTGTTTCCCGTGATGATGCAAGAAGAAAATCTGCCTGAATTATAAAAGGAAAGTTAGTAACCATCTCTGTGGGAAGAAATGCATAGATCCCAGGTGAACTGGTCCCTCTGTTGAGACGCTCTGCAAGAGGAAAAGCCAACGTGATCACTAACTCTTCTACTTCCATTCTTCTTTCCACTATGTTTTCATGTCTTACAGGGAACTTTTGCTTCCACATATAGTAGCTGCATTGTGCGTCAGACCCATTATTCTTTCTCTCAGCGGAGAGATGGAATGTGCAGGACTCAGCATCAATGTTCTTCCTCATCACATAGTTAGTCTCGCTTCTAATAGAAATTGCACTAACGGTATTGAGCTTAGGATCCTTATTATGTTCCCTGACTGAGAGCCGCTTCAACTTTGTTAGGAATAAAAGAACTTCAGGATGAACACTTGAGAGCTGCTGCTTCACAGGTTTGACCTTATCAGGCTTCAAAGGTAAGACAATTGTTGTTGTAGGGAGAGATGTTTTGGAACCATATAGCTGTTGTATATCAGAAAGAGTTGGATTCTCCTCGACCCATTCTGGAACTATGTACCCAAGGTTGCAATGTGGGCAAGGCTGTTCGTTGAATCGTATCTGATAACCATTGCTAAATATGTAGGGCTGAGTAGTAATGAGAAATACACTCTTGAACCCAATTCCTGCATTTTTAACCATATGGTAATTTAATTAGAAATAAAAAGAACATACATATCCTTCCCATTCTCACAGAGCCAAAAAAGAAAATAAAATAAAACTACATGAGTGATGGCAACTCTCGAATTAAAGCTGGGATCCATACTTCCAACAGCTTCGTTTAGTGTTGTCAAATTTTCAGATTAAAGTTTATCTTATGATTGCACAGATCAAGTAATATCTTGAGCATAGAGAGAGAGAGAGAGAGAGAGAGAGAGAACAGTTAAGGAATAAGCTTGTAATTTCTAGAAGTTACACTCATTGTAATCATCTTTCATATGACTTTCAAGGAGATGTTACCAAGTACTTCCCAAACATATTAACTTTCATGTAAGCATTTATCGGTTACAAAACAATATGTAAAAGTTGTTGCTTTTGTCTATCAGTATAAATCTAACTTAAATACAAAACAATATTTGAAGGCTAGAGATATCAAAAAACAAAACCCCATCAAAGTAAACACCACATTCTCAAACGCATGACAACTTATGAATCTTGACGACTCATCACCCCAAAACAACTTTTCGTAGCAATTTCCACCATTGTTGTTTACTTGTTTATGCATATGCATGCTCGATCGTTCTGAATTAATCTTTCCAAAAATGATTACAGACACACATCAGATGCTAGCATTTTTAAGATACGTGAGAATATTGCAATATCGATGGTATAAAGTATAGGAGTACGTAGTAATATTATTAATTGGAGTGAAAAAGTAGTATATAGGCAGGTATTACCTCTCTCTCCAATATAACCTCCTCGTTTCCTCTTGCCTTTCTTGGTGGACCGACCAACACTGCAAATGGAGTCTATGTTTTTAGAAGAGAAACCTTTCTCGTTGTTGAAAATAAGTAATGTTGATGGAGCTCCCGTGCCCATAATGTCCTCCGAGGTTATCAGGAACTCAAGAGATGGACTCAACCCCTCCATGTATTCATTATCTTCCGCATTCTGATACACATACACACACAATATTTAAATTCACCAATATCTAATTTTAATATTTGGTTACTAATTAATTGTAAGCTGGAAATACACAACTTTCAATATATTATTATCTGGCCTATGTATCATGCATCGGCCATGTGTTCCGTTTCATTATCCAACAACCTTTTAAAAAAATGAAGCAAAATGCTCAAGTCATAAAAGAATTATACAAAAATAATTTTATAAACTAACGTAAATTGATGTAATTCATCAAATTATAAAGTTAATTTTATTGTAAAATAGATGATTTAACGGATCAGATAAAATTACATCAGTTTGTGAGATTATTTTTATATAATTCTTTTATGGATTTATATGATTTGAAACTCTAAAAATGAAAGCTCAAAAGGAAAATGATACTCTCACCACTGTTTCTTATCGTTGGAATTTTTTTTTTTTTTCTTTATTTTATTTTATTTATAAGTAAAACTAGACGCGTTAAACACAATGTAGAAATAAGAATTTCTTTTTACTTTGTAATTAAGGAAGTATTTTTTAATAATATTAAGATTTTTTTATTTTTTACAAAAATGTTAAAAAATACAAGTAAAAAAAAAAAAAATCAACAACACTTAACGGTAGCTCCCAGAGCGGGGACGTAGCACCGCCATCTCAAAATCTCATTTTTCTCGGAAGTCAACAAATTAAGGTGACTTTTAAGTCAAGTACTAGGATATACATCGATCATCATGATCATCACGAAGATCAAACACACACACAAATTAAAGCAAACCATGCATGTGAGAGTGAATGAGTGAGGAACCTGAATGAGTTCCATGAGAAAGTGGACATCCTTGGCGTAAAGTTCAGCAGAGAGGTTCTTGACGGCCTGGTGAAGATCCTCCGTCAATGGGTTCAGTTCTCCTCCGATTGAAAACTTTTTTCTACGTATCTCTTTTATGTGTTCTCTCGCCGTCATTTCCATACCTTCCCAAAACACACGCACAATGACACAATTACCACCAGATCTTAGATTATAGCCAGAGAGTACTACTGAAAGTAGTCAGAGATAGTGTGACCAAGCACGTATTTATATGCCGAGCAGGAACCTTAACGAAGAAGGTTTACTTCCCAGTTCCCAAACAAGGAAAAAAAAAGGGGAAGCAAAACACAAAAAAACAAAGGTGTTGGGACAGTGAGGGAGAGAGTTATAAAAAAGAAGTTTTTTTTTTTTTCTTCCTCGGATCTTCACAACCGTAGAGCAGATTAGCTTTGGGTGCTGCCCTTTTTTCAAAACCAAAACAAAATACCCAAATGATAAATCCTAGAACACAAAAGCAGAGAGAAAGAAAGAGACATATGGGTATAGAACGAAATCAGAAATCATGTTTCGGAGAAGAGAAAGTGTGGGGTGAAGAGAAGAGGAATGAAATGAATTCGAAGACCCAAACCCAGGATAGCAAACGAGGCGGTTTTGTTTATTTGCCACGTCGGATGTGAGGCGGCGGCGAGGACGCATCCCGGTTTTACACAGCATTTTTAAAAAAAAAAAAAAGCAAAACATAAAAAAAGAGAAGTCTTGGGACTCTACGAAAACTGTTTTTGCATGGACATTTGACCATTTGAGGTTGATACGACACTGAGACGAGAGAGAATAAGTTGAGATTTGGGTTTGATATGAAAATTTTATATTTTATTTTAAAGTTTAAAATATTATTTTTTAATTTTAAAATTTAAAAAAATTGAATTAGAATTTAAAAAAATTGAATTAGGATTTAAAAAAATCAAATTGTTTATTATATTTTGTATAAAAATTTAAAAAAAATATAATGATGAGTTAAAATGTAAAATTTTAAAAATTTTTAATTTTCAAATCAGCCATAAAAATAAGTATTTTTTTTTATTAATAAGAAATTGAGAAAGAGAGCAAAAAGGGTGTTTGGGATTGTACGTGCGAAAACTGCTTTTGCGGAACTTTTGAACGCAAATCGACGACCACTTGATACCTTTCGTCGCGCCTTTTCGCTTTCCAAGAATCCAAGGAAGAGGCTAGGAGGAAGGAGGAATCCACCGGTGGAAAGTCAGCTAAGGTCATTTTGTTTTTCGAAAAAATACCCGAGTTATAACTTAAATCAAACATTAAAAAAACTCTAAAAACAAAATAATTTATATAACTTCGAAAAAATTGAATCAAATTAAAACTTAAAAGAGTTAACAAACAAAAATTCAAAAATAATTATACCAAACGAAAAAGATCAATAAGTTTTCTCACACAAAAAATTAAAAAAATAAAGAAGTAAAAGAATAGTACTAGAACGAAATATTTCGATACTGATACCGTTTCGTGTACCGTTTCGAGATAGTCGATATATGAATAAATTATATATAAATGTATATATAAAAATTATATTTCAAAATAATAGTCTATATATGAATAAATTATATATAAATACATAAATATATAAATTATAAATAGTCTAGTCTGAATTGACATGTACGGTCGGTATTTCGACCAGTACGAAACACATAGTATACCTGTATCGGACCGATGGCCGGTACGAAAAATACCGGCCGTACTAGCCGATACGGTACGATATTTAAAACTCTGTAAAATACACCAAGTCCAAATTGGATATCAAGGTCTAGCCTATCAATAAGTCATCACTAGAATAAAAATGAAGAGAGATGGAAATGAGACAAGGGGGTGAGGGTGTTAGAAGACATGGAAGTGTCATGAGAAAGTGAGAAAGAGAGAGGGGGTCAGACATGCAAAGTAAACATCTCTCACTACTATCGAGGTGCACGCATGAAAAATGTCAGATAAAAAGGACAAGGTGCCTACGGTTTCAGGGACTTTTTCCAGGAGGGCTTCTTTTGACTCTTCTTTTGACTTCAACTTCTTCTTCAACTTCAGAATAGAGAGATCCAGAGAGAACCTCTTCTCCAATCAGTAGATCTACAGCTCCCATTGTATAGTGAGAAAAGAGAGACTATGAGAGACTATAAACAAGCATATTATAGTGAAATCTTTCCTCCCCAAATCCTCGTGGATGTAGGTCTAGTGTTGAACCATGTACATCTGTGTTCATCTCTCCTTATTTTCCCTGCATTTAAATACTCTTCACCACTATAGATGTATGTATCGACACCGTACAGCCGCATTAGACCACTACTAGGGGCTCCAAACAACACTGATTGAAACCCAACCCACCTCAATGCATCTCGGGAATGGATCTTTCTTCCATTCTTGACTGTGCATTTTTGGGTGTTAACATTGAGGATATATTTTCTATTTGGGTGATTGAATTTTAGCAGATCATTAATTAGTAGAGATGGAGAGATCATATGGAGAACAAATATGGATGGATCGATCATGCATTGGTTTTATTTTTGGTCAAATAACGTATTTCATGGTGCCCTTTTTTTCCAAATGAGATACTAGATCGATCCTTAGTTTATATACATTAATTCTTAATTCTTTTTTTTCAAATGGGTTTGACTATTTTTTATGTTTATTAAACAAATTCAAATGTATTTTTATAATATTATGAATGTGTATTTAAAGTTATTATTAGATAAAAAAAAAATTCTTACTGTTCAAATGTCCAAAAATTGTTTGAACATATAGTTAGTCTAACTATTCAAACGAGTACAAAGAACATTCGAATGTAGTCTGTAATTGATGTTTGAACATAGATACAATTCGCATTCAAACATTATAAGCTTTCAAATGATTTTTTACGACATCGAACATTACATATACATTCGAAAACTGAACATTCAAACGTTTTACCCTGATAATATATTCGAACGTATAAGAATTCAATCAGTCACTCAACACAATGCGTTTGAACATAGATGTAAGGTCAAACAATTTAACGGTTGAACGTTTCTACGTAACAATATGTTCGAATATATTAGAATGGATCGACCACTCAACCCAATGCATTTGGAAAAATCATTACGTTCGAACACTACAACTTTTCACATTAGTTCACTTGAGCAATGATGGCGATACCACTCATTCATATTTTTTCTACAACTTTTTAATAAAATAATATTTTTTTAAATTTATATCAAATTAAAATTAAAACAAATATTTAAAAAATATTATTTTAATATAAAGTTGTAGATAAATGTAGAAGAGTAGGAAGGATATTATTTCTCTAGTTCGCTTATTTTGTTTGTGAAGGAAACCCTCTTCCTTAAGGTTCATGCATGTTCAGTATACACGTGCGTACTGCTCGATTGGTCTACTTTCACCCTCTGGCCGTTATAAGCTATGACATATATATATATATATATATATATATATATATATATATATATATATTTTTTATAGACCATATATATGGTAATTGTGTCATTGCGCGAGTGTTTTGGGACAGAATGGAAATGGGGAGAGAACATGACTGCTTAGAAGGGATACGCAAAACAAAATTTTCATTCGGAGGGGAACTGATGAACACTTTGATCGTGGATCTTCATCAGGCTATCAAGAATCTCTCTGCTGAACTTGACGCCAAGGATGTCCACTTTCTCATGGAACTCATTGAGGTTCATCAGTGATCACTCTCTCACTCTCTCTCTCTCTCTCATATATATATATATATATATATATATATATATATATATATATATATATATATATATATGTGTGTGTGTGTGATAAATATTTTAGCTACAAATAGATTACATAAAATTAAATCCACAAATTAATATGACTTTGTTGATGTTGTGTTTCGCGAGCCTGGACGACTCTACGCCAATAGTGCCATGATGTGAATTATTTGGATGCTCCAGCAATGTTCCGGTGCAGCTGTATGGTGGAGGTTTGTACGTCCATGGCGGTGAATGAAAAATAAGTGCAGGGTGAGTAAAAAGAGATGGACATCAAGATTTACATGATTCGGCAACATGCCTACGTCTACGGGAGTTTGGGGAGGGAAGTCTCCACTATAATATATCTGTTTATAGTCACTATAATATATCTGTTTACAATCACTAATGAATCCTCATATCTCAAAAAAAAAAAAGAATCCTCAAATCTCACTGTATAGAGAAGGTTGGAGTTCTTCCTCTTGTAGATGCTGTCTTCCTTGTGAGGCTGCTGGAAGAAGAAGATTTGGTTGTAGGAGAGTTCAGTCAGTGTGTGTAGTAAAAATCCTTAATTCTTCCTCAATATATCTATCGATCCCCCTTTTCCTTCTCCTTTTGATGTTGTCTAAGCATCCTCTTTTATATATTTGCCTGACCCTTTACTGTACATAGGGGTGTAACCGGTCTGATCCGGTTCGATTTTAGACAAAATTTAGGATTTGTATTTTTCAAAATCGATTACGTCTCGGTTAGCCTCCTAAACCGGTACCTTAGGTTTTACTGATCCGGTTCTGTTTTCTAGTTTTTTAAAAATATAAAAAACATATAATAAAGTGTTACTTCTTATGATAAAATGTTATTAATAATTTAATATATATATTTTATGTTTAAAGCATATGATCAATTAAATTTTTATCTTTAAGATTAAACTTTTATTTTATAAATTATAATAACATTATCTTATATATAATTATATTAATAACATATGATCAAACAAATTACAGATGTTCATATTTAAGATTAACATTTTATATTATAATTTATAAATTATAATATGAAATTATATAATTATATATTATATATAAAAATTTGTTATAATTATATCTTATATATAAAACTTATATATAAAAAATATTTTGTATAATATATGAAATTAATTTATATATATATGTTTTCCAACCAGTTCGGTCCGATTCGGTCCTGAAAACTATGGAACCGAAACCGGATTGGGTCCAGCCGGTTTTCATAATATAGAAACCGGTTCCGGACCGGACTGATTCAAAACTGGACCAACCAGTCCGGTCCGATCCAGTTTTTCAGTTTCTCGGTTTAAATTTACATCCCTAACTGTAAATGCCAACCTGCCATGAGTTGGCAGACCTCCCTTGTGTGAACCATTTGCTTTCTTCCCCTGACCCTTTGACATTTACAGCCCTCATATCCCTCTTGTCTCCCTCTAACCCTCTGACTTTTACAGCCCTCATATCCCTCTTGTCTTTTCCTTGTCTTCCCTTTTTGTCTCTAGTGATGGCTTGGTAAGCTGGGCCCAATTTATGGGCTATGGGCATTTTTGCCCTTCATAGAACTCCGCGAATTTTTAGCACCATTTTGGGGTTGGAAATTATAAAGAAACTTTATTGTGTTCCTATTTCCTCAGCTTTTCTTTCTGCTCCTATTTCCTCAGTTTTCTTTTCGTTCCTATTTCCTCAGTTTTTCTTTTTGCTCATGTCCTTATTATTGGGTTGGGCCCAATAATGCCTCTTGAGCATGGAGCTTGAATGGGGCGGGAGATGGACTCGACTGAGTAAAGTATGAGCGTGGTGCTCGCGAGTAGGGGTGTAATCGGTCTGGTCTGGTTTTGGACAAAATCTTAGATCGAACCGGTATGACCGGTTTTGTATTTTTCAAAACCGATTACGCACCGGTTACCTTCCTAAACCGGTACTTCCGGTTTTACCGATTTCCGGTCCAGTCCGGTCCAGTCCGATTTTTTAGTTTTTTTAAAATGAAAATTTGACATTAGTATAATATTAGGTTATGCTTGGAAGATAAGATAAGATGAGAATTTTTAAAAATTTTGTGAATAGTGTTAAGATGAAAGTTTAAAATATTATTTTTAAATATTATTATTGTTTTGAGATTTGAAAAAGTTAAATTAGAATTTGAAAAAGTTGAATTGTTTATTATATTTTGTATGGAGATTTGAAAAAGATGTAATGATGAGATGAGATAGAGATGAGATGAGATTTCTCATCTTTGTTTCCAAACATAACCTTAGACTTTTTTTTTTTAGAGAAGAGACGAGGTCACATGTCCAAGAGTGACCCCGGCCCATATTTATTAATAAAAACCTCATTTATGGCGGAGGAATACCTTGACAAAACCCAACCCTAAAGAATTACAAATTAACTCCCAAAACCTAAAGCAAAAACCAAAAACTAGAGCACCAAATCCAAAAATATTAACAAATAACAACCAAACCTTCCTAACGTAAAACGCACGAGATTTACACTATAATTTCGAGCGCCTGACGTACATAAAGCCAGGACTACAACTTAGGGAAGCTTTTAACGTCATTTGATTCGAATAGCAGGAACTCCTAATCGGTCCATACACACCAGTCCTCTCATTCGAGAATGACAACTTTCCTCACCTATAAAATCCAGAATGACTCCATGTGATCCTTCTTTCGCCAAAAAATCTGCTACCGTATTTGCTTCCCAGAAGATATGCCTAAATCGAGCATTTAACTCTAAGGCAATCTCTTTTATCTCTTCCCAAAAATCCCACATGAACCAAAGTCGACAAAATCCAGATGCAAGCCATTTCATGATTACCATCAAGTCCGACTCTACTATGATATCTCGCAACCTTAAATTTCTACATAAACGAAGACCATCAAGTAATGCTCGACATTCTGCCAAATTGTTTGAAGCAATTCCATAAGCATGTGCAAAACCTACTATGACTCTCCCATTGGAATCTCGGATTACCCCACCACCCCCTGCTTCACCTGGATTATTGCAGGCACCACCATCTACATTAAGCTTCATCCTACTTGTAGGAGGCATACTCCATTTAACAAATGAAACACTTTTGTTATGAATAGGCACAATCTGCATCATTAATCTCTCCATCACCACCTTCTCATTTTTCCTCAAGTACTGGAATTTTTTTAGTTTGCAGGAAGCATTATTGAGAAAGACCTTCACATTTCTAATAACATCTTCTACTTTAAACGGTTCACCCTCCATTCTAGCTGCACACTTGGACCTCCATAACGCCCAAGAGATAAAAATGGAAAGGGTTCCACATATCCATCCTACTTGAGTGTTTGAATTTGCTCTCAACCACCAAAACGAAACCATACCCTTCCAATTTCGAATCAAGGGTAATCTGATCTGGCAAATGTTTGCAAAAAACCTCCACACCCTTTGAGCATTAGTTCCCTCACATAAAATATGATTCATAGTCTCCACTTGAGGTACAATACAGCAATGGCATTTTGAGGCCACGGGGATACTCAGGTGTTGTATAGCATCATCTGTCGGAACTGCTCCCTGTTTCGCTCTCTTGCAGAAGAAAGACATTGTCTTCGGTATCTCAGCTTGCCATAACCACTTCTTCCACTCACAAACTTGCCCGTGTTGCCTGGAAATTTCCCAAGCCGATTTCGTGGAGAAATTACCATCTAAAGAATGCTTCCAAATGAGCACATCTCTTCCCTGCCGTAGCTTAACGCCAGAATTTGCAATTCTCTGCAACACTTTAGGCGTTACCAAATGCTGAATCTCTTCCATTTTTGGTCCCCTTTCATTGATCACGTCTATAAGCAACAAATTAAAATTACTTACCACTGGACACAAATTCATTAAAGGACCACAACCCACCCAATTATCCATTTAGAAATTTATCCTCCCATTCCTAACAATCCATTGCGAATTTAGCATCACCTTAGGCAACAATGCTCTAATTCCCTCCCAGAACTGAGATCCTCTCTTCTCTTGGATCACTTTAAAAATATGCTCCCCGCGTATATATTTTTGTCTGAAAAAATCCGCCCACATTGACTCTCCCTTCAGTAACTTCTAGTCGAATTTCATAAGCAAAAAATCTTGCACCTCCATAAGATCTCTAATACCAAGACCTCCCTCTTCTACTGGCTTACAAATATTCCTCCAAGAAATCCATTTTCGCTTCCTCATCTCCAACGAAGATCCCCACAGAAAATCAGAAAAAATCCTTTTCAGATTAGAAAAAACAGCTTTCGGCACCTTCATGACTGATAACATGTGAATTGGCATGCTATTCAACACATGTTTAATAAGAATAATCCTTCCCCCAAAAGATAACATCTTACTCTTCCAGCTCCCTAACTTCTTTTGAATTTTTTCTAGCATAAAATCAAAAAGTCTGATTTTCATCCGTCCCACATAAAGTGGAATTCCCAGGTATAAACAAGGCCAAAACCCCTCTTCAAAACCAGATAGCAGCTTTAATCTATTCCGTCTATCCATTGAAATGTATGAAGAGAATAAAATCGTAGACTTACTCGGGCTAATTAGCTGTCCAGACATAGCTTCATATCTGTGCAACGTAGACATAAGATTTCGGATAGCCACCTTTCCTCCGTTAGCAAAAATAAAAATATCATCTGCATATAACAAATGAGAAATAAGAGTGCCTCCACTCGGGTGATAAGGTTTAATACGCCCCACCATAAATTGCTGATTTAGCATACGAGATAGAATCTCCTGCAATAAAATAAAAAGGTAAGGTGATAAAAGATCTCCTTGCGTAACCCACGCGATGCCTGAAAAAAACCTTTAGCGCATCCATTTAACATAACCGAGTAATACGGAGATACAATGGCATTGTACACTAGATTTCTCCAATTTTCAGAGAAACCCAATCTTCGTAACACTTCTATAAGGAACCTCCAATTCACACGGTCATAAGCCTTTGCCATATCAATCTTCATCATCACGTTACCCCCTCTCACTTTCCAATTAATTCCCTGAGACAATTCCTAAGCCAAAGCCATATTCTCAAAGATGCTTCGCCTAGGAATAAAAGCAGCTTGCTCTTTAGAGATAATTCTATCAAGAATAGGCACCAATCTTACCACCATGATTTTAGTCATAATTTTATACACCACCGAGTAAAGGCTAATAGGCCTAAACTGACCAAACCCCACTGGTTCTTCCACCTTAGGTATCAAAACCAAATTTATTGCCCCAAAAAAAGTAGTAAACGGTTGTCCATCAAAAACATCCTTAGCCATTTGTACAAGATCATTTTTAACAATATCCCAAGCAAGAACAAAAAAAGAAGTTGAGTACCCATTAGGTCCTGGGCTGCTGTCCGAAGGAATTGACCAGAGTGCATGTTTCACTTCCTCCACAGACGGGGTCGCACACAATAATTCATTTTCAGCCTCTGTTACAGACGGAACAAGCAAGTCCAGTTCGTGAGCATCTAGGACAACATCAGTTGAGGAGAAAAGCCCCTGGAAGAACACCACGGCCTCATCATGCACCCTATCCGCAGAATCTAAAACACGCCCATCATCAAGAAGCATCTTCTCAACTTTTTTATTCTTCTTCTTAACATTCATAGAAGCATGAAAAAAACTAGAGTTAGCATCTCCTTCTGTAATCCATTTAATTCTGGATTTCTGGCAAGCCAAAATGTCTTCCCTGTGAACCCATTGCAGATGATCTTGCTTACAAAGTATTAAGTCCTTTTCAGACACAGCAGAATAATTACTAGAAACTTCCTCTTCCAGCCAAGTAATCCGGTCTTCGAGCCGTTTTATTTCTATCTCAATACACCCAAAGACATCTTTATTCCATTTCATCAATACACCTTTTAATCTCTTTAATTTCTTCTTGATCCTCACCATAGCACATCCTTCAACATTTTCCTCCCAAATCCGCCGCACCAACGGAAGAAAATCAGCATGAGAACCCTACATTCGAAGAAAATGAAAAGGCCGCGCACCCACCTCTCTATTCTTGAATAATTGAATCATCATTGGGGCATGGTCAGAAGATGTTCTCGGCAAGTAGCTAAAATTAGCACCCCCGAAAGCATTAACAAACTGCATATCCACCAAAACTCTGTCTAATCGAGCCCAAATTCGCCTACCTCCAAGTCTACCATTACACCAAGATAACCGATTACCTTTGGATGGAAGATCCAACAAAGCACAGTCATTAATACACCCATTGAAATCAGCCTTAGCCCAAGAAGCTTGTAGCAAGCCCCCAACTTTTTCACTATCATTCCTAATAATGTTAAAATCCCCTCCAATTAGCCAAGGTAACCTATGAGGATCTTGCAACCTGAGATAATCCCATAAGTCTTGTCGATGATCCCGGAAGCAACTGGCATACACAATAGTTGTCAACACACGCCTATGACCATAAGAAAACCAACCCGTGATAGCTTGATCTGTACTTGAAAGCAGTTCAAAGTTAAGTTCTTCTACCCAAAAAAGCTAAATTTTCCCACCCATATCCGCATTATTAACAAAAGATGATAAATGCAACCATCTCGCCCATTTACTACATTTATTCGCATTAAGAAAAGGTTCCAAAATAGCCACCACCAGATGACGGCTTTTATTCAAAATATGCCGAAGCCTATGTTTCGACGAAAGAATCCCCCTTATGTTCCAGATGAGAATAGACATAACAAATCAAATAAATTTTCTAGAATGCGTACGACATTCCAAGACAACAATGGACTTCTCTTTTCTTACCCCCTTTACCTTTTTCATCGGCACATTCATATCAGGGTCTGAATCAAAAGTTTTTGCAGCCAACTCATTCAACTCACCTTCTTGCTCCCCATCAGACGTCGACCTGCACAGTTCCTCCTTCTCAAAATTATCCTGCCCATGGAAAAAAATTTCTCGCCCCAGACCACCTATCTCGAACTCCAAGGCCTCATTAATCAACCTCAACGAATTCCTAGGAGCCGAATTAGCCATATCACACCATTTCCCAGAGTGTACTACAGGTATCTGGGATTGCAGTAGCCCCTCTACCACGACATTATTCTCGGTCTGTGTCTATTGGATCTTACCATTTGCACTCAAACTTTTCACGTCCGAGATACTCTGCTCAGGATACACCACCAGATCAGCATCACTATTAATATCCTCATAAGTATGGTGCACCACTCCCTGCTAAGAAATAATTAACATTGTATTCGACCACCCCAATGCCATCACTTGATGAGCCTTGTTAGACTCCAATATTTGCTTGCGTCTCAGCTTTGACAGTTCCCCACTCTTTAGCTGCACAACATGTTCCTGTTCTGATCCCTTGTTATGCTCAACCTTTTGCCATATTTGGTTAACCAGTTTTGCGGTCCCAATTCCTGCCAATTTACTAGTCTGTTGTTTGACACGATCACCTCTTCGGCATTTAGATTCCATATGGCCTTGTTTTCAACAAGTTCCGCAAAAGCTAGGCAACACCTCATAAAAAACTTCCTATAAAAGACTTGAATTCCCATGTGGAGGACCCAACCAAAAAGAATGCCTCAATGGAACAGAAAGATTTACCTCCACACAGATTCAAGTTGCCTCTAGTCGGGAAACACAAGCAGTAGCGTTATCCCGCTTCAGATATTTTCTGAAACCATCACCAATACTTCGCAATATGGATTCTTGGAAATAATTCGGGGGTAATCCCGGCAAAGTCATTCACACCGGAACCCAAGGCGAATCCTCCTCCTCCACAAAATCCGGCGTCCAATGAAAGACTCGAAACGGTACACCAAGAACTTCAGAGTTTCCTCGCGCCATTACGGAAATAAAGTCTTCTTCCTTAGCCATCTGGACCAAAACATTACGTGGGTTTCTCAATTGGCCGATGATTGGATTTACTTTCATTCCCCATCGATTGGAAATAAAACCCCTTATGTGATCAAGCGATGGCCTTCGACGTAAAAATTTCAATACCACCGAATAATGAAACGGTTCTGCAGATTGCTGCACTTCCACTTTTGAGAACACAAAAAAGATTTCACCATCTTGGAACTTTGGATCACGGTGTGGGATATTTACGTTTGGCAACATCTGAGGATTTGATCCCACCACATCAGTAAAACGTCTCCTAGAGGAAACTGTAGAATCCTTCCCAGCCGCATTAGTCTCCAACAAACGAGTCGATACCATCCTATCCTACCCAGAAGCACCCAGCGAAGGCACAGTGCCGGCGCCCAGCGCCATGCACGAGTACCCTAATATTGCTCAGAAACGAGAGAGAATAAAATCGCCCTAGCCACGTCACTCAAGAGTGCTTTGAGAATTTAAAAAAAAACTATAATATTAGACTATTAGTATAGCTATATATTAGTATATATTAGTATTAGTTATAAACTATATATTAGTATAGCTATATAATACATGATCAATTACATTTTTATTTTTAAGATTAAATGTTTATTTTATAATAACATTATCTTATATATAATTATATTAATAGCATACGATCAAACAAATTACAAATGTTCATATTTAAGATTAATATTTTATGTTATAATTTATAAATTATAATATGTAATTATTTTATATATGATATATAATTATATTAATATATATAAAATATTTTGTATAATTTTAATTTTGTATAAAACTTATATATAAACTATTATTATATATATATATATATTTTATCAACCGGTCCGGTCCGGTCCGAAAAATCTCAAAACCGGAACTAGACCGATTCCGGCCGGTTTATGGAATATAAGAACCGGTCCCGAATCGGACCGATTCAAAACCAATCCGGTTCGGACCGGTTTACCAGTTTTTCGGTTTAAATTTACACCCCTACTCGCGAGAGTCTAGTGACTCAGTTTTGTTAATAGAGATTCTATTGATGGAGATTCTATCACTGCCAATGCATCGTAGGCAACAACCTTGCACAAAGCTCAACAAGTCATTGGGACTTACATTTTGAATAGCTGTTAGCAGGACAGAGCTCATGGCCTTGGTCCTGTGCTTTATACTTTGTGGCCAATCTAGAGACTGGGCTTGTATCCCGTGAAGGTCGAAAAGTCCAATCTCGGGACTGACTTGTATTCCGACTGGCACTTATAGGTTGGCAAAGCCTAAGGGCCCTGCTCCCTCACCAATGCATCGCAAGCAGCAACCTTGCAAGAAACTCAACAAATCATTAGGACTTGCATTGCGAATAGTTGTTAGCAGGGCAGAGCTCATGGCCTTGGTCCTGTACTTTATACTTCGTGGCCGATCTAGAGACCGGGCTTGTATCCTGGGAAGGTCGACAAGTCCAATCTCGGGATAGGCACTTATATTCCGATTGGCACTTATAGGTTGGTAGAGCCCGAAGACCCTGCTCCCTCACCAATGCATTACAGGTAGCAACCTTGCACGAACCTCGACAAGTCATTGGGACTTGCATTGCGAATAGCTGTTAGCAGGGCAGAGCTCATGGCCCTAGTCCTGTGCTTTATACTTCGTGGTCGATCAAGAGACCAAGCTTGTATCCTGCGAAGGTTGGCAAGTCCAATCTCAGGACCGGCTTGTATTCCGACTGGGACTTATAGGTTGGCAGAGCCCGAGGGCCTTGGTCCCTCACTAATGCATCGCAAGCAGCAACCTTGTATGAAACGCGACAAGTCATTGGGACTTGCGTTGCGAATAGCTATTAGTAGGGCAGAGCTCATGGCCCTGGTCCTGTGCTTTATACTTCGTGGCCAATCTAGAGACCGAGCTTGTATCTAGTAGGTTAGCAAGTCCAATCTCAGGACTGGCTTGTATTCCAACTGGAACTTATAGGTTGGCAGAGCCCGAGGGCCCTGCTCCCTCACCAATGCATCGCAGGCAGCAACCTTGCATGAAACTCGACAAGTCATAGGGACTTGCGTTGCGAATAGCTATTAGCAGGGTAGAGCTCATGGCCCTGGTCCCATGCTTTATACTTCATGGCTGATCTAGAGACCGGACTTGTATCTGGTAGGTCGGCTGGTTCTTGACCTTTCGCTCCAGGCAGTTCGTTCTAATGAAGTTGTATTAGGTACCGCGCGGTGCCCAGATGGCCCATATTGCCGGTGTTTTGCCATTTCGAGCCACAAAAAATAACTTTGTTAGTAGAAACAAAATTCACATGAATTTTGAGAGTAACGAACCTGGAGTTGTTATTTTAGTCAGGGAGAGTCCATGCTTGCTTGCGCAGTAGTGTAGAGCAGAATAGCTGACCCGAGCAGACAAGTCAAACAGAGCAGAAAAATCAAGCCGAGCATAACAGAATAATGCAGCATGGTGTGGCATAAGTGCGCACTGTCCGAGCTCAACCAATGGCATTTGAGTCTCATGCAAGTTGTGCAATTTTATCAACTTTGTCTGTGCGATTGGTCTGGTTTGCCATGGGCTTCCCACACATGGCAGATGTCGTGCATGTGATTCATGCGCAGGTGAGGTGTCTTCCAATACATGATAGATGTAGTCGTGCGATGGTTTACGAGTAGGTGCTTCATGTGCAATGATTTTCGAGTTGAGGAACTCTGTGCAGATATTTATCGAGCTGGGGGACTCGTGCATGTAGTTACCGAGCTGAGGAGCCCACGCATGCAGTTTACCGAGCTGAGGATTTCCCATGCTTGTTTTATGCAAGTTTTGTTTGCTGGAAGGGGAGCCACCCCACGCCTGCCATGGCAATCGGGGGACCACCTCCAGGGCTCCAAAAGGTGTCGGCCGCCCGAGTGGAGGCTGTTGACGGAAACACGATGCACACAGCGTACGCCAACCTGCACGGTGTGCCCATGGTATGCACTGCTAACTCCTGCTGTTGGTTGGCCTGGGCGCTCGGGAACCACCCTACGGGCAGCAAACCGCACCGGCAAGTTGCTTGGTGGTTGCCAGCTGGTCGGCAAGAGTTTCCAGGATTGGGCTTTGGAATTTTCGTCCTCACACAAGGCTATGTATGTGGTTGTTTTCGTCGGGGCCACTTCTCGGGGATGAGGGGCTGCTAGTGATGCTCCGGCAGAGACAGACGGGGCCGGTGAGCCACATGGTGGGTGTTGGCCCCTCTCCCGCTGTAGAGCAGCAGGACCACGGTGTAGGTCCCACATTGCTTAAGAATGACTATTGTATTGTCTTGGCCTCCTATATAAAGGTTGGCCTAGGAGGCCAAAACAATCCAAAATCTAACTCTAATGAGTTAGATTTTAATTTATTATTTAATTATATTATAATTTAGTCTAAAAAAATATTTTTGGACCAAAAGTTTTTTTTCAAACACAATATTTTGGCAAAGGCGAGGTGTAGGGTGGATGGGGGGTTTTTCCCCCGCCCCCCGGCACCGGGGTGGGGGACCCCGCCCCCGCCTCCCAGGGGTGGGGGAAAAACCCCCAACCCCCGCATGGTGCGGGGCGGGGTGCGGGGGAGGGTACCCCCTGCCCCGCACCATGCGGGTATCACCCATACCACCTCCTCTGTCTCTCCCCCCTCCACTCTCTCCTCAAGCTCAGTCTCTCTCTCTCTCTCTCTCTCCTCAAGTCTGTCAGCCTCTAAAAAACATAAAATGGTTAACTTTTTCATGGACTTTCTAAAGCAAATGTGTGTATGTAAAGAAATGGGTTTTCTTGTCATCCATTTCCTTGCAAATTGAGATCTGGGCATTTGACGGAAGGAGACAGGCAATGCTTTTGGCTAATGGGTTTGTCAATGTAATGGCCTAATGGGATTGTAATTTAATCTCTTCGATTTTTATTATGGATTTGGACACTGCAAATTTGAACTTTCACTGCAAATTATTGTTGGACTGCTGTACATTTGGCTTCGAGAGGCTTCGATGGTCAAGACACTGCTTGTCGTTTTCTCTTTCGAACTCTTGTATCTTTCCCAAATCTATTTTCTAAAACATCCTCCAATTACATGATAATATCATTCCCAGACAACTCTGACAGTGATGACCTACGCTCAACCCTTCCATCAAACATGACTATATTTGAACGCCATCTATGATCATGTGGTAAATAATGACGATGTCTCATAAAACATAATTTCCAACCATGACTCAACTATTGAGACTGTGTATTTTTATTGTAAACAGGACAAGCCATTTTACCTTTTGTACTCCACCCAGACAAATTTTCATATGCTGAAAAATAATTTATTATCCACATCATTGCAACATGCATCTTGAACTCCCGTGACGAGGCCGCATCATTCGTACTGACACCCTAATCCCACAACTCTTTCAACTCTGCAATCAATGGTTACAGATATACATATAATTCGTTTCATGGTGACCTTGGCCCTGAGATTAGTAGAGTCATCATAAAATACGGATCATTCATACACTTCCAAGGTGGCAAGTTATAGGGCATTAATATCACAGACCCAGTACTATGAGAAGTGCTCATGTTGTCGAATGAATTAAAACCATCCGTTGCTAAACCAAGATGTATATTGCGAGGTTTTTTGACAAACGATGGATACTCGACATCAAATTTCTTCCATTGTAAAGAATCTGCAGGATGCGAGATGAAATTTTCATTTTGGACTCTTTCTGTGTGATGCCAAGACATATCTTTCACAGTCAACCGGGACGTAAACAGTCTTTGAAGTTGAGGAATCAATGAAAAATATCTTAAAACTTTGTGGGGTTCATTACATTTATCGGATGTCCATCTTGATTCATGACACACTGGGCATGAGTCAAATTCTGCATATTGTTGTCAGTAGAGAATACAATCATTTTGACAAGCGTGGATGATGTTATAATCAAATCCTAACCCTCGCTTCAATTGCTTCACTTCATAAAAATTATGGGATACTATGTTATCCTGAGGAAGAGCCTCTTTAAATAATTCAAGAAACATGTCAATGGCTTTGGCAGAAATACAGCAAATAGACTTAATATGGAGCAACTTCACCGTGAAAGACAACTTGCTATGACGAGTGCACCCCTTGTACAACTCTCTTTGTGCATCCTCCCACAGTCTTCCAAAGTTTCCATTTCCCTCAAATGATTGTGTAGATGTTCCTTCTCCATCCCTCATCCCAAATATACCTACACCCAGATCACCTAACATCTCAGTCATATCCTCTCCATTATCATCACTGCTATAAGGATCATCTACATTAATGTCCTCCATGTCGGTGTCGTTACCCTCCTCCATTTGATTGGTCTGATTGCTAAATCTAACTCCTTTGAGAAATGGTCTGCCATGTAAGACCTAAGGTAAGTATTTAGGATCGATTTCATTTACAAATAAATGATCCTCTACTACCACCAAATTATAAGAACTAAGATTTTTGCACTTTTTGCATGAACATTTTATAAATCCTTGACTGTCAACACTCATGCCAGCAAACTCTAGAAAAAACTTCACCCCTTATGCATGGTCCTTATAGTCTCGCCCAAGTCTATTTCCTAACATCATCCAACTTTTATCCATTGCTATGATCTGTTATTGGTTGGATGTCTATAAAACAAACCCAATTCATGGGATAAACACTATCAAGAGTATATTCATACTTGTTTACCATTTATTTTGTAAGGTAGTTGATCCTATCTCATTCGAAAGACTATCATCTATTTTGAATATATACTCAATCCAAAACCCTAATGTCAGTAAAAATTTCGGCAACATTTTCCTACAATTCTCCAAGTATGCTAGTTACGGTAAATCGTCAACCCTATTCATGGGCTGAGAAATTTACAGACCACATACCCGAAGAATGTAAGGAAACATACTTTAATTAACTAACACAAGAGTTTAAACTGAATATATCTGCCATATAGATGATAGAATCTCAAACTGTCCACTTTGGACAATTCAAGAGTTGT
Source organism: Cyclocarya paliurus (assembly GCA_029856935.1). NCBI lineage: Eukaryota > Viridiplantae > Streptophyta > Magnoliopsida > Fagales > Juglandaceae > Cyclocarya > Cyclocarya paliurus. The sequence continues at coordinate 1,088,128 of CM056960.1, read as the reverse complement.
ATCCAAACATTTTTTAAGAGAATTATTAGGCCACAACTCTCGAATGGGTCTAAGGTTCAAGTACATATAAAAATAACCCTAAAATTCAAAACTGTCCAACTCCTACAATTATACTATAAATTTAAAATCAAATCACATTCCAAATCATAAATACATTGCAAAATTACATTAGAAATCACCAATATTATAAATATTTTATAAGTAATAAACATTAATTTAAGTATTAATAATTGCTATGTTATATTATATTATAAGTTTCCATTTTAATTTCAGTGCAAAATATTTTATAATTATATTATTAAATATTTTTTTAATTAAATATCTTATAAGTATTAATTATTAATTTAAGTATTAGGTGTTGAATTTCAGGCTCGATGGAGAAGACAGGGTGCCAATGAGATTTAATAATAATAGGAGATGTAGAAGGCTGAGATAGTAATAGAGGGCTAATAATCTAAGAAGGAGAAGAAGAGGGAGAAACAGCTTTGGAGTAGGTGGGTAATTTTGGAGAGGATAATGGTGAGAATGGATTATATGATGGTCTAATATTTAATGGTAATGACCTTAGAATCGTATATGGTCTTGGGGTTGCAAAAGGGTAAGGTGAAGGATAGGGAGGAGATGGTGGTAATGCATAGGAAGATTTAGTCTTTACTTTGGACTTTGAGGAAGATATGATTTTTCCTGTAAAAATTCTTGGGATAAAAAATCAGGAAGAGAATTAGAGTCTCCTTTAATATGTTCAATATCAAAATAAAAAATACTTAATATAGCTTGCCATCTGGCAAATATTTGCTTAGCAGCCAGGTTTTTCACATCTTTAATCAAAACTTCCTTGGCTGACTTACAATCTATCCTAAGTAAAAACTTCTGATTTAACAAATCATCTTGAAATTTAGAAATACATAATACAATAGCTAAAATCTCTTTTTTAATGGTGCTATAATTCTTTTGAGCAGGATTCCAACATCCTGAATGAAATCGAACAATTTGTTCAGAATTATCTGATAATCTTTGTTTCATAATTCCTCCATAACCAAGATCAGAGGCATCTGTTTCAACAATTTTAAAAGTATAAGGGGATGGTAATCCTAAGCATGGTAATTTCTTAATGTGTGTTTTAATTTGTTTTATAATATTTGTATGCTTTTCTGTCCATGGTGGTGGATTCTTTTTTAATCTCTTAAATAATGGTTTGCATAATGGCCTAAGAGATTGGTAAAAATTTGCAACATAATTAAGACTTCCCAGAAATCTCTGTAATTGTTGCTTCTCTTTTATTTCATATGAAAATTTATCAGCAAACTATTGCTCTACTAATTGGAGTAATAGTTCCTTGATAAATGTCATGTCCAAGGAACCTAATTTTGTTTTGAAATAGTTTTATTTTTAGTGATGAAACAACTAATCCATTTTGTTTAATAATTTGTACAAAAGTATTTAAATGCTTCTAGTGTTGTTCAATAGATGAGGAGAATATTAATACGTCATCTATATAGACTATTGAAAAATGAGTAAAATGAGTAAATATTTCATTCATAATATTTTGAAATTCACTAGGAGCGTTTTTTAATCCGAATGGCATAACATTCCATTCATAATGTCCAAATGGGACTGTAAAAGCTGTTTTATATCGATCTTTTTCAACAATTTGAATTTGCTAGAATCCACTTTTCATATCAAATTTTGAAAATACTGTGGCGTCATATAGTCTAGATAATAAATCTTTCTTATTAGGAATTGGATACCTAATCCATTGTAATACTTTATTTAAAGGTTTGTAATTAATAACTAACCTAGGAACTCCTCTTTCTAATTCTGCCTGTTTTTGAACATAAAAAGCAGCACAACTCCAAGGTGATTTACTTTTTCTAATTAATCCTTTTGTTAATAAATCATTAATTTCCTTTTTGCAAAATTCTAATAATTCATTATTCATTTGAATTGGTCTAGTTTTGGTTGGAATATTTCTCTTAGAAAAATCTTTCTCATAAGGTAATTTAACTATATGTTATTTTCTATTCCAAAAAGCATTAGGTAGGTTTGAGTATACTTCTTTTTCAATCATAATTTTAAAATTATCAATTTTTTGAGTTAATAATGGATCCTTTAATTGTTCTTCAATTCTTTTATATTTTAATTCTTGTTTTAATTAATACTTATAAGATATTTAATTGAAATACTATTTAATAATATAATATAAAATATTTTGCACTTATTTAGGTACCTTTTGTGAACAGTTTGGTTACACTCCATTATTAGCTCCAAAATTATCCACCTACTCCAAAACTGTTTCTCCATTTTCTTCTCATTCTCAGATTATTAGTCCTCCATTACTATTTTAGCCTTCTACAGCTCCTATTATTATTAAATCTCATTGGCACCCTGTCTTCCCCATTGAGCCTGAAATTCAACACCTTTCTGATCTCAAAAAATTACTCGATGCCTTTCTTTTACCAGATGGACATGATATCCCACAAAATATTAAGAAAACCCAAAATTTTTATGAATTCATATTAGTAGACTCCGACTCAATTATTCTCTTTGAAATCCCTTGCTCCCTTCAAACTCAATCATCTCCACCTGCATCTCCAATTATCGCTTTTCATAAAGTTACCATTAAACAGGTTTTCACTTTGGAACAATGGGGAAAAAATTCCTATTTGACAAGAAAATTTTCTCAGCCTTATGATCCACCTTATTATGATTATCAACAGGCATGGACGAAAATTTTTTTAAAACAAAACAAAAATTTGCACCATTCGTGGTTCCTTCATTTCGACAAATTACAAGAAATCAAGACACTTCCTAAATGGTTTTTACTTTGGTGGGACCATTATGGACTCGAACCTCTTCTCCTTCCTCTCCCCCTCCAGGAAAGTTTTCGAATTTTTACTTCACAGGATGACAGTCCACCAGCATTAAGCCGTTGTTCACCACTTCTTCTCTTCTTTCTTAAAACAAAATTAAATTGGATTATGAAATGAGAATATATTATTAAACCTCATCCCTCTCTCAAAACCATTATGTTCCTGACCCGCCAAGTCTCTATCAAATTGTGGGAAAAATACAATCACGATCATGTCTTGAAAATGTTTTCAAAAATTACCAAAACTCCAGAAGTACTTGTCTAACGGAGTAGATTTCAAGCACAATTAGAATCCATTACCAGCAAGAAAGATTTGAAAAAATTAGCCGAAATAATGTCACAAGTTTTAGATAGTAATGATGAAGAAGACGCACAACATTCAGCCAGATTATCTCCATTACAACAACCTGCGGCCCTCCAGGCATCTCCTTCTCAACAGGCCTCTCACTCAGGCGCCTCTCCTTCTCAAGATTATTCGCCTTATCATCCAGTACCTCTGATGGATTCCCAAGATCCATTTGAATTGGAATTGGCAAATTATGACCCTCAGATTATGTGATTATAAAAGATTACTACTTTTCTCTATTGCTGTCCAAGATTCCTCTGCTCAAGTCAGATTATTGTCGCTTCTCGAGATTATTATCCAAGAAAACGATAAAAGACTGTGTACATATTATTCACGAGTTTGTAGTATTTATGAATTATTAGAGTTACTGTTTAAGCTACTGTTTGTAATTGTTTTTCACGTGATGGTACTGTTCATGTATTATTAGAGTTATTGTGTTGTACTGTGTCGCACTGTTTTAGTGTCTATAAATAAGAGTTTGTAACAAAGGAAAGGCATTCAGAAATTTCTCATCTGAAACCTTCCCCTCACTCGTCCAAAATCTCTCCTAGCTCTCCCAAGCCTACCCTTTGTAAACCAACTCTTTTCTCCTTCCTTCTTCATGTCTTCTATCTTCACCTCCTCTGAGAATTAGTCTCATTGTAAGTATTATGTCTTCAATAAAGTTGATTCTGTATATCTGTTTTATTTATTTTATTTTATCATGCATATGGTCAGTTATACCGCCTGCTTTAATTGCTCTCATGCATATGACTGGTTATACCACCTATATTTACTGCTTATATTACTAATTATATATTATATTATATTATAAGTTTCTATTTTAATTTAATTGCAAAATATTTTATAATTATATTATTAAATAGTATTTTAATTAAATATCTTATAAGTATTAATTATTAATTTACGTATTAATAATTGCTATGTTATATTATATTATAAGTTTCCATTTTAATTTAATTGCAAAATATTTTATAATTATATTATTAAATAGTTTTTTAATTAAATATCTTATAAGTATTAATTATTAATTTAAGTCTTAATAATTTCTATGTTATATTATATTATAAGTTTCCATTTTAATTTAAGTGCAAAATATTTTATAATTATATTATTATATAGCTTTTTTATTAAATATCTTATAAGTATTAATAATTAATTTAAGTGTTAATAATTGCTATGTTATATTATATTATAAGTTTCCATTTAAATTTAAGTGTAAAATATTTTATAATTATATTATTATATAGTTTTTGAATTAAATATTTTATAAGTATTAATTATTAATTTAAGTGTTAATAATTCCTACGCTATATTATATTATAAGATTCCATTATCAGTTAAGTGCAAAATATTTTGTAATTATACTATATAGTTTTTTAATTATATACTCCTTATGTTATATTATATTTTAAGTATTAATTTTAATTTAAGTGAAAAATTTAGGCTTAATAAAGCTTTGTTTTTATATTTTAAGTATAATTTTTATAAATCTTATAATTTTAAATAAAATTTAGTAAGTAAAATCTTATTAATCTATTCAAATAGGATTATGTTCGAACAAGATTATGTTTGGACATGATTCTGTTCAAATGAAGATTATAGCGTTCGAACGGTACATGCTAGATTCCAAACACGAAACAGAGACGAAACATATGCCACAAAACACAATTTTCACAAACACAATCTCATAAGATGCAAATTGGTGTATGATACATTTTAAATGGGATTGTACAAACACAAATATACCAAAAAATCTTAATATAATTAATTAAAAACTATAAATTATCAAAAATCTAAAAATTAGAAATATTACCTCAAATTTAAGCAATCCAAACAAAATAGCAATATACAATACCTACATAAGCATAAAACACATTATGAGAAGACCCTAAATCATGTGCAATAAACCAACTTGCTATGAAATTCGAAATACAAAAAGGAAAAAAAATACCAAAAAAATATTACTTACCTCTTACAAACCTCTCATCTCTCTCAAGAATCCCTTCTTTCTCACTAAGTCTGTTCCTCAATCTCTCCACAACTCTCTCTCTCTCACACACAAATGTCTCTGCCTCCAAAGAAATATTCGCACGAAGTGAAAATGAACTAGAAGTTGAGGTATTTGAATCTGTGAAGTCTCATTCGAACTAGACTTTTACTCATTCGAACACTAAAATTTCAAATAGCGCCAAATTCTGTTGCGATTTAATTCTGGTTCGAACACGAAATTTACTCGTTCGAACTAACAAATCAGAATATTCATTGGCATATTCTTCAAATGTAGAGAAGATCAAAGAGTATTTTCGTTCGAATGAGGAATTTTTACGTTTGAATAAACTAACATTCAAAGTATTTGGTGCGAAGTTTTCCTCTAAACACATTTCACGAGATAAATTCGTTCGAATGGTATGTTATTGGATTCGAACTAATAATAGTATTATTATGCTTATAAGTAATTTCCTACAATTTTAATAATCTATTGTATAGTTTTTTATATTTTAATATAGTATATAGTATATATACACTATAGCAACTATTTTATATTTTAAAAAAAATTTAAAGATTTTTTGGTTTTTTTTTTACATCATTTTTTAACACTTTTAAATAATTTAAAAGAAAGAAAAAAAATTCACAATATTATTAAAAAATATTTTCTTAATCTCTAAGTAAAAAAAAACTAAAAAACTAAAAAAAAAAATCCAATCGGGCAAAAAAAAAGGGGAGCCCAAAACGGGCTCCCTAGCATTTTTCTATTAATATATAGTACTTATTAATATATAGTACTTATACAATACTTAGTGTTATATCTTAATTTTAAGTATAAAAAAATATATTAATTATATTAACTTGTATAGTTATCATAACTTATAATAGCTATAACTATATAGTAACCAGGATATAATACTTATATTATAGTAGCTATATAACTAGTAAGTACTATATATATATATATATTAATTATATTAACTTGTATAGTTATCATAATTTATAATAGCTATACCTATATAGTAACTAGGATATAATACTTACACTATAGTAGCTATATAACATATAAGTACTGTATATATTAATTATATTAACTTGTATAGTTATCATAATTTATAATAGCTATAACTATATAGTAATCAGGATATAATATTTATATTATAGTAGCTATATAACTAATAAGTACTATATATATTAATTATATTAACTTGTATAATTATCATAATTTATAATAGCTATAGCTATATAGTAACTAGGATATAATACTTACACTATATTAGCTATATAACTAATAAGTACTATATATATATTAATTATATTAACTTGTATAGTTATCATAACTTATAATAGCTATAAATATATAGTAACTAGGATATAATACTTATACTATAGTAGCTATACAACTAATAAGTACTATATATAAGTACTTAGTTTGTTATAGGTAATAGAATAAGTATATTTACAAATAATATACTAAATATTTTAAATAAAAGTATTATAATACTAAATATGTTAACTAAAAGTATTATAATATTAGTATTATTATATATTACTATTAGTAATGTAATTAGAAATTTATTAGTATAATAACCATTCGAACGGATATTTATTCCGTTTGAACGAGACGCCGCGGTCATTATATACCCAGTTCGATTACAATGAAACAAAACTCCACCTCATTCGAACTAGCAGCCACCCACCGAGAGCCTCTGATTCGCCCCTTATCTCCGCCGTGAAAACCGCCACTCGACCGCCGTAACAACCCCACATTTGAACTTCTAAGAGGTATGGGTCAACTCTCCACCTCTATTGTTTAGTTTATTGCACGAATCGGTTGTGTTTGGGGGGTATGGATTTTGAATCTAAAATCCCCCCATTTTGGTATATTCCGTAGAAATAACAAGTTTTTAATCTGTAGAAATGATTGGGCTTCACTCCTTAATCAATTCTACATATTAAAACATAGCTTTTACCCCTAGATTTGGTTTTTTCGTTCGGGGCTGAGTCGACTCAGCCATGATTGTTTGGCTTGTTCTCGTTTGAACTAACTCTATTCCGTTCGAACGTGAAATTGCCAAATAGATTTATTTCTGTTTGAATAAAATAATTTCATTCGAATGAGTATTAATTGCCGGTTCGAATGAACAAAATTAATAGTCGAATAGATTTTACTAGTTCAAACAGAAAATGTTTCGTTCTAACTAGTTATTTCAATTCAGTTTAATATAGTATAATTCTTCAATAATATAATTTAAATATTATGGTTAATTATATTTTTACTTTCCTTGTGGTTAAACAGTATACTAATGGCATCTAGCGGAAGAAAACGTGCAAGAGATCAGGTCGGCCAAAGTAGTGGAGACGAGGCCTATACTCGTCGAGCGTGAGATCATTTTGTCTGACTTCTTCGATATTTCATGGGAGAGACGGAGCATACAGTCCATCTTCATTGAGCAGGGATGGACACCGGTCTATTAGTAGCGGGGGACTGCAAATCAGAGATGGTCGGTGAATTTTATCGTGCCATGGGAGAGGAGAGTGCTGATGCTCTTTTCTACACCTTATCGGTCCGGGAAGTGAGTATTAATTTCTCTCCCCACATTATTGCTGAGTTCCTTGACATCCAGCGCGAGGTCGGCGCATATCCTGCAGCAGCTACACCGGGATCAGCGGCTGCACCATCTGATTCTGACACACCGGTTGCATCCTTCATGCTAGCCCAGAATGTAGAGCCAGGTGCTAGTTCGGATGGTAGTGAAGATGAGGATCTGCCTGATGATGGTCTCATAGACGATTGGGTGCGTCATCTAGTGAGAGACCCTTCGGCTCCTCCATATGATGGGAGCAAGGTGATCTGACAGGCCGATTGTATAACATTTTTCAGAATGCTTAATTTGATTGTTGGCTATAACATCGATCCGAAAAAACACAAGACTGGTTTCGGGATTGATCGAGCCAGATTTTTGTTGCGGATAGCACGGGGGGACCCCATTGATCTGACATTGTATTTATTCTGCTGCATTTGATCGGAGTCATGCAATTTCAGTGGAGGTAGTCTACCATTTGCACATTGATATCTAACCTCCTACTCCAATCGGGGGTTACAGTGTCTACGACTGGGCGGAGGTCACCACAGATGGGGCCCTTAAATAAGATCACATTCAACAAGAGCAATGGGCACTTGTGGAAGACTGGACCAGAACAACCTAGTGCCCCGCCCATCGATCCAGCTTCTACTAGTACTGCCGCTATCGAGAGACAACCTCCTGGGGCTTCTTTGGATCAGGTACGAGCTTTGTTTGTGGAGTTCGTTGAGCCCATCATGTAGAAGTTTAGGGATTTAGATGGACGCATTAAAATGTTACAAGAGGATGCTAATCTGCTTAGCAAATAGTCGTTTTAGTTATTATTTTACTTTTTTATGTTGTATTGAACATTATATATTTGAGATGTAATTAATATATGGTTTTTATTTTTCGTGTTTGCTACCTTGTTTATTTTTTTCATTTTACTTGCCGTTCATGATAATATAACAAATGATACTATCTTTAAAGTTATATTTATATAATTTTAACATAAAAGAGATCACTATAAAGTTTTGAAATTAATTACATAAAATTAATTTATGAATTTATAAATATTTTAACTCACCGCAAATCATAATATATAATATATACACATTTTTATATTTTGAAAATGATTACAAATTAATGGAAAAAATATTTATTACTTTAATGGAAAAAAATATATGCACAAATTAATGGAAAAAATGTCCGTTCGAACAAATAAATGTAAGATCGAATGGTTATTAACTTTTTCTGGGAAAAATAAATTAATTTTTCGCCAATATTATTATTCGAACATATTATATACTTTTCGAATAGACATTAATTGGTTGTTGGAATATATTTTATTCCATTTGAATGGTTTTTCTTTTTTGAGACGATTTTGCTCGTCACAAAATATCTTGTTCGAATGGATATTTTTCCTTTCGAACGAATTTAGTAGCTCAGGCATTTTTAGAGACGAATAATTTCGTTTCCAAAAATGACTTTTAGGGACAAAATTTAATTCGTCCCTAACAAATTTTGTCTCTAAAAGTCAAATTTCTTGTAGTGTTTCAATGATTACAAGTTTTATTTCAAACGTTATCGATCTAAAGTCAGGCAAACATTTACTTTAGAAGTTTTGTACGTGCTTAAGAATCATGAACATTGACATGCACTACTTCTTACAAAATGAAAATTTATATTTTCCTCAAATTTATTGTTATATCTTTTTGGATAGTTTTTTTTTTTTTGGATAGTATATCTAGTTGATTTCAATATTTTCCAAATAGATTCTGTAGACATTAGAATCAAGAGTTAAAATTGAAACCTTGAAGCTCTGATATCATTAATAAACTAGAATATCTTCTTTTCAAATTTATTGTTGTATCTTTTTCATGATATTATTTTTTCCCTTAAACTTAAATCTAATTATTCTACCTCTTTACCCTATCATTACAATCTCTTCATGCATCATATTCATCAATTCATTGTTTTTAATTAAACCAATCACATTTTATTTATTTGTTTGGCATATTATTTCAATATATTTTCTTCCTCAACTAGGAGAACGTGCCTTGCACGTTACTACTACTACTAGTATATATATAGATGTTAGAAGGAGGGGCGCCCACGTGGGGCTGACCCCCTCCGTTACAGCATTGTAACGCATGGCTTTATTTGCTTATAACGCATGACTTAAAGCCATGCGTTACAACCATTAATTTGGCAATTGAAGGCTGGCCTTTAAGGCCAGCCGTGTGTGGGTGGGCTATAAATAGTCCCCCTCAATTTGGTTTTGGCACCATCTGAAATACACAAAAGCTCTCTCTCTTTTTGTTCTCTCTTGATAAGATATTTAGGCTGTGGGTTTGTTAAGTGATATTCTAGTTTTATACTACGTAATACATTTCACCACTAAGAGGAAACGCTTGTGAATTGTCAATCTGGAGAAACTTGTGGAGCAATTTTATAAGCTGAGCTTGAGGTATTTTTCCGCTGTACTTTCTTACAATAAAGATGATGATCTGAGTTATGTATATATATACATATATATATATATATATGTTTCAGTGGATCGATTCCTAAAATTAATGCATGTTTTGTTTGTTTGTTATAAAATTGTTTATAAGCTACTAAATGTGGAAGATATAACCTTCTGCAAACGCTCTGGAGCACAAAGATTCAGAGAACTCTCAACGATAGATTGGTGACATTACTTGTTGGTTCAGATTCAGATGGAGTTTTGCTGTCCGACAAGCTTGATGTTTTCATTACCTATGATTTTCAGCTGAAGGATTTTCCATTATCAACATCACCGAGCTCGTCTCCGCCTGATCCTCCATTGCATGCACATCCAATGTTGACTAGATCACGCACCAACACCTCTCGACCCTGACAGTTCATAGATGGCACTATCAAATGGCCTCTTCCCCTTGCCCATATCTCTGCCATTGACTCTGTTCCAAAAACTCCCACATGTTTTACAGTTGCACAGAAATACCCAGAGTGGCACGAAGTAATGACAACTGAATTCAACGCACTTTTGGCAAATCAAACGTGGTCTCTCATTCCTACATCTCACGCCACCAACACTGTGACCTGCAAGTGGGTCTTCCGAGCCAAACGGTTTGTTGACGGCTCCATTGAGCGAAGAAAAGCTCGCCTGTTCGCCAAAGGTTATCTTCAACAGCCCGGCATCGACTTTGATGAAACCTTCAGCCCAGTAGTGAAGGCCACGACAGTTCGAATGGTCCTTGCTTTGGCAGTTTCAAAACACTGGCCCATCCAGCAGTTTGACGTGCAAAATGAATTTTTGCATGGTCCTAGCCGCCTGGATTTTCTAATCCACAATTTTCATCTCATGTATGCAGGTTACACAAAGCCATTTATGGCCTTCAACAATCCCCACAGGCTTGGTATTCCCGGTTGAGTGGTCGTCTTGTGGACCACGGTTTTAAAATCTCTGTAGCAGACTCTTCATTGTTCTTTCGAATGGCTGGATCATCTACTCTATTTGTCTTGGTCTATGTAGATGATCTCTTGATCACAGGGTCTTCCACTCAGTGCATATCCGAGCTTGTTGTTGCTTTGCGAAGTGATTTTCCAATCACTGACCTCGACAGATTGAAATTTTTTCTGGGCATAGAAGCAACATTTAATTCTCAAGGATTACTTCTCACTCAGCAGGAGTATATCAATGACCTGCTTTTCTAAGACGAATATGCATCTAGCAAAACCTGTGACATTGCCTATGGTCACCTCTGATAAACTAAGTGCATTTACAGGCAACCTGTTTGAAGACCCCACATTATACCGCATCATTGTTGGCTCGTTGCAGTACCTATCCTTCACACGGCCAGACCTCGCATTCGTGTAAGCAAGGTATGCCAATTCATGCATGCCCCTTGCATACCTCACTGGATAGCAGTTAAGCGTATCCTCCGATACCTTAAGCACACGTCCACTCTTGGCCTTCAGCTCTCTTCGTCTTCCTCTTTCAACATCACTGCATTTTCTGATGTCGATTGGGCAGAGTGCCCTGACGACAGACGATCTACCAGTGGGTTTTGCATTTTTCTTGGGAACAATTTGATCAGTTGGTCATCAAAGAAGCAGCCTACTATCGCCAGGTCTTCCACAGAGGCAGAATTTAAGGCAGTTGCAAACACTACCGCAGAAGTTATTTGGTTGCAACATCTGTGCAGAGATATTGGCGTGCAACTCACTAGTGCTCCTTTACTCTACTGTGACAATTTGGGTGCCACTTACCTTTCATCCAACCCGGTATTTCATGCACGACCAAAGCACGTCGAAATCGACTTCCATTTTGTTAGAGATTGGGTCCTCAACAAGTCCTTGAAAGTGGCTTTTATTTCTGGTAAAGATCAACTTGCCGACATACTTACCAAGCCTCTCTCAGTAGCACGCTTCCAGCAGCTATCTTCAAGTCTTCGTCTACACCATCTGCAGTTTGACTTGAGGGGGATGTTAAGGTTAAAACAGTCATTGCACCAAACACCAGCTCACAACCATTGCAGCTCCAGACGTGCAGTGCAGTCACGTAAACACGTCCATTACTCTGCACCTTTTGTAACAAACTTTTGTAACAAACTTCACCTTTTCCAGACTAGAATATTCTAGACTCTGTACAAAACCGTAAAGCATAATGCCTATATAAAGGCACTGTTTGTAATACTATTTCAACACATACGAAATATACAAGAAGTTTGTTTTAACTATATATATATATATATATATATATATATATATATATATTTCTGGTACTCCTGAGCGAAGCTCAATCGATCGCCTTCATGATTACATCTGACAAAGACGTTGCTTGAAATGTGCAGGATGATCGATACTGTCCGAACTACATCTCATGAATCAATGACCAAGGAAGAAGAATCCATGGTACTGGATGTTGCTCATGAACTCATGAATCAGGTGAATCCAAAGGATATTTTGATTAGGAAAGGGTTGGCTAGGCTCATCCTTGGTTTTCTAGCAGATCCTATGTTTAAGATGGAAGCAGATCATTATGAGAGCCGACATGAAGCCATGAGAAGGCTTCTGAATATGACTTCCATGGAAATTGTCGAATTGAAAGTAAGCCAAATGATAGGTTGGGATAGATCAGAGGCAAGCTCAATGCTTTTTGCACAAAAGTTCGAGAAATCCAGTGGATATTATAAGAATATAATTGAGTATGCTACATATTTCTCCCAAGCATTAATATCTGAGGGTTTGTTATGGGAAAACAACGACCATGATATTGGTGAAGTCTCTAAGCCGATAAAGTTGTGTTTCGTACTTGAATTTAATGAGGAAGTAGTGGGATTTGTGATGAAGTCCAGGAACTTGTAGATTTTCATGGAGGATGAGGAGTTCCTGGCTTCACTCTTTCCTTAATTAATTAAGGATCTGTACTGATCACTAGCTAGGTAAATAATATATATATATATACATGCTTCCGTACTGTAAACTTTACTAATTTGCTTTGTTAAGTTTTTAATTAGAAAATTAAAGCGATTTTTAATTTATTTATTTTTAGATCTTCGATCCAAGTTATATATATATATATATATATATATAAATATATTTTGATAAACATATATATTTATATATAGTTGAACTTTATGTAATCAGTTTGCTACACATACGCCATCCTGGCCATGATATTTGGTCGTGGACCAACCGGCAACACATTTTGGCTGTGTTTGAATGTTGAACTGGGTTGAGATGTGTTTGAGTTCTTTATGAATATTAGTGAGTTGCGATAGTAGAGTGAGTTTTGTGTAACTCACTTTAAATAAGTTTAGATGTGTTTAAATGTTAAGATAAATTTAGATTTGTTTATGCATTACAAGAAAATAGCCCTTTTCCGGACTATAATTTAGTCGCAAAAAATGGCAAAAATCAGCGCAAATACTTAATCACAGATTTATGTTTCGACACATGTTGGATGCCACTATTGGGTTACTTTTGCTTTTGAATCGACAATTCATCAAAATTGTCGGAAATGTGCACTATTTCTGGCGTTTTATAGTTGCCGCATATAGCCATAAAAATGCCGCAATTACTCATTTCAAAAGTGTCCTTAATCGTTGCTAGGGGTGTAACTGGTCTGGTCCGATTCAGTTTTGGACAAAATCTTGGACCGAACCAGTATGATCGGTTTTGCATTTTTCAAAACCGATTATGCATCGGTTACCCTCCTAAACCTGTACTTCCGGTTTTACTCATTTCCGGTCCGGTTAGGTTTTCTAATTTTTTTAAAATGTAAATTTGACATTAGTATAATATTAGAGTAATTGTATTAATATTAGACTATTAGTATAGCTATATATTAGTATTAGTTATAAACTATATATTAGTATAGCTATATAATACATGATCAATTACATTTTCATTTTTAAGATTAAAATTTTATTTTATAATAACATTATCTTATATATAATTATATTAATAGCATATGATTAAACAAATTACAAATGTTCATATTTAAGATTAACATTTTATGTTATAATTTATAAATTATAATATGAAATTATTTCATATATGATATATAATTATATTAATATATATAAAATATTTTGTATAATTTTAATTTTGTATAAAACTTATATATAAAATATTATTATATATATATATATTTTATCAACCGGTCCGGTCCGAAAAATCTCAAAATTGGAATCGGACCGGTTCCGGCCGGTTTATGAAAAATAAGAACCGGTCTCGAACCGGACCGGTTCAAAACCGGTCCAATCTAGTCCGGTTCGGACTGATTTTTCGGTTTAAATTTACACTCTTAATCGTTGCTAAAAACAATTCACGACGGGTTAGTTTCGTCGCAAAAATAAATCATTTCGTCACAATAAGGTCACTTACTTTACCGCCGCTGTTATAAATCGTCGCCAAGAAATTATTCCCTGCCCATCAGTTTCGTCGTAAAAACATCTAGATTTGTCGGTAAAACTTATCCTATGCGCTAACTGAATTGTCGGTAATATCATAAAAATTACCCATAAAAATTGACGGAAATGTTGAAATTTTATATTGACAATTTACGAGAATCACCGCTGTAATATTTTTGCGTCAGTTAGACTCGCCGAAATCCAATAACAGAAACCGCCGTAAAAAACCTTTCTTCTTAAATCTATTCCGCTGCAAATAAATTTTTACATGCCGAGAAATGATTTTTTTTGGGCAATTGTATATTGTCATCGACCCCCATTTTTGGGCTATTAATTTCCCACGCTTCACGTACGTCCAAATTCCACAATTTTTATTCATGTTACACGGAACCATACAAATTATGGAGTATGCAGAATTTCTGCCAATAGATAATCACATGCGAGACTACCACAATTGTATTCGCTCTAATAGACCAATTGTCACTTTTGTGACTGAAAATAGAAATGATTCTACCAAGAAAGGCATTCCAAATCCACATGAACAAAATGTACCTGTGAAAATCAATATATGTATATATATAGCTATTGATCTGCTCAATCATTCAGACAAGTGTGAAACACTTCACATAGTTCATACAATAAACATAACTTGTTTAGATGTGATTATAAGTAACCACCACTATACTATCTGAAACATCCCATTACTTGCACATGTACCAATAAGTACACATGATATATACATTATATATATACTGTTGCATTCATCCAGGCAAATTGTCATGACACCAAGTAATGGGATGTTACACATTATAGCTGGTCAATATACTCACTTCACATCATGTACTCATGGGCAGCAACTACTCACTGCACTTTAACTTCATATCGATAGCAATAATAACATGCTTTCTTGCAGGGTTGGGGGTGGGGGGGAGATATCTTCAACTTCACTTCAAACAACTTCAGCATTAACTCTCTATCTACCTTACTTCCACAACTCAAGTGCAGCATGCAACATAACAACTAAATCAATCTGCCATGAATGAGTGTTTAAATACACAACCACATATATTAATAAGCTCCATGCATCAGTATAAAACAACCAATAATAAATATCTCTCATTTAACTATGCTAAAATATTCATCACTTTTACTGTTCAGATGACATGAGTTGATGGCTCTGATGAGTTACCTTGCCGAGTGCATGGTTTACTCCTTTTGGATTTTCTTGGTTTACCTAGTATTCGGTTTTAATGATAGTTCATAGTTATTTTTATTTTGTTTCAAGAAATAGGCATGTTTAGCTTTATTTATTCTGGTTATTTAATTTATTGCTTTATTTGTTTAGATTATTGTATAGGTTGGTTATTTTTTATTAAGTTGTTTTTTATGAATGGCCGGATGGTTTTTATTGAATATGTGTAAGTCCCAAGTGTCCTGCTTGTTACCACGGTATTCTTCTGCCATAAGCGAGAGCAATAAATAAAATTGGGATACTATCACTACAACAAATACCAGTTTTTGCGGCGACGAATTCTCGCCCCAACAAAGCTAAAAACTGTGGCAAAAACCCATAAGCCACGGTTTAAACATCGGAGGCCAAACACCAGTAACGGAGCCGCAGAAAAATCCCATCTCTTTCCATTGATCTTCATGCCGAGAATGCCGATATCGGTAGCTGTCGCAAAAATTTTCCATCCACCTCGATGGAATCGCCGATAAATTGATACCCTCCCTGCGACCGATTCTGGTTTGCCAAGAATCGATTGAAAACTCTCGACGATTCTCTGGTGCGCCGAAGAGTCTAGCAACGATCATGCAATCACGGCCCAAAATGTTCATCGCCAGATGCAGTCAGTTTTTTTTCGGCGGCATCTCCCAACCCGTCGAAGATTACAAGTCTCCCTAATAGCTTACCCACAGCTGTGTGCTCGCTGGGGAATTCAAATTTTTTTGACGGCAATAAAGTCGCGTTTACGGCATCCACCCATGTCACCGCAGATGATTTACAAGATCGATTTTCACCCAGTTTCATTCGGCGCTTGGTAAGAATTTTACTACCAAACATTTTTCCCCAAAAAAGTTGTGCTCGCATATACTCATCGAATTTGGTGGTACATTTGATGAAATCGTTGTTCATTTTCTGATTGAGGCAGGCCAATCATATTTTGAAGAACTCTCACTACTAATATTTGGTGGTTTTCTTATTCTAAATAATTTTCTGCTAATTTGTGGAAATTGTTCTACATGTGGTCACAAATTTCTCTTGTTGATCATAAGCAGAGCTAGGGCTTGGGCAAATCTGTGGAAATTGTGGGCATGTACATTCAAGCCATTTAGGCACTCTGTAACTACTTCGATCCAGGTCTGTTTTCTCACATTGGGTTTGCACACTATTATATATAGTGTGCTCATGGTGCTCATGTAACTACTTCCAGGTCTGTTTTCTCCACTTCAAAAATGGTGCTCATCTGGTGTTGCACCCACATATATATATATATATATGCTTGAATCTGGTTTTGAGAAATTTATAAATGATCGGCACACTCACTGCCTATTTATATATATATATATATATATATATATATATATATATATATATATAGGCATATATATATATATATCAGTGCAAATTAACATATCAGACACACACTGATCAACCATATATATCAACCTCATGAGGAGATTGCATATATATATATATATGTAGGCCTAAATTAATCAACCATGCAATTATAGGTTCTACCACATGCTTGCCATTATAGACTTTAATCGTTTACATTCTTGCTGAATACAGTATGCATGTCAAACATGTAACTATCGACAAATACTCTTTCATTCAACTTTGTCCATAACTTAGTTTAGCAGTGATCTCAAATTCTGATCCATACTTGCTATATATACATGCCAACAGTCCAAAATATATCTCTACATGTACATGTACATGTACATACCCCACGTACAGAAGAAAAACCCAACTCAAAGTTCTTTGGGGTCTTGCAAGACACCAAATTGGGACGCACATCCAATTCACCACTGCCCTTGGATAGTAAAATATTGATCACCTGTTCCAATACCGAACAATGTGATAAAAATCATCTTAGAAAATGCACACCTGCTGTTTATGTTGTAACTATGCATAAAATCACATCATAGATTAAATCTTTAAGCTTTCAATTGCCAAACAGAAACAATTTTCATAGTTTATTGTGTGTTGGGCAGCCTAAAAGTAGTATACAAAATGACTCGATGTCACCAGGAAAAGTGTCCCATTTTTCCTTCATTGCCTAGTACTGGAGATGAGTGTGGTTCAGATTCAATGTGTTGCTTCAATTCATATACTGCATTTCGCCATATATACTCCCAATTATATAACATTGGTTTTTCATAACTATATCTCAGTTTTAAAATGAATGGCTTAATCAACATGAAGTTAAGATCACTGTTCACGGGTCCATGAACTTCTAGTAAGCAGCACCACCTTTCCATTCGCAACTCGAATATGAAATTCTAGTAAGCAGTACCACCTTTCTAAGAAATCATGTATATATATAACAAGTCGTATGCAACTAATTTGGCATTCAATACATAACTAACAGCTATATACATGCTACCATACCCTTCTATGACCCAAGAACAATACTCGTGCTCTGCAATAACACAATTTGTAGTATTTAAGCATTTTAAGTATGCCTAAAAACCACTTCACAATTTAGTTACCACCCATAGGAAACAGAAACAACTCACTATCACTATATATATTGAAAGTGACTCATATACATGTGGTCATTGCTTTTAGCATGCAGTAGGTAAATCATGCTTTCTTCTACTTAAACCTCCCAAAATCCACCCCAAGCATATGTCATTGGAACTGGCAAACATGGCACTTCCATTTTTCAATGGCAGTTTGATGTCTTTAGAACATCCTATCAATGTTTGTGCAATGTCCCTTTGAATTTATTCTTTCTTAGTTAAATCTTTGCATGCTTAAAACTACCATAGATTATTAAAACTGGCATAGAGTAATTAATGGCAGTTTTAACAACGCATTGGTTGATTTACATGAAAAAATTACTGCATCCGATTATGACCAACAAACATGGCCATCTCAAGGCCGGAGAACTAGTGTTAATGGTAACATTTTTGAAGTGGGACTGATTCAACGATATATGACCTCTCCAAACAGGATCAAATAATTTAAAAGCATGCAAAGCTTTACAGCTGCAAGAAGTAGATTTACCTCCCATCCTTGACCATTTGTGCTCCGATCAGAATATAATTAATCCATTTTCAAAAGTTGGACTCTATTGACAGCATCCCCAATACTCCCTTTGTCAAAAGTGCTCCAAAGCATATGGCACAAAATACAAAATATATATTGCTGGCATGCAGAAATGGCTAAGGAACTGGAATTTGAGTCTCTCTCTGAGACTCTAATTCTGTCTCTACTTCTGACATTCTTACACGTTGCTCATAATCCTGCATATGCTCCCTCATCATCCTAAAACCACCTTCAATCTCTTCAAGCCGATTTTGGTAATACTCTGCATTTTTCCTATTTTCATTATTCTCTAAGGCAAGCTGTTCATACTCCTCATTGGATACTCCAGCCACTTTAATAGATTCGGGCATAACAGAGTGGCCCAGTTCTCTAGAATACCCTGATCTATGTCCCAATACCTCCCTAAATATCGTTGTTGTTGCTTCATCTGTGTGAGCCTCTGGGTCTTTGGCATTCATTAATTGAACCATCTAATTCTGTGGCCAAAACAACCAAAACCATCAATTTCATACAACCATCACCTCTTGTCCACTAAGTTCCATAGTTATGTGTTGATACTAGACAGTGAACTTACCATACACTATCATCAGACAAAAAAATATAAAACAGTATATTTCAATTCTGCTACTTATGTATAATCAAATATCTACTCACATAATTGTCTTCCGTAGTTGGTGTGATAAATCTCCCCTTTTTATTTGACCAATGCACATTTTTGTAGAAATCAATTCGATTCTTGTCCTTCTACATTACCATATAGGCATACCAACCAACATTAGTTGTGATTTTGCAAATAAAATTAAAGTTCCATATTAGCTTAAACAACCTGGTTTTTATACCATCCCAATACCTTTCTTTCCATTAGTACAACAAACGAAGTCCTTCCGCTTGTGTGGTTGACCCTTTGCTTACGCCTATTTTCTTTGTTTTGGCTGGACATTTTCTGCAATAAAATTGGAACATTGTGTAATTTTTTCAACCATAGGTCAATTCCCATCAACAACAACTAATAGGAACTTTCATTAATGCCTTTGATGTGGGGAATATTATAGAAAAACAGAAACCTTTTCTGGGCATAAATAGGCACTGATATTAGGCTTTTGACATGTGAATTCGACAAGAAAAAACAACCACATATGCTTATCTTGAAGTCATCACTCGCCCAGCGATTGCATAACCACTCCCATACTGGCTTTTTTACCAACGCACCTCCATTAGCCACTGCCTCCTCATGTGATGCATAGCTCAAGTATTTTTTGTGTAACTTGTAATGAAATGCATTATATGCACGAGATAGCTGACTTGTGACTGTCCAACGATGATTTTTCAGATTCCAATCCAATACAAAGCTAGCCTATGATCAATGCCATTGTGTTAAATGTACCCTATTTAAATGATATATACAGAAAACTAAAGTTAGCAACTGGTTTTGTTAGAAACCCAATGCAAGGATCTAAAACACTCTGGGCAACACATTTTGGCTTAACACCTCAGCCCAAATTCTATATTGATTTACTCTTGCTAAGATTATGTGAAATTACTCATGCAAGACTACATTCATCAACAAGCTTACATATCATTTAAATAAAGTGTCCAGATCATGAAAAAACCAGCTAATATACATTCCAATTAACAATTGGAATGTTACAGATTTTGTTTTAAAATTCAATGCATTATTAAAAATTATTTAACAAAATTGGAACATTGGATTTACTCTTGCATCAATTATGTGAAATAACTCATATGAATAGCAAGAATCCTCAACAGTACCAAACTTTGTGTCACTGGTACTAACAACTTGCCATTTCTGCTATTTTACAAGCTAATATATATATATATATATATATATATATATATATATATATTACCAACCCCACCTTGTAATATTATAGATTCTATTTCCTAATGATAATACTTTGTTTTGCAAAATTATTTTGTGTGACCACATGAGTATTGGATGTACTCTTGCTATCTCGTAACTGTTAAATAACTCATAAAACATGCAGATTCTGCTTTCGATCCTAATATATTTTCGGATTAGCTTGACACATTCACTGTTTGTGTTTTAAAATTCAGTCCACTGTTTTTATTTCAATCCCCATGGCATTTTTCACACATGAAACATTGCATATTGCGTTTGACAAGCTAATATATATATATATATATATATATATATCAGTTATATTTGTCTTTTATGGGCATTGGAACATAGTATATCAATAACTCAAGATGGAAAGCCATACTTGAACACGTTCAATTAGTTCCTCTTTCTCCTTTTCATCCACGACACTCCAGCTAACATGTCTCATTTCTGCATAGTGCTTAACGATCCACGTCACTCTTGTTGTGTATACTGTTCTGTTGTTGCATGATGGGCCTATCTTGATTTCTTTTATCTCAAGTGGTATCTTCCCATACTTTCAAATCCTCTCAAACTCTGTCCCCTTTGCTACACCCCGATCACGTGTACTAGTGTTTTGTACTAACCCACCAACACAAAAAGTGAGACTACCATGTATAAATCCTATCCTAAGGTGTTTATCATGAATCTGAAATATATAGTGGTAAAGATGTAAACTTACCCTCAACTGTGTTATTCACCTCTGTAGGTGTACAAGGTGGAAAAGATGAAGGTACATCATCTGGAGGTTGAGTGGAATCATCAGAGTCCACGGCAGGTTCATCTCTCAAAGTCCAAGCTCCTGGTTCAACCTGTGGGTGTCGGAATGTTGCAGGCAAAATCCGTCTCCCATGTCCAGTAGGTATTAATCCTGGGGCTCTCCCTCTCTTTGATTGAATCATTAGACCTGCATGCACATTATTTGGTTCCCCCAATCATCGAATATAAACTCTTAAAACTTAGTTGTGAGGTTGAAAAGCAGTATACCATAGTTTGCCAACAATAATACGTTAACAACATGCTACTAGCAAACATATATAGTTGCTGGAAAACATTTTCTGAAGTTGTGAAAAACCATAAAACAAATCATGCAGACCAAGTTTATGTTCTTGATAGAATTGTCACCACTTCAAATATACACCCTTGTTGACTATTTCTGATGGAGGAGCAAGAGGTGTGAAGCAGAAATAGACCAGCATGTCAATTGGTGTTGCAAGAGGTATATACCAGAAATAATCAGCAGTCTACTGGTTCAGCAAGAGGTGTGCACGCGTTATAATCAGCAGTCAACTGGTTCAGCGAGAGGGTCTGTGCAACAGAAATATTTTACATTACAAAGTGAGAGGGCCTGTTTCTCCTTATGACTGGAAAAGATCAAATACAATTGTAATTCTTGCCTAACAAATAAACCTTCTCCAACGCAGGTGCAGCAACTTCCATTGAGAAAGCATGGTCGTGATGTTACTCTGGGATCTGGTGTCACTATTGGGCTGACTCCAATAGTTGATAGCAGCATGGGCATCTGTACTAATATTATTTGTAACAAGTCTAGAACTAGCATGGGGAAAAGACTTGTTGCTGAACACTTGGCAGTGGTGGGGAATACACGTGTATGCTCAAGTTGATGTATTGGACCTTACGCATTAATACATTTGTAAGCTATCAAGGCATGCAGATTCACCCTTTTATTGATGTCCATATCCTATATATATATATATATATACACATACAAATGTGAATTGCCAGGATTTTTTGGGTCATATATGTGAATCATTGCTCAAAGGGTGTTTGAGGATTAGCATTGGGCTATGCATATGCTAAGACCAAAATCACCTCTTTTGTATATCCATTTTCCCATTCAAGCAAAACTTCCACATTGGCCTATGCATGCTTGAGCCAAAATATGAATAATATATTACTTTATTATTATTATTATTATTATTATTATTATTATTATTATTATTTTCCTAAAATCAATTTTTTAATAAATCTTTTGCTTTTAGCATCCATTACATACATTTGACATTAATAATACAAACTTACAATAATAACAAATATAATATTTTTATATATTACCAAAAAAATATAATAAAATGAAAAAAAATCTATATAATATATTATAATGAATGGATGAATGTGCATGTGAAAGTTTGTTGTGTTATTGTGGGAGGGAGAATAAGAAAGGATTGTGAGAAAGAGAGTGGGAGGAGATCGAAATTCGATTAGTAAAATCTCATTTGAAGAGTGAATATTACCATTCATCAATGTAAATAAATTCAATTCATAGCTAGCTAAGTATTTGGATATGAATAATCCAATGTACATTGGATTATGCTCATATTGGATTCATAGCTAGCCTAAATCTCCACTACATGTAGTGGAGATTTAGGCTCATATTATGCAAATATGACTTTCCATATGCATTTGCATAGACCAATGTGGATGCTCTTAGTATGGATTTTTTTTTAAACACGTGTAACATATTTTGAGTATTAAATTAACATACTCAAAAATCGGGTTCCATAATCCTATTCAATGACTATACAGTAATGAAATTCCGGTTGACTAATTGTGCTCTTGATACCTAAATAAATGCCTATCTAATTGCTTGATTATTAAATTCAATTATGTTGTATTTGAATTCAATATTCCTAACTAATCATAATGAATATTGGAACAAAATTGGTAAGAAAAATGTATAACTTAATTTCAATTCAGATTGTTAAAGTATATTTCGAAAAATACAAGCATGCAGAGGTTCATATTTGCTGGTCACCTTTTACCACTAGACATCCATATGAATAGATATACTTTACCATCAATATATATTAGATACACATGTAAGCAAATTTGTACAGTCCAATATATATACTCATAATTTTGGAATTAGAAAGCCAAAAATCATCCCCATGGCACATGATCTATTAGACGAGCCATATATATAGGAATAATAAGCAAGACATAGTTTTGTTCCTAGCTAGCAAGCATCTGCTTATAATTATAAACAGGAAAAAACTGAAAGCTGCAATTAACTAGACCATCATAAAGGTCCAAAATGATGGTTTAGACTTCTCTCTAGCAGTACACTTCAACCCCATTAAACCATAAGAAATAAAATGAAAGTTGCCCATATATTTTCCATAATCATCATAAAATCTGGGCATGGGAAATATCTGGGGTATTTCCCGTGTGGACAAATTAAGAAGCAACTAATATAAGATTTCCACATGCAAATAACTAACATTGTGTAAGACATTGTCTCATCTTCAACCTCTCAAGCAGTACACTTCAACCCCATAAGTCCATAAGAAATAAAATGAAAGCGTAAGCTGCCAATATAAAATTACCAATCATCATACATAACCAATAATAATATATCTTAACAATTACTTCAATCCAAAACAGATGACTACAATTAATTGTTTTGTAAATTTAACTACTACAACAGGGAAGTCTTTCCAACTACTACCAGTGGCATTTCTCTCAAACTTAGTTTTGGAGGACATAACCAATACAAACCGAAGAACAAAATCATAATAAATGGGTCCATAATATCATTCAACCACATCATGCTGCTCATCCATAGGCTTCTTTTGATTTACAAGGCATGACTCTCACCCAATGATTTGGGTCTTCAATCCAAAAAATTCTGCAATCATCTCCACTGCAACACATACGCCAATAAGATATCAAGATTATATATCAGATTAGTTAAAAATAGATTCACTAATACATTGAAACATAATTTCGTTAAATGGAATCCACCCACCAACAAACTAAAAAGCAACCTTTGCCAATTGAGAAATGCAATATAAAACAGGGAATCAGTTTTGGTAATGAGACCAATCCTATTGCTTTCATAGAGTAGGGATCATCACTCTCAAGCATTTCAAAGTTGCTATACCAAACCAATGTGGAAATTGGAACATATAATTGATAGATATAACATTACCATACCAACCACATGTGGATGGCGATGCTATGAGAGATACCACTTGGCCTCGCCAGTTATTCCAACATCACACGTAGCCTCAGTCATCTGTGAATATGCAGAACCAAGAGTTGGAACAGTAAGAAATGCAATTACGTCATATATAACTTAGTTTAGCATGTTAAATGAATATAATAAATTGTAAACTAATGGTGGGTAAACTTTTTTTTTTTATAAGTAACTAATGGTGGGTAAACTGATATGATCAATGTGTACCATCGTCAGACAAAGTCCCATTATCCGTCCCCAGATTTTCACTACTACCACTTTGGTAATGATCTGACTCATCTAACTCGTCATCATTGAAGTCTTCATCATCGGGAAGGGATATCACGTCCTGGAATAATGTATCAGCAGAAACATCGATTGGTTCTACATTAGTCCTATGCAATGGAGAACTAATGCCATTATCATCGCTTTCAGATTCACGAACCACGTATGATGGTTCGTTCTCTTGAAAAGCACCAAAATCCAGATTCTAGTCATCATCCTCACCATCATGTTCCGTTGGTATAATTGGAACATCGTACATGTTTCTACTGGTCACCCTTTGCACGACAGACCAATTACCACGTTTGATATTGTCTTGAAGGTAAAACACTTGAGCAGCCTGACACGCAAGGGCAAATGGCTCATCCTTATACAATCTTCGAGAAGTGTTGACACTAGTTATGTGGTCCCCAACATGTATACCTCTCTTTGCATCACTGACATCAAACCAGTCACATCTAAACAAATAAACATGACGCCAACCCATATATCGTAATTGCAATATGTCAATCAATACTTCGTAGAAATCGACAGACCTAGATTGGTGTTCCCCTTTAACAACCACCCCACTATTTTGGGTGCGACGATGTTGACCACGAGACAGTGTGCAAAACCTGGTACCATTCATGATGCAAGCAAAAAACGACCCAACCCATGGGTCTGGTCCACAAGCTAGTGCATATATGTCATCAGAGACATCATCAGGATTTGACGAACGCAACTCTTGGATCTGTTCAGCACATTTGTGGGAAAGATTAGAATGACTACGTGTAAACTTATGTGATAGCTAATTAAAAATGTGCACAAACGTTTCGCTAGGGAACTTACTCGTGTGCGAAACCAAGAATGAAATTCCATTTGATGGCTATGGTCTACTGTTTCTGTTGAAATTTCTTTCATCTTTGCATAGTGCTCACTAGAAATACAACAAAAGATTAAAGTAAACTAGTGTTAATAAATGTTTAGATTCAACAAGATGGAGTAATTTTTATGTACTGGAGAAAACCAAAGACTTACTCTAGGTACTGACTGATCTTTGCAGAATTATTTAGCACATACCACCTTGCCTTTGCAAGTAGACTCTGCTCCAATCGAATGGAGGTAGGGGAGCTGCACGGACGTATCTTTTGTGAAAAAACAGAGAAGTGACCATGTTCTGTGTCCTTATCTATATCTTTGTTTTGTTCCTCTCAATTATATATGGTCTCAATATCATGGATATACAAGGAACAGAAGGTCAAGCATTCAACATGAACATAGGCTTTAGCAATTGAGCCTTCCGGGCGAGCCTTGTTTCTGACATAACGCTTGAATTTTCCCAAATAACGTTCAAAGGGATACATCCACCTATATTGAACTGGCCCAGCAAGGAAAGCCTCGCAGGGTAAATGAATGGCGAGATGTACCATTATATCAAAAAATGCGGGTGGGAAAATCATTTCAAGCTTGTAGAGGATGATTGCAATGTCGGCTTGTAGTTGCTTCAATACATCCAAAGTCAATGTCCGTGTGCACAGAGCCTTGAAGAAGGAACTAAACTTGGTCAATGCAAGTCGTATATCAGGTCAGAAATACCCACCAATTGCAACTGGAAGTAATCTTTGCATGAACACGTGACAGTCATGACTTTTCATTTCTGATATATTTCCATCACCAACTGAAACGCATCTAGAAATGTTCGAGGCAAAACTATCAGGAAATTTAACAGCTGCAAGCCATTCACAAAAACGTCTCCTTTGATGCTTGTCTAATGTGTACGACCTAAGCAACATGGAGTATCCATTAGATGAAGGTTGTAGATGTAATTCTTTTCTTAAACCAAGCTCCATCAAGTCCTTAGGTGCTTAACAGTGTCTTTGGTTTTTCCTTCAATATCCATTAATGTCCCTAAGACATTCTCGCAAATGTTTTTTTCAATGTGCATGACATCGAGATTATGTCGTAAAGGCAGGGTCGACCAGTATGGTAGTTGGAAGAATATACTTTGTTTAGTCCAGTTAAATTCATTTGGTCTGCGTTTTCATTTTCTTGACCCTTTGCCAAATTCAACATTACCAACTTGTAGTAGTTGATGGAGTACATCATGTCCAGTGAGTTCTGGAGGAGGCAATCGATGATCGTCACTTCCATTGAATGCAACCTTTTTTTTCTCCAAGAGTGACCAGATGGCAAGAAACATCGATAGCCCATGTAACAGTGTTTTCTCCCATGTTTCAACCACATGGACTCTATATTCTTGTTGCATAATGGGCAAGCCAACTTTCCCTTTGTGCTCCACCCTGAAAGATTTGCATATGCAGGAAAATCGTTAATAGTCCACAATAGTGCAGCATGTAAGCGAAACTGTCCAACGTTGACGCATCATAGGTATCGACACTGATGTCCCATAACTCTTTTAGTTCATTGACTAAAGGTTGTAAGTAAACATCGATGTCATTTCCTGGTGCCTTTGGACCAGGAATGAGCAAGGATAACATTAGGTATGGATCTTTCATGCATAACCAGGGGGCAAGTTGTATGGCACGAGTATCACTGGTCATATGCTATAATGTTTAGCCATATTATTGTACGGGTTGAACCCATCACTGGCTAGCCCCAGCTTGACATTGCAAGACTCTTGTGCAAACCAATTGTGGTCTTTATCAAATTGTCTCCACATCTTAGAATCAGCTGAATGTCTTAAAGTACTATGGTCATCAACTCGTTGTTCTTTATGCCACTTCATCTCTTTCGCTATATTCTTCGACATAAATAGCCTTTGTAGCCTCGGAATCAAAGGAAAGTGGTCCATGAATGGTCCATGAATGTTGCAGCCCGCGTGTCCTCTATCATCTCATCCATATCATCAATGAAATTATGACTTTCATTATATTTATCTTCATCACTGTCTGCCGAATTCACAATCGGGCTTTCATCCTCCCCATGAAATATCCAACGTGTATAACTTGGATCAATACCTATTATGAAGAGATGATCTTTGAGTTCATTGATCGGTAGGAATAGGTTATTACGGCATCTCCGACATGGACACTTGAAGGTACTACTTCCAGGTGCATGGGCTTTTGCCATAGTGAGGAGTTTATTAATCCCTTCACTATACTTAGGTGACGTAAACATGTTTGGCACATGCATCCAATTCTTGTCCATTTGATCGTGCTCTGTTATAATAGGTCATCAATGAAACCTTTCACAATTAAATAATTAAGAAATTTATAATTCAAACTATATGAATTTGCCACCATAAAAGCCTATTTAAAAATGGTATCAAGCACCCGGCCGGTGATAACTACATAAGCTTAGGTAAATGGTAACTGTCTCCAAACAATCAATGTACATATACACCCAGAAACAATGCATATGATCATTAGATTCTACATGAAAAACATTGTTATTCTTCAATAATTGGGTAATGTTGTATGCATGTTTGGCGAGGCCGAAATTCCTACACGTTCTTGTGGACTTTAACTTATGCATGAGGGTGGTCGTAGTATAACTGTACACTACTGCAGTTTGCACACATGAGTGTAGCATGTATTGTTAAATAGGGAAACAGAGTATAACCAACAAAAAAAAAACATAATACAGTTTAATTATATAAATTGAAAGAGCGTGAAAAATGATTGGCTTACCATAACATTGTTGTATGCACAATATTATTTCCATGTCATGCAAGAGGCAAGATATTTTTTAATGTCATTCAATTCAGTTTGGCATGCCACAAACATATAACTATGATGAGCATAATTCAAAGGTCAGAGATATCGTGCTATTATGTTAAGAGTATACAAGTGCGAGGCTCATCTTGTTTGAATAACACAAGCGAGAAGTCTTTAAATATGGTAAAATCACATCACGTCTTGCAAAATCATAATAACTCAAAGACAAAATTACCACCCCCCAACCATAAATCTCTTATCTATACTGAAAACTATATGTAGAAGGAAGAACATGACATCGCCCAAACAACCATAAATTTATATCAATATTGAGAATCTACTCTATTTTGTATATTTAATAGGGAATAAGTTTTTTGTTTTGGTGGTTTACGTAATGTTAAGCATTCCAATTCTGCTGATGTTCCAATTTGCTGGTGGTTTATTTTCTTCTTTTTTTACAATGTCAAGTCAAGCCTTTCTCCTTAGCTTAATCAAAACAGTAGAATCCCATATATTTTCCTGCCATTAGCCTTCCTCCTTAGCTAAAATCAGATCAAACAAAGCAACAGATCATAGTTGCTACAACTCGTCATCCTCTGTTTTTCATCCCCTTTCACCCCTTAAATCAAGCCAAAAACATTGTAATATTTCTATCCATAATTCTAACATCCTGTTTGAAAACTAATTTTTAAATCCTAAGCCCACCACAAATAGATATTGACAATAATGCTCTACTCTTACCTACGTCACACGAATTGATCTCGTCATTTACTTGAGCAAGAATAGAATTACTGCACTGCCAACACTTAGATGTATACAAACATCACTGA